>OV050032.1:69421878-70621878 GCA_920105625.2 Clusia tigrina
TAAAGTTTTATCAGTGTTTGATTTGGGACTCAAGGGTAGCATAGCTTTGAGCGATAGCTTAAATTGACAAGAGGCTCGAGTACTTTATTGTTACAAAATTTCAAGGTTCTATGACGCTCCAGTAAAAATTTACAAGAATTTGTATGTTGCAAAACTTTGATAGGTGTAGTGCGTACCGTCTAGAAATTAGGGCCATTTGAAGTTTTATCAGTGTATGATTTGCGACTCAAGGGTAGCATAGCTTTGAGCGATAGCTTAAATTGACAAGAGGCTCGAGTACTTTATTGTTACAAAATTTCAAGGTTTTATGACGCTCCAGTAAAAATTTAGAAGCAATTGTATGTTGCAAACTTTGATACGTGTAGGACGTACCATATAAAAGTTAGGGCCATTTGAAGTTTTATCAGTGTTTGATTTGGGACTCAAGGGTAGCATAGCTTTGAGCGATAGCTGAAATTTACAAGAGGCTCGAGTACTTTATTGTTACAAAATTTCAAGGTTCTATGACGCTCCAGTAAAGATTTACAAGTATTTGTATGTTGCAAACTTTGATAGGTGTAGGACGTACCAATAGAAGTTAGGGTCATTTGAAGTTTTATCAGTGTTTGATTTGGGACTCAAGGGTAGCATAGCTTTGAGCGATAGCTTAAATTGACAAGAGGCTCGAGTACTTATTGTTACAAAATTTCAAGGTTTTATGACGATCCAGTAAAATTTACAAGCAATTGTATGTTGCAAAGTTTGATAGGTGTACGACGTACCGTATAGAAGTTTGGGTCATTTGAAGTTTTATCAGTGTTTGATTTGGACTCAAGAGTAGCATAGCTTGAGCGAAAGCTTAAATTGACAAGATGCTCGAGTACTTCATTGTTACAAAATTTCAAGGTTCTATGACGCTCCAGTAAAAATTACAAGCATTTGTATGTTGCAAACTTTGATAGGTGTAGGACGTACCGTATATAAGTTAGGGCCATTTGACGTTTTATCAGTGTTGATTTGCGACTCAAGGGTAGCATAGCTTTGAGCGATAGCTTAAATTGACAAGAGGCTCGAGTACTTTATTGCTACAAAATTTCAAGGTTTTCTGACGCTCCAGTAAAAAGTTACAAGCATTTGTATGTTGCAAACTTTGATAGATGTAGGACATACGGTATAGAAGTTAGGGCCATATGATGTTTTATCAGTGTTTGATTTGGGACTCAAGGGTAGCATAGCTTGAGCGATAGCTTAAATTGACAAGAGGCTCGAGTACTTTATTGCTACAAAATTTCAAGGTTTTATGACGCTCCAGTAAAAAGTTACAAGCATTTGTATGTTGCAAACTTTGATAGGTGTAGGACGTACCATATAGAAGTTAGGGCCATTTGAAGTTTTAATCAGTGTTTGATTTGGAACTCAAGGGGTAGCAAGCTTTAAGCGATATCTTTAATTTGAGAAGAGGCTGGAGTACTTTATTGTTACAAAATTTCAAGGTGTTATGACGCTCCAGTAAAAAGTTACAAGCATTTGTATGTTGCAAATTTTGATAGGTGTAGGACGTACCGTATAGAAGTAAAACCATTTGAAGTTTTATCAGTGTTTGATTTGGGACTCAAGGGTAGCATAGCTTTGAGCGATAGCTTAAATTGACAAGAGGCTCGAGTACTTTATTGATACAAATTTTCAAGGTTCTATGACGCTCCAGTAAAAATTTACAAGTATTTGTATGTTGCAAACTTTGATAGGTGTAGGACGTACCAATAGAAGTTAGGGTCATTTGAGTTTATCAGTGTTTGATTTGGGACTCAAGGGTAGCATAGCTTTGACCGATAGCTTAAATTGACAAGAGGCTCGAGTACTTTATTGTTACAAAATTTCAAGGTTTTATGACGCTCCAGTAAAAATTTACAAGCAATTGTATGTTGCAAATTTTGATAGGTGTAGGACGTACCATATAGAAGTTAGGGCCATTTAAAGTTTTATCAGTGTTTGATTTGGGACTCAAGGGTAGCATAGCTTTGAGCGATAGCTTATATTGACAAGAGGCTCGAGTACTTTATTGTTACAAAATTTCAAGGTTTTATGACGCTCCAGTAAAAAGTTACAAGCATTTGTATGTTGCAAACTTTGATAGGTATAGGACGCACCGTATTGAATTTAGGGGCCATTTGGAGTTTTATCACTGTTTGATTTTGGAGTCAAGGGTAGCATAGTTATGAGCGATAGCTTAAATTGATAAGAAGTACGAGTACTTTATTATCACAAAATTTCAAGGTTTTATGACGCTCCAGTAAAAAGTTACCAGCATTTGTATGTTGCAAAGTTTGATAGGTGTAGGACGTACCGTATAGAAATTAGGGCCATTTGAAGTTTTATCAGTGTTTGATTTGGGACTCAAGGGTAGCATAGCTTTGAGCGATAGCTTAAATTGACAAAAGGCTCGAGTACTTTATGGTTACAAAATTTCAAGGTTCTATGACGCTCCCGTAAAAAGTTACAAGCATTTGTATGTTGCAAACTTTGATAGGTGTAGGACGTACCGTATAGAAGTTAGGGCCATTTGAAGTTTTATCAGTGTTTGATTTGGGACTCAAGGGTAGCATAGCTTTGAGCGATTGCTTAAATTGACAAGAGGCTCGAGTACTTTATTGTTACAAAGTTTCAAGGTTTTATGACGCTCCAGTAAAAAGTTACAAGCATTTGTATGCTGCAAACTTTGATGGGTATAGGATGTACCGTATTGAAGTTAGGGGTCATTTGAAGTTTTATCACTTTTTGATTTTGGAGTCAAGGGTAGCACAGTTAGGAGCGATAACTTAAATTGATAAGAAGCACGAGTACTTTATTGTCACAAAATTGCAAGGTTTTATGACGCTCCAGTAAAAAGTTACAAGCATTTGTATGTTGCAAAGTTTGACAGGTGTACGACGTACCGTATAGAAGTTTGGGCCATTTGAAGTTTTATCAGTGCTTGATTTGGGACTCAAGAGTAGCATAGCTTTGAGCGATAGCTTAAATTGACAAGAGGCTCGAGTAGTTCATTGTTACAAAATTTCAAGGTTCTATGACGCTCCAGTAAAAAATTACAAGCATTTGTATGTTGCAAACTTTGATAGGTGTAGGACGTACCGTATATAATTTAGGGCCATTTGACGTTTTATCAGTGTTTGATTTTGGACTCAAGGGTAGCATAGCTTTGAGCGATAGCTTAAATTGACAAGAGGCTCGAGTACTTTATTGCCACAAAATTTCAAGGTTTTTATGACGCTCCAGTAAAAAGTTACAAGCATTTGTATGTTGCAAACTTTGATAGGTGTAGTGCGTACCGTCTAGAAGTTAGGGCCATTTGAAGTTTTATCAGTGTTTGATTTGCGACTCAAGGGTAGGATAGCTTTGAACGATAGCTTAAATTGACAAGAGGCTCGAGTACTTTATTGTTACAAAATTTCAAGGTTTTATGACGCTCCAGTAAAAATGTACAAGCAATTGTATGTTGCAAACTTTGATAGGTGTAGGACGTACCATATAGAAGTTAGGGCCATTTGAAGTTTTATCAGTGTTTGATTTGGGATTCAAGGGTAGCATAGCTTTGAGCGATAGCTGAAATTGACACGAGGCTCGAGTACTTTATTGTTACAAAATTTCAAGGTTCTATGACGCTCCAGTAAAAATTTACAAGTATTTGTATGTTGCAAACTTTGATAGGTGTAGGACGTACCAATAGAAGTTAGGGTCATTTGAAGTTTTATCAGTGTTTGATTTGGGACTCAAGGATAGCATACCTTTGAGCAATAGCTTAAATTGACAAGAGGCTCGAGTACTTTATTGTTACAAAATTTCAAGGTTTTATGACGCTCCAGTAAAAATTTACAAGCAATTGTATGTTGCAAACTTTGATAGGTGTAGGACGTACCATATAGAAGTTAGGGCCATTTGAAGTTTTATCAGTGTTTGATTTGGGACTCAAGGGTAGCATTGCTTTGAGCGATAGCTTAAATTGACAAGAGGCTCGAGTACTTTATTGTTACAAAGTTTCAAGGTTTTATGACGCTCCAGTAAAAAGTTACAAGCATTTGTGTGCTGCAAACTTTGATAGGTGTAGGATGTACCGTATTGAAGTTAGGGGTCATTTGAAGTTTTATCACTTTTTGATTTTGGAGTCAAGGGTAGCACAGTTAGGAGCGATAACTTAAATTGATAAGAAGCACGAGTACTTTATTGTCACAAAATTTCAAGGTTTTATGACGCTCCAGTAAAAAGTTACAAGCATTTGTATGTTGCAAAGTTTGATAGGTGTACGACGTACCGTATAGAAGTTTGGGCCATTTGAAGTTTTATCAGTACTTGATTTGGGACTCAAGAGTAGCATAGCTTTGAGCGATAGCTTAAATTGACAAGAGGCTCGAGTACTTCATTGTTACAAAATTTCAAGGTTCTATGACGCTCCAGTAAAAAATTACAAGCATTTGTATGTTGCAAACTTTGATAGGTGTAGGACGTACCGTATATAAGTTAGGGCCATTTGACGTTTTATCAGTGTTTGATTTTGGACTCAAGGGTAGCATAGCTTTGAGCGATAGCTTAAATTGACAAGAGGCTCGAGTACTTTATTGCTACAAAATTCAAGGTTTTATGACGCTCCAGTAAAAAGTTACAAGCATTTGTATGTTGCAAACTTTGATAGATGTTGGACATACCGTATAGAAGTTAGGGCCATATGAAGTTTTATCAGTGTTTGATTTGGGACTCAAGGGTACCATAGCTTTGAGCGATAGCTTAAATTGACAAGAGGCTCGAGTACTTTATTGTTACAAAATTTCAAGATTTTATGACGCTCCAGTAAAGAGTTACAAGCATTTGTATGTTGCAAACTTTGATAGGTATAGGACGCACCGTATTGAATTTAGGGGCCATTTGAAGTTTTATCACTGTTTGATTTTGGAGTCAAGGGTAGCATAGTTATGAGCGATAGCTTAAATTGATAAGAGGCACGCGTACTTTATTGTCACAAAATTTCAAGATTTTATGACGCTCCAGTAAAAAGTTACAAGCATTTGATTGTTGCAAACGTTGATAGGTGTAGGACGCACCGTATAGAAGTAAGGGCCATTTGAAGTTTTATCAGTGTTTGATTTGGGCCTCAAGGGCGATAGCTTACTGTCACAAAATTTCAATATTTTATGACGCTCCAGTAAAAAGTTACAAGCATTTGATTGTTGCAAACTTTGATAGGTGTAGGATTCACCGTATAGAAGTTAGGGCCATTTGAAGTTTTATCAGTGTTTGATTTGGGACTCAAGGGTAGCATAGCTATGAGCGATAACTTAAATTGATAAGAGGCTCGAGTACTTTATTGTCACAAAATTTCAAGCGTCTATGACGCTGCAGTAAAAAGTTACAAGCATTTGATTGTTGCAAACGTTGGTAGGTGTAGGACGCACCGTATAGAAGTAAGGGCCATTTGAAGTTTTATCAGTGTTTGATTTGGGACTCAAGGGTAGCATAGCTATGAGCGATAACTTAAATAGACAAGAGGCTCGAGTACTTTATTGCCACTAAATTTCAAGGTTTTATGACGCTCCAGTAAAAAGTTACAAGCATTTGATTGTTGTAAACTTTGATAGGTGTAGGACGCACCGTATAGAAGTCAGGGCCATTTGAAGTTTTGTCAGTGTTTGATTTGGGACTCAAGGGTAGTACAGCTATGAGCGATAACTTAAATTGATAAGAGGCACGAGTACTGTGATGTCACAAAATGTCAAGGATTTATGACGCTCCAGTAAACAGTTACAAGCAATTGATTGTTGCAAACTTTGATAGGTGTAGGACGCACCGTACAGAAGTTAGGGCCATTTGAAGTTTTATCAGTGTTTGGTTTGGGACTCAAGGGTAGCATAGCTGGGAGCGATAGCTTAAATTGACAAGAGGCTCGAGTACTTTATTGTCACAAAATTTCAAGGTTTTATGACGCTCCAGTAAAAAGTTACAAGCAGTTGATTGTTGTAAACTTTGATAGGTGTAGGACCCACCGTATAGAAGTTAGGGCCATTTGAAGTTTTAGCAGTGTTTGATTTTGGAGTCAAGGGTAGCATAGCTATGAGCGATAGCTTAAATTGACAAGAGGCTCGAGTACTTTATTGTCACAAAATTTCAAGATTTTATGACGCTCCAGTAAAAAGTTACAAGCATTTGATTGTTGCAAACTTTGATAGGTGTAGGATGCACTGTATAGAAGTCAGGGCCATTTGAAGTTTTGTCAGTGTTTGATTTGGGACTCAAGGGTAGTACAGCTATGAGCGATAACTTAAATTGATAAGAGGCACGAGTACTGTGATGTCACAAAATGTCAAGGATTTATGACGCTCCAGTAAGAAGTTACAAGCAATTGATTGTTGCAAACTTTGATAGGTGTAGGACGCACCGTACAGAAGTTAGGGCCATTTGAAGTTTTATCAGTGTTTGGTTTGGGACTCAAGGGTAGCATAGCTATGAGCGATAGCTTAAATTGATAAGAGGCTCGAGGACTTTATTGTCACAAAATTTCAAGATTTTATGACGCTCCAGTAAAAAGTTACAAGCATTTGATTGTTGCAAACTTTGATAGGTGTAGGACGCATCGTATAGAAGTAAGGGCCATTTGAAGTTTTATCAGTATTTGATTGTGGAGTCAAGGGTAGCATAGCTATGAGCGATAGCTTAAATTGATAAGAGGCAAATAGTACTTTATTGTCAAAAAATTTCAAGCGTTTATGACGCTCCAGTAAAAAGTTACAAGCATTTGAGTGTTTCAAATTTTGATAGGTGTAGGACGCACTGTATAGAAGTTAGGGCCATTTGAAGTTTTATCAGTGTTTTATTTGGGACTCAAGGGTAGCATAGCTATGAGCGATAGCTTAAATGGAGAAGGGGCTCGAGTACTGTGATGTCACAAAATTTCAAGGTTTTATGAAGCTCCAGTAAAAGTTACAAGCATTTGAATATTGCAAACTTTGATAGGTATAGGATGCACCGTATAGAAGTTTGGACCATTTGAAGTTTTATCAGTGTTTGATATGGGACTCAAGGGTAGCGTAGCTATGAGCGATAACTTAAATTGATAAGAGGCTCGAGTACTTTATTGTCACAAAATTTCAGGATTTTATGACGCTCCAGCAAAAAGTTACAAGCATTTGATTGTTGTAAACTTTGATAGGTGTAGGACGCACCGTATAGAAGTTAGGGCCATTTGCAGATTTAGCAGAGTTGGATTTGGGACTCAAGGGTAGCATAGCTGGGAGCGATAGCTTAAATTGATAAGAGGACAAAAAGTTACAAGCATTTGATTGTTGTAAACTTTGATAGGTGTAGGACGCACCGTATAGAAGTAAGGGCCATTCGAAGTTTTATCAGTGTTTGATTTGGGACTCAATGGTAGCATAGCTATGAGCGATAGCTTAAATTGATAAGAGGCACGAGTACTGTGATGTCACAAAATGTCAAGGTTTTATGACGCTCCAGTAAAAAGTTACAAGCAATTGATTGTTGCAAACTTTGATAGGTGTAGGACGCACCGTATAGAAGTGAGGGCCACTTTAAGTTTTATCAGTGTTTTATTTGGGACTCAAGGGTAGAATAGCTATGAGCGACAGCTTAAATGGATAAGAGGCTCGAGTACTGTGATGTCACAAAATTTCAAGATTTTATGACGCTCCAGTAAAAAGTTACAAACATTTGATTGTTGCAAACTTTGATAGGTGTAGGACGCACCGTATAGAAGTAACGGCCATTTGAAGTTTTATCCGTGTTTGATTTGGGCCTCAAGGGTAGCATAGCTATGAGCGATATCTTAAATTGACAAGAGGCTCGAGTACTTTATTGTCACACAATTGCAAGCGTTTATGACGCTCCAGTAAAAAGTTACAAGCATTTGATTGTTGATAGTAGGAGTGTAGGATTCACCGTATAGAAGTTAGGGCCATTTGAAGTTTTATCAGTATTTGATTTGGGACTCAAGGGTAGCATAGCTATGAGCGATAACTTAAATTGATAAGAGGCTCGAGTACTTTATTGTCACAAAATTTCAAACGTTTATGACGCTCCAGTAAAAAGTTACAAGCATTTGATTGTTGCAAACGTTGATAGGTGTAGGACGCACCGTATAGAAGTAAGGGCCATTTGAAGTTTTATCAGTGTTTGATTTGGGACTCAAGGGTAGCATAGCTATGAGCGATAACTTAAATTGACAAGAGGCTCGAGTACTTTATTGCCACTAAATTTCAAGGTTTTATGACGCTCCAGTAAAAAGTTACATGCATTTGATTGTTGTAAACTTTGATAGGTGTAGGACGCACCGTATAGAAGTTAGGGCCATTTGAAGTTTTATCAGTTTTTTACTTGGGACTCAAGGGTAGCATAGCTGTGAGCGATAGCTTAAATGGAGAAGGGGCTCGAGTACTGTGATGTCACAAAATTTCAAGGTTTTATGACGCTCCAGTAAAAGTTACAAGCATTTGATTGTTGCAAACTTTGATAGGTGTAGGACGCACCGTACAGAAGTTAGGGCCATTTGAAATTTTATTAGTTTTTGATTTTGGAGTCAAGGGTAGCATAGCTATGAGCGATAGCTTAAATTGATAAGAGGTTCTAGTACTTTATTGTCACAAAATTTCAAGATTTTATGACGCTCCAGTAAAAAGTTACAAGCATTTGATTGTTGCAAACTTTAATAGGTGTACGATGCACCATATAGAAGTTAGGGCCATTTGAAGTTTTATCAGTTTTTTACTTGGGACTCAAGGGTAGCATAGCTATGAGCGATAGCTTAAATGGAGAAGGGGCTCGAGTACTGTGATGTCACAAAATTTCAAGGTTTTATGACGCTCCAGTAAAAGTTACAAGCATTTGAATATTGCAAACCTTGATAGGTACAGGACGCACCGTATAGAAGTTTGGACCATTTGAAGTTTTATCAGTGTTTGATATGGGACTCAAGGGTAGCATAGCTATGAGCGATAACTTAAATTGAGAAGAGGCTCGAGTACTTTATTGTCACAAAATTTCAAGATTTTATGACGCTCCAGTAAAAAGTTACAAGCATTTTATTGTTGCAAACTTTAATAGGTTTACGACGCACCGTATAGAAGCTAGGGCCATTTGAAGTTTTATCAGTGTTTGATTTGGGACTCAAGGGTAGCATAGCAATGAGCGATAGCTTAAATTGATAAGAGGCTCGAGTACTTTATTGTCACAAAATTTCAGGATTTTATGACGCTCCAGCAAAAAGTTACAAGCATTTGATTGTTGTCAACTTTGATAGGTGTAGGACGCACCGTATAGAAGTTAGGGCCATTTGCAGATTTAGCAGAGTTGGATTTGGGACTCAAGGGTAGCATAGCTGGGAGCGATAGCTTAAATAGACAAGAGGCTCGAGTACTTTATTGCCACTAAATTTCAAGGGTTTATGACGATCCAGTAAAAAGTTACAAGCATTTGATTGTTGTAAACTTTGATAGGTGTAGGACGCACCGTATAGAAGTAAGGGCCATTCGAAGTTTTATCAGTGTTTGATTTGGGACTCAATGGTAGCATAGCTATGACCGATAGCTTAAATTGATAAGAGGCACGAGTACTGTGATGTCACAAAATGTCAAGGTTTTATGACGCTCCAGTAAAAAGTTACAAGCAATTGATTGTTGCAAACTTTGATAGGTGTAGGACGCACCGTATAGAAGTGAGGGCCACTTGAAGTTTTATCAGTGTTTGATATGGGACTCAAGGGTAGCATAGCTATGAGCGACAGCTTAAATGGATAAGAGGCTCGAGTACTGTGATGTCACACAATTGCAAGCGTTTATGACGCTCCAGTAAAAAGTTACAAGCATTTGATTGTTGCAAACTTTGATAGGTGTAGGATTCACCGTATAGAAGTTAGGGCCATTTGAAGTTTTATCAGTGTTTGATTTGGGACTCAAGGGTTGCATAGCTATGAGCGATAACTTAAATTGATAAGAGGCTCGGGTACTTTATTGTCACAAAATTTCAAGCGTTTATGACGCTCCAGTAAAAAGTTACAAGCATTTGATTGTTGCAAACGTTGATAGGTGTAGGACGCACCGTATAGAAGTAAGGGCCATTTGAAGTTTTATCAGTGTTTGATTTGGGACTCAAGGGTAGCATAGCTATGAGCGATAACTTAAATTGACAAGAGGCTCGAGTACTTTATTGCCACTAAATTTCAAGGTTTTATGACGCTCCAGTAAAAAGTTACATGCATTTGATTGTTGTAAGCTTTGATAGGTGTAGGACGCACCGTATAGAAGTAAGGGCCATTTGAAGTTTTGTCAGTGTTTGATTTGGGACTCAAGGGTAGCATAGCTATGAGCGATAGCTTAAATTGATAAGAGGCACGAGTACTGTGATGTCACAAAATGTCAAGGATTTATGACGCTGCAGTAAAAAGTTTCAAGCAATTGATTGTTGCAAACGTTGATAGGTGTAGGACGCACCGTACAGAAGTTAGGGCCATTTGAAGTTTTATCAGTGTTTGATTTGGGACTCAAGGGTAGCATAGCTATGAGCGATAGCTTAAATTGACAAGAGGCTCGAGTACTTTATTGTCAAAAAATTTCAAGTGTTTATGACGCTCCAGTAAATAGTTACAAGCAATTGATTGTTGCAAACTTTGATAGGTGTAGGACGCACCGTACAGAAGTTAGGGCCATTTGAAGTTTTATCAGTTTTTGATTTTGGAGTCAAGGGTAGCATAGCTATGAGCGATAGCTTAAATTGATAAGAGGCACGAGTACTTTATTGTCACAAAATTTCAAGATTTTATGACGCTCCAGTAAAAAGTTACAAGCATTTGATTGTTGCAAACTTTAATAGGTGTACGATGCACCATATAGAAGTTAAGGCCATTTGAAGTTTTATCAGTGTTTGATTTGGGACTCAAGGGTAGCATAGCTATGAGCGATAGCTTAAATTGATAAGAGGCACGAGTACTGTGATGTCACAAAATGTCAAGGTTTTATGACGCTCCAGTAAAAAGTTACAAGCAATTGATTGTTGCAAACTTTGATAGGTGTAGGACGCACCGTATAGAAGTGAGGGCCGCTTGAAGTTTTATCAGTGTTTTATTTGGGACTCAAGGGTAGCATAGCTATGAGCGACAGCTTAAATGGATAAGAGGCTCGAGTACTGTGATGTCACAAAATTTCAAGATTTTATGACGCTCCAGTAAAAAGTTACAAGCATTTGAATGTTGCAAACTTTGATAGGTATAGGACGCACCGTATAGAAGTTTGGACCATTTGAAGCTTTATCAGTGTTTGATATGGGACTCAAGGGTAGCATAGCTATGAGCGATAACTTAAATTGACAAGAGGCTCGAGCACTTTATTGTCAAAAAATTTCAAGTGTTTATGACGCTCCAGTAAATAGTTACAAGCATTTGATTGTTGCAAACTTTGATAGGTGTAGGACGCACCGTACAGAAGTTAGGGCCATTTGAAGTTTTAACAGTATTTGATTTTGGAGTCAAGGGTAGCATAGCTATGAGCGATATCTTAAATTGACAAGAGGCTCGAGTACTTTATTGTCACACAATTGCAAGCGTTTATGACGCTCCAGTAAAAAGTTACAAGCATTTGATTGTTGCAAACTTTGATAGGTGTAGGATTCACCGTATAGAAGTTAAGGCCATTTGAAGTTTTATCAGTGTTTGATTTGGGACTCAAGGGTAGCATAGCAATGAGCGATAGCTTAAATTGATAAGAGGCTCGAGTACTTTATTGTCACAAAATTTCAGGATTTTATGACGCTCCAGCAAAAAGTTACAAGCATTTGATTGTTGTCAACTTTGATAGGTGTAGGACGCACCGTATAGAAGTTAGGGCCATTTGCAGATTTAGCAGAGTTGGATTTGGGACTCAAGGGTAGCATAGCTGGGAGCGATAGCTTAAATAGACAAGAGGCTCGAGTACTTTATTGCCACTAAATTTCAAGGGTTTATGACGATCCAGTAAAAAGTTACAAGCATTTGATTGCTGTAAACTTTGATAGGTGTAGGACGCACCGTATAGAAGTAAGGGCCATTCGAAGTTTTATCAGTGTTTGATTTGGGACTCAATGGTAGCATAGCTATGACCGATAGCTTAAATTGATAAGAGGCACGAGTACTGTGATGTCACAAAATGTCAAGGTTTTATGACGCTCCAGTAAAAAGTTACAAGCAATTGATTGTTGCAAACTTTGATAGGTGTAGGACGCACCGTATAGAAGTGAGGGCCACTTGAAGTTTTATCAGTGTTTGATATGGGACTCAAGGGTAGCATAGCTATGAGCGACAGCTTAAATGGATAAGAGGCTCGAGTACTGTGATGTCACAAAATTTCAAGATTTTATGACGCTCCAGTAAAAAGTCACAAGCATTTGATTGTTGCAAACTTTGATAGGTGTAGGACGCACCGTATAGAAGTGAGGGCCACTTGAAGTTTTATCAGTGTTTGATTTGGGACTCAAGGGTAGCATAGCTATGAGCGATAGCTTAAATGGATAAGTGGCTCGAGTACTTTATTGTCACACAATTGCAAGCGTTTATGACGCTCCAGTAAAAAGTTACAAGCATTTGATTGTTGCAAACTTTGATAGGTGTAGGATTCACCGTATAGAAGTTAGGGCCATTTGAAGTTTTATCAGTGTTTGATTTGGGACTCAAGGGTTGCATAGCTATGAGCGATAACTTAAATTGATAAGAGGCTCGGGTACTTTATTGTCACAAAATTTCAAGCGTTTATGACGCTCCAGTAAAAAGTTACAAGCATTTGATTGTTGCAAACGTTGATAGGTGTAGGACGCACCGTATAGAAGTAAGGGCCATTTGAAGTTTTATCAGTGTTTGATTTGGGACTCAAGGGTAGCATAGCTATGAGCGATAACTTAAATTGACAAGAGGCTCGAGTACTTTATTGCCACTAAATTTCAAGGTTTTATGACGCTCCAGTAAAAAGTTACATGCATTTGATTGTTGTAAACTTTGATAGGTGTAGGACGCACCGTATAGAAGTAAGGGCCATTTGAAGTTTTGTCAGTGTTTGATTTGGGACTCAAGGGTAGCATAGCTATGAGCGATAGCTTAAATTGATAAGAGGCACGAGTACTGTGATGTCACAAAATGTCAAGGATTTATGACGCTCCAGTAAAAAGTTTCAAGCAATTGATTGTTGCAAACGTTGATAGGTGTAGGACGCACCGTACAGAAGTTAGGGCCATTTGAAGTTTTATCAGTGTTTGATTTGGGACTCAAGGGTAGCATAGCTATGAGCGATAGCTTAAATTGACAAGAGGCTCGAGTACTTTATTGTCAAAAAATTTCAAGTGTTTATGACGCTCCAGTAAATAGTTACAAGCAATTGATTGTTGCAAACTTTGATAGGTGTAGGACGCACCGTACAGAAGTTAGGGCCATTTGAAGTTTTATCAGTTTTTAATTTTGGAGTCAAGGGTAGCATAGCTATGAGCGATAGCTTAAATTGATAAGAGGCACGAGTACTTTATTGTCACAAAATTTCAAGATTTTATGACGCTCCAGTAAAAAGTTACAAGCATTTGATTGTTGCAAACTTTAATAGGTGTACGATGCACCATATAGAAGTTAGGGCCATTTGAAGTTTTATCAGTGTTTGATTTGGGACTCAAGGGTAGCATAGCTATGAGCGATAGCTTAAATTGATAAGAGGCACGAGTACTGTGATGTCACAAAATGTCAAGGTTTTATGACGCTCCAGTAAAAAGTTACAAGCAATTGATTGTTGCAAACTTTGATAGGTGTAGGACGCACCGTATAGAAGTGAGGGCCACTTGAAGTTTTATCAGTGTTTTATTTGGGACTCAAGGGTAGCATAGCTATGAGCGACAGCTTAAATGGATAAGAGGCTCGAGTACTGTGATGTCACAAAACTTCAAGATTTTATGACGCTCCAGTAAAAAGTTACAAGCATTTGAATGTTGCAAACTTTGATAGGTATAGGACGCACCGTATAGAAGTTTGGACCATTTGAAGCTTTATCAGTGTTTGATATTGGACTCAAGGGGAGGATAGCTATGTGCGATAGCTTCAATTGATAAGAGGCTCGAATACTTTATTGTCACAAAATTTCAAGATTTTATGACGCTCCAGTAAAAAGTTACAAGCATTTGATTGTTGCAAACTTTGATAGGTGCTGGACGCTCCGTATAGAAGTTAGGGCCATTTGAAGTTTTAGCAGTGTTTGATTTTGGAGTCAAGGGTTTCATTGTTATGAGCGATAGCTTAAATTGATAAGAGGATCGAGTACTTTATTGTCACAAAATTTCAAGATTTTATGACGCTCCAGTAAAAAGTTACAAGCATTTGATTGTTGCAAAATTTGATAGGTGTAGGACGTACCGCATAGAAGTTAGGGCCATTTGAAGTTTTATCAGTGTTTGATTTGGGACTCAAGGGTAGAATAGCTATGGGCGATAACTTAAATTGATAAGAGGCTCGAGTACTTTATTGTCACAAAATTTCAAGAGTTTATGACGCTCCAGTAAAAATTACAAGCATTTGATTCTTGCAAACTTTTATAGGGGTAGGATGCACCGTATAGAAGCTAGGGCCATTTGAAGTTTTATCAGTGTTTAATTTGGGACTCAAGGGTAGCATAGCTATGAGCGATAGCTTAAATTGATAAGAGGCTCGAGTACTTTATTGTCACAAAATTTCAAGATTTTATGACGCTCCAGTAAAAAGTTACAAGCATTTGATTGTTGCAAACGTGTATAGGTGTAGGACGCACCGTATAGAAGTAAGGGCCATTTGAAGTTTTATCAGTGTTTGATTTGGGACTCAAGGGTAGCATAGCTATGAGCGATAGCTTAAATTGATAAGAGGCACGAGTACTGTGATGTCACAAAATATCAAGGTTTTATGACGCTCCAGTAAAAAGTTACAAGCAATTGATTGTTGCAAACTTTGATAGGTGTAGGACGCACCGTATAGAAGTGAGGGCCACTTGAAGTTTTATCAGTGTTTTATTTGGGACTCAAGGGTAGCATAGCTATGAGCGACAGCTTAAATGGATAAGAGGCTCGAGTACTGTGATGTCACAAAACTTCAAGATTTTATGACGCTCCAGTAAAAAGTTACAAGCATTTGAATGTTGCAAACTT
Source organism: Clusia tigrina (assembly GCA_920105625.2). Taxonomy (NCBI): domain Eukaryota; kingdom Metazoa; phylum Arthropoda; class Insecta; order Diptera; family Clusiidae; genus Clusia; species Clusia tigrina. Next base: position 69,437,026 of record OV050032.1, read on the forward strand.
TGATAGGTATAGGACGCACCGTATAGAAGTTTGGACCATTTGAAGCTTTATCAGTGTTTGATATGGGACTCAAGGGGAGGATAGCTATGTGCGATAGCTTCAATTGATAAGAGGCTCGAATACTTTATTGTCACAAAATTTCAAGATTTTATGACGCTCCAGTAAAAAGTTACAAGCATTTGATTGTTGCAAACTTTGATAGGTGCTGGACGCTCCGTATAGAAGTTAGGGCCATTTGAAGTTTTAGCAGTGTTTGATTTTGGAGTCAAGGGTTTCATTGTTATGAGCGATAGCTTAAATTGATAAGAGGATCGAGTACTTTATTGTCACAAAATTTCAAGATTTTATGACGCTCCAGTAAAAAGTTACAAGCATTTGATTGTTGCAAAATTTGATAGGTGTAGAACGCACCGCATAGAAGTTAGGGCAATTTGAAGTTTAATCAGTGTTTGATTTGGGACTCAAGGGTAGCATAGCTATGGGCGATAACTTAAATTGATAAGAGGCTCGAGTACTTTATTGTCACAAAATTTCAAGAGTTTATGACGCTCCAGTAAAAATTACAAGCATTTGATTCTTGCAAACTTTTATAGGGGTAGGATGCACCGTATAGAAGCTAGGGCCTTTTGAAGTTTTATCAGTGTTTGATTTGGGTCTCAAGGGTAGCATAGCTATGAGCGATAGCTTAAATTAATAAGAGGCTCGAGTACTTTATTGTCACAAAATTTCAAGATTTTATGACGCTCCAGTAAAAAGTTACAAGCATTTGATTGTTGCAAACGTTTATAGGTGTAGGACGCACCGTATAGAAGTAAGGGCCATTTGAAGTTTTATCAGTGTTTGATTTGGGACTCAAGGGTAGCATAGCTATGAGCGATAACTTAAATTGACAAGAGGCTCGAGTACTTTATTGTCAAAAAATTTCAAGTGTTTATGACGCTCCAGTAAATAGTTACAAGCATTTGATTGTTGCAAACTTTGATAGGTGTAGGACGCACCGTACAGAAGTTAGGGCCATTTGAAGTTTTATCAGTATTTGATTTTGGAGTCAAGGGTAGCATAGCTATGAGCGATATCTTAAATTGACAAGAGGCTCGAGTACTTTATTGTCACACAATTGCAAGCGTTTATGACGCTCCAGTAAAAAGTTACAAGCATTTGATTGTTGCAAACTTTGATAGGTGTAGGATTCACCGTATAGAAGTTAGGGCCATTTGAAGTTTTATCAGTGTTTGATTTGGGACTCAAGGGTAGCATAGCTATGAGCGATAACTTAAATTGATAAGAGGCTCGAGTACTTTATTGTCACAAAATTTCAAGCGTTTATGACGCTCCAGTAAAAAGTTACAAGCATTTGATTGTTGCAAACGTTGATAGGTGTAGGACGCACCGTATAGAAGTAAGGGCCATTTGAAGTTTTATCAGTGTTTGATGTGGGACTCAAGGGTAGCATAGCTATGAGCGATAACTTAAATTGACAAGAGGCTCGAGTACTTTATTGCCACTAAATTTCAGGGTTTTATGACGCTCCAGTAAAAAGTTACATGCATTTGATTGTTGTAAACTTTGATAGGTGTAGGACGCACCGTATAGAAGTAAGGGCCATTTGAAGTTTTGTCAGTGTTTGATTTGGGACTCAAGGGTAGCATAGCTATGAGCGATAGCTTAAATTGATAAGAGGCACGAGTACTGCGAAGTCACAAAATGTCAAGGATTTATGACGCTCCAGTAAAAAGTTTCAAGCAATTGATTGTTGCAAACTTTGATAGGTGTAGGAAGCACCGTACAGAAGTTAGGGCCATTTGAAGTTTTATCAGTGTTTGATTTGGGACTCAAGGGTAGCATAGCTATGAGCGATAGCTTAAATTGACAAGAGGCTCGAGTACTTTATTGTCAAAAAATTTCAAGTGTTTATGACGCTCCAGTAAATAGTTACAAGCAATTGATTGTTGCAAACTTTGATAGGTGTAGGATGCACCGTACAGAAGTTAGGGCCATTTGAAGTTTTATCAGTTTTTGATTTTGGAGTCAAGGGTAGCATAGCTATGAGCGATAGCTTAAATTGATAAGAGGCACGAGTACTTTATTGTCACAAAATTTCAAGATTTTATGACGCTCCAGTAAAAAGTTACAAGCAATTGATTGTTGCAAACTTTGATAGGTGTAGGACGCACCGTATAGAAGTGAGGGCCACTTGAAGTTTTATCAGTGTTTTATTTGGGACTCAAGGGTAGCATAGCTATGAGCGACAGCTTAAATGGATAAGAGGCTCGAGTACTGTGATGTCACAAAATTTCAAGATTTTATGACGCTCCAGTAAAAAGTTTCAAGCAATTGATTGTTGCAAACTTTGATAGGTGTAGGACGCACCGTACAGAAGTTAGGGCCATTTGAAGTTTTATCAGTGTTTGATTTGGGACTCAAGGGTAGCATAGCTATGAGCGATAGCTTAAATTGATAAGAGGCACGAGTACTGCGAAGTCACAAAATGTCAAGGATTTATGACGCTCCAGTAAAAAGTTTCAAGCAATTGATTGTTGCAAACTTTGATAGGTGTAGGACGCACCGTACAGAAGTTAGGGCCATTTGAAGTTTTATCAGTGTTTGATTTGGGACTCAAGGGTAGCATAGCTATGAGCGATAGCTTAAATTGATAAGAGGCACGAGTACTGTGATGTCACAAAATGTCAAGGCTTTTTGACGCTCCAGTAAAAAGTTACAAGCAATTGATTGTTGCAAACTTTGATAGGTGTAGGACGCACCGTATAGAAGTGAGGGCCACTTGAAGTTTTATCAGTGTTTTATTTGGGACTCAAGGGTAGCATAGCTATGAGCGACAGCTTAAATGGATAAGAGGCTCGAGTACTGTGATGTCACAAAATTTCAAGATTTTATGACGCTCCAGTAAAAAGTTACAAGCATTTGAATGTTGCAAACTTTGATAGGTATAGGACGCACCGTATAGAAGTTTGGACCATTTGAAGCTTTATCAGTGTTTGATATGGGACTCAAGGGTAGCATAGCTATGAGCGATAACTTAAATTGACAAGAGGCTCGGGTACTTTATTGTCAAAAAATTTCAAGTGTTTATGACGCTCCAGTAAATAGTTACAAGCATTTGATTGTTGCAAACTTTGATAGGTGTAGGACGCACCGTACAGAAGTTAGGGCCATTTGAAGTTTTATCAGTATTTGATTTTGGAGTCAAGGGTAGCATAGCTATGAGCGATATCTTAAATTGACAAGAGGCTCGAGTACTTTATTGTCACACAATTGCAAGCGTTTATGACGCTCCAGTAAAAAGTTACAAGCAATTGATTGTTGCAAACTTTGATAGGTGTAGGATTCACCGTATAGAAGTTAGGGCCATTTGAAGTTTTATCAGTGTTTGATTTGGGACTCAAGGGTAGCATAGCTATGAGCGATAACTTAAATTGATAAGAGGCTCGAGTACTTTATTGTCACAAAATTTCAAGCGTTTATGACGCTCCAGTAAAAAGTTACAAGCATTTGATTGTTGCAAACGTTGATAGGTGTAGGACGCACCGTATAGAAGTAAGGGCCATTTGAAGTTTTATCAGTGTTTGATTTGGGACTCAAGGGTAGCATAGCTAAGAGCGATAACTTAAATTGACAAGAGGCTCGAGTACTTTATTGCCACTAAATTTCAAGGTTTTATGACGCTCCAGTAAAAAGTTACATGCATTTGATTGTTGTAAACTTTGATAGGTGTAGGACGCACCGTATAGAAGTAAGGGCCATTTGAAGTTTTGTCAGTGTTTGATTTGGGACTCAAGGGTAGCATAGCTATGAGCGATAGCTTAAATTGACAAGAGGCTCGAGTACTTTATTGTCAAAAAATTTCAAGTGTTTATGACGCTCCAGTAAATAGTTACAAGCAATTGATTGTTGCAAACTTTGATAGGTGTAGGACGCACCGTACAGAAGTTAGGGCCATTTGAAGTTTTATCAGTTTTTGATTTTGGAGTCAAGGGTAGCATAGCAATGAGCGATAGCTTAAATTGATAAGAGGCACGAGTACTTTATTGTCGCAAAATTTCAAGATTTTATGACGCTCCAGTAAAAAGTTACAAGCAATTGATTGTTGCAAACTTTGATAGGTGTAGGACGCACCGTATAGAAGTGAGGGCCACTTGAAGTTTTATCAGTGTTTTATTTGGGACTCAAGGGTAGCATAGCTATGAGCGACAGCTTAAATGGATAAGAGGCTCGAGTACTTTATTGTCAAAAAATTTCAAGTGTTTATGACGCTCCAGTAAAAAGTTTCAAGCAATTGATTGTTGCAAACTTTGATAGGTGTAGGACGCACCGTACAGAAGTTAGGGCCATTTGATGTTTTATCAGTGTTTGATTTGGGACTCAAGGGTAGCATAGCTATGAGCGATAGCTTAAATTGATAAGAGGCTCGAGTACTTTATTGTCAAAAAATTTCAAGTGTTTATGACGCTCCAGTAAATAGTTACAAGCAATTGATTGTTGCAAACTTTGATAGGTGTAGGATGCACCGTACAGAAGTTAGGGCCATTTGAAGTTTTATCAGTTTTTGATTTTGGAGTCAAGGGTAGCATAGCTATGAGCGATAGCTTAAATTGATAAGAGGCACGAGTACTGCGAAGTCACAAAATGTCAAGGATTTATGACGCTCCAGTAAAAAGTTTCAAGCAATTGATTGTTGCAAACTTTGATAGGTGTAGGACGCACCGTACAGAAGTTAGGGCCATTTGAAGTTTTATCAGTGTTTGATTTGGGACTCAAGGGTAGCATAGCTATGAGCGATAGCTTAAATTGATAAGAGGCACGAGTACTGTGATGTCACAAAATGTCAAGGCTTTTTGACGCTCCAGTAAAAAGTTACAAGCAATTGATTGTTGCAAACTTTGATAGGTGAAGGACGCACCGTATAGAAGTGAGGGCCACTTGAAGTTTTATCAGTGTTTTATTTGGGACTCAAGGGTAGCATAGCTATGAGCGACAGCTTAAATGGATAAGAGGCTCGAGTACTGTGATGTCACAAAATTTCAAGATTTTATGACGCTCCAGTAAAAAGTTACAAGCATTTGAATGTTGCAAACTTTGATAGGTATAGGACGCACCGTATAGAAGTTTGGACCATTTGAAGCTTTATCAGTGTTTGATATGGGAGTCAAGGGTAGCATAGCTATGAGCGATAACTTAAATTGACAAGAGGCTCGAGTACTTTATTGTCAAAAAATTTCAAGTGTTTATGACGCTCCAGTAAATAGTTACAAGCATTTGATTGTTGCAAACTTTGATAGGTGTAGGACGCACCGTACAGAAGTTAGGGCCATTTGAAGTTTTATCAGTATTTGATTTTGGAGTCAAGGGTAGTATAGCTATGAGCGATATCTTAAATTGACAAGAAGCTCGAGTACTTTATTGTCACACAATTGCAAGCGTTTATGACGCTCCAGTAAAAAGTTACAAGAATTTGATTGTTGCAAACTTTGATAGGTGTAGGATTCACCGTATAGAAGTTAAGGCCATTTGAAGTTTTATCAGTGTTTGATTTGGGACTCAAGGGTAGCATAGATATGAGCGATAACTTAAATTGATAAGAGGCTCGAGTACTTTATTGTCACAAAATTTCAAGCGTTTATGACGCTCCAGTAAAAAGTTACAAGCATTTGATTGTTGCAAACGTTGATAGGTGTAGGGCGCACCGTATAGAAGTAAGGGCCATTTGAAGTTTTATCAGTGTTTGATTTGGGACTCAAGGGTAGCATAGCTATGAGCGATAACTTAAATTGACAAGAGGCTCGAGTACTTTATTGCCACTAAATTTCAAGGTTTTATGACGCTCCAGTAAAAAGTTACATGCATTTGATTGTTGTAAACTTTGATAGGTGTAGGACGCACCGTATAGAAGTAAGGGCCATTTGAAGTTTTGTCAGTGTTTGATTTGGGACTCAAGGGTAGCATAGCTATGAGCGATAGCTTAAATTGATAAGAGGCACGAGTACTGCGAAGTCACAAAATGTCAAGGATTTATGACGCTCCAGTAAAAATTTCAAGCAATTGATTGTTGCAAACTTTGATAGGTGTAGGACGCACCGTACAGAAGTTAGGGCCATTTGAAGTTTTATCAGTTTTTGATTTTGGAGTCAAGGGTAGCATAGCAATGAGCGATAGCTTAAATTGATAAGAGGCACGAGTACTTTATTGTCGCAAAATTTCAAGATTTTATGACGCTCCAGTAAAAAGTTACAAGCAATTGATTGTTGCAAACTTTGATAGGTGTAGGACGCACCGTATAGAAGTGAGGGCCACTTGAAGTTTTATCAGTGTTTTATTTGGGACTCAAGGGTAGCATAGCTATGAGCGACAGCTTAAATGGATAAGAGGCTCGAGTACTTTATTGTCAAAAAATTTCAAGTGTTTATGACGCTCCAGTAAAAAGTTTCAAGCAATTGATTGTTGCAAACTTTGATAGGTGTAGGACGCACCGTACAGAAGTTAGGGCCATTTGAAGTTTTATCAGTGTTTGATTTGGGACTCAAGGGTAGCATAGCTATGAGCGATAGCTTAATTTGATAAGAGGCACGAGTACTGCGAAGTCACAAAATGTCAAGGATTTATGACGCTCCAGTAAAAAGTTTCAAGCAATTTATTGTTGCAAACTTTGATAGGTGTAGGACGCACCGTACAGAAGTTAGGGCCATTTGAAGTTTTATCAGTGTTTGATTTGGGACTCAAGGGTAGCATAGCTATGAGCGATAGCTTAAATTGATAAGAGGCACGAGTACTGTGATGTCACAAAATGTCAAGGTTTTATGACGCTCCAGTAAAAAGTTACAAGCAATTGATTGTTGCAAACTTTGATAGGTGTAGGACGCACCGTATAGAAGTGAGGGCCACTTGAAGTTTTATCAGTGTTTTATTTGGGACTCAAGGGTAGCATAGCTATGAGCGACAGCTTAAATGGATAAGAGGCTCGAGTACTGTGATGTCACAAAATTTCAAGATTTTATGACGCTCCAGTAAAAAGTTACAAGCATTTGAATGTTGCAAACTTTGATAGGTATAGGACGCACCGTATAGAAGTTTGGACCATTTGAAGCTTTATCAGTGTTTGATATGGGACTCAAGGGTAGCATAGCTATGTGCGATAGCTTAAATTGATAAGAGGCTCGAGTACTTTATTGTCACAAAATTTCAAGATTTTATGACGCTCCAGTAAAAAGTTACAAGCATTTGATTGTTGTAAACTTTGATAGGTGCTGGACGCTCCGTATAGAAGTTAGGGCCATTTGAAGTTTTAGCAGTGTTTGATTTTGGAGTCAAGAGTTTCATTGTTATGAGCGATAGCTTAAATTGATAAGAGGATCGAGTACTTTATTGTCACAAAATTTCAAGATTTTATGACGCTCCAGTAAAAAGTTACAAGCATTTGATTGTTGCAAAATTTGATAGGTGTAGGACGTACCGCATAGAAGTTAGGGCCATTTGAAGTTTTATCAGTGTTTGATTTTGGATTCAAGGGTAGAATAGCTATGGGCGATAACTTAAATTGATAAGAGGCTCGAGTACTTTATTGTCACAAAATTTCAAGAGTTTATGACGCTCCAGTAAAAATTACAAGCATTTGATTCTTGCAAACTTTTATAGGGGTAGGATGCACCGTATAGAAGCTAGGGCCATTTGAAGTTTTATCAGTGTTTGATTTGGGACTCAAGGGTAGCATAGCTATGAGCGATAGCTTAAATTGATAAGAGGCTCGAGTACTTTATTGTCACAAAATTTCAAGATTTTATGACGCTCCAGTAAAAAGTTACAAGCATTTGATTGTTGCAAACGTGTATAGGTGTAGGACGCACCGTATAGAAGTAAGGGCCATTTGAAGTTTTATCAGTGTTTGATTTGGGACTCAAGGGTAGCATAGCTATGAGCGATAGCTTAAATTGATAAGAGGCACGAGTACTGTGATGTCACAAAATATCAAGGTTTTATGACGCTCCAGTAAAAAGTTACAAGCAATTGATTGTTGCAAACTTTGATAGGTGTAGGACGCACCGTATAGAAGTGAGGGCCACTTGAAGTTTTATCAGTGTTTTATTTGGGACTCAAGGGTAGCATAGCTATGAGCGACAGCTTAAATGGATAAGAGGCTCCAGTACTGTGATGTCACAAAATTTCAAGATTTTATGACGCTCCAGTAAAAAGTTACAAGCATTTGAATGTTGCAAACTTTGATAGGTATAGGACGCACCGTATAGAAGTTTGGACCATTTGAAGCTTTATCAGTGTTTGATATGGGACTCAAGGGGAGCATAGCTATGTGCGATAGCTTAAATTGATAAGAGGCTCGAGTACTTTATTGTCACAAAATTTGAAGATTTTATGACGCTCCAGTAAAAAGTTACAAGCATTTGATTGTTGCAAACTTTGATAGGTGTAGGACGCTCCGTATAGAAGTTAGGGCCATTTGAAGTTTTAGCAGTGTTTGATTTTGGAGTCAAGGGCTTCATTGTTATGAGCGATAGCTTAAATTGATAAGAGGATCGAGTACTTTATTGTCACAAAATTTCAAGATTTTATGACGCTCCAGTAAAAAGTTACAAGCATTTGATTGTTGCAAAATTTGATAGGTGTAGGACGCACCGTATAGAAGTTAGGGCCATTTGAAGTTTTATCAGTGTTTGATTTGGGACTCAAGGGTAGCATAGCTATGGGCGATAACTTAAATTGATAAGAGGCTCGAGTATTTTATTGTCACAAAATTTCAAGAGTTTATGACGCTCCAGTAAAAATTACAAGCATTTGATTCTTGCAAACTTTTATAGGCGTAGGATGCACCGTATAGAAGCTAGGGCCATTTGAAGTTTTATCAGTGTTTGATTTGGGTCTCAAGGGTAGCATAGCTATGATCGATAGCTTAAATTGATAAGAGGCTCGAGTACTTTTTTGTCACAAAATTTCAAGATTTTATGACGCTCCAGTAAAAAGTTACAAGCATTTGATTGTTGCAAACGTGTATAGGTGTAGGACGCACCGTATAGAAGTAAGGGCCATTTGAAGTTTTATCAGTGTTTTATTTGGGACTCAAGGGTAGCATAGCTATGATCGATAACTTAAATTGACAAGAGGCTCGAGTACTTTATTGTCACAAAATTTCAAGGTTTTATGACGCTCCAGTAAAAAGTTACAAGCATTTGATTGTTGTAAACTTTAATAGGTGCTGGATGCTCCGTATAGAAGTTAGGGCCATTTGAAGTTTTATCAGTGTTTGATTTAAGACTCAAGGGTAGCATAGCTATGAGCGATAGCTTAAATTGACAAGAGGCTCGAGTACTTTATTGTCAAAAAATTTCAAGTGTTTATGACGCTCCAGTAAATAGTTACAAGCAATTGATTGTTGCAAACTTTGATAGGTGTAGGACGCACCGTACAGAAGTTAGGGCCATTTGAAGTTTTATCAGTTTTTGATTTTGGAGTCAAGGGTAGCATAGCAATGAGCGATAGCTTAAATTGATAAGAGGCACGAGTACTTTATTGTCGCAAAATTTCAAGATTTTATGACGCTCCAGTAAAAAGTTACAAGCAATTGATTGTTGCAAACTTTGATAGGTGTAGGACGCACCGTATAGAAGTGAGGGCCACTTGAAGTTTTATCAGTGTTTTATTTGGGACTCAAGGGTAGCATAGCTATGAGCGACAGCTTAAATGGATAAGAGGCTCGAGTACTTTATTGTCAAAAAATTTCAAGTGTTTATGACGCTCCAGTAAAAAGTTTCAAGCAATTGATTGTTGCAAACTTTGATAGGTGTAGGACGCACCGTACAGAAGTTAGGGCCATTTGAAGTTTTATCAGTGTTTGATTTGGGACTCAAGGGTAGCATAGCTATGAGCGATAGCTTAAATTGATAAGAGGCACGAGTACTGCGAAGTCACAAAATGTCAAGGATTTATGACGCTCCAGTAAAAAGTTTCAAGCAATTGATTGTTGCAAACTTTGATAGGTGTAGGACGCACCGTACAGAAGTTAGGGCCATTTGAAGTTTTATCAGTGTTTGATTTGGGACTCAAGGGTAGCATAGCTATGAGCGATAGCTTAAATTGATAAGAGGCACGAGTACTGTGATGTCACAAAATGTCAAGGTTTTATGACGCTCCAGTAAAAAGTTACAAGCAATTGATTGTTGCAAACTTTGATAGGTGTAGGACGCACCGTATAGAAGCGAGGGCCACTTGAAGTTTTATCAGTGTTTTATTTGGGACTCAAGGGTAGCATAGCTATGAGCGACAGCTTAAATGGATAAGAGGCTCGAGTACTGTGATGTCACAAAATTTCAAGATTTTATGACGCTCCAGTAAAAAGTTACAAGCATTTGAATGTTGCAAACTTTGATAGGTATAGGACGCACCGTATAGAAGTTTGGACCATTTGAAGCTTTATCAGTGTTTGATATGAGACTCAAGGGTAGCATAGCTATGTGCGATAGCTTAAATTGATAAGAGGCTCGAGTACTTTATTGTCACAAAATTTCAAGATTTTATGACGCTCCAGTAAAAAGTTACAAGCATTTGATTGTTGTAAACTTTGATAGGTGCTGGACGCTCCGTATAGAAGTTAGGGCCATTTGAAGTTTTAGCAGTGTTTGATTTTGGAGTCAAGGGTTTCATTGTTATGAGCGATAGCTTAAATTGATAAGAGGATCGAGTACTTTATTGTCACAAAATTTCAAGATTTTATGACGCTCCAGTAAAAAGTTACAAGCATTTGATTGTTGCAAAATTTGATAGGTGTAGGACGTACCGCATAGAAGTTAGGGCCATTTGAAGTTTTATCAGTGTTTGATTTTGGATTCAAGGGTAGAATAGCTATGGGCGATAACTTAAATTGATAAGAGGCTCGAGTACTTTATTGTCACAAAATTTCAAGAGTTTATGACGCTCCAGTAAAAATTACAAGCATTTGATTCTTGCAAACTTTTATAGGGGTAGGATGCACCGTATAGAAGCTAGGGCCATTTGAAGTTTTATCAGTGTTTGATTTGGGACTCAAGGGTAGCATAGCTATGAGCGATAGCTTAAATTGATAAGAGGCTCGAGTACTTTATTGTCACAAAATTTCAAGATTTTATGACGCTCCAGTAAAAAGTTACAAGCATTTGATTGTTGCAAACGTGTATAGGTGTAGGACGCACCGTATAGAAGTAAGGGCCATTTGAAGTTTTATCAGTGTTTGATTTGGGACTCAAGGGTAGCATAGCTATGAGCGATAGCTTAAATTGATAAGAGGCACGAGTACTGTGATGTCACAAAATATCAAGGTTTTATGACGCTCCAGTAAAAAGTTACAAGCAATTGATTGTTGCAAACTTTGATAGGTGTAGGACGCACCGTATAGAAGTGAGGGCCACTTGAAGTTTTATCAGTGTTTTATTTGGGACTCAAGGGTAGCATAGCTATGAGCGACAGCTTAAATGGATAAGAGGCTCCAGTACTGTGATGTCACAAAATTTCAAGATTTTATGACGCTCCAGTAAAAAGTTACAAGCATTTGATTGTTGCAAACTTTGATAGGTGCTGGACGCTCCGTATAGAAGTTAGGGCCATTTGAAGTTTTAGCAGTGTTTGATTTTGGAGTCAAGGGTTTCATTGTTATGAGCGATAGCTTAAATTGATAAGAGGATCGAGTACTTTATTGTCACAAAATTTCAAGATTTTATGACGCTCCAGTAAAAAGTTACAAGCATTTGATTGTTGCAAAATTTGATAGGTGTAGGACGTACCGCATAGAAGTTAGGGCCATTTGAAGTTTTATCAGTGTTTGATTTTGGATTCAAGGGTAGAATAGCTATGGGCGATAACTTAAATTGATAAGAGGCTCGAGTACTTTATTGTCACAAAATTTCAAGAGTTTATGACGCTCCAGTAAAAATTACAAGCATTTGATTCTTGCAAACTTTTATAGCGGTAGGATGCACCGTATAGAAGCTAGGGCCATTTGAAGTTTTATCAGTGTTTGATATGGGACTCAAGGGTAGCATAGCTATGAGCGATAGCTTAAATTGATAAGAGGCTCGAGTACTTTATTGTCACAAAATTTCAAGATTTTATGACGATCCAGTAAAAAGTTACAAGCATTTGATTGTTGCAAACTTGTATAGGTGCAGGACGCACCGTAGAGAAGTTAGGGCCATTTGAAGTTTTATCAGTGTTTGAATTGGGACTCAAAGGTAGCATATATACGAGCGATAGCTTAAATTGATAAGAGGCACGAGTACTGTGATGTCACAAAATATCAAGGTTTTATGACGCTCCAGTAAAAAGTTACAAGCAATTGATTGTTGCAAACTTTGATAGGTGTAGGACGCACCGTATAGAAGTGAGGGCCACTTGAAGTTTTATCAGTGTTTTATTTGGGACTCAAGGGTAGCATAGCTATGAGCGACAGCTTAAATGGATAAGAGGCTCCAGTACTGTGATGTCACAAAATTTCAAGATTTTATGACGCTCCAGTAAAAAGTTACAAGCATTTGAATGTTGCAAACTTTGATAGGTATAGGACGCACCGTATAGAAGTTTGGACCATTTGAAGCTTTATCAGTGTTTGATATGGGACTCAAGGGGAGCATAGCTATGTGCGATAGCTTAAATTGATAAGAGGCTCGAGTACTTTATTGTCACAAAATTTGAAGATTTTATGACGCTCCAGTAAAAAGTTACAAGCATTTGATTGTTGCAAACTTTGATAGGTGCTGGACGCTCCGTATAGAAGTTAGGGCCATTTGAAGTTTTAGCAGTGTTTGATTTTGGAGTCAAGGGCTTCATTGTTATGAGCGATAGCTTAAATTGATAAGAGGATCGAGTACTTTATTGTCACAATATTTCAAGATTTTATGACGCTCCAGTAAAAAGTTACAAGCATTTGATTGTTGCAAAATTTGATAGGTGTAGGACGCACCGCATAGAAGTTAGGGCCATTTGAAGTTTTATCAGTGTTTGATTTGGGACTCAAGGGTAGCATAGCTATGGGCGATAACTTAAATTGATAAGAGGCTCGAGTATTTTATTGTCACAAAATTTCAAGAGTTTATGACGCTCCAGTAAAAATTACAAGCATTTGATTCTTGCAAACTTTTATAGGCGTAGGATGCACCGTATAGAAGCTAGGGCCATTTGAAGTTTTATCAGTGTTTGATTTGGGTCTCAAGGGTAGCATAGCTATGAGCGATAGCTTAAATTGATAAGAGGCTCGAGTACTTTTTTGTCACAAAATTTCAAGATTTTATGACGCTCCAGTAAAAAGTTACAAGCATTTGATTGTTGCAAACGTGTATAGGTGTAGGACGCACCGTATAGAAGTAAGGGCCATTTGAAGTTTTATCAGTGTTTTATTTGGGACTCAAGGGTAGCATAGCTATGATCGATAACTTAAATTGACAAGAGGCTCGAGTACTTTATTGTCACAAAATTTCAAGGTTTTATGACGCTCCAGTAAAAAGTTACAAGCATTTGATTGTTGCAAACTTTAATAGGTGCTGGATGCTCCGTATAGAAGTTAGGGCCATTTGAAGTTTTATCAGTGTTTGATTTAAGACTCAAGGGTAGCATAGCTATGAGCGATAGCTTAAATTGACAAGAGGCTCGAGTACTTTATTGTCAAAAAATTTCAAGTGTTTATGACGCTCCAGTAAATAGTTACAAGCAATTGATTGTTGCAAACTTTGATAGGTGTAGGACGCACCGTACAGAAGTTAGGGCCATTTGAAGTTTTATCAGTTTTTGATTTTGGAGTCAAGGGTAGCATAGCAATGAGCGATAGCTTAAATTGATAAGAGGCACGAGTACTTTATTGTCGCAAAATTTCAAGATTTTATGACGCTCCAGTAAAAAGTTACAAGCAATTGATTGTTGCAAACTTTGATAGGTGTAGGACGCACCGTATAGAAGTGAGGGCCACTTGAAGTTTTATCAGTGTTTTATTTGGGACTCAAGGGTAGCATAGCTATGAGCGACAGCTTAAATGGATAAGAGGCTCGAGTACTTTATTGTCACAAAATTTCAAGATTTTATGACGCTCCAGTAAAAAGTTACAAGCATTTGAATGTTGCAAACTTTGATAGGTATAGGACGCACCGTATAGAAGTTTGGACCATTTGAAGCTTTATCAGTGTTTGATATGAGACTCAAGGGTAGCATAGCTATGTGCGATAGCTTAAATTGATAAGAGGCTCGAGTACTTTATTGTCACAAAATTTCAAGATTTTATGACGCTCCAGTAAAAAGTTACAAGCATTTGATTGTTGTAAACTTTGATAGGTGCTGGACGCTCCGTATAGAAGTTAGGGCCATTTGAAGTTTTAGCAGTGTTTGATTTTGGAGTCAAGGGTTTCATTGTTATGAGCGATAGCTTAAATTGATAAGAGGATCGAGTACTTTATTGTCACAAAATTTCAAGATTTTATGACGCTCCAGTAAAAAGTTACAAGCATTTGATTGTTGCAAAATTTGATAGGTGTAGGACGTACCGCATAGAAGTTAGGGCCATTTGAAGTTTTATCAGTGTTTGATTTTGGATTCAAGGGTAGAATAGCTATGGGCGATAACTTAAATTGATAAGAGGCTCGAGTACTTTATTGTCACAAAATTTCAAGAGTTTATGACGCTCCAGTAAAAATTACAAGCATTTGATTCTTGCAAACTTTTATAGCGGTAGGATGCACCGTATAGAAGCTAGGGCCATTTGAAGTTTTATCAGTGTTTGATATGGGACTCAAGGGTAGCATAGCTATGAGCGATAGCTTAAATTGATAAGAGGCTCGAGTACTTTATTGTCACAAAATTTCAAGATTTTATGGCGCTCCAGTAAAAAGTTACAAGCATTTGATTGTTGCAAACGTGTATAGGTGCAGGACGCACCGTATAGAAGTAAGGGCCATTTGAAGTTTTATCAGTGTTTGATTTGGGACTCAAGGGTAGCATAGCTATGAGCGATAGCTTAAATTGATAAGAGGCACGAGTACTGTGATGTCACAAAATATCAAGGTTTTATGACGCTCCAGTAAAAAGTTACAAGCAATTGATTGTTGCAAACTTTGATAGGTGTAGGACGCACCGTATAGAAGTGAGGGCCACTTGAAGTTTTATCAGTGTTTTATTTGGGACTCAAGGGTAGCATAGCTATGAGCGACAGCTTAAATGGATAAAAGGCTCCAGTACTGTGATGTCACAAAATTTCAAGATTTTATGACGCTCCAGTAAAAAGTTACAAGCATTTGAATGTTGCAAACTTTGATAGGTATAGGACGCACCGTATAGAAGTTTGGACCATTTGAAGCTTTATCAGTGTTTGATATGGGACTCAAGGGGAGCATAGCTATGTGCGATAGCTTAAATTGATAAGAGGCTCGAGTACTTTATTGTCACAAAATTTCAAGATTTTATGACGCTCCAGTAAAAAGTTACAAGCATTTGATTGTTGCAAACTTTGATAGGTGCTGGACGCTCCGTATAGAAGTTAGGGCCATTTGAACTTTTAGCAGTGTTTGATTTTGGAGTCAAGGGCTTCATTGTTATGAGCGATAGCTTAAATTGATAAGAGGATCGAGTACTTTATTGTCACAAAATTTCAAGATTTTATGACGCTCCAGTAAAAAGTTACAAGCATTTGATTGTTGCAAAATTTGATAGGTGTAGGACGCACCGCATAGAAGTTAGGGCCATTTGAAGTTTTATCAGTGTTTGATTTGGGACTCAAGGGTAGCATAGCTATGGGCGATAACTTAAATTGATAAGAGGCTCGAGTATTTTATTGTCACCAAATTTCAAGAGTTTATGACGCTCCAGTAAAAATTACAAGCATTTGATTCTTGCAAACTTTTATAGGGGTAGGATGCACCGTATTGAAGCTAGGGCCATTTGAAGTTTTATCAGTGTTTGATTTGGGTCTCAAGGGTAGCATAGCTATGAGCGATAGCTTAAATTGATAAGAGGCTCGAGTACTTTTTTGTCACAAAATTTCAAGATTTTATGACGCTCCAGTAAAAAGTTACAAGCATTTGATTGTTGCAAACGTGTATAGGTGTAGGACGCACCGTATAGAAGTAAGGGCCATTTGAAGTTTTATCAGTGTTTGATTTGGGACTCAAGGGTAGCATAGCTTTGAGCGACAACTTAAATTGTCAGGAGGCTCGAGTACTTTATTGTTACAAAATTTAAAGATTTTATGACGCTCCAGTGAAAAGTTAAAAGCATTTGATTGTTGCAAAATTTGATAGGTGTAGGACGCACCGCATAGAAGTTAGGGCCATTTGAAGTTTTATCAGTGTTTGATTTGGGACTCAAGGGTAGCATAGCTATGGGCGATAACTTAAATTGATAAGAGGCTCGAGTATTTTATTGTCACCAAATTTCAAGAGTTTATGACGCTCCAGTAAAAATTACAAGCATTTGATTCTTGCAAACTTTTATAGGGGTAGGATGCACCGTATTGAAGCTAGGGCCATTTGAAGTTTTATCAGTGTTTGATTTGGGACTCAAGGGTAGCATAGCTATGGGCGATAGCTTAAATTGATAAGAGGCTCGAGTACTTTTTTGTCACAAAATTTCAAGATTTTATGACGCTCCAGTAAAAAGTTACAAGCATTTGATTGTTGCAAACGTGTATAGGTGTAGGACGCACCGTATAGAAGTAAGGGCCATTTGAAGTTTTATCAGTGTTTGATTTGGGACTCAAGGGTAGCATAGCTATGAGCGATAACTTAAATTGACAAGAGGCTCGAGTACTTTATTGTCACAAAATTTCAAGGTTTTATGACGCTCCAGTAAAAAGTTACAAGCATTTGATTGTTGTAAACTTTGATAGGTGCTGGATGCTCCGTATAGAAGTTAGGGCCATTTGAAGTTTTATCAGTGTTTGATTTGGGACTCAAGGGTAGCATAGCTATGAGCGATAGCTTAAATTGACAAGAGGCTCGAGTACTTTATTGTCAAAAAATTTCAAGTGTTTATGACGCTCCAGTAAATAGTTACAAGCATTTGATTGTTGCAAACTTTAATAGGTGTACGATGCACCATATAGAAGTTAGGGCCATTTGAAGTTTTATCAGTGTTTGATTTGGGACTCAAGGGTAGCATAGCTATGAGGGATAGCTTAAATTGATAGAGGCACGAGTACTTTATTGTCACAAAATTTCAAGATTTTATGACGCTCCAGTAAAAAGTTACAAGCATTTAATTGTTGCAAAATTTGATAGGTGTAGGACGCACCGCATAGAAGTTAGGGCCATTTGAAGTTTTATCAGTGTTTGATTTGGGACTCAAGGGTAGCATAGCTATGGGTGATAACTTAAATTGATAAGAGGCTCGAGTACTTTATTGTCACAAAATTTCAAGAGTTTATGACGCTCCAGTAAAAATTACAAGCATTTGATTCTTGCAAACTTTTATAGGGGTAGGATGCACCGTATAGAAGCTAGGGCCATTTGAAGTTTTATCAGTGTTTGATTTGGGTCTCAAGGGTAGCATAGCTATGAGCGATAGCTTAAATTGATAAGAGGCTCGAGTACTTTTTTGTCACAAAATTTCAAGATTTATGACGCTCCAGTAAAAAGTTACAAGCATTTGATTGTTGCAAACGTGTATAGGTGTAGGACGCACCGCATAGAACTTAGGGCCATTTGAAGTTTTATCAGTGTTTGATTTGGGACTCACGGGTAGCATAGCTATGAGCGATAGCTTAAATTGACAAGAGGCTCGAGTACTTTATTGTCAAAAAATTTCAAGTGTTTATGACGCTCCAGTAAATAGTTACAAGCATTTGATTGTTGCAAACTTTAATAGGTGTACGATGCACCATATAGAAGTTAGGGCCATTTGAAGTTTTATCAGTGTTTGACTTGGGACTCAAGGGTAGCATAGCTATGAGCGATAGCTTAAATTGATAAAAGGCACGAGTTCTGTGATGTCACAAAATGTCAAGGTTTTATGACGCTCCAGTAAAAAGTTACAAGCAATTGATTGTTGCAAACTTTGATAGGTGTAGGACGCACCGTATAGAAGTGAGGGCCACTTGAAATTTTATCAGTGTTTTATTTGGGACTCAAGGGTAGCATAGCTATGAGCGACAGCTTAAATGGATAAGAGGCTCGAGTACTGTAATGTCACAAAATTTCAAGATTTTATGACGCTCCAGTAAAAAGTTACAAGCATTTGATTGTTGCAAACGTGTATAGGTGTAGGACGCACCGTATAGAAGTAAGGGCCATTTGAAGTTTTATCAGTGTTTGATTTGGGACTCAAGGGTAGCATAGCTATGAGCGATAGCTTAAATTGATAAGAGGCTCGAGGACTTTATTGTCACAAAATTTCAAGCGTTTATGACGCTCCAGTAAAAAGTTACAAGCATTTGATTGTGGCAAACTTTGATAGGTGTAGGACGCACCGTATAGAAGTTAGGGCCATTTGAAGTTTTATCAGTGTTTGATTTGGGACTCAAGGGTAGCATAGATATGAGCGATAACTTAAATTGATAAGAGTCTCGAGTACTTTATTGTCACAAAATTTCAAGCGTTTATGATGCTCCAGTAAAAAGTTGCAAGCATTTGATTGTTGCAAACTTGGATAGGTGTAGTACGCACCGTATAGAAGTTAGGGCCATTTGAAGTCTTAGCAGTGTTTGATTTTGGAGTCAAGGGTGGCATAGCTATGAGCGATAGCTTAAATTTATAAGAGGCACGAGTACTGTGATGTCACAAAATGTCAAGATTTTATAACGCTCCAGTAAAAAGTTACAAGCAATTGATTGTTGCAAACTTTGATAGGTGTAGGACGCACCATATAGAAGTGAGGGACACTTGAAGTTTTAGCAGTGTTTGATTTTGGAGTCAAGGGTTTCATTGTTATGAGCGACAGCTTAAATTGATAGGAGGATCGAGTACTTTATTGTCACAAAATTTCAAGCTTTTATAACGCTCCAGTAAAAAGTTACAAGCATTTGATTGTTGCAAAATTGGATAAGTGTAGGACGCACCGCATAGAAGTTAGGGCCATTTGAAGTTTTATCAGTGTTTGATTTGGGACTCAAGGGTAGCATAGCTATGGGCGATAACTTAAATTGATAAGAGGCTCGAGTACTTTATTGTCACAAAATTTCAAGAGTTTATGACGCTCCAGTAAAACTTACAAGCATTTGATACTTGCAAACTTTGATAGGGGTAGGATGCATCGTATAGAAGCTAGGGCCATTTGAAGTTTTATCAGTGTTTGATTTGGGACACAAGGGTAGCATAGCTATGAGCGATAGCTTAAATTGATAAGAGGCTCGAGTCCTTTATTGTCACAAAATTTCAAGGACGCTCCTGTAAAAATTTACAACCATTGGAATGTTGCAAACTTTAATATGTGTAGGACGCACCGTACAGAAGTTAGAGCCATTTGAAGATTTAGCAGTGTTTTATTTTGGAGTCTATGGTAGCATAGCTATGAGCAATAGCTTAAATTGACAAGGGCTCGAGTACTTTATTGTCACAAAATTTCAAGGACGCTCCTGTAAAAACTTACAAGCATTTGAATGTTCCAAACTTTGATATGTAGGACGGACCGTATAGAATTAAGGGCCATTTGAAGTTTTATCAGTGTTTTATTTGGGACTCAAGGGTAGCATAGCTATGAGCGATAGATTAAATTGACAAGGGGCTCGTGTACTTTATTGTCACAAAATTTCAAGACGCTCCTGTAAAAAGTTACAAGCATTTGAATGTTGCAAACTTTGATAGGTGTTGGACGAACCGTACAGAAGTTAGAGCCATTTGAAGATTTAGCAGGGTTTTTTTTTTGAAGTCAAGGGTAGCATAGCTATGAGCAATAGCTTAAATTGACAAGAGGCTTGAGTACTTTATTGTCACAAAATTTTAAGGTTTTATGACGCTCCAGTAAAAATTTACAAGCATTTGATTGTTGCAAACTTTGATTGGTGTAGGACGCACCGTTTAAAAGTTAGTGCCATTTGAAGTTTTATCAGTGTTTGATTTGGGACTCAAGGGTAGCATAGCTATGAGCAATAGCTTAAATTGATAAGAGGCTCGAGTACTTTATTGTCACAAAATTTCAAGGACGCTCCTGTAAAAAGTTACAAGCATTTGAATGTTGCAAACTTTGATAAGTGCTGGACGCACCGTTTAGAAGTTAGTGCCATTTGAAATTTATCAGTGTTTGATTTAGGACTCTAGGGTAGCATAGCTATGAGCAATAGCTTAAATTGGGAAGAGGCTCGAGTACTTTATTGTCACAAAATTTCAAGGACGCTCCTGTAAAAAGTTACAAGCATTTGAATGTTCCAAACTTTGATATGTAGGACGGACCGTATAGAATTAAGGGCCATTTGAAGTTTTATCAGTGTTTTATTTGCGACCCAAGGGTAGCATAGCTATGAGCGATAGCTTAAATTGACCAGAGGCTCGAGTACTTTTTTGTCACAAAATTTCAAGGACGCTCCTGTAAAAAGTTACAAGCATTTGAATGTTGCAAACTTTGATAGGTGTTGGACGAATCGTACAGAAGTTAGAGCCATTTGAAGATTTAGCAGTGTTTTATTTTGGAGTCAAGGGTAGCATAGCTATGAGGAATAGCTTAAATTGACAAGAGGCTCGAGTACTTTATTGTCACAAAATTTCAAGGACGCTCCTGTAAAAAGTTACAAGCATTTGAATGTTGCAAACTTTGATAGGTGTTGGACGAACCGTACAGAAGTTAGAGCCATTTGAATATTTATCAGTGTTTTATTTTGGAGTCAAGGGAAGCATAGCTATGAGCAATAGCTTAAATTGACAAGAGGCTCGAGTACTTTATTGTCACAAAATTTCAAGGTTTTATGACGCTCCAGTAAAAATTTACAAGCATTTGATTGTTGCAAACTTTGATTGGTGTAGGACGCACCGTTTAGAAGTTAGTGCCATTTGAAGTTTTGTCAGTGTTTGATTTGGGACTCAAGGGTAGCATAGCTATGAGCAATAGCTTAAATTGACAAGAGGCTCGAGTACTTTATTGTCACAAAATTTCAAGGACGCTCCTGTAAAAAGTTACAAGCATTTGAATGTTGCAAACTTTGATAGGTGTTGGACGAACCGTACAGAAGTTAAAGCCATTTGAAGATTTAGCAGTGTTTTATTTTGGAGTAAAGGGTAGCATAGCTATGAGCAATAGCTTAAATTGACAAGAGGCTCGAGTACTTTATTGTCACAAAATTTCAAGGACGCTCCTGTAAAAAGTTACAAGCATTGGAATGTTGCAAACTTTGATAGGTGTTGGACAAACCGTACAGAAGTTAGAGCCATTTGAAGATTTAGCAGTGTTCTATTTTGGAGTCAAGGGTAGCATAGCTATGAGCAATAGCTTAAATTGACAAGAGGCTCGAGTACTTTATTGTCACAAAATTTCAAGGACGCTCCTGTAAAAAGTTACAAGCATTTGAATGTTGCAAACTTTGATAGGTGTTGGACGCACCGTTTAGAAGTTAATGCCATTTGAAGTTTTATCAGTGTTTTATTTGGGACTCAAGAGTAGCATAGCTATGAGCAATAGCTTAAATTGACAAGAGGCTCGAGTACTTTATTGTCACAAAATTTCAAGGACGCTCCTGTAAAAAGTTACAAGCTTTTGAATGTTCCAAACTTTGATATGTAGGACGGACCGTATAGAATTAAGGGCCATTTGAAGTTTTATCAGTATTTTATTTGGGACTCAAGAGTAGCATAGCTATGAGCGATAGCTTAAATTGACCAGAGGCTCGAGTACTTTTTTGTCACAAAATTTCAAGGACGCTCCTGTAAAACGTTACAAGCATTTGAATGTTTGCAAACATTGATAGGTGAACCGTACAGAAGTTAGAGCCATTTGAAGATTTAGCAGTGTTTTATTTTGGAGTCAAGGGTAGCATAGCTATGAGCAATAGCTTAAATTGACAAGAGGCTCGAGTACTTTATTGTCACAAAATTTCAAGGACGCTCCTGTAAAAAGTTACAAGCATTTGATTGTTGCAAACTTTGATAGGTATTGGACGAACCGTAAAGAAGTTAGAGCCATTTGAAGATTTAGCAGTGTTTTATTTTGGAGTCAAGGGTAGCATAGCTATGAGCAATAGCTTAAATTGACAAGAGGCTCGAGTACTTTATTGTTACAAAATTTCAAGGACGCTCCTGTAAAAAGTTACAAGCATTTGAATGTTGCAACTTTGATAGGTGTTGGACGCACCGTTTAGAAGTTAGTGCCATTTGAAGTTTTATCAGTGTTTGATTTGGGACTCAAAGGTAGCATAGCTATAAGCAATAGCTTAAATTGACAAGAGGCTCGAGTACTTTATTGTCACAAACTTTCAAGGACGCTCCTGTAAAAAGTTACAAGCATTTGAATGTTTCAAACTTTGATATGTAGGACGGACCGTATAGAATTAAGGGCCATTTGAAGTTTTATCAGTATTTTATTTGGGTTTCAAGGGTAGCATAGCTATGAGCGATAGCTTAAATTGACCAGAGGCTCGAGTACTTTTTTGTCACAAAATTTCAAGGTTTTATGACGCTCCAGTAAAAATTTACAAGCATTTGATTGTTGCAAACTTTGATTGGTGTAGGACGCACCGTTTAGAAGTTAGTGCCATTTGAAGTTTTATCAGTGTTTTATTTGGGACCCAAGGGTAGCATAGCTATGAGCGATAGCTTAAATTGACCAGAGGCTCGAGTACTTTTTTGTCACAAAATTTCAAGGACGCTCCTGTAAAAAGTTACAAGCATTTGAATGTTGCAAACTTTGATAGGTGTTGGACGAATCGTACAGAAGTTAGAGCCATTTGAAGATTTAGCAATGTTTTATTTTGGAGTCAAGGGTAGCATAGCTATGAGGAATAGCTTAAATTGACAAGAGGCTCGAGTACTTTATTGTCACAAAATTTCAAGGACGCTCCTGTAAAAAGTTACAATCATTTGAATGTTCCAAACTTTGATATGTAGGACGGACCGTTTAGAATTAAGGGCCATTTGAAGTTTTATCAGTGGTTTATTTGGGTTTCAAGAGTAGCATAGCTATGAGCGATAGCTTAAATTGACCAGAGGCTCGAGTACTTTTTTGTCACAAAATTTCAAGGACGCTCCTGTAAAAAGTTACAAGCATTTGAATGTTGCAAACTTTGATAGGTGTTGGACGAACCGTACAGAAGTTAGAGCCATTTGATGATTTAGCAGTGTTTTATTTTGGAGTAAAGGGTAGCATAGCTATGAGCGATAGCTTAAATTGACCAGAGGCTCGAGTACTTTTTTGTCACAAAATTTCAAGGACGCTCCTGTAAAAAGTTACACGCATTTGAATGTTGCAAACTTTAACAGGTGCTGGACGCACCGTTTAGAAGTTAGTGCCATTTGAAGTTTTATCAGTGTTTGATTTGGGACTCAAGGGTAGCATAGCTATGAGCAATAGCTTAAATTGACAAGAGGCTCGAGTACTTTATTGTCACAAAATTTCAAGGACGCTCCTGTAAAAAGTTACAAGCATTTGAATGTTCCAAACTTTGATATGTAGGACGGACCGTATAGAATTAAGGGCCATTTGAAGTTTTATCAGTGTTTTATTTGGGATTTAAGGGTAGCATAGCTATGAGCGATAGCTTAAATTGACCAGAGGCTCGAGTACTTTTTTGTCACAAAATTTCAAGGACGCTGTGTAAAAAGTTACAAGCATTTGAATGTTGCAAACTTTGATAGGTGTTGGACGAACCGTACAGAAGTTAGAGCCATTTGAAGATTTAGTAGTGTTTTATTTTGGAGTCAAGGGTAGCATAGCAATAGCTTAAATTGACAAGAGGCTCGAGTACTTTATTGTCACAAAATTTCAAGGACGCTCCTGTAAAAAGTTACATGCATTTGAATGTTGCAAACTTTGATAGGTGTTGGACGAACCATACAGAAGTTAGAGCCATTTGAAGATTTAGCAATGTTTTATTTTGGAGTCAAGGGTAGCATAGCTATGAGCAATAGCTTAAATTGGCAAGAGGCTCGAGTACTTTATTGTCACAAAATTTCAAGGACGCTCCTGTAAAAAGTCACAAGCTTTTGAATGTTCCCAACTTTGATATGTAGGACGTACCGTGAAGAATTAAGGGCCATTTGAAGTTTTATCAGTGTTTTATTTGGGACTCAAGGGTAGCATAGCTATGAGCGATAGCTTAAATTGACCAGAGGCTCGAGTACTTTTTTGTCACAAAATTTCAAGGACGCTCCTGTAAAAAGTTACAAGCATTTGAATGTTTGCACACATTGATAGGTGAACCGTACAGAAGTTAGAGCCATTTGAAGATTTAGCAGTGTTTTATTTTGGAGTCAAGGGTAGCATAGCTATGAGCAATAGCTTAAATTGACAAGAGGCTCGAGTACTTTATTGTCACAAAATTTCAAGGACGCTCCTGTAAAAAGTTACAAGCATTGGAATGTTGCAAACTTTGATAGGTGTTGGACGAACCGTACAGAAGTTAGAGCCATTTGAAGATTTAGCAATGTTTTATTTTGGAGTCAAGGGTAGCATAGCTATGAGGAATAGCTTAAATTGACAAGAGGCTCGAGTACTTTATTGTCACAAAATTTCAAGGACGCTCCTGTAAAAAGTTACAATCATTTGAATGTTCCAAACTTTGATATGTAGGAGGGACCGTTTAGAATTAAGGGCCATTTGAAGTTTTATCAGTGGTTTCTTTGGGTTTCAAGAGTAGCATAGCTATGAGCGATAGCTTAAATTGACCAGAGGCTCGAGTACTTTTTTGTCACAAAATTTCAAGGACGCTCCTGTAAAAAGTTACAAGCATTTGAATGTTGCAAACTTTGATAGGTGTTGGACGAACCGTACAGAAGTTAGAGCCATTTGATGATTTAGCAGTGTTTTATTTTGGAGTAAAGGGTAGCATAGCTATGAGCGATAGCTTAAATTGACCAGAGGCTCGAGTACTTTTTTGTCACAAAATTTCAAGGACGCTCCTGTAAAAAGTTACACGCATTTGAATGTTGCAAACTTTAACAGGTGCTGGACGCACCGTTTAGAAGTTAGTGCCATTTGAAGTTTTATCAGTGTTTGATTTGGGACTCAAGGGTAGCATAGCTATGAGCAATAGCTTAAATTGACAAGAGGCTCGAGTACTTTATTGTCACAAAATTTCAAGGACGCTCCTGTAAAAAGTTACAAGCATTTGAATGTTCCAAACTTTGATATGTAGGACGGACCGTATAGAATTAAGGGCCATTTGAAGTTTTATCAGTGTTTTATTTGGGACTCAAGGGTAGCATAGCTATGAGCGATAGCTTAAATTGACCAGAGGCTCGAGTACTTTTTTGTCACAAAATTTCAAGGACGCTCCTGTAAAAAGTTACAAGCATTTGAATGTTGCAAACTTTGATAGGTGTTGGACGAACCGTACAGAAGTTAGAGCCATTTGAAGATTAACAGTGTTTTATTTTGGAGTCAAGGGTAGCATAGCAATAGCTTAAATTGACAAGAGGCTCGAGTACTTTATTGTCACAAAATTTCAAGGACGCTCCTGTAAAAAGTTACATGCATTTGAATGTTGCAAACTTTGATAGGTGTTGGACGAACCATACAGAAGTTAGAGCCATTTGAAGATTTAGCAATGTTTTATTTTGGAGTCAAGGGTAGCATAGCTATGAGCAATAGCTTAAATTGGCAAGAGGCTCGAGTACTTTATTGTCACAAAATTTCAAGGACGCTCCTGTAAAAAGTCACAAGCTTTTGAATGTTCCCAACTTTGATATGTAGGACGTACCGTGAAGAATTAAGGGCCATTTGAAGTTTTATCAGTGTTTTATTTGGGACTCAAGGGTAGCATAGCTATGAGCGATAGCTTAAATTGACCAGAGGCTCGAGTACTTTTTTGTCACAAAATTTCAAGGACGCTCCTGTAAAAAGTTACAAGCATTTGAATGTTTGCACACATTGATAGGTGAACCGTACAGAAGTTAGAGCCATTTGAAGATTTAGCAGTGTTTTATTTTGGAGTCAAGGGTAGCATAGCTATGAGCAATAGCTTAAATTGACAAGAGGCTCGAGTACTTTATTGTCACAAAATTTCAAGGACGCTCCTGTAAAAAGTTACAAGCATTGGAATGTTGCAAACTTTGATAGGTGTTGGACGAACCGTACAGAAGTTAGAGCCATTTGAAGATTTAGCAATGTTTTATTTTGGAGTCAAGGGTAGCATAGCTATGAGGAATAGCTTAAATTGACAAGAGGCTCGAGTACTTTATTGTCACAAAATTTCAAGGACGCTCCTGTAAAAAGTTACAATCATTTGAATGTTCCAAACTTTGATATGTAGGACGGACCGTTTAGAATTAAGGGCCATTTGAAGTTTTATCAGTGGTTTCTTTGGGTTTCAAGAGTAGCATAGCTATGAGCGATAGCTTAAATTGACCAGAGGCTCGAGTACTTTTTTGTCACAAAATTTCAAGGACGCTCCTGTAAAAAGTTACAAGCATTTGAATGTTCCAAACTTTGATATGTAGGACGGACCGTATAGAATTAAGGGCCATTTGAAGTTTTATCAGTGTTTTATTTGGGTCTCAAGGGTAGCATAGCTATGAGCGATAGCTTAAATTGACCAGAGGCTCGAGTACTTTTTTGTCACAAAATTTCAAGGACGCTCCTGTAAAAAGTTACAAGCATTTGAATGTTGCAAACTTTGATAGGTGTTGGACGAACCGTACAGAAGTTAGAGCCATTTGAATATTTAGCAGTGTTTTATTTTGGAGTCAAGGGTAGCATAGCAATAGCTTAAATTGACAAGAGGCTCGAGTACTTTATTGTCACAAAATTTCAAGGACGCTCCTGTAAAAAGTTACAAGCATTTGAATGTTCCAAACTTTGATATGTAGGACGGACCGTATAGAATTAAGGGCCATTTGAAGTTTTATCAGTGTTTTATTTGGGTCTCAAGGGTAGCATAGCTATGAGCGATAGCTTAAATTGACCAGAGGCTCGAGTACTTTTTTGTCACAAAATTTCAAGGACGCTCCTGTAAAAAGTTACAAGCATTTGAATGTTGCAAACTTTGATAGCTGTTGGACGAACCGTACAGAAGTTAGAGCCATTTGAAGATTTAGCAGTGTTTTATTTTGGAGTCAAGGGTAGCATAGCAATAGCTTAAATTGACAAGAGGCTCGAGTACTTTATTGTCACAAAATTTCAAGGACGCTCCTGTAAAAAGTTACATGCATTTGAATGTTGCAAACTTTGATAGGTGTTGGACGAACCGTACAGAAGTTAGAGCCATTTGAAGATTTAGCAGTGTTTTATTTTGGAGTCAAGGGTAGCATAGCTATGAGCAATAGCTTAAATTGACAAGAGGCTCGAGTACTTTATTGTCACAAAATTTCAAGGACGCTCCTGTAAAAAGTTACAAGCATTGGAATGTTGCAAACTTTGATAGGTGTTGGACGAACCGTACAGAAGTTAGAGCCATTTGAAGATTTAGCAGTGTTCTATTTTGGAGTCAAGGGTAGCATAGCTATGAGCAATAGCTTAAATTGACAAGAGGCTCGAGTACTTTATTGTCACAAAATTTCAAGGACGCTCCTGTAAAAAGTTACAAGCATTTGAATGTTGCAAACTTTGATATGTAGGACGGACCGTATAGAATTAAGGGCCATTTGAAGTTTTATCAGTATTTTATTTGGGACTCAAGAGTAGCATAGCTATGAGCGATAGCTTAAATTGACCAGAGGCTCGAGTACTTTTTTGTCACAAAATTTCAAGGACGCTCCTGTAAAACGTTACAAGCATTTGAATGTTTGCAAACATTGATAGGTGAACCGTACAGAAGTTAGAGCCATTTGAAGATTTAGCAGTGTTTTATTTTGGAATCAAGGGTAGCATAGCTATGAGCAATAGCTTAAATTGACAAGAGGCTCGAGTACTTTATTGTCACAAAATTTCAAGGACGCTCCTGTAAAAAGTTACAAGCATTTGATTGTTGCAAACTTTGATAGGTATTGGACAAACCGTAAAGAAGTTAGAGCCATTTGAAGATTTAGCAGTGTTTTATTTTGGAGTCAAGGGTAGCATAGCTATAAGCAATAGCTTAAATTGACAAGAGGCTCGAGTACTTTATTGTTACAAAATTTCAAGGACGCTCCTGTAAAAAGTTACAAGCATTTGAATGTTGCAACTTTGATAGGTGTTGGACGCACCGTTTAGAAGTTAGTGCCATTTGAAGTTTTATCAGTGTTTGATTTGGGACTCAAAGGTAGCATAGCTATAAGCAATAGCTTAAATTGACAAGAGGCTCGAGTACTTTATTGTCACAAAATTTCAAGGACGCTCCTGTAAAAAGTTACAAGCATTTGAATGTTTCAAACTTGGATATGTAGGACGGACCGTATAGAATTAAGGGCCATTTGAAGTTTTATCAGTATTTTATTTGGGTTTCAAGGGTAGCATAGCTATGAGCGATAGCTTAAATTGACCAGAGGCTCGAGTACTTTTTTGTCACAAAATTTCAAGGTTTTATGACGCTCCAGTAAAAATTTACAAGCATTTGATTGTTGCAAACTTTGATTGGTGTAGGACGCACCGTTTAGAAGTTAGTGCCATTTGAAGTTTTATCAGTGTTTTATTTGGGACCCAAGGGTAGCATAGCTATGAGCGATAGCTTAAATTGACCAGAGGCTCGAGTACTTTTTTGTCACAAAATTTCAAGGACGCTCCTGTAAAAAGTTACAAGCATTTGAATGTTGCAAATTTTGATAGGTGTTGGACGAATCGTACAGAAGTTAGATACCATTTGAAGATTTAGCAATGTTTTATTTTGGAGTCAAGGGTAGCATAGCTATGAGGAATAGCTTAAATTGACAAGAGGCTCGAGTACTTTATTGTCACAAAATTTCAAGGACGCTCCTGTAAAAAGTTACAAGCATTTGAATGTTGCAAACTTTGATAGGTGTTGGACGAACCGTACAGAAGTTAGAGCCATTTGAATATTTAGCAGTGTTTTATTTTGGAGTCAAGGGTAGCATAGCAATAGCTTAAATTGACAAGAGGCTCGAGTACTTTATTGTCACAAAATTTCAAGGTTTTATGACGCTCCAGTAAAAATTTACAAGCATTTGATTGTTGCAAACTTTGATTTGTGTAGGACGCACCGTTTAGAAGTTAGTGCCATTTGAAGTTTTGTCAGTGTTTGATTTGGGACTCAAGGGTAGCATAGCTATGAGCAATAGCTTAAATTTACAAGAGGCTCGAGTACTTTATTGTCACAAAATTTCAAGGACGCTCCTGTAAAAAGTTACATGCATTTGAATGTTGCAAACTTTGATAGGTGTTGGACGAACCATACAGAAGTTAGAGCCATTTGAAGATTTAGCAGTGTTTTATTTTGGAGTCAAGGGTAGCATAGCTATGAGCAATAGCTTAAATTGACAAGAGGCTCGAGTACTTGATTGTCACAAAATTTCAAGGACGATCCTGTAAGAAGTTACAATCATTTGAATGTTCCAAACTTTGATATGTAGGACGGACCGTTTAGAATTAAGGGCCATTTGAAGTTTTATCAGTGGTTTATTTGGGTTTCAAGGGTAGCATAGCTATGAGCGATAGCTTAAATTGACCAGAGGCTCGAGTACTTTTTTGTCACAAAATTTCAAGGACGCTCCTGTAAAAAGTTACAAGCATTTGAATGTTGCAAACTTTGATAGGTGTTGGACGAACCGTACAGAAGTTAGAGCCATTTGATGATTTAGCAGTGTTTTATTTTGGAGTAAAGGGTAGCATAGCTATGAGCGATAGCTTAAATTGACCAGAGGCTCGAGTACTTTTTTGTCACAAAATTTCAAGGACGCTCCTGTAAAAAGTTACACGCATTTGAATGTTGCAAACTTTAACAGGTGCTGGACGCACCGTTTAGAAGTTAGTGCCATTTGAAGTTTTATCAGTGTTTGATTTGGGACTCAAGGGTAGCATAGCTATGAGCAATAGCTTAAATTGACAAGAGGCTCGAGTACTTTATTGTCACAAAATTTCAAGGACGCTCCTGTAAAAAGTTACAAGCATTTGAATGTTCCAAACTTTGATATGTAGGACGGACCGTATAGAATTAAGGGCCATTTGAAGTTTTATCAGTGTTTTATTTGGGTCTCAAGGGTAGCATAGCTATGAGCGATAGCTAAAATTGACCAGAGGCTCGAGTACTTTTTTGTCACAAAATTTCAAGGACGCTTCTGTAAAAAGTTACAAGCATTTGAATGTTGCAAACTTTGATAGGTGTTGGACGAACCGTACAGAAGTTAGAGCCATTTGAATATTTAGCAGTGTTTTATTTTGGAGTCAAGGGTAGCATAGCAATAGCTTAAATTGACAAGAGGCTCGAGTACTTTATTGTCACAAAATTTCAAGGACGCTCCTGTAAAAAGTTACATGCATTTGAATGTTGCAAACTTTGATAGGTGTTGGACGAACCATACAGAAGTTAGAGCCATTTGAAGATTTAGCAATGTTTTATTTTGGAGTCAAGGGTAGCATAGCTATGAGCAATAGCTTAAATTGGCAAGAGGCTCGAGTACTTTATTGTCACAAAATTTCAAGGACGCTCCTGTAAAAAGTCACAAGCTTTTGAATGTTCCCAACTTTGATATGTAGGACGTACCGTGAAGAATTAAGGGCCATTTGAAGTTTTATCAGTGTTTTATTTGGGACTCAAGGGTAGCATAGCTATGAGCGATAGCTTAAATTGACCAGAGGCTCGAGTACTTTTTTGTCACAAAATTTCAAGGACGCTCCTGTAAAAAGTTACAAGCATTTGAATGTTTGCACACATTGATAGGTGAACCGTACAGAAATTAGAGCCATTTGAAGATTTAGCAGTGTTTTATTTTGGAGTCAAGGGTAGCATAGCTATGAGCAATAGCTGAAATTTACAAGAGGCTCGAGTACTTTATTGTCACAAAATTTCAAGGACGCTCCTGTAAAAAGTTGCATGCATTTGAATGTTGCAAACTTTGATAGGTGTTGGACGAACCATACAGAAGTTAGAGCCATTTGAAGATTTAGCAATGTTTTATTTTGGAGTCAAGGGTAGCATAGCTATGAGCGATAGCTTAAATTGATAAGAGGCTCGAGTACTTTATTGTCACAAAATTTCAAGGACGCTCCTGTAAAAAGTCACAAGCTTTTGAATGTTCCCAACTTTGATATGTAGGACGTACCGTGAAGAATTAAGGGCCATTTGAAGTTTTATCAGTGTTTTATTTGGGACTCAAGGGTAGCATAGCTATGAGCGATAGCTTAAATTGACCAGAGGCTCGAGTACTTTTTTGTCACAAAATTTCAAGGACGCTCCTGTAAAAAGTTACAAGCATTTGAATGTTTGCACACATTGATAGGTGAACCGTACAGAAATTAGAGCCATTTGAAGATTTAGCAGTGTTTTATTTTGGAGTCAAGGGTAGCATAGCTATGAGCAATAGCTTAAATTGACAAGAGGCTCGAGTACTTTATTGTCACAAAATTTCAAGGACGCTCCTGTAAAAAGTTACAAGTATTTGAATGTTGCAACTTTGATAGGTGTTGGACGCACCGTTTAGAAGTTAGTGCCATTTGAAGTTTTATAAGTGTTTGATTTGGAACTCAAAGGTAGCATAGCTATGAGAAATAGCTTAAATTGACAAGAGGCTCGAGTACTTTATTGTCACAAAATTTCAAGGACGCTCCTGTAAAAAGTTACAAGCATTTGAATGTTCCAAACTTTGATATGTAGGACGGACCGTATAGAATTAAGGGCCATTTGAAGTTTTATCAGTGTTTTATTTGGGTCTCAAGGGTAGCATAGCTATGAGCGATAGCTTAAATTGACCAGAGGCTCGAGTACTTTTTTGTCACAAAATTTCAAGGACGCTCCTGTAAAAAGTTACAAGCATTTGAATGTTGCAAACTTTCATAGGTGTAGGACGCACCGTATAGAAGTTAGGGCCATTTGAAGTTTAAGCAGTGTTTGATTTTGGAGTCAAGGGTAGCATAGCTATAAGCGATAGCTTAAATTGATAAGAGGCACGAGTACTGTGATGTCACAAAATTTCAAGGTTTTATGACGCTGCAGTGAAAAGTTGCAAGCACTTGATTGTTGCAAACTTTGATAGGTGTAGGACGTACCGTATAGAAGTTAGGGTCATTTGCAGATTTAGCAGAGTTTGATTTGGGACTCAAGGGTAGCATAGCTGGGAGCGATAGCTTAAATTGACAAGAGGCTCGAGTACTTTATTGTCACAAAATTTCAAGGTTTTATGACGCTCCAGTAAAAAGTTACAAGCATTTGATTGTTGCAAACTTTGATAGGTGTAGGACGCACTGTATAGAAGTAAGGGCCATTTGAAAATTTATCAGTGTTTGATTTGGGACTCAAGGGTAACATAGCTATGAGCGATAGCTTAAATTGACAAGAGGCTCGAGTGCTTTATTGTCACAAAATTTCAAGCGTTTATGACGCTCCAGTAAAAAGTTGCAAGCATTCGATTGTTGCATACTTTGATAGAAGTAGGATGCACCGTATAGCAGTAAGGGCCACTTGAAGTTTTATCAGTGTTTCATTTGGGACTCAAGGGTAGCATAGCTATGAGCGATAACTTAAATTGATAAGAGGCTCGAGTACTTTATTGTCAAAAATTTCAAGCGTTTATGACGCTCCAGTAAAAAGTTACAAGCATTTGATTGTTGCAAACTTTGATAGGTGTAGGACGCACCGTATAGAAGTTAGGGCCATTTGAAGTTTTATCAGTGTTTTAATTGGGACTCAAGGGTAGCATAGCTATGAGCGATAGCTTAAATGGATAAGAGGCTCGAGTACTGTGATGTCACAAAATTTCAAGGTTTTATGACGCTCCAGTTTGGACCATTTGAACTCAAGGGTAGCATAGCTATGAGCAATAGCTTAAATTGACAAGAGGCTCGAGTACTTTATTGTCACAAAATTTCAAGGACGCTCCTGTAAAAAGTTACAAGCTTTTGAATGTTGCAAACTTTGATAGGTGTTGGACGAACCGTACAGAAGTTAGAGCCATTTGAAGATTTAGCAGTGTTTTATTTTGATGTCTAGGGTAGCATAGCTATGAGCAATAGCTTAAATTGACAAGAGGCTCGAGTACTTTATTGTCACAAAATTTCAAGGACGATCCTGTAAAAAGTTACAAGCATTTGAATGTTCCAAACTTTGATATGTAGGACGGACCGTATAGAATTAAGGGCCATTTGAAGTTTTATCAGTGTTTTATTTGGGACTCAAGGGTAGCATAGCTATGAGCGATAGCGTAAATTGACAAGAGGCTCGAGTACTTTATTGTCACAAAATTTCAAGGACGCTCCTGTAAAAAGTTACAAGCATTGGAATGTTGCAAACTTTGATAGGTGTTGGACGAACCGTACAGAAGTTAGAGCCATTTGAAGATTTAGCAGTGTTCTATTTTGGAGTCAAGGGTACCATAGCTATGAGCAATAGCTTAAATTGACAAGAGGCTCGAGTACTTTATTGTCACAAAATTTCAAGGACGCTCCTGTAAAAAGTTACAAGCATTTGAATGTTGCAAACTTTGATAGGTGTTGGACGCACCGTTTAGAAGTTAATGCCATTTGAAGTTTTATCAGTGTTTTATTTGGGACTCAAGAGTAGCATAGCTATGAGCAATAGCTTAAATTGACAAGAGGCTCGAGTACTTTATTGTCACAAAATTTCAAGGACGCTCCTGTAAAAAGTTACAAGCTTTTGAATGTTCCAAACTTTGATATGTAGGACGGACCGTATAGAATTAAGGGCCATTTGAAGTTTTATCAGTATTTTATTTGGGACTCAAGAGTAGCATAGCTATGAGCGATAGCTTAAATTGACCAGAGGCTCGAGTACTTTTTTGTCACAAAATTTCAAGGACGCTCCTCTAAAACGTTACAAGCATTTGAATGTTTGCAAACATTGATGGGTGAACCGTACAGAAGTTAGAGCCATTTGAAGATTTAGCAGTGTTTTATTTTGGAGTCAAGGGTAGCATAGCTATGAGCAATAGCTTAAATTGACAAGAGGCTCGAGTACTTTATTGTCACAAAATTTCAAGGACGCTCCTGTAAAAAGTTACAAGTATTTGATTGTTGCAAACTTTGATAGGTATTGGACGAACCGTAAAGAAGTTAGAGCCATTTGAAGATTTAGCAGTGTTTTATTTTGGAGTCAAGGGTAGCATAGCTATGAGCAATAGCTTAAATTGACAAGACGCTCGAGTACTTTATTGTTACAAAATTTCAAGGACGCTCCTGTAAAAAGTTACAAGCATTTGAATGTTGCAACTTTGATAGGTGTTGGACGCACCGTTTAGAAGTTAGTGCCATTTGAAGTTTTATCAGTGTTTGATTTGGGACTCAAAGGTAGCATAGCTATAAGCAATAGCTTAAATTGACAAGAGGCTCGAGTACTTTATTGTCACAAAATTTCAAGGACGCTCCTGTAAAAAGTTACAAGCATTTGAATGTTCCAAACTTTGATTTGTGTAGGACGCACCGTTTAGAAGTTAGTGCCATTTGAAGTTTTGTCAGTGTTTGATTTGGGACTCAAGGGTAGCATAGCTATGAGCAATAGCTTAAATTTACAAGAGGCTCGAGTACTTTATTGTCACAAAATTTCAAGGACGCTCCTGTAAAAAGTTACAAGCATTTGAATGTTGCAAACTTTGATAGGTGTTGGACGAACCATACAGAAGTTAGAGCCATTTGAAGATTTAGCAGTGTTTTATTTTGGAGTTAAGGGTAGCATAGCTATGAGCAATAGCTTAAATTGACAAGAGGCTCGAGTACTTGATTGTCACAAAATTTCAAGGACGATCCTGTAAAAAGTTACAAGCATTTGAATGTTCCAAACTTTGATATGTAGGACGGACCGTATAGAATTAAGGGCCATTTGAAGTTTTGTCAGTGGTTTATTTGGGTTTCAAGGGTAGCATAGCTATGAGCGATAGCTTAAATTGACCAGAGGCTCGAGTACTTTTTTGTCACAAAATTTCAAGGACGCTCCTGTAAAAAGTTACAAGCATTTGAATGTTGCAAACTTTGATAGGTGTTGGACGAACCGTACAGAAGTTAGAGCCATTTGAAGATTTAGCAGTGTTTTATTTTGGAGTAAAGGGTAGCATAGCTATGAGCGATAGCTTAAATTGACCAGAGGCTCGAGTACTTTTTTGTCACAAAATTTCAAGGACGCTCCTGTAAAAAGTTACACGCATTTGAATGTTGCAAACTTTGACAGGTGCTGGATGCACCGTTTAGAAGTTAGTGCCATTTGAAGTTTTATCAGTGTTTGATTTGGGACTCAAGGGTAGCATAGCTATGAGCAATAGCTTAAATTGACAAGAGGCTCGAGTACTTTATTGTCACAAAATTTCAAGGACGCTCCTGTAAAAAGTCACAAGCTTTTGAATGTTCCCAACTTTGATATGTAGGACGTACCGTGAAGAATTAAGGGCCATTTGAAGTTTTATCAGTGTTTTATTTGGGACTCAAGGGTAGCATAGCTATGAGCGATAGCTTAAATTGACCAGAGGCTCGAGTTCTTTTTTGTCACAAAATTTCAAGGACGCTCCTGTAAAAAGTTACAAGCATTTGAATGTTTGCACACATTGATAGGTGAACAGTACAGAAATTAGAGCCATTTGAAGATTTAGCAGTGTTTTATTTTGGAGTCAAGGGTAGCATAGCTATGAGCAATAGCTTAAATTGACAAGAGGCTCGAGTACTTTATTGTCACAAAATTTCAAGGACTCTCCTGTAAAAAGTTACAAGCATTTGAATGTTGCAACTTTGATAGGTGTTGGACGCACCGTTTAGAAGTTAGTGCCATTTGAAGTTTTATCAGTGTTTGATTTGGGACTCAAAGGTAGCATAGCTATGAGCAATAGCTTAAATTGACAAGAGGCTCGAGTACTTTATTGTCACAAAATTTCAAGGACGCTCCTGCAAAAAGTTACAAGCATTTGAATGTTCCAAACTTTGATATGTAGGACGGACCGTATAGAATTAAGGGCCATTTGAAGTTTTATCAGTGTTTTATTTGGGTCTCAAGGGTAGCATAGCTATGAGCGATAGCTTAAATTGACCAGAGGCTCGAGTACTTTTTTGTCACAAAATTTCAAGGACGCTCCTGTAAAAAGTTACAAGCATTTGAATGTTGCAAACTTTGATAGGTGTTGGACGAACCGTACAGAAGTTAGAACCATTTGAAGATTTAGCAGTGTTTTATTTTGGAGTCAAGGGTAGCATAGCTATGAGCGATAGCTTAAATTGATAAGAGCCTCGAGTACTTTATTGTCACAAAATTTCATGATTTTATCACGCTCCAGTAAAAAGTTACAAGCATTTGATTTTTGCAAACTTTGATAGGTGTAGGACGCACCGTATAGAAGTTAGGGCCATTTGAAGTTTAAGCAGTGTTTGATTTTGGAGTCAAAAGTAGCATAGCTATGAGCGATAGCTTAAATTGATAAGAGCCTCGAGTACTTTATTGTCACAAAATTTCAAGGTTTTATGATGCTCCAGTAAAAAGTTACAAGCATTTGATTGTTACAAACTTTGATAGGTGTAGGACGCACCGTATAGAAGTTAGGGCCATTTGAAGTTTTATCAGTGTTTTATTTGGGACTCAAGGGTAGCATTGCTATGAGCGATAGCTTAAACTGATAAGAGGCTCGAGTACTGTGATGTCACAAAATTTCAAGGTTTTATGACGCTCCAGTAAAAAGTTACAAGCATTTGAATGTTGCAAACTTTGATAGGTATAGGACGCACCGTATAGAAGTTTGGACCATTTGAAGTTTTATCAGTGTTTGATATGGGACTCAGGGGTAGCATAGCTATGAATGATAGCTTAAATTGATAAGAGGCTCGAGTTGTTTATTGTCACAAAATTTCAAGGTATTATGACGCTCCAGTAAGAAGTTACAAGCATTTGAATGTTGCAAACTTTGATAGGTGTAGGACGCATCGTATAGAAGTAAGGGCCATTTGCATTTTTTGCAGAGTTTGATTTGGGACTCAAGGGTAGCATAGCTATAAGCGATAGCTTAAATTGATAAGAGGCACGAGTACTGTGATGTCACAAAATTTCAAGGTTTTATGACGCTGCAGTGAAAAGTTACAAGCACTTGCTTGTTGCAAACTTTGATAGGTGTAGGACGCACCGTATAGAAGTTAGGGTCATTTGCAGATTTAGCAGAGTTTGATTTGGGACTCAAGGGTAGCATAGCTGGGAGCGATAGCTTAAATTGACAAGAGGCTCGAGTACTTTATTGTCACAAAATTTCAAGGTTTTATGACGTTCCAGTAAAAATTTACAAGCATTTGATTGTTGCAAACTTTGATAGGTGTAGGACGCACCGTTTAGAAGTTAGTGCCATTTGAAGTTTTATCAGTGTTTGATTTGGGACTCAAGGGTAGCATAGCTATGAGCGATAGCTTAAATTGACAAGAGGTTCGAGTACTTTATTTGAAAATTTATCAGAGTTTGATTTGGGACTCAAGGGTAGCAAAGCTATGAGCGATAGCTTAAATTGACAAGAGGCTCGAGTACTTTATTGTCACAAAATTTCAAGCGTTTATGACGCTCCAGTAATAAGTTACAAGCATATGATTGTTGCAAATTTTGATAGGTGTAGGATGCACCGTATAGAAGTAAGGGCCACTTGAAGTTTTATCAGTGTTTGATTTGGGACTCTAGGGTAGCATAGCTATAAGCGATAACTTAAATTGATAAGAGGCTCGAGTACTTTATTGTCACAAAATTTCAAGCGTTTATGACGCTCCAGTAAAAAGTTACAAGCATTTGATTGTTGCAAACTTTGATAGGTGTAGGACGCACTGTATAGAAGTAAGGGCCATTTGAAAATTTATCAGTGTTTGATTTGGGACTCAAGGGTAACATAGCTATGAGCGATAGCTTAAATTGACAAGAGGCTCGAGTGCTTTATTGTCACAAAATTTCAAGCGTTTATGACGCTCCAGTAAAAAGTTGCAAGCATTCGATTGTTGCATACTTTGATAGAAGTAGGACGCACCGTATAGCAGTAAGGGCCACTTGAAGTTTTATCAGTGTTTGATTTGGGACTCAAGGGTAGCATAGCTATGAGCGATAACTTAAATTGATAAGAGGCTCGAGTACTTTATTGTCAAAAATTTCAAGCGTTTATGACGCTCCAGTAAAAAGTTACAAGCATTTGATTGTTGCAAACTTTGATAGGTGTAGGACGCACCGTATAGAAGTTAGGGCCATTTGAAATTTTATCAGTGTTTTATTTGGGATTCAAGGGACTATGAGCGATAGCTTAAATGGATAAGAGGCTCGAGTACTGTGATGTCACAAAATTTCAAGGTTTTATGACGCTCCAGTAAAAAGTTACAACCATTTGAATGTTGCAAACTTTGACAGGTATAGGACGCACCGTATAGAAGTTTGGACCATTTGAAGTTTTATCAGTGTTTGATATGGGACTCAAGGGTAGCATAGCTATGAGCGATAGCTTAAATTGACAAGAGGTTCGAGTACTTTATTTGAAAATTTATCAGAGTTTGATTTGGGACTCAAGGGTAGCAAAGCTATGAGCGATAGCTTAAATTGACAAGAGGCTCGAGTACTTTATTGTCACAAAATTTCAAGCGTTTATGACGCTCCAGTAATAAGTTACAAGCATATGATTGTTGCAAATTTTGATAGGTGTAGGATGCACCGTATAGAAGTAAGGGCCACTTGAAGTTTTATCAGTGTTTGATTTGGGACTCTAGGGTAGCATAGCTATAAGCGATAACTTAAATTGATAAGAGGCTCGAGTACTTTATTGTCACAAAATTTCAAGCGTTTATGACGCTCCAGTAAAAAGTTACAAGCATTTGATTGTTGCAAACTTTGATAGAAGTAGGACGCACCGTATAGCAGTAAGGGCCACTTGAAGTTTTATCAGTGTTTGATTTGGGATTCAAGGGTAGCATAGCTATGAGCGATAACTTAAATTGATAAGAGGCTCGAGTACTTTATTGTCAGAAAATTTCAAGCGTTTATGACGCTCCAGTAAAAAGTTACAAGCATTTGATTGTTGCAAACTTTGATAGGTGTAGGACGCACCGTATAGAAGTTAGGGCCATTTGAAGTTTTATCAGTGTTTTATTTGGGACTCAAAGGTAGCATATCTATGAGCGATAGCTTAAATGGATAAGAGGCTCGATTACTGTGATGTCACAAAATTTCAAGGTTTTATGACGCTCCAGTAAAAAGTTACAAGCATTTGAATGTTGCAAGCTTTGATAGGTATAGGACGCACCGTATAGAAGTTTGGACCATTTGAAGTTTTATCAGTGTTTGATATGGGACTCAAGGGTAGCATAGCTATGAATGATAGCTTAAATTGATAAGAGGCTCGAGTTGTTTATTGTCACAAAATTTCAAGGTTTTATGACGCTCCAGTAAGAAGTTACAAGCATTTGAATGTTGCAAACTTTGATAGGTGTAGGACGCATCGTATAGAAGTTGGGGCCATTTGCATTTTTTGCAGAGTTTGATTTGGGACTCAAGGGTAGCATAGCTATAAGCGATAGCTTAAATTGATAAGAGGCACGAGTACTGTGATGTCACAAAATTTCAAGGTTTTATGACGCTGCAGTGAAAAGTTACAAGCACTTGATTGTTGCAAACTTTGATAGGTGTAGGACGCACCGTATAGAAGTTAGGGTCATTTGCAGATTTAGCAGAGTTTGATTTGGGACTCAAGGGTAGCATAGCTGGGAGCGATAGCTTAAATTGACAAGAGTTTCGAGTACTTTATTGTCACAAATTTTCAAGGTTTTATGATGCTCCATTAAAAAGTTACAAGCATTTGATTGTTACAAACTTTGATAAGTGTAGGACGCACCGTATAGAAGTAAGGGCCATTTTAAAATTTATCAGTGATTGATTTGGGACTCAAGGGTAACATAGCTATGAGCGATAGCTTAAATTGACAAGAGGCTCGAGTACTTTATTGTCACAAAATTTCAAGCGTTTATGACGCTCCAGTAAAAAGTTGCAAGCATTCGATAGTTGCAAACTTTGATAGAAGTAGGACGCACCGTATAGAAGTAAGGGCCATTTGAAGTTTTATCAGTGTTTGATTTGGGACTCAAGGGTAGCATAGCTATGAGCGATAACTTAAATTGATAAGAGGCTCGAGTACTTTATTGTCACAAAATTTCAAGGTTTTATGATGCTCCAGTAAAAAGTTACAAGCATTTGATTGTTATAAACTTTGATAGGTGTAGGACGCACTGTATAGAAGTAAGGGCCATTTGAAAATTTATCAGAGTTTGATTTGGGACTCAAGGGTAGCAAAGCTATGAGCGATAGCTTAAATTGACAAGAGGCTCGAGTACTTTATTGTCACAAAATTTCAAGCGTTTATGACGCTCCAGTAAAAAGTTACAAGCATATGATTGTTGCAAATTTTGATAGGTGTAGGACGCACCGTATAGAAGTTAGGGCCATTTTAAGTTTTATCAGTGTTTGATTTGGGACTCAAGGGTAGCATAGCTACGAGCGATAGCTTAAATTGATAAGAGCCTCGAGTACTTTATTGTCAAAAAATTTCAAGGTTTTATGATGCTCCAGTAAAAAGTTACAAGCATTTGATTGTTACAAACTTTGATAGGTGTAGGACGCACCGTATAGAAGTAAAGGCCATTTTAAAATTTATCAGTGATTGATTTGGGACTCAAGGGTAACATAGCTATGAGCGATAGCTTAAATTGACAAGAGGCTCGAGTACCTTATTGTCACAAAATTTCAAGCGTTTATGACGCTCCAGTAAAAAGTTGCAAGCATTCGATTGTTGCAAACTTTGATAGAAGTAGGACGCACCGTATAGAAGTAAGGGCCATTTGAAGTTTTATCAGTGTTTGATTTGGGACTCAAGGGTAGCATAGCTATGAGCGATAACTTAAATTGATAAGAGGCTCGAGTACTTTATTGTCACAAAATTTCAAGGTTTTATGATGCTCCAGTAAAAAGTTACAAGCATTTAATTGTTATAAACTTTGATAGGTGTAGGACGCACTGTATAGAAGTAAGGGCCATTTGAAAATTTATCAGAGTTTGATTTGGGACTCAAGGGTAGCATAGCTACGAGCGATAGCTTAAATTGATAAGAGCCTCGAGTACTTTATTGTCAAAAAATTTCAAGGTTTTATGATGCTCCAGTAAAAAGTTACAAGCATTTGATTGTTACAAACTTTGATAGGTGTAGGACGCACCTTATAGAAGTAAGGGCCATTTTAAAATTTATCAGTGATTGATTTGGGACTCAAGGGTAACATAGCTATGAGCGATAGCTTAAATTGACAAGAGGCTCGAGTACCTTATTGTCACAAAATTTCAAGCGTTTATGACGCTCCAGTAAAAAGTTGCAAGCATTCGATTGTTGCAAACTTTGATAGAAGTAGGACGCACCGTATAGAAGTAAGGGCCATTTGAAGTTTTATCAGTGTTTGATTTGGGACTCAAGGGTAGCAAAGCTATGAGCGATAGCTTAAATTGACAAGAGGCTCGAGTACTTTATTGTCACAAAATTTCAAGCGTTTATGACGCTCCAGTAAAAAGTTACAAGTATATGATTGTTGCAAATTTTGATAGGTGTAGGACGCACCGTATAGAAGTTAGGGCCATTTGAAGTTTTATCAGTGTTTGATTTGGGACTCAAGGGTAGCATAGCTATGAGCGATAGCTTAAATTGATAAGAGGCTCGAGTACTTTATTGTCGCAAAATTTCAAGGTTTTATGATGCTCCAGTAAAAAGTTACAAGCACTTGATTGTTACAAACTTTGATAGGTGTAGGACGCACCGTATAGAAGTAAGGGCCATTTGAAAATTTATCAGAGTTTGATTTGGGACTCAAGGGTAGCATAGCTACGAGCGATATCTTAAATTGATAAGAGCCTCGAGTACTTTATTGTCACAAAATTTCAAGGTTTTATGATGCTCCAGTAAAAAGTTACAAGCATTTGATTGTTACAAACTTTGATAGGTGTAGGACGCACCGTATAGAAGTAAGAGCCATTTTAAAATTTATCAGTGATTGATTTGGGACTCAAGGGTAACATAGCTATGAGCTTAAGCTTAAATTGACAAGAGGCTCGAGTACTTTATTGTCACAAAATTTCAAGCGTTTATGACGCTCCAGTAAAAAGTTGCAGGCATTCGATTGTTGCAAACTTTGATAGGTGTAGGACGCACCGTTTAGAAGTTAGTGCCATTTGAAGTTTTATCAGTGTTTGATTTGGGACTCAAGGGTAGCATAGCTATGAGCGATAGCTTAAATTGACAAGAGGCTCGAGTAGTTTATTGTCACAAAATTTCAAGGTTTTATGATGCTCCAGTAAAAAGTTACAAGCATTTGTATGTTGCAAACTTTGATAGGTGTGGGACGTACCGTATATAAGTTAGGACCATTTGAAGTTTTATCAGTGTTTGATTTGGGACTCAAGGGTAGCAAAGCTATGAGCGATAGCTTAAATTGACAAGAGGCTCGAGTACTTTATTGTCAGAAAATTTCAAGCGTTTATGACGCTCCAGTAAAAAGTTACAAGCATATGATTGTTGCAAATTTTGATAGGTGTAGCACGCACGGTATAGAAGCTAGGGCCATTTGAAGTTTTATCAGTGTTTGATTTGGGACTCAAGGGTAGCATAGCTTTGAGCGATAGCTTAAATTGATAAGAGGCTCGAGTACTTTATTGTCACAAAATTTCAAGGTTTTATGATGCTCCAGTAAAAAGTTACAAGCATTTGATTGTTACAAACTTTGATAGGTGTAGGACGCACCGTATAGAAGTAAGGGCCATTTGAAAATTTATCAGAGTTTGATTTGGGACTCAAGGGTAGCATAGCTACGAGCGATAGCTTAAATTGATAAGAGCCTCGAGTACTTTATTGTCACAAAATTTCAAGGTTTTATGATGCTCCAGTAAAAAGTTACAAGCATTTAATTGTTGCACACTTTGATAGGTGTAGGACGCACCGTATAGAAGTAAGGGCCACTTGAAGTTTTATCAGTGTTTGATTTGGGACTCAAGGGTAGCATAGCTATGAGCGATAACTTAAATTGATAAGAGGCTCGAGTACTTTATTGTCACAAAATTTTAAGCGTTTATGACGCTCCAGTAAAAAGTTACAAGCATTTGATTGTTGCAAACTTTGATAGGTGTAGGACGCACCGTATAGAAGTTAGGGCCATTTGAAGTTTTATCAGTGTTTTCTTTGGGACTCAAGGGTAGCATAGCTATGAGCGATAGCTTAAATGGATAAGAGGCTCGAGTACTGTGATGTCACAAAATTTCAAGGTTTTATGACGCTCCAGTAAAAAGTTACAAGCATTTGAATATTGCAAACTTTGATAGGTATAGGACGCACCGTATAGAAGTTTGGACCATTT
The DNA here is from genome assembly GCA_920105625.2 of Clusia tigrina. Taxonomy (NCBI): domain Eukaryota; kingdom Metazoa; phylum Arthropoda; class Insecta; order Diptera; family Clusiidae; genus Clusia; species Clusia tigrina. The sequence continues at coordinate 69,480,520 of OV050032.1, forward strand.
GAAGTTTTATCAGTGTTTGATATGGGACTCAAGGGTAGCATAGCTATGAATGATAGCTTAAATTGATAAGAGGCTCGAGTTGTTTATTGTCACAAAATTTCAAGGTTTTATGACGCTCCAGTAAGAAGTTACAAGCATTTGAATGTTGCAAACTTTGATAGGTGTAGGACGCATCGTATAGAAGTTAGGGCCATTTGCATTTTTTGCAGAGTTTGATTTGGGACTCAAGGGTAGCATAGCTATAAGCGATAGCTTAAATTGATAAGAGGCACGAGTACTGTGATGTCACAAAATTTCAAGGTTTTATGACGCTGCAGTGAAAAGTTACAAGCACTTGATTGTTGCAAACTTTGATAGGTGTAGGACGCACCGTATAGAAGTTAGGGTCATTTGCAGATTTAGCAGAGTTTGATTTGGGACTCAAGGGTAGCATAGCTGGGAGTGATAGCTTAAATTGACAAGAGGCTCGAGTACTTTATTGTCACAAAATTTCAAGGTTTTATGACGCTCCAGTAAAAATTTACAAGCATTTGATTGTTGCAAACTTTGATAGGTGTAGGACGCACCGTTTAGAAGTTAGTGCCATTTGAAGTTTTATCAGTGTTTGATTTGGAACTCAAAGCTAGCATAGCTATGAGCGATAGCTTAAATTGACAAGAGGCTCGAGTACTTTATTGTCACAAAATTTCAAGGGTTTATGACGCTCCAGTAAAAAGTTACAAGCATTCGATTGTTGCAAACTTTGATAGAAGTAGGACGCACCGTATAGAAGTAAGGACCACTTGAAGTTTTATCAGTCTTTGATTTGGGACTCAAGGGTAGCATAGCTATGAGCGATAACTTAAATTGATAAGAGGCTCGAGTACTTTATTGTCACAAAATTTCAAGCGTTTATGACGCTCCAGTAAAAAGTTACAAGCATTTTATTGTTGCAAACTTTGATAGGTGTAGGACGCACCGTATAGAAGTTAGGGCCATTTGAAGTTTTATCAATGTTTTATTTGGGACTCAAGGGTAGCATAGCTATGAGCGATAGCTTAAATGGATAAGAGGCTCGAGTACTCTGATGTCACAAAATTTCAAGGTTCTATGACGCTCCAGTAAAAATTTACAAGCATTTGATTGTTGCAAACTTTGATAGGTGTAGGACGCACCGTGTAGAAGTTATCGCCATTTGAAGTTTTATCAGTGTTTGATTTGGGACTCAAGGGTAGCATAGCTATGAGCGATAGCTTAAATTGACAAGAGGCTCGAGTACTTTATTGTCACAAAATTTCAAGATTTTATGACGCTCCAGTAAAAAGTTACAAGCATTTGAATGTTCCACACTTTGATATGTAGGACGGACCGTATAGAATTAAGGGCCATTTGAAGTTTTATCAGTGTTTTATTTGGGACTCAAGGGTAGCATAGCTATGAGCGATAGCTTAAATTGACCAGTGGCTCGAGTACTTTTTTGTCACAAAATTTCAAGGACGCTCCTGTAAAAAGTTACTAGCATTTGAATGATGCAAACTTTGATAGGTGTTGGACGAACCGTACAGAAGTTAGAGCCATTTGAAGATTTAGCAGTGTTTTATTTTGGAGTCAAGTGTAGCATAGCTATGAGCGATAGCTTAAATTGACCAGGTAGGTAGGTAGGTAGGAGTGGCAGCCTTTGTCGCAAAAAGCACACTTAAGCACATAGAATGGCTCGTTGTGGTACCACACTAAGACGACGCGTCTCCTCCGTCTAAAATTTTGGGAACCATAGTGATTCCGAAATGAACCTGGCTATGTCCTTGATGTTGATGGAAGATAGTTCGGTTAAGGAAGTGAAGAAAGGTGAGCCTAGGAATTTTAATCTACGCCTGGCCAGAGCTGGGCACTGTCACATGAGATGAAGTACTGTTTCTTCCTCCTCCTCAGAGCCACAGCTGCGACAGAAGTCATTATGGGGCAGTGCTAAACTTTCAGCGTGTTTCCCGATCAGACAGTGTCCCGTGAGCACATTTATTATAGTGCCGATGGAGTTCCTGCTAATATTGAGTAGCTGACTAGTACGCCTAATGTCGATAGTGCTCCAGGTTTGTCTGGCAACACTACAGGTATGTTCATTTACCCAGGCTTTTTTAGCTGACTCAAGGTAGTCATGTTTTATGGCCCATTTGACCGTGGCCAGTGGGACACCTACATCAAAGGAGGGGGAGATGTCAGGGAGCAGCGTACCTATTTTGGCCAATTCATCGGCCTCGCAGTTTCCTAGAATGTCGCTATGTCCAGGCACCCAGCATATGTGAACTTGGGAGTTACCTGAGACGACGTTCAGGGAGGAGCGGCAATCGAGTACAAGCTTAGAGGTAGTGAATACACCAGCCAGTGACTTGATTGCCGCCTGACTGTCCGTGAATATGCGTATCATCACATCGCATACTTCATTGCGAATAAGCCACTGGGACGCTTGTAATATTGCCATTACTTCCGCCTGAAAGACGCTGCAATGGTCAGGGAGACGATAGGAGAGCTTGATGCCAAGTTTTCTGGAGAAGATGCCGCAACCGACCTTATTCTCCAGTTTGGAGCCATCCGTATATATGTCAATCGAACTGCCTGTGACCACCAAATTGTTGGACCATTCCTCTCTACTAGGAATGTTAGTGTCGAACCCGTGGTTTAGATTAGGTGTAGAGCACGTATAGTCAACGTCCGCCTGTACGGGCGTGTCCTGCTTCAGAATATTGGCGTGGCCCAGTTTCAGTCTAGTCCAGCGCGTTATAGAATTGATTCTGGTTGCTGAGCATTTTGCTTGCTGACTAACCAGAAGCCTAGTGGGCAACCAATGTAGGAATGCAAACAGAGCTTTGGTAGAGGTGGTACGCAGAGCCCCTGTTCTTCTAACCTTGTCAAGAGGATTTAGGTTCGCCGCCTTGTCAGTTGCGGGCCACCAGAAGACAGCGCCGTAGAGAAAGTACCTCGCAACCACCGCCGCATAGAGCCAGGACATGGTTCGAGGTTGGACGCCCCATGTTGTTCCCATGGCCCTCTTGCAGCAGTACAGAGCACACGTGGCTTTCCGTACCCTCCCCGCCAAATTTGCTTTCCAATGGAGCTTAGGGTCCAGGATCAGACCTAGATACTTGACGCTACTGCTTAGGCTAAGCGTATTCCCATTAAGTTTGGGTAAGTCAAAACTTGGTATTTTGTGCTTCCTGGCGAAGAGCATGACCTCACTTTTGGAAGGGTTGACATCTAGGCCAACTTCAAGACACCATTGGGACAGAATGCTGAGAGTGTAGCTTAGCTTTTCTGATAGTGTTGACAGATATTTACCGGAAACAGAGATAGCAATGTCGTCCGCATAAGCTATAGTGTTGCAGCCGGTCTGATCTAATCTCCTAAGTAGTGTGTTCACCGTCAAATTCCATATGAGGGGTGAGAGCACACCGCCTTGTGGAGTACCTCTCTTGACAGTCCTTTTAGCATGTACGTTTCCTATTGAGGAGCTAATGACGCGTGTTTTCAGTAGCTGTTCGATGAACCTAACCAAGCTGGGGTCCAGGTTCAGGTTTACTAAGGATTTCGTGATGGCGGAGGGACAAATATTGTTGAATGCCCCTTCTATATCGAGAAATACTGCAAGAGTATATTCTTTGTTGGCAAGAGATTTCTCTACTTGCTCAATGAGCACGTGAAGCGTTGTTTCCACAGACTTGCCTTTAGTGTAGGCATGTTGTGATTTGGAAAGGCACGTGGAATTAATAGAGCTCCTGATTTGTATATCAAGGACTCTTTCCAGTGTTTTCAAAAGAAAGGAGGACAGGCTAATTGGCCTATAGTCCTTAGGCTTGGTGTGGGTCGACTTTCCCGCTTTAGGGATGAAAACTACTGGGGTGGTATTGAGAATCCTCCGGAGTCTACTTGTCTCGGACGAGCTTTCTATGTTGCCACGAAGTCTCGCCAAGACGCTCGTTTGGATCTCCTAACCATATACTTGAGTTCCCTTTGTTTGTCTTTGAAAGGGAGCCAGTCATTTGTAGCTTTGGCTCTGTTGAAGAGCCTTCGACATACTTTTCGTAGCTCAGCAATTTCCGAATTCCACCAAGGGGGTTTTGGTTTTCCTCTTGGTTTCGGGAAGTTGCAGGCTGATTTGGCCGCAGAGTTAAATAGTGCTGTAATGGTTTCAAGCGCTCGATCTATATCGAGGTGATTATTGATCGTGGGAGGAGTCGACTGCAGGCCCGACTCCATAATGGTCTGGAATCGTGTCCAGTCAGTTCTTTTCCTGTTAGTGTGTCTTTTGCGTTCTGCCGTATCTAACGTATCTGAGATCGCAATTCTAAAACAGATGTAACAGTGGTCCGAGAAGGAGCATTCCTGCAAAACGCGCCAGCTCGAAATAAGGTGAGACGAGTGATTATTGCCAGGATTTAGATCGAGAACCTCCCTTCTATTTGAGGTAATGAAGGTTGGCTCTCTCCCCCTGTTAGCAATTACTATGTCGTTAGTAAGAATAAAATCTAAGAGTGACACACCCCCCTCGTTGGTGTCCGTGCTGCCCCACACCTCGTGATGGGCATTGGCATCGGCCCTGATGACTACCGGGATGCGCTTTCTATTAGCCTCCTCTACCAGCAGCCTTAAAGCATCCGGAGGCGGCGTCAGCCCGTGATCGTGCGCCATGTAGCTGCTGACGATCCATATAGCCATGGTGTTGCTGGAAATAACCATGGCTACATTATCCTTGTCGCTGAACCTGTGAAGAAGAAGAGCGTTAATATTGTTCTTAACAAGAATACAGGCTCTGGGTTTACCTCGATCCTGCACGAAAACTGTGCGGTATCCGCTTGTAGTGAGTCCGCGAACCTGATCATTTACGACCCAAGGTTCTTGGACCAGTATGAGTTCCTCTCCTTTTTGAGTCAGGTGGAGGATCAGGGCTGCTGAAGCAGCCATGGAATGGTGAAGGTTAATCTGTAATACCCTCACCATTCCCGGAGGTGGCCATCATCGTCACGCTGGCTGCCTCCTCTTCTGACAGAGGAGAATCACCAACGTCGTCGATATTGGTTATCGGACGTCCGCAGAAACTGCCTACCGATTCTGAGGCCGAAGCGTAACTCTCCCCATCATCGAAGGTGAGATCCGGTTCGGCCTGAATGGGGGGCTTGTATGCTCCCTGGTTGTCGCTCCTATAGACCTTGAGTGAGATCGAACTAAAGCCATAGTTGATCTCTCCCTTTTTGGCATTAATAGGGGCTAGAGAGTCCTCATTAAGAATAATGATGATCTCTCGAGAGTTGCCCTTGAGCTCGCTTATTTTTGCAACCTTCCAGTCATCCGTGGGGAGGTCGTAATTGCTGAGCCTAAGCAACTCCAGAATTTCTTCCGGCGAGGAATGCTCTGCCGGAACCCAGGCTCTGGAACGCGGGCGGTTCGGGATCTGGTCTCTGGGAACAGCTAAGAGCTTGGCCCCCGGCCAGATTTCGCCAACCATTGAGATGGCCATCTTGTAAAGCTCAGCCAGGACAGGACAGGTGATGGGCCAGGATTGGCCCTCAGGATGTCCCTGTAGATCCTGAAAAGGGCCTTCTCCACCATTTTTCCAGTTCGCTGGGGAAATGGTACCGTCACTGTTTCCAGTCTCAACGATTGCCCAGATGAGGCCCTCTTTGGCTACCTCATTAAATGGCCGAGTAAGTCTCGGCTTGGAAGCCGGTCGTGGGCGTTTAGTTTCCCGCACGACTGATTGGGAGGGGTGCTCAGTCGACTGTTGCCGTTTCTAAGCACCTTCAGGGGGTGTGTTGGGGTCCGTATCTGCTTGTCGGCGAGAGACGTCCTCTGGAATGTCCTGTCGCGGGAACCTGTAAAACCTACACCACTTCATTAAATGAGCACTGCACTATTTTGGGTTTAAAACAACAAGAGAGCTTTATTCTTAAAATGCTAGTTCTTATATACTATTTACAAATAAACATTACAGTCTACGTCTTCACTTTTCTGGTGTTCCAGTTACGCAATTGTTATTTGGTGTCAGTTGCTCAAGCCCGCTGACCTACTGCAAGTAAAAGTGTCGTCGGTGCATTCTAAATGCCCCTCGTCAGCTTGACTGCGGAACTGTGACACCCTAAAAGTTTACATCATAATTAGTGAATAATTACTGTTCATTTTTAATACTTGCACCCTAAAAATATGTGCGTTCTTAATGAATTTAATAGGAGCCGGTGCTGTGAGTCAACTACGCGTAAGTAGCTTGATTCTAACTCACAACAGGTGGCTGCGGACGAGCATCAACATTTTGGTGAGCCCATGCCAGCGCTCCCTTGTCTTTATCAGACATTGACGCGAGGTCGGCAAATTCCAACCTTTGCAGAATCCTGAAGGCGGACCTCCGGGTTCTGTACGCCCGTGTAGACGCATTCACATGAGTGCGAGCACCTGAAGGGAGATTGGTGCTGGGGCCCGTGCTGGAGGAGGTCGGCTTATTTGCCGAAGCTCTCCCTGTACCAGTCCGAGGAGCGGACGGAGGGGCGACCCTAGCACCCGGCCTAGCAGCCCTGGTGCTGGGGTGGTCCGAAGCAGGGTTTTTGTGATCCTGTGGGGATGCGCTTGTGGCTGGGAGCGGGGCTGGCTTTTGGCCGTAGCACCCGAAGACATCCTTGGTCTGACGACAAATGTCCAAGACGAAGTTGCTGCTGCGCTCAAGGCTGTTTTTTGCCTAACTGAGCACGTTGATGGCTCCCCTTGTGAGTTGGCCGTTGGTTTTTTATTGGATTGTTTTAAGAATGTGTCTATGCAAAAACGGTCCCCACTCAAAGCCGCTATCTCAATACGAATATGTAGTCACCTTATTTGTCCCATGGTTATCTATGCAAATGCAGGGAGGCCATGCGAGGGTTGGCCCAAGTCCTTATGGGTGCGAGTGCTCAGAGCCAGACCAGTGCTAATTGGGAGCTAGTCTCAACCAAACCTACATCGTCAACCAAATGACGACGTACATCGAACGTACTTTGAGGCCTGCCAAGGTTTTAATGGGACGGAGACGGATGTGACCTTAAACTGGAGCCGTTCGGATTGGGTTTCACCGCAGTGGTAATTGGTCCAGAAGCCACACCCGCCACCCCAGGAGCAATCAAATAAAAAAGATTGTTGGGGGGTAGTCCGTGGACGAATAGGGTCGTGCCGTCTGACATCAGATGCTCTCCACAGGGAGGTTGCACCGGATGCCGGGGGGGGGGATATAGACCATTTAGCGCTATCCAGAGTGCACCACGAGGAGGCGATCTACATTACACTCTTAAATTGACCAGAGGCTCGAGTACTTTATTGTCTCAAAATTTCAAGCGTTTATGACGCTCCAGTAAAAAGTTACAAGCATTTGATTGTTGCAAACTTTGATAGGTGTAGGACGCACCGTATAGAAGTTAGGGCCATTTGAAGTTTTATCAGAATTTTTTTGGGACTCAAGTGTAGCATAGCTATGAGCGATAGCTTAAATGGATAAGAGGCTCGAGTACTGTGATGTCACAAAATTTCAAGGTTTTATGACGCTCCAGTAAAAAGATACAAGCGTTTGAATGTTGCAAACTTTGATAGGTATAGGACGCACCGTATAGAAGTTTGGACCATTTGAAGTTTTATCAGTGTTTGATATGGGACTCAAGGGTAGCATAGCTATGAGCGATAGCGTAAATTGATAAGAGGCTCGAGTTCTTTATTGCCACAAAATTTCAAGATTTTATGACGCACCAGTAAAAAGTTACAAGCATTTGATTGTTGTAAACATTGATAGGTGTAGGACGCACCGTATAGGAGTTAGGGCCATTTGAAGTTTTATCAGTGTTTGATTTGGGACTCAAGGGCAGCATAGCTATGAGCGATAGCTTAAATTGATAAGAGGCTCGAGTACTTTATTGTCACAAAATTTCAAGATTTTATAACGCTCCAGTAAAAAGTTACAAGCATTTAAATGTTGCAAACTTTGATAGGTGTAGGACGCACCGTATAGAAGTTAGGGCCATTTGAAGTTTTAGCAGTGTTTGATTTTGGAGTCAAGGGTAGCATAGCTATGAGCGATAGCTTAAATTGATAAGAGGCACGAGTACTTTATTGTCACAAAATTTCAAGATTTTATGACGCTCCAGTAAAAAGTTACAAGCATTTTATTGTTGCAAACTTTGATAGGTGTAGGACGCACCGTATAGAAGTAAGGGCCATTTGAACTTTTATCAGTGTTTGATTTGGGACTCAAGGGTAGCAAAGCTATGAGCGATAGCTTAAATTGACAAGAGGCTCGAGTACTTTATTGTCACAAAATTTCAAGCGTTTATGACGCTTCAGTAAAAAGTTACAAGCATTTGATTGTTGCAAATTTTGATAGGTGTAGGACGCACCGTATAGAAGTTAGGGCCATTTGAAAATTTATCAGTGTTTGATTTGGGACTCAAGGGTAGCAAAGCTATGAGCGATAGCTTAAATTGACAAGAGGCTCGAGTACTTTATTGTCACAAAATTTCAAGCGTTTATGACGCTCCAGTAAAAAGTTACAAGCATTCGATTGTTGCAAACTTTGATAGAAGTAGGCCGCACCGTATAGAAGTAAGGGCCACTTGAAGTTTTAGCAGTGTTTGATTTGGGACTCAAGGGTAGCATAGCTATGAGCGATAACTTAAATTGACAAGAGGCTCGAGTACTTTATTGTCACAAAATTTCAAGATTTTATGACGCTCCAGTAAAAAGTTACAAGCATTTGAATGTTCCAAACTTTGATATGTAGGACGGACCCTATAGAATTAAGGGCCATTTGAAGTTTTATCAGTGTTTTATTTGGGACTCAAGGGTGGTATAGATATGAGCGATAGCTTAAATTGACCAGAGGCTCGAGTACTTTATTGTCACAAAATTTCAAGATTTTATGACGCTCCAGTAAAAAGTTACAAGCATTTTATTGTTGCAAACTTTGATATGTAGGACGGACCGTATAGAATTAAGGGCCATTTGAAGTTTTATCAGTGTTTTATTTGGGACTCAAGGGTGGCATGGCTATGAGCGATAGCTTAAATGGATAAGATGCTCGAGTACTTTTTTGTCACAAAATTTCAAGGACGCCCCTGTAAAAAGTTACAAGCATTTTATTGTTGCAAACTTTGATAGTGTAGGACACACCGTATAGAAGTAAGGGCCATTTGAACTTTTATCAGTGTTTGATTTGGGACTCAAGGGTAGCAAAGCTATGAGCGATAGCTTAATTTGACAAGAGGCTCGAGTACTTTATTGTCACAAAATTTCAAGCGTTTATGACGCTCCAGTAAAAAGTTACAAGCATTTAATTGTTGCAAATTTTGATCGGTGTAGGACGCACCGTATAGAAGTTAGGGCCATTTGAAGTTTTATCAGTGTTTGATTTGGGACTCAAGGGTAGCATAGCTATTAGCGATAGCTTAAAATGATAAGAGGCTCGAGTACTTTTTTGTCACAAAATTTCAAGGCTTTATGATGCTCCAGTAAAAAGTTACAAGCATTTGATTGTTACAAACTTTGATAGGTGTAGGACGCACCGTACAGAAGTACGGGCCATTTGAAAATTTATCAGTGTTTGATTTGGGACTCCAGGGTAGCAAAGCTATGAGCGATAGCTTAAATTGACAAGAGGCTCGAGTACTTTATTGTCACAAAATTTCAAGCGTTTATGACGCTCCAGTAAAAAGTTACAAGCACTTAATTGTTGCAAATTTTGATAGGTGTAGGACGCACCGTATAGAAGTTAGGGCCATTTGAAGTTTTATCAGAATTTTTTTGGGACTCAAGTGTAGCATAGCTATGAGCGATAGCTTAAATGGATAAGAGGCTCGAGTACTGTGATGTCACAAAATTTCAAGGTTTTATGACGCTCCAGTAAAAAGATACAAGCGTTTGAATGTTGCAAACTTTGATAGGTATAGGACGCACCGTATAGAAGTTTGGACCATTTGAAGTTTTATCAGTGTTTGATATGGGACTCAAGGGTAGCATAGCTATGAGCGATAACGTAAATTGATAAGAGGCTCGAGTTCTTTATTGCCACAAAATTTCAAGATTTTATGACGCTCCAGTAAAAAGTTACAAGCATTTGATTGTTGTAAACATTGATAGGTGTAGGACGCACCGTATAGGAGTTAGGGCCATTTGAAGTTTTATCAGTGTTTGATTTGGGACTCAAGGGCAGCATAGCTATGAGCGATAGCTTAAATTGATAAGAGGCTCGAGTACTTTATTGTCACAAAATTTCAAGATTTTATAACGCTCCAGTAAAAAGTTACAAGCATTTTATTGTTGCAAACTTTGATAGGTGTAGGACGCACCGTATAGAAGTTAGGGCCATTTGAAGTTTTAGCAGTGTTTGATTTTGGAGTCAAGGGTAGCATAGCTATGAGCGATAGCTTAAATTGATAAGAGGCACGAGTACTTTATTGTCACAAAATTTCAAGATTTTATGACGCTCCAGTAAAAAGTTACAAGCATTTTATTGTTGCAAACTTTGATAGGTGTAGGACGCACCGTATAGAAGTAAGGGCCATTTGAACTTTTATCAGTGTTTGATTTGGGACTCAAGGGTAGCAAAGCTATGAGCGATAGCTTAAATTGACAAGAGGCTCGAGTACTTTATTGTCACAAAATTTCAAGCGTTTATGACGCTTCAGTAAAAAGTTACAAGCATTTGATTGTTGCAAATTTTGATAGGTGTAGGACGCACCGTATAGAAGTTAGGGCCATTTGAAAATTTATCAGTGTTTGATTTGGGACTCAAGGGTAGCAAAGCTATGAGCGATAGCTTAAATTGACAAGAGGCTCGAGTACTTTATTGTCACAAAATTTCAAGCGTTTATGACGCTCCAGTAAGAAGTTACAAGCATTTTATTGTTGCAAACTTTGATATGTAGGACGGACCGTATAGAATTAAGGGCCATTTGAAGTTTTATCAGTGTTTTATTTGGGACTCAAGGGTGGCATAGCTATGAGCGATAGCTTAAATGGATAAGATGCTCGAGTACTTTTTTGTCACAAAATTTCAAGGTTTTATGACGCTCCAGTAAAAATTCACAAGCATTTGATTGTTGCAAACTTTGATAGGTGTAGGACGCACCGTTTTGAAGTTAGGGCCATTTGAAAATTTATCAGTGTTTGATTTGGGACTCAAGGGTAGCAAAGCTATGAGCGATAGCTTAAATTGACAAGAGGCTCGAGTACTTTATTGTCACAAAATTTCAAGCGTTTATGACGCTCCAGTAAGAAGTTACAAGCATTTGAATGTTCCAAACTTTGATATGTAGGACGGACCCTATAGAATTAATGGCCATTTGAAGTTTTATCAGTGTTTTATTTGGGACTCAAGGGTGGTATAGATATGAGCGATAGCTTAAATTGACCAGAGGCTCGAGTACTTTATTGTCACAAAATTTCAAGATTTTATGACGCTCCAGTAAAAAGTTACAAGCATTTTATTGTTGCAAACTTTGATATGTAGGACGGACCGTATAGAATTAAGGGCCATTTGAAGTTTTATCAGTGTTTTATTTGGGACTCAAGGGTGGCATAGCTATGAGCGATAGCTTAAATGGATAAGATGCTCGAGTACTTTTTTGTCACAAAATTTCAAGGACGCCCCTGTAAAAAGTTACAAGCATTTTATTGTTGCAAACTTTGATAGGTGTAGGACACACCGTATAGAAGTAAGGGCCATTTGAACTTTTATCAGTGTTTGATTTGGGACTCAAGGGTAGCAAAGCTATGAGCGATAGCTTAAATTGACAAGAGGCTCGAGTACTTTATTGTCACAAAATTTCAAGCGTTTATGACGCTCCAGTAAAAAGTTACAAGCATTTAATTGTTGCAAATTTTGATAGGTGTAGGACGCACCGTATAGAAGTTAGGGCGATTTGAAGTTTTATCAGTGTTTGATTTGGGACTCAAGGGTAGCATAGCTATTAGCGATAGCTTAAAATGATAAGAGGCTCGAGTACTTTTTTGTCACAAAATTTCAAGGTTTTATGATGCTCCAGTAAAAAGTTACAAGCATTTGATTGTTACAAACTTTGATAGGTGTAGGACGCACCGTACAGAAGTACGGGCCATTTGAAAATTTATCAGTGTTTGATTTGGAACTCAAGGGTAGCATAGCTATGAGCGATAGCTTAAATTGACAAGAGGCTCGAGTACTTTATTGTCACAAAATTTCAAGCGTTTATGACGCTCCAGTAAAAAGTTACAAGCATTCGATTGTGCTTGATTTGGGACTCAAGGGTAGCATAGCTATGAGCGATAACTTAAATTGATAAGAGGCTCGAGTACCTTATTGTCACAAAATTTCAAGCGTTTATGACGCTCCAGTAAAAAGTTACAAGCATTTGATTGTTGCAAACTTTGATAGGTGGAGGACGCACCGTATAGAAGTAAGGGCCATTTGAACTTTTATCAGTGTTTGATTTGGGACTCAAGGGTAGCAAAGCTATGAGCGATAGCTTAAATTGACAAGAGGCTCGAGTACTTTATTGTCACAAAATTTCAAGCGTTTATGACGCTCCAGTAAAAAGTTACAAGCATTTGATTGTTGCAAATTTTGATAGGTGTAGGACACACCGTATAGAAGTTAGGGCCATTTGAAGTTTTATCAGTGTTTGATTTGGGACTCAAGGGTAGCATAGCTATGAGCGATAGCTTAAATTGATAAGAGGCTCGAGTGCTTTATTGTCACAAAATTTCAAGGTTTTATGATGCTCCAGTAAAAAGTTACAAGCATTTGATTGTTACAAACTTTGATAGGTGTAGGACGCACCGTATAGAAGTAAGGGCCATTTGAAAATTTATCAGTGTTTGATTTGGGAGTCAAGGGTATCAAAGCTATTAGCGATAGCTTAAATTGACAAGAGGCTCGAGTACTTTATTGTCACAAAATTTCAAGCGTTTATGACGCTCCAGTAAAAAGTTACAAGCATTCGATTGTTGCAAACTTTGATAGAAGTAGGACGCACCGTATAGAAGTAAGGGCCACTTGAAGTTTTAGCAGTGTTTGATTTGGGACTCAAGGGTAGCGTAGCTATGAGCGATAACTTAAATTGATAAGAAGCTCGAGTACTTTATTGTCACAAAATTTCAAGCGTTTATGACGCTCCAGTAAAAAGTTACAAGCATTTAATTGTTGCAAACTTTGATAGGTGTAGGACACACCGTATAGAAGTTAGGGCCATTTGAAGTTTTATCAGTGTTTGATTTGGGACTCAAGGGTAGCATAGCTATGAGCGATAGCTTAAATTGATAAGAGGCTCGAGTGCTTTATTGTCACAAAATTTCAAGGTTTTATGATGCTCCAGTAAAAAGTTACAAGCATTTGATTGTTACAAACTTTGATAGGTGTAGGACGCACCGTATAGAAGTAAGGGCCATTTGAAAATTTATCAGTGTTTGATTTGGGAGTCAAGGGTATCAAAGCTATTAGCGATAGCTTAAATTGACAAGAGGCTCGAGTACTTTATTGTCACAAAATTTCAAGCGTTTATGACGCTCCAGTAAAAAGTTACAAGCATTCGATTGTTGCAAACTTTGATAGAAGTAGGACGCACCGTATAGAAGTAAGGGCCACTTGAAATTTTATCAGTGTTTGATTTGGGACTCAAGGGTAGCATAGCTATGAGCGATAACTTAAATTGATAAGAGGCTCGAGTACTTTATTGTCACAAAATTTCAAGCGTTTATGACGCTCCAGTCAAAAGTTACAAGCATTTGATTGTTGCAAACTGTGATAGGTGTAGGACGCACCGTATAAAAGTTAGGGCCATTTGAAGTTTTATCAGCGTTTGATTTGGGACTCAAGGGCAGCATAGCTATGAGCGATAACTTAAATAGAGAAGAGCCTCGAGTACTTTATTGTCACAAAATTTCAAGATTTTATGACGCTCCAGTAAAAAGGGTCAAGCATATGATTGTTGCAAACTTTAATAGGTGTACGACGCACCATATAGAAGTTAGGGCCATTTGAAGTTTTATCAGTGTTTGATTTGGGACTCAAGGGTAGCATAGCTATGAGTGATAGCTTAAATTGATAAGAGGCTCGAGTACTTTATTGTCACAAAATTTCAAGATTTTATGACGCTCCAGTAAAAAGTTACAAGCATTTGATTGTTGTAAACTTTGATAGGTGTAGGATGCACCGTATAGAAGTTAGGGCCATTTGTAGATTTAGCAGAGTTGGATTTGGGACTCCAGGTTAGCATAGCTGGGAGCGATAGCTTAAATTGACCAGAGGCTCGAGTACTTTATTGTCACAAAATTTCAAGGTTTTATGACGCTCCAGTAAAAAGTTAGAAGCATTTGATTGTTGCAAACTTTGATAATTGTAGGACGCACCGTATAGAAGTTAGGGCCATTTGAAGTTTTAGCAGTGTTTCATTTTGGAGTCAAGGGTAGCATAGCTATGAGTGATAGCTTAAATTGATAAGAGGTACGAGTACCTTATTGTCACAAAATTTCAAGATTTTATGAGGCTCCAGTAAAAAGTTACAAGCATTTGATTGTTGCAAACTTTAATAGGTGTACGACGCACCGTATAAAAGTTAGGGCCATTTGACGTTTTATCAGTGTTTGATTTGAGACTCAAGGGTAGCATAGCTATGAGCGATAGCTTAAATTGATAAGAGGCTCGAGTACTTTATTGTCACAAAATATCAAGATTTTATGAAGCTCCAGCAAAAAGTTACAAACATTTGATTGTTCTAAACTTTGATAGGTGTAGGAAGCACCGTATAGAAGTTAGGGCCATTTGCAGATTTAGCAGAGTTGGATTTGGGACTCAAGGGTAGCATAGCTGGGAGCGATAGCTTAAATTGACAAGAGGCTCGAGTACTTTATTGTCACAAAATTTCAAGCGTTTATGACGCTCCAGTAAAAAGTTACAAGCATTTGATTGTTGCAAATTTTGATAGGTGTAGGACGCACCGTATAGAAGTTAGGGCCATTTGAAGTTTTATCAGTGTTTGATTTGGGACTCAAGGGTAGCATAGCTATGAGCGATAGCTTAAATTGATAAGAGGCTCGAGTGCTTTATTGTCACAAAATTTCAAGGTTTTATGATGCTCCAGTAAAAAGTTACAAGCATTTGATTGTTACAAACTTTGATAGGTGTAGGACGCACCGTATAGAAGTAAGGGCCATTTGAAAATTTATCAGTGTTTGATTTGGGAGTCAAGGGTATCAAAGCTATTAGCGATAGCTTAAATTGACAAGAGGCTCGAGTACTTTATTGTCACAAAATTTCAAGCGTTTATGACGCTCCAGTAAAAAGTTACAAGCATTCGATTGTTGCAAACTTTGATAGAAGTAGGACGCACCGTATAGAAGTAAGGGCCACTTGAAGTTTTAGCAGTGTTTGATTTGGGACTCAAGGGTAATGTAGCTATGAGCGATAGCTTAAATGGATTAGAGGCTCGAGTACTGTTATGTCACAAAATTTCAAGGTTTTATGACGCTCCAGTAAAAATTTACAAATATTTGATTGTTGCAAACTTTGATAGGTGTAGGACGCACCGTGTAGAAGTTAGTGCCATTTGAAGTTTTATCAGTGTGTGATTTGGGACTCAAGGGTAGCATAGCTATGAGCGATAGCCTAAATTGACAAGAGGCTCGAGTACTTTATTGTCACAAAATTTCAAGATTTTATGACGCCCCAGTAAAAAGTTACAAGCATTTGAGTGTTGCAAACTTTGATATGTAGGACGGACCGTATAGAATTAAGGGCCATTTAAAGTTTTATCAGTGTTTTGTTTGGGTCTCAAGGGTGGCATAGATATGAGCGATAGCTTAAATTGACCTGAGGCTCGAGTACTGTATTGTCACAAAATTTCAAGATTTTATGACGCTCCAGTAAAAAGTTACAAGCATTTGAATGTTGCAAACTTTGATAGGTGTTGGACGAACCGTACAGAAGTTATAGCCATTTGAAGGTTTAGCAGTGTTTTATTTGGGACTCAAGGGTAGCAAAGCTATGAGCGATAGCTTAAATTGACAAGAGGCTCGAGTACTTTATTGTCACAAAATTTCTAGCGTTTATGACGCTCCAGTAAAAAGTTACAAGCATTCGATTGTTACAAACTTTGATAGGTGTAGGACGCACCGTATAGAAGTAAGGGCCACTTGAAATTTTATCAGTGTTTGATTTGGGACTCAAGGGTAGCATAGCTATGAGCGATAGCTTAAATTGACAAGAGGCTCGAGTACTTTATTGTCACAAAATTTCAAGCGTTTATGACGCTCCAGTAAAAAGTTACAAGCATTCGATTGTTACAAACTTTGATAGGTGTAGGACGCACCGTATAGAAGTAAGGGCCACTTGAAATTTTTTCAGTGTTTGATTTGGGACTCAAGGGTAGCATAGCTATGAGCGATAACTTAAATTGATAAGAGGCTCGAGTACTTTATTGTCACAAAATTTCAAGCGTTTATGACGCTTCAGTCAAAAGTTACAAGCATTTGATTGTTGCAAACTTTGATAGGTGTAGGATGCACCGTATAGAAGTTAGGGCCATTTGTAGATTTAGCAGAGTTGGATTTGGGACTCCAGGTTAGCATAGCTGGGAGCGATAGCTTAAATTGACCAGAGGCTCGAGTACTTTATTGTCACAAAATTTCAAGGTTTTATGACGCTCCAGTAAAAAGTTAGAAGCATTTGATTGTTGCAAACTTTGATAATTGTAGGACGCACCGTATAGAAGTTAGGGCCATTTGAAGTTTTAGCAGTGTTTCATTTTGGAGTCAAGGGTAGCATAGCTATGAGTGATAGCTTAAATTGATAAGAGGTACGAGTACCTTATTGTCACAAAATTTCAAGATTTTATGAGGCTCCAGTAAAAAGTTACAAGCATTTGATTGTTGCAAACTTTAATAGGTGTACGACGCACCGTATAAAAGTTAGGGCCATTTGACGTTTTATCAGTGTTTGATTTGAGACTCAGGGGTAGCATAGCTATGAGCGATAGCTTAAATTGATAAGAGGCTCGAGTACTTTATTGTCACAAAATATCAAGATTTTATGAAGCTCCAGCAAAAAGTTACAAACATTTGATTGTTCTAAACTTTGATAGGTGTAGGACTCACCATATAGAAGAAGTTAGGGCCATTTGCAGATTTAGCAGAGTTGGATTTGGGACTCAAGGGTAGCATAGCTGGGAGCGATAGCTTAAATTGACAAGAGGCTCGAGTACTTTATTGTCACAAAATTTCAAGGTTTTATGACGCTCCAGTAAAAAGTTACAAGCATTTGATTTTTGCAAACTTTGATAGGTGTAGGACCCACCGTATAGAAGTTAGGGCCATTTGAAGTTTTAGCAGTGTTTGATTTTGGAGTCTAGGGTAGCATAACTATGAGCGATAGCTTAAATTGATAAGAGGCACGAGTCCTTTATTGTCACAAAATTTCAAGATTTTATGAGGCTCCAGTAAAAAGTAACAAGCATTTGATTGTTGCAGACTTTGATAGGTGTAGGACGCACCGTATAGAAGTAAGGGCCATTTGAAGTTTTATCAGTGTTTGACTTGGGACTCAAGGCTAGCATAGCTATTAGCGATAGCTTAAATTGACAAGAGGCTCGAGTACTTTATTGTCAAAAAATGTCAAGTGTTTATGACGCTCCAGTAAAAAGTTACAAGCATTTGATTGCTGCAAACTTTGATAGGTGTAGGACCCACCGTATAGAAGTTACGGCCATTTGAAGTTTTAGCAGTGTTTGATTTTGGAGTCAAGGGTAGCATAGCTATGAGCGATTGCTTAAATTGATAAGAGGCACGAGTACTTTATTGTCACAAAATTTCCAGATTTTTGACGCTCCAGAAAAAAGTTACAAGCATTTGATTGTTGCAAACGTTGGTAGGTGTAGGACGCACCGTATAGAAGTAAGGGCCATTTGAAGTTTTATCAGTGTTTGATTTGGGCCTCAAGGGTAGCATAGCTATGAGCGATAGCTTAAATTGACAAGAGGCTCGAGTACTTTATTATCACAAAATTTCAAGCGTTCATGACGCTCCAGTAAAAAGTTACAAACATTCGATTGTTGCAAACTTTGATAGAAGTAGGACGCACCGCCTAGAAGTAAGGGCCACTTGAAGTTTTAGCAGTGTTTGATTTTGGACTCAAGGATAGCATAGCTACGAGCGATAACTTAAATTGATAAGAGGCTCGAGTACTTAATTCTCACAAAATTTCAAGCGTTTATGACGCTCCAGTAAAAAGTTAGAAGCATTTGATTGTTGCAAACTTTGATAGGTGTAGGACGCACCATATAGAAGTTAGGGCCATTTGAAGTTTTATCAGTGTTTTATTTGGGACTCAAGGGTAGCATAGCTATGAGCGATAGCTTAAATGGATAAGAGGCTCGAGTACTGTGATGTCACAAAATTTCAAGGTTTTATGACGCTCCAGTAAAAAGTTACAAGCATTTGATTGTTGCAAACTTTGATAGGTGTAGGACGCACCGTGTAGAAATTAGGGCCATTTGAAGTTTTAACAGTGTTTGATTTGGGACTCAAGGGTAGCATAGCTATGAGCGATAGCTTAAATTGACAAGAGGCTCGAGTACTTTATTGTCACAAAATTTCAAGATTTTATGACGCTCCAGTAAAAAGTTACAAGCATTTGAATGTTGCAAACTTTGATATGTAGGACGGACAGTAGAGAATTAAGGGCCATTTGAAGTTTTATCAGTGTTTTATTTGGGACTCAAGGGTGGCATAGATATGAGCGATAGCTTAAATTGACCAGACGCTCGAGTACTTTTTTGTCACAAAATTTCAAGGACGCTCCTGTAAAAAGTTACAAGCATTTGAATGTTGCAAACTTTGATAGGTTTTGGACGAACCGTACAGAAGTTAGAGCCATTTGAAGATTTAGCAGTGTTTTATTTTGGAGTCAAGGGTAGCATAGCTATGAGCGATAGCTTAAAATGATAAGAGGCTCGAGTACTTAATTGTCACAAAATTTCAAGCGTTTATGACGCTCCAGTAAAAAGTTACAAGCATTTGATCGTTGCAAACTTTGATAGGTGTAGGACGCATCGTATAGAAGTTAGGGCCATTTGAAATTTTAGCAGTGTTTGATTTTGGAGTCAAGGATAGCATAGCTATGAGCGATAGCTTAAAATGATAAGAGGCACGAGTACTTTATTGTCACAAAATTTCAAGATTTTATGACGCTCCAGTAAAAAGTTACAAGCATTCGATTGTTGCAAACTTTGATAGGTGTAGGACGCACCGAATAGAACTAAGGGCCATTTGCAGTTTTATCAGTGTTTGATTTGGGACTCAAGGGTAGCATAGCTATGAGCGATAACTTAAATTGATAAGAGGCTCGAGTACTTTATTACCACAAAATTTCAAGATTTTATGAGGCTCCAGTAAAAAGTAACAAGCATTTGATTGTTGCAGACTTTGATAGGTGTAGGACGCACCGTATAGAAGTAAGGGCCATTTGAAGTTTTATCAGTGTTTGACTTGGGACTCAAGGCTAGCATAGCTATTAGCGATAGCTTAAATTGACAAGAGGCTCGAGTACTTTATTGTCAAAAAATGTCAAGTGTTTATGACGCTCCAGTAAAAAGTTACAAGCATTTGATTGCTGCAAACTTTGATAGGTGTAGGACCCACCGTATAGAAGTTACGGCCATTTGAAGTTTTAGCAGTGTTTGATTTTGGAGTCAAGGGTAGCATAGCTATGAGCGATTGCTTAAATTGATAAGAGGCACGAGTACTTTATTGTCACAAAATTTCCAGATTTTTGACGCTCCAGAAAAAAGTTACAAGCATTTGATTGTTGCAAACGTTGGTAGGTGTAGGACGCACCGTATAGAAGTAAGGGCCATTTGAAGTTTTATCAGTGTTTGATTTGGGCCTCAAGGGTAGCATAGCTATGAGCGATAGCTTAAATTGACAAGAGGCTCGAGTACTTTATTATCACAAAATTTCAAGCGTTCATGACGCTCCAGTAAAAAGTTACAAACATTCGATTGTTGCAAACTTTGATAGAAGTAGGACGCACCGCCTAGAAGTAAGGGCCACTTGAAGTTTTAGCAGTGTTTGATTTTGGACTCAAGGATAGCATAGCTACGAGCGATAACTTAAATTGATAAGAGGCTCGAGTACTTAATTCTCACAAAATTTCAAGCGTTTATGACGCTCCAGTAAAAAGTTAGAAGCATTTGATTGTTGCAAACTTTGATAGGTGTAGGACGCACCATATAGAAGTTAGGGCCATTTGAAGTTTTATCAGTGTTTTATTTGGGACTCAAGGGTAGCATAGCTATGAGCGATAGCTTAAATGGATAAGAGGCTCGAGTACTGTGATGTCACAAAATTTCAAGGTTTTATGACGCTCCAGTAAAAAGTTACAAGCATTTGATTGTTGCAAACTTTGATAGGTGTAGGACGCACCGTGTAGAAATTAGTGCCATTTGAAGTTTTAACAGTGTTTGATTTGGGACTCAAGGGTAGCATAGCTATGAGCGATAGCTTAAATTGACAAGAGGCTCGAGTACTTTATTGTCACAAAATTTCAAGATTTTATGACGCTCCAGTAAAAAGTTACAAGCATTTGAATGTTGCAAACTTTGATATGTAGGACGGACAGTAGAGAATTAAGGGCCATTTGAAGTTTTATCAGTGTTTTATTTGGGACTCAAGGGTGGCATAGATATGAGCGATAGCTTAAATTGACCAGACGCTCGAGTACTTTTTTGTCACAAAATTTCAAGGACGCTCCTGTAAAAAGTTACAAGCATTTGAATGTTGCAAACTTTGATAGCTGTTGGACGAACCGTACAGAAGTTAGAGCCATTTGAAGATTTAGCAGTGTTTTATTTTGGAGTCAAGGGTAGCATAGCTATGAGCGATAGCTTAAATTGATAAGAGGCTCGAGTACTTAATTGTCACAAAATTTCAAGCGTTTATGACGCTCCAGTAAAAAGTTACAAGCATTTGATCGTTGCAAACTTTGATAGGTGTAGGACGCATCGTATAGAAGTTAGGGCCATTTGAAATTTTAGCAGTGTTTGATTTTGGAGTCAAGGATAGCATAGCTATGAGCGATAGCTTAAAATGATAAGAGGCACGAGTACTTTATTGTCACAAAATTTCAAGATTTTATGACGCTCCAGTAAAAAGTTACAAGCATTCGATTGTTGCAAACTTTGATAGGTGTAGGACGCACCGAATAGAACTAAGGGCCATTTGCAGTTTTATCAGTGTTTGATTTGGGACTCAAGGGTAGCATAGCTATGAGCGATAACTTAAATTGATAAGAGGCTCGAGTACTTTATTACCACAAAATTTCAAGTTTTTATGACGCTCCAGTAAAAAGTTACAAGCATTTGATTGTTGTAAACTTTGATAGGTGTAGGACGCACCGTATAGAAGTTAGGGCCATTTGCAGATTTAGCAGAGTTTGATTTGGGACTCAACGGTAGCATAGCTAGGAGCGATAGCTTAAATTGACAAGAGGCTCGAGTACTTTATTGTCACAAAATTTCAAGGTTTTATGACGCTCCAGTAAAAAGTTACAAGCATTTGATTGTTGCAAACTTTGATAGGTGTAGGACGCATCGTTTAGAAGTTAGGGCTAATTGAAGTTTTATCAGTGCTTGATTTGGGACTCAAGGGTAGCATAGCTATGAGGGATAGCTTAAATTGACAAGAGGCTCGAGTACTTTATTGTCACAAAATTTCAAGATTTTATGACGCTCCAGTAAAAAGTTACAAGCATTTGAATGTTGCAAACTTTAATATGTAGGACGGACCGTATAGAATTGAGGGCCATTTGAAGTTTTATCAGTGTTTTATTTGGGACTCAAGGGCAGCATAGCTATGAGCGATGGCTTAAATGGATAATAGGCTCGAGTACTGTGATGTCACAAAATTTCAAGGTTTTATGACGCTCCAGTAAAAAGTTACAAGCCTTTGAATGTTTCAAACTTTGATAGGTATAGGACGCACCGTATAGAAGTTTAGACCATTTGAAGTTTTATCAGTGTTTGATATGGGACTCAAGGGTAGCATAGCTATGAGCGATAACTTAAATTGATAAGAGGCACGAGTACTTTATTGTCACAAAATTTCAAGATTTTATAACGCTCCAGTAAAAAGTTACAAGCGTTTGATTTTTGCAAACATTGATAGGTGTAGGACGCACCGTATAGAAGTTAGGGCCATTTGAAGTTTTAACAGTGTTTGATTTGGGACTCAAGGGTAGCATAGCTATGACCGATAGCTTAAATTGATAAGAGGCTCGAGTACTTTGTTGTCACAAAATTTCAAGATTTTATAACGCTCCAGTAAAAAGTTACAAGCATTTGAATGTTGCAAACTTTGATAGGTATAGGACGCACCGTATAGAAGTTAGGGCCATTTGCAGATTTAGCAGAGTTTGATTTGGGACTCAAGGGTAGCATAGCTATGAGCGATAGCTTAAATTGATAAGAGGCTCGAGTACTTTATTGTCACAAAATTTCAAGGTTTTATGACGCTCCAGTAAAAAGTTACAAGCATTTGAATGTTCCAAACTTTCTTAGGTATAGGACGCACCGTATAGAAGTTTGGACCATTTGAAGTTTTATCAGTGTTTGATTTGAGATTCAAGGGTAGCATAGCTATGAGCGATAACTTAAATTGATAAGAGGCTCGAGTACTTTATTACCACAAAATTGCAAGATTTTATGACGCTCCAGTAAAAAGTTACAAGCATTTGATTGTTGCAAACTTTTATAGGTGTAGGACGCACCGTTTAGAAGTTAGGGCCATTTGAAGATTTAGCAGAGTTTGATTTGGGACTCAAGGGTAGCATAGCTAGGAGCGACAGCTTAAATTGACAAGAGGCTCGAGTACTTTATTGTCACAAAATTTCAAGGTTTTATGACGCTCCAGTAAAAAGTTACAAGCATTTGAATGTTCCAAACTTTGTTAGGTATAGGACGAACCGTATAGAAGTTTGGACCATTTGAAGTTTTATCAGTGTTTGATATGGGACTCAAGGGTAGCATAGCTATGAGCGATAGCTTAAATTGATAAGAGGCTCGAGTACTTTATTGTCACAAAATTTCAAGATTTTATGACGCTCCAGTAAAAAGTTACAAGCATTTGAATGTTGCAAACTTTGATAGGTATAGGACGAACCGTATAGAAGTTTGGACCATTTGAAATCTTATCAGTGTTTGATTTGGGACTCAAGGGTAGCATAGCTATGAGCGATAGCTTAAATTGATAAGAGGCTCGAGTACTTTATTGTCACAAAATTTCAAGATTTTACGACTCTCCAGTAAAAAGTTACAAGCATTTGATTGTTGTTAACTTTGATAGGTGTAGGACGCACCGTATAGAAGTTAGGGCCATTTGCAGATTTAGCAGAGTTTGATTTGGGACTCAAGGGTAGCATAGCTAGGAGCGACAGCTTAAATTGACAAGAGGCTCGAGTACTTTATTGTCACAAAATTTCAAGGTTTTATGACGCTCCAGTAAAAAGTTACAAGCATTTGAATGTTCCAAACTTTGTTAGGTATAGGACGCACCGTATAGAAGTTTGGACTATTTGAAGTTTTATCAGTGTGTGATTTGGGACTCAAGGGTAGCATAGCTATGAGCGATAACTTAAATTGATAAGAGGCTCGAGTACTTTATTACCACAAAATTGCAAGATTTTATGACGCTCCAGTAAAAAGTTACAAGCATTTGATTGTTGCAAACTTTTATAGGTGTAGGACGCACCGTTTAGAAGTTAGGGCTATTTGAAGTTTTATCAGTGTGTGATTTGGGACTCAAGGGTAGCATAGCTATGAGCGATAGCTTAAATTGATGAGGCTCGACTACTTTATTGTCACAAAATTTCAAGATTTTATGACGCTCCAGAAAAAAGTTACAAGCATTTGAATGTTGCAAACTTTGATATGTAGGACGGACCGTATAGAATTAAGGACCATTTGAAGTTTTATCAGTGTTTTATTTGGGCCTCAAGGGCAGCATAGCTATGAGCGATAGCTTAAATTGGCCAGAGGCTCGAGTACTTTATTGTCACAAAATTTCAAGGACGCTCCTGTAAAAAGTTACAAGCATTTGAATGTTGCAAACTTTGATATGTAGGACGGACCGTATAGAAGTAAGGGCCATTTGAAGTTTTATCAGTGTTTGATTTGGGACTCAAGGGTAGCATAGCTATGAGCGATAGCTTAAATTGACAAGAGGCTCGAGTACTTTATTGTCACAAAATTTCAAGCGTTTATGACGCTCCAGTAAAAAGTTACAAGCATTTGATTGTTGCAAACTTTGATAGGTGTAGGACGCACCGAATAGAATTAAGGGCCATTTGCAGTTTTATCAGTGTTTGATTTGGGACTCAAGGGTAGAATAGCTATGAGCGATAACTTAAATTGATAAGAGGATCAAGTACTTTATTGTCACAATATTTCAAGCGTTTATGACGCTCCAGTAAAAAGTTACAAGCATTTGATTGTTGCAAACTTGGATAGGTGTAGGACACACCGTATAAAAGTTAGGGCCATTTGAAGTTTTATCAGTGTTTTATTTGGGACTCAAGGGTAGCATAGCTATTAGCGATGTATTAAATGGATAATAGGCTCGAGTACTGTGATGTCACAAAATTTCAAGGTTTTATGACGCTCCAGAAAAAAGTTACAAGCCTTTGAGTGTTGCAAACTTTGATAGGTATAGGACGAACCGTATAGAAGTTTGGACCATTTGAAGTTTTATCAGTGTTTGACTTGGGACTCAAGGGTAGCATAGCTATGAGCGATAGCTTAAATTGATAAGAGGCTCGAGTACCTTATTGTCACAAAATTTCAAGATTTTATAACGCTCCAGTAAAAAGTTACAAGCCTTTGAGTGTTGCAAACTTTGATAGGTATAGGACGAACCGTATAGAAGTTTGGACCATTTGAAGTTTTATCAGTGTTTGATTTGGGAGTCAAGGGTAGCATAGCTATGAGCGATAGCTTAAATTGATAAGAGGCTCGAGTACTTTGTTGTCACAAAATTTCAAGATTTTATTACGCTCCAGTAAAAAGTTACAAGCATTTGAATGTTGCAAACTTTGATAGGTATAGGACGCACCGTATAGAAGTTAGGGCCATTTGCAGATTTAGCAGAGTTTGATTTGGGACTCAAGGGTAGCATAGCTATGAGCGATAGCTTAAATTGATAAGAGGCTCGAGTACTTTGTTGTCACAAAATTTCAATATTTTATAACGCTCCAGTAAAAAGTTACAAGCATTTGAATGTTGCAAACTTTGATAGGTATAGGACGCACCGTATAGAAGTTAGGGCCATTTGCAGATTTAGCAGAGTTTGATTTGGGACTCAAGGGTAGCATAGCTATGAGCGATAGCTTAAATTGATAAGAGGCTCGAGTACTTTATTGTCACAAAATTTCCAGATTTTATGACGCTCCAGTAAAAAGTTACAAGCATTTGAATGTTGCAAACTTTGATAGGTATAGGACGAACCGTATAGAAGTTTGGACCATTTGAAGTTTTATCAGTGTTTGATATGGGACTCAAGGGTAGCATAGCTATGAGCGATAACTTAAATTGATAAGAGGCACGAGTACTTTATTGTCACAAAATTTCAAGATTTTATAACGCTCCAGTAAAAAGTTACAAGCGTTTGATTTTTGCAAACATTGATAGGTGTAGGACGCACCGTATAGAAGTTAGGGCCATTTGAAGCTTTGTCAGTGTTTGATTTGGGACTCAAGGGTAGCATAGCTAGGAGCGATAGCTTAATTTGACAAGAGGCTCGAGTATTTTATTGTCTCAAAATTTCAAGGTTTTATGACGCTCCAGTAAAAAGTTACAAGCATTTGATTGTTGCAAACTTTGATAGGTGTTGGACGCACCGTATAGAAGTAAGGGCCATTTGAAGCTTTGTCAGTGTTTGATTTGGGACTCAAGGGTAGCATAGCTATGAGCGATAGCTTAAATTGACAAGAGGCTCGAGTACTTTATTGTCACAAAATTTCAAGCGTTTATGACGCTCCAGTAAAAAGTTACAAGCATTTGATTGTTGCAATATTTGATAGGTGTAGGACGCACCGTATAGAAGTAAGGGCCATTTGAAGTTTTATCAGTGTTTTATTTGGGACTCAAGTGTAGCATAGCTATGAGCGATAGCTTAAATGGATAAGAGGCTCGAGTACTGTGATGTCACAAAATTTCAAGGTTTTATGATGCTCCAGTTAAAAGATACAAGCATTTGAATGTTGCAAACTTTGATAGGTATAGGACGCACCGTATAGAAGTTTGGACCATTTGAAGTTTTATCAGTGTTTGATATGGGACTCAAGGGTAGCATAGCTATGAGCGATAGCTTAAATTGATAAGAGGCTCGAGTACTTTATTGTCACAAAATTTCAAGATTTTATGACGCTCCAGTAAAAAGTTACAAGCATTTGATTGTTGTAAACATTAATAGGTGTAGGACGCACCGTATAGGAGTTAGGGACATTTGAAGTTTTATCAGTGTTTGATTTGGGACTCAAGGGTAGCATAGCTATGAGCGATAGCTTAAATTGATAGGAGGCTCGAGTACTTTAATGTCACAAAATTTCAAGATTTTATAACGCTCCAGTAAAAAGTTACAAGCATTTGAATGTTGTAAACTTTGATAGGTGTAGGACGCACCGTATAGAAGTTTGGGCCATTTGCAGATTTAGCAGAGTTTGATTTGGGACTCAAGGGTAGCATAGCTATGAGCGATAGCTTAAATTGATAAGAGGCTCGAGTACTTTATTGTCACAAAATTTCAAGATTTTATGACGCTCCAGTAAAAAGTTACAAGCATTTGAATGTTGCAAACTTTGATAGGTATAGGACGAACCGTATAGAAGTTTGGACCATTTGAAGTTTTATCAGTGTTTGATATGGGACTCAAGGGTAGCATAGCTATGAGCGATACCTTAAATTGATAAGAGGCACGAGTACTTTATTGTCACAAAATTTCAAGATTTTATAACGCTCCAGTAAAAAGTTACAAGCGTTTGATTTTTGGAAACATTGATAGGTGTAGGACGCACCGTATAGAAGTTAGGGCCATTTGAAGTTTTATCAGTGTTTGATTTGGGACTCAAGGGTAGCATAGCTATGAGCGATAGCTTAAATTGATAAGAGGCTCGAGTACTTTATTGTCACAAAATTTCCAGATTTTATGACGCTCCAGAAAAAAGTTACAAGCATTTGATTGTTGTAAACTTTGATAGGTGTAGGACGCACCGTATAGAAGTTTGGGCCATTTGCAGATTTAGCAGAGTTTGATTTAGGACTCAAGGGTAGCACAGCTAGGAGCGATAGCTTAATTTTACAAGAGGCTCGAGTACTTTATTGTCACAAAATTTCAAGGTTTTATGACGCTCCAGTAAAAAGTTACAAGCATTTAATTGTTGCAAACTTTGATAGGTGTTGGACGCACCGTATAGAAGTAAGGGCCATTTGAAGCTTTATCAGTGTTTGATTTGGGACTCAAGGGTAGCATAACTATGAGCGATAGCTTAAATTGACAAGAGGCTCGAGTACTTTATTGTCTCAAAATTTCAGGCGTTTATGACGCTCCAGTAAAAAGTTACAAGCATTTGATTGTTGCAAACTTTGATAGGTGTAGGACGCACCGTATAGATGTAAGGGCCATTTGAAGTTTTATCAGTGTTTGATTTGGGACTCAAGGGTAGCATAGCTATGAGCGATAGCTTAAATTGACAAGAGGCTCGAGTACTTTATTGTCACAAAATTTCAAGCGTTTAAGACGCTCCAGTAAAAAGTTTCACGCATTTGATTGTTGGAAACTTTGATAGGTGTAGGACGCACCGTATAGAAGTTAGGGCCATTTGAAGTTTTATCAGAATTTTTTTGGGACTCAAGTGTAGCATAGCTATGAGCGATAGCTTAAATGGACAAGAGGCTCGAGTACTGTGATGTCACAAAATTTCAAGGTTTTATGATGCTCCAGTAAAAAGATACAAGCATTTGAGTGTTGCAAACTTTGATAGGTATAGGAGGCACCGTATAGAAGTTTGGACCATTTGAAGTTTTATCAGTGTTTGATATGGGACTCAAGGGTAGCATAGCTATGAGCGATATCTTAAATGGATAAGAGGCTCGGGTACTTTATTGTCACAAAATTTCCAGATTTTATGACGATCCAGCAAAAAGTTACAAGCATTTGAATGTTCCAAACTTTGATAGGTATAGGACGCACCGTATAGAAGTTTGGACCATTTGAAGTTTTATCAGTGTTTGATTTGGGACTCAAGGGTAGCATAGCTATGAGCGATATCTTAAATTGATAAGAGGCTCGGGTTCTTTATTGCCACAAAATTTCAAGATTTTATGACGCTCCAGTAAAAAGGTACAAGCGTTTGATTTTTGCAAACATTGATAGGTGTAGGACGCACCGTATAGAAGTTAGGGCCATTTGAAGTCTTATCAGTGTTTGATTTGGGACTCAAGGGTAGCATAGCTATGAGCGATAGCTTAAATTGATAAGAGGCTCGAGTACTTTATTGTCACAAAATTTCAAGATTTTATGACGCTCCAGTAAAAAGGTACAAGCGTTTGATTTTTGTAAACTTTGATAGGTGTAGGACGCACCGTATGGAAGTTTGGGCCATTTGCAGATTTAGCAGAATTTTTTTGGGACTCAAGTGTAGCATAGCTATGAGCGATAGCTTAAATGGATAAGAGGCTCGAGTACTGTGATGTCACAAAATTTCAAGGTTTTATGACGCTCCAGTAAAAAGATACAAGCGTTTGAATGTTGCAAACTTTGATAGGTATAGGACGCACCGTATAGAAGTTTGGACCATTTGAAGTTTTATCAGTGTTTGATATGGGACTCAAGGGTAGCATAGCTATGAGCGATAGCGTAAATTGATAAGAGGCTCGAGTTCTTTATTGCCACAAAATTTCAAGATTTTATGACGCTCCAGTAAAAAGTTACAAGCATTTGATTGCTGTAAACATTGATAGGTGTAGGACGCACCGTATAGGAGTTAGGGCCATTTGAAGTTTTATCAGTGTTTGATTTAGGACTCAAGCGCAGCATAGCTATGAGCGATAGCTTAAATTGATAAGAGGCTCGAGTACTTTATTGTCACAAAATTTCAAGATTTTATAACGCTCCAGTAAAAAGTTACAAGCATTTGAATGTTGCAAACTTTGATAGGTGTAGGACGCACCGTATAGAAGTTTGGGCCATTTGCAGATTTAGCAGAGTTTGATTTGGGACTCAAGGGTAGCATAGCTATGAGCGATAGCTTAAATTGATAAGAGGCTCGAGTACTTTATTGTCACAAAATTCAAGATTTTATGACGCTCCAGTAAAAAGTTACAAGCATTTGAATGTTGCAAACTTTGATAGGTATAGGACGAACCGTATAGAAGTTTGGACCATTTGAGGTTTTATCAGTGTTTGATATGGGACTCAAGGGTAGCATAGCTATGAGCGATAACTTAAATTGATAAGAGGCACGAGTACTTTATTGTCACAAAATTTCAAGATTTTATAACGCTCCAGTAAAAAGTTACAAGCGTTTGATTTTTGCAAACATTGATAGGTGTAGGACGCACCGTATAGAAGTTAGGGCCATTTGAAGTTTTATCAGTGTTTGATTTGGGACTCAAGGGTAGCATAGCTATGAGCGATAGCTTAAATTGACAAGAGGCTCGAGTATTTTATTGTCACAAAATTTTAAGATTTTATGACGCTCCAGAAAAAAGTTACAAGCATTTGATTGTTGTAAACTTTGATAGGTGTAGGACGCACCGTATAGAAGTTTGGGCCATTTGCAGATTTAGCAGAGTTTGATTTAGGACTCAAGGGTAGCATAGCTAGGAGCGATAGCTTAAATTGACAAGAGGCTCGAGTCCTTTATTGTCACAAAATTTCAAGGTTTTATGACGCTCCAGTAAAAAGTTACAAGCATTTGATTGTTGCAAACTTTGATAGGTGTTGGATGCACCGTATAGAAGTAAGGGCCATTTGAAGCTTTATCAGTGTTTGATTTGGGACTCAAGGGTAGCATAGCTATGAGCGATAGCTTAAATTGATAAGAGGCTCGAGTACTTTATTGTCACAAAATTTCAAGATTTTATGACGCTCCAGAAAAAAGTTACAAGCATTTGATTGTTGCAAACTTTGATAGGTGTAGGACGCACCGTATAGTAAGGGCCATTTGAAGTTTTATCAGTGTTTGATTTGGGACTCAAGGGTAGCATAGGTATGAGCGATAACTTAAATTGATAAGATGCACGAGTACTTTATTGTCACAAAATTTCAAGATTTTATAACGCTCCAGTAAAAAGTTACAAGCGTTTGATTTTTGCAAACATTGATAGGTGTAGGACGCACCGTATAGAAGTTAGGGCCATTTGAAGTTTTATCAGTGTTTGATTTGGGACTCAAGGGTAGCATAGCTATGAGCGATAGCTTAAATTGATAAGAGGCACGAGTACTTTATTGTCACAAAATTTCAAGATTTTATAACGCTCCAGTAAAAAGTTACAAGCGTTTGATTTTTGCAAACATTGATAGGTGTAGGATGCACCGTATAGAAGTTAGGGCCATTGGAAATTTTATCAGTGTTTGATTTGGGACTCAAGGGTAGCATAGTTATGAGCGATAGCTTAAATTGACAAGAGGCTCGAGTACTTTATTGTCACAAAATTTCAAGCGTTTATGACGCTCCAGTAAAAAGTTACAAGCATTTCATTGTTGCAAACTTTGATAGGTGTAGGACGCACCGTATAGAAGTAAGGGCCATTTGAAGTTTTATCAGTGTTTGATTTGGGACTCAAGGGTAGCATAGCTATGAGCGATAGCTTAAGTTGACAAGAGGCTCGAGTACTTTATTGTCACAAAATTTCAAGCGTTTATAACGCTCCAGTAAAAAGTTACAAGCATTTGATTCTTGCAAGCTTTGATAGGTGTAGGACGCACCGTATGGAAGTTAGGGCCATTTGAAGTTTTATCAGTATTTTTTTGGGACTCAAGTGTAGCATAGCTATGAGCGATAGCTTAAATGGATAAGAGGCTCGAGTATTGTGATGTCACAAAATTTCAAGGTTTTCTGACGCTCCAGTAAAAAGTTACAAGCATTTGAATGTTGCAAACTTTGATAGGTATAGGACGCACCGTATAGAAGTTTGGACCATTTGAAGTTTTATCAGTTTTTGATATGGGACTCAAGGGTAGCATAGCTATGAGCGATAGCTTAAATTGATAAGAGGCTCGAGTACTATGTCACAAAATTTCAAGATTTTATGACGATCCAGTAAAAAGTTACAAGCATTTGAATGTTCCAAACTTTGATAGGTATAGGACGCACCGTATAGAAGTTTGGACCATTTGAAGTTTTATCAGTGTTTGATTTGGGACTCAAGGGTAGCATAGCTATGAGCGATAACTTAAATTGATAAGAGGCTCGAGCTCTTTATTGCCACAAAATTTCAAGATTTTATGACGCTCCAGTAAAAAGTTACAAGCATTTGATTGTTGTAAACTTTGATAGGTGTAGGACGCACCGTATAGAAGTTAGTGCCATTTGCAGATTTAGCAGAGTTTGATTTGGGACTCAAGGGTAGCATAGCTAGGAGCGATAGCTTAAATTGACAAAAGGCTCGAGTACTTTATTGTCACAAAATTTCAAGGTTTTATGACGCTCCAGTAAAAAGTTACAAGCATTTGAATGTTGCAAACTTTGATAGGTATAGGACGCACCGTATAGAAGTTTGGACCATTTGAAGTTTTATCAGTGTTTGATATGGGACTCAAGGGTAGCATAGCTATGAGCGATAACTTAAATTGATAAGAGGCTCGAGTACTTTATTGCCACAATATTTCAAGATTTTATGACGCTCCAGTAAAGAGTTACAAGCATTTGATTGTTGCAAACTTTGATAGGTGTAGGACACACCGAATAGAAGTAAGGGCCATTTGAAGTTTCATCAGTGTTTGATTTGGGACTCAAGGGTAGAATAGCTATGAGCGATAACTTAAATTGATAAGAGGCTCGAGTACTTTATTGTCACAAAATTTCAAGGTTTTATGACGCTCCAGTATAAAGTTACAAGCATTTGATTGATGCAAACTTTGATAGGTGTTGGACGCACCGTATAGATGTAAGGGCCATTTGAAGTTTTATCAGTGTTTGATTTGGGACTCAAGGGTAGCATAGCTATGAGCGATAGCTTAAATTGACAAAAAGTTACAAGCATTTGATTGTTGCAAACTTTGATAGGTGTAGGACGCACCGTATAGAAGTTAGGGCCATTTGAAGATTTATCAGTATTTTTTTGGGACTCAAGGATAGCATAGCTAGGAGCGATAGCTTAAATTGACAAGAGGCTCGAGTACTTTATTGTTACAAAATTTCAAGGTTTTATGACGCTCCAGTAAAAAGTTACAAGCATTTGAATGTTCCAAACTTTGATAGGTATAGGACGCACCGTATAGAAGTTTGGACCATTTGAAGTTTTATCAGTGTTTGATTTGGGACTCAAGGGTAGCACAGCTATGAGCGATAACTTAAATTGATAAGAGGCTCGAGTACTTTATTGCCACAAAATGTCAAGATTTTATGACGCTCCAGTAAAAAGTTACAAGCATTTGATTGTTGTAAATTTTAAAAGTGTAGGACGCACCGTATAGAAGTTAGGGCCATTTGCAGATTTAGCAGAGTTTTATTTGGGACTCAAGGGTAGCATAGCTAGGAGCGATAGCTTAAATTGACAAGAGGCACGAGTACTTTATTGTCACAAAATTTCAAGGTTTTATGACGCTCCAGTAAAAAGTTACAAGCATTTGAATGTTCCAAACTTTGATAGGTATAGGACGCACCGTATAGAAGTTTGGACCATTTGAAGTTCTATCAGTGTTTGATTTGGGACTCAAGGGTAGTATAGCAATGAGCGATAACTTAAATTGATAAGAGGCTCGAGTTCTTTATTGCCACAAAATTTCAAGATTTTATGACGCTCCAGTAAAAAATTACAAGCATTTGATTCTTGTAAACTTTGATAGGTGTAGGACGCACCGTATAGAAGTTAGTGCCATTTGCAGATTTAGCAGAGTTTGATTTGGGTCTCAAGGGTAGCATAGCTAGGAGCAATAGCTTAAATTGACAAAAGGCTCGAGTACTTTATTGTCACAAAATTTCAAGGTTTTATGACGCTCCAGTAAAAAGTGACACGCATTTGAATGTTGCAAACTTTGATAGGTATAGGACGCACCGTATAGAAGTTTGGACCACTTGAAGTTTTATCAGTATTTGATATGGGACTCAAGGGTAGCATAGCTATGAGCGATAGCTTAAATTGACAAGAGGCTCGAGTATTTTATTGTCACAAAATTTCAAGCGTTTATGACGCTCCAGTCAAAAGTTACAAGCATTTCATTGTTGCAAACTTTGATAGGTGTAGGACGCACCGAATAGAAGTAAGGGCCATTTGAAGTTTTATCAGTGTTTGATTTGGGACTCAAGGGTAGAATAGCTATGAGCGATAACTTAAATTGATAAGAGGCTCGAGTACTTTATTGTCACAAAATTTCAAGATTTTATGACGCTCCAGTAAAAAGTTACAAGCATTTGAATGTTGCAAACTTTGATAGGTATAGGACGAACCGTATAGAAGTTTGGACCATTTGAAAATTTCAAGGTTTGATTTGGGACTCAAGGGTAGTATAGAAATGAGCGATAACTTAAATTGATAAGAGGCTCGAGTTCTTTATTGCCACAAAATTTCAAGATTTTATGACGCTCCAGTAAAAAATTACAAGCATTTGATTCTTGTAAACTTTGATAGGTGTAGGACGCACCGTATAGAAGTTAGTGCCATTTGCAGATTTAGCAGAGTTTGATTTGGGTCTCAAGGGTAGCATAGCTAGGAGCAATAGCTTAAATTGACAAAAGGCTCGAGTACTTTATTGTCACAAAATTTCAAGGTTTTATGACGCTCCAGTAAAAAGTTACACGCATTTGAATGTTGCAAACTTTGATAGGTATAGGACGCACCGTATAGAAGTTTGGACCATTTGAAGTTTTATCAGTATTTGATATGGGACTCAAGGGTAGCATAGCTATGAGCGATAGCTTAAATTGACAAGAGGCTCGAGTATTTTATTGTCACAAAATTTCAAGCGTTTATGACGCTCCAGTCAAAAGTTACAAGCATTTCATTGTTGCAAACTTTGATAGGTGTAGGACGCACCGAATAGAAGTAAGGGCCATTTGAAGTTTTATCAGTGTTTGATTTGGGACTCAAGGGTAGAATAGCTATGAGCGATAACTTAAATTGGTAAGAGGCTCGAGTACTTTATTGTCACAAAATTTCAAGATTTTATGACGCTCCAGTAAAAAGTTACAAGCATTTGAATGTTTCAAACTTTGATAGGTATAGGACGAACCGTATAGAAGTTTGGACCATTTGAAGTTTTATCAGTGTTTGATTTGGGACTCAAGGGTAGCATAGCTATGAGCGATAACTTAAATTGATAAGAGGCTCGAGTTCTTTATTGCCACAAAATGTCAAGATTTTATGACGCTCCAGTAAAAAGTTACAAGCATTTGATTGTTGTAAACTTTGATAGGTGTAGGACGCACCGTATAGAAGTTAGTGCCATTTGCAGATTTAGCAGAGTTTGGTTTGGGACTCAAGGGTAGCATAGCTAGGAGCGATAGCTTAAATTGACAAAAGGCTCGAGTACTTTATTGTCACAAAATTTCAAGGTTTTATGACGCTCCAGTAAAAAGTTACAAGCATTTAAATGTTGCAAACTTTGATAGGTATAGGACGCACCGTATAGAAGTTTGGACCATTTGAAGTTTTATCAGTGTTTGATATGGGACTCAAGGGTAGCATAGCTATGAGCGATAGCTTAAATTGACAAGAGGCTCGAGTATTTTATTGTCACAAAATTTCAAGCGTTTATGACGCTCCAGTAAAAAGTTACAAGCATTTGATTGTTGCAAACTTTGATAGGTGTAGGATGCACCGAATAGAAGTAAGGGCCATTTGAAGTTTTATCAGTGTTTGATTTGGGACTTAAGGGTAGAATAGCTATGAGCGATAACTTAAATTGATAAGAGGCTCGAGTACTTTATTGTCACAATATTTCAAGCTTTTATGACGCTCCAGTAAAAAGTTACAAGCATTTGATTGTTGAAAACTTGGATAGGTGTAGGACACACCGTATAAAAGTTAGGGCCATTTGAAGTTTTATCAGTGTTTTATTTGGGACTCTAGGGTAGCATAGCTATGAGCGATGGCTTAAATGGATAATAGGATCGAGTACTGTGATGTCACATAATTTCAAGGTTTTATGACGCTCCAGTAAAAAGTTACAAGCCTTTGAATGTTGCAAACTTTGATAGATATAGGACGCACCGTATAGAAGTTTGGACCATTTGAAGTTTTATCAGTGTTTGATTTGGGACTCAAGGGTAGCATAGCTATGAGCGATAGTTTAAATTGAGAAGAGGCTCGAGTACTTTATTTTCACAAAATTTCAAGATTTTACGACGCTCCAGTAAAAAGTTACAAGCATTTGATTGTTGTAAACTTTGATAGGTGTAGGACGCACCGCATAGAAATTAGGGCCATTTGCAGATTCAGCAGAGTTGGATTTAGGACTCAAGGGTAGCATAGCTAGGAGCGATAGCTTAATTTGACAAGAGGCTCGAGTACTTTATTGTCACAAAATTTCAAGGTTTTATGACGCTCCAGTTAAAAAGTTTTATTGTTGCAAACTTTGATAGGTGTTGGACGCAACGTATAGAAGTAAGGGCCATTTGAAGTTTTATCAGTGTTTGATTTGGGACTCAAGGGTAGCATAGCTATGAGCGATAGCTTAAATTGACAAAAAGTTACAAGCATTTGATTGTTGCAAACTTTGATAGGTGTAGGAAGCACCGTATAGAAGTTAGGGCCATTTGAAGTTTTATTAGTATTTTTTTGGGACTCAGGGGTAGCATAGCTAGGAGCGATAGCTTAAATTGACAAGAGGCTCGAGAACTTTATTGTCACAAAATTTCAAGGTTTTATGACGCTCCAGTAAAAAGTTACAAGCATTTGAATGTTCCAAACTTTGATAGGTATAGGACGCACCGTATAGAAGTTTGGACCATTTGAAGTTTTATCAGTGTTTGATTTGGGACTCAAGGGTAGCATAGCTATGAGCGATAACTTAAATTGATAAGAGGCTCGAGTACTTTATTGCCACAAAATGTCAAGATTTTATGACACTCCAGTAAAAAGTTACAAGCATTTGATTGTTGTAAACTTTGATAGGTGTAGGTCGCACCGTATAGAAGTTAGGGCCATTTGCAGATTTAGCAGAGTTTGATTTGGGACTCAAGGGTAGCATAGCTACGAGCAATAGCTTATATTGATAAGAGGCTCGAGTACTTTATTGTCACAAAATTTCAAGATTTTATGACGCTCCAGTAAAAAGTTACAAGCATTTGAATGTTGCAAACTTTGATAGGTATAGGACGAACCGTATAGAAGTTTGGTCCATTTGAAGTTTTATCAATGTTTGATATGGGACTAAAGGGTAGCATAGCTATGAGCGATAACTTAAATTGATAAGAGGCACGAGTACTTTATTGTCACAAAATTTCAAGATTTTATAACGCTCCACTAAAAAGTTACAAGCGTTTGATTTTTGCAAACTTTGATACGTGTAGGACGCACCGTATAGAAGTTAGGGCCATTTGAAGTTTTATCAGTGTTTGATTTGGGACTCAAGGGTAGTATAGCAATGAGCGATAGCTTAAATTGACAAGAGGCTCGAGTACTTTATTTCAAAGTTATATGACGCTCCAGTAAAAAGTTACAAGCATTTGATTGTTACAAACTTTGATAGGTGTTGGACGCACCGTATAGAAGTAAGGGCCATTTGAAGCTTTATCAGTGTTTGATTTGGGACTCAAGGGTAGCATAGCTATGAGCGATAGCTTAAATTGACAAGAGGCTCGAGTACTTTACTGTCACAAAATTTCAGCGTTTATGACGCTCCAGTAAAAAGTTACAAGCATTTGATTGCTGCAAACTTTTATAGGTGTAGGACGGACCGTATAGAAGTAAGGGCCATTTGAAGTTTTATCAGTGTTTGATTTGGGACTCAAGGGTAGCATAGCTATGAGCGATAGCTTAAATTGACAAGAGGCTCGAGAACTTTATTGTCACAAAATTTCAAGCGTTTATGACGCTCCCGTAAAAAGTTACAAGCATTTGATTGTTGCAAACTTTGATAGGTGTAGAACGCACCGTATATAAGTTAGGGCCATTTGAAGTTTTATCAGTATTTTTTTGGGACTCAAGTGTAGCATAGCTATGAGCGATAGCTTAAATGGATAAGAGGCTCGAGTACTGTGATGTCACAAAATTTCAAGGTTTTATGACGCTCCAGTAAAAAGTTACAAGCATTTGAATGTTGCAAACTTTGATAGGTATAGGACGCACCGTATAGAAGTTTGGACCATTTGAAGTTTTATCAGTGTTTGATATGGGACTCAAGGGTAGCATAGCTATGAGCGATAGCTTAAATTGATTAGAGGCTCGAGTACTTTATTGTCACAAAATTTCAAGATTTTATGACGATCCAGTAAAAAGTTACAAGCCGTTGAATGTTCCAAACTTTGATAGGTATAGGACGCACCGTATAGAAGTTTGGACCATTTGAAGTTTTATCAGTGTTTGATTTGGGACTCAAGGGTAGCATAGCTATGAGCGATAACTTAAATTGATAAGAGGCTCGAGTTCTTTATTGCCACAAAATTTCAAGATTTTATGACGCTTCAGTAAAAAGTTACAAGCATTTGATTGTTGTAAACTTTGATAGGTGTAGGACGCATCGTATAGAAGTTAGTGCCATTTGCAGATTTAGCAGAGTTTGATTTGGGTCTCAAGGGTAGCATAGCTAGAAGCAATAGTTTAAATTGACAAAAGCCTCGAGTACTTTATTGTCACAAAATTTCAAGGTTTTATGACGCTCCAGTAAAAAGTTACAAGCATTTGAATGTTGCAAACTTTGATAGGTATAGGACGCACCGTATAGAAGTTTGGACCATTTGAAGTTTTATCAGTATTTGATATGGGACTCAAGGGTAGCATAGCTATGAGCGATAGCTTAAATTGACAAGAGGCTCGAGTATTTTATTGTCACCAAATTTCAATCGTTTATGACGCTCCAGTAAAAAGTTACAAGCATTTCATTGTTGCAAACTTTGATAGGTGTAGGACGCACCGAATAGAAGTAAGGGCCATTTGAAGTTTTATCAGTGTTTGATTTGGGGCTCAAGGGTAGAATAGCTATGAGCGATAACTTAAATTGATAAGAGGCTCGAGTACTTTATTGTCACAAAATTTCAAGCGTTTATGACGCTCCAGTAAAAAGTTACAAGCATTTGATTGTTGCAAACTTGGATAGGTGTAGGACACACCGTATAAAAGTTAGGGCCATTTGAAGTTTTATCAGTGTTTTATTTGGGACTCAAGGGTAGCATAGCTATAAGCGATGGCTTAAATGGATAATAGGCTCGAGTACTGTGATGTCACAAAATTTCAAGGTTTTATGACGCTCCAGTAAAAAGTTACAAGCCTTTGAATGTTGCAAACTTTGATAGATATAGGACGCACCGTATAGAAGTTTAGACCATTTGAAGTTTTATCAGTGTTTGATATGGGACTCAAGGGTAGCATAGCTATGAGCGATAGCATAAATTGATAAGAGGCTCGAGTACTTTATTGTCACAAAATTTCAAGATTTTATGACGCTCCAGTAAAAAGTTACAAGCATTTGAATGTTGCAAACTTTGATAGGTATAGGACGAACCGTATAGAAGTTTGGATCATTTGAAGTTTTATCAGTATTTTTTTGGGACTCAAGGGTAGCATAGCTAGGAGCGATAGCTTAAATTGACAAGAGGCTCGAGTACTTTATTGTCACAAAATTTCAAGGTTTTATGACGCTCCAGTAAAAAGTTACAAGCATTTGAATGTTCCAAACTTTGATAGGTATAGGACGCACCGTATAGAAGTTTGGACCATTTGAAGTTTTATCAGTGCTTGATTTGGGACTCAAGGGTAGCATAGCTATGATCGATAACTTAAATTGATAAGAGGCTCGAGTACTTTATTCCCACAAAATGTCAAGATTTTATGACGCTCCAGTACAAAGTTACAAGCATTTGATTGTTGTAAACTTTGATAGGTGTAGGACGCACCGTATAGAAGTTAGGGCCATTTGCAGATTTAGCAGAGTTTGATTTGGGACTTAAGGGTAGCATAGCTACGAGCAATAGCTTAAATTGATAAGAGGCTCGAGTACTTTATTGTCACAAAATTTCAAGATTTTATGACGCTCCAGTAAAAAGTTACAAGCATTTGAATGTTGCAAACTTTGATAGGTATAGGACGAACCGTATAGAAGTTTGGACCATTTGAAGTTTTATCAGTGTTTGATATGGGGCTCAAGGGTAGCATAGCTATGAGCGATAACTTAAATTGATAAGAGGTACGAGTACTTTATTGTCACAAAATTTCAAGATTTTATAACGCTCCAGTAAAAAGTTACAAGCGTTTGATTTTTGCAAACTTTGATAGGTGTAGGACGCACCGTATAGAAGTTAGGGCCATTTGAAGTTTTATCAGTGTTTGATTTGGGACTCAAGGGTAGCATAGCTATGAGCGATAGCTTAAATTGATAAGAGGCTCGAGTACTTTATTGTCACAAATTTTCAAGATTTTATGACGCTCCAGAAAAAAGTTACAAGCACTTGATTGTTGTAAACTTTGATAGGTGTAGGACGCACCGTATAGAAGTCAGGGCCATTTGAAGTTTTATCAGTGTTTGATTTGGGACTCAAGGGTAGCATAGCTATGAGCGATAGCTTAAATTGACAAGAGGCTCGAGTACTTTATTGTCACAAAATTTCAAGCGTTTATGACGCTCCAGTAAAAAGTTACAAGCATTTGATTGTTGCAAACTTTGATAGGTGTAGGACGCACCGTATACAAGTTATGGCCATTTGAAGTTTTATCAGTATTTTTTTGGGACTCAAGTATTGCATAGCTATGAGCGATAGCCTAAATGGATAAGAGGCTCGAGTACTGTGATGTCACAAAATTTCAAGGTTTTATGACGCTCCATTAAAAAGTTACAAGCATTTGAATGTTGCAAACTTTGATAGGTATAGGACGCACCGTATAGAAGTTTGGATGATTTGAAGTTTTATCAGTGTTTGATATGAGACTCAAGGGTAGCATAGATATGAGCGATAGCTTAAATTGATAAGAGGCTCCAGTACTTTATTGTCACAAAATTTCAAGATTTTATGACGATCCAGTAAAAAGTTACAAGCATTTGATTGTTGTAAACTTTGATAGGTGTAGGACGCACCATATAGAAGTTAGTGCCATTTGCAGATTTAGCAGAGTTTGATTTGGGACTCAAGGGTAGCATAGCTAGGAGCGATAGCTTAAATTGACAAAAGGCTCGAGTACTTTATTGTCACAAAATTTCAAGGTTTTATGACGCTCCAGTAAAAAGTTACAAGCATTTGAATGTTCCAAACTTTGATAGGTATAGGACGCACCGTATAGAAGTTAGGGCCATTTGCAGATTTAGCAGAGTTTAATTTGGGACTCAAGTGTAGCATAGCTATGAGCGATAGCTTAAATTGACAAGAGGATCGAGTACTTTATTGTCACAAAATTTCAAGGTTTTATGACGCTCCAGTAAAAAGTTACAACCATTTGAATGTTCCAAACTTTGATAGGTATAGGACGCACCGTATAGAAGTTTGGACCATTTGAAGTTTTATCAGTGTTTGATTTGGGACTCAAGGGTAGCATAACTACGAGCAATAGCTTAAATTGATAAGAGGCTCGAGTACTTTATTGTCACAAAATTTCAAGATTTTATGACGCTCCCGTAAAAAGTTACAAGCATTTGAATGTTGCAAACTTTGATAGGTATAGGACGAACCGTATAGAAGTTTTTACCATTTGAAGTTTTATCAGTGTTTGATATGGGACTCAAGGGTAGCATAGCTATGAGCGATAACTTAAATTGATAAGAGGCACGAGTGCTTTATTGTCACAAAATTTCAAGATTTTATAACGCTCCAGTAAAAAGTTACAAGCGTTTGATTTTTGCAAACTTTGATAGGTGTAGGACGCACCTTATAGAAGTTAGGGCCATTTGAAGTTTTATCAGTGTTTGATTTGGGACTCAAGGGTAGCATAGCTATTAGCGATAGCTTAATTTGACAAGAGTCTCGAGTACTTTATTGTCACAAAATTTTAAGGTTTTATGACGCTCCAGTAAAAAGTTACAAGCATTTGATTGTTGCAAACTTTGATAGGTGTGGGACGCACCGTATAGAAGTAAGGGCCATTTGAAGCTTTATCAGTGTTTGATTTGGGAGTCAAGGGTAGCATAGCTATGAGCGATAGCTTAAATTGACAAGAGGCTCGAGTATTTTATTGTCACCAAATTTCAATCGTTTATGACGCTCCAGTAAAAAGTTACAAGCATTTCATTGTTGCAAACTTTGATAGGTGTAGGACGCACCGAATAGAAGTAAGGGCCATTTGAAGTTTTATCAGTGTTTGATTTGGGGCTCAAGGGTAGAATAGCTATGAGCGATAACTTAAATTGATAAGAGGCTCGAGTACTTTATTGTCACAAAATTTCAAGCGTTTATGACGCTCCAGTAAAAAGTTACAAGCATTTGATTGTTGCAAACTTGGATAGGTGTAGGACACACCGTATAAAAGTTAGGGCCATTTGAAGTTTTATCAGTGTTTTATTTGGGACTCAAGGGTAGCATAGCTATAAGCGATGGCTTAAATGGATAATAGGCTCGAGTACTGTGATGTCACAAAATTTCAAGGTTTTATGACGCTCCAGTAAAAAGTTACAAGCCTTTGAATGTTGCAAACTTTGATAGATATAGGACGCACCGTATAGAAGTTTAGACCATTTGAAGTTTTATCAGTGTTTGATATGGGACTCAAGGGTAGCATAGCTATGAGCGATAGCATAAATTGATAAGAGGCTCGAGTACTTTATTGTCACAAAATTTCAAGATTTTATGACGCTCCAGTAAAAAGTTACAAGCATTTGAATGTTGCAAACTTTGATAGGTATAGGACGAACCGTATAGAAGTTTGGATCATTTGAAGTTTTATCAGTATTTTTTTGGGACTCAAGGGTAGCATAGCTAGGAGCGATAGCTTAAATTGACAAGAGGCTCGAGTACTTTATTGTCACAAAATTTCAAGGTTTTATGACGCTCCAGTAAAAAGTTACAAGCATTTGAATGTTCCAAACTTTGATAGGTATAGGACGCACCGTATAGAAGTTTGGACCATTTGAAGTTTTATCAGTGCTTGATTTGGGACTCAAGGGTAGCATAGCTATGATCGATAACTTAAATTGATAAGAGGCTCGAGTACTTTATTCCCACAAAATGTCAAGATTTTATGACGCTCCAGTACAAAGTTACAAGCATTTGATTGTTGTAAACTTTGATAGGTGTAGGACGCACCGTATAGAAGTTAGGGCCATTTGCAGATTTAGCAGAGTTGGATTTGGGACTCAAGGGTAGCATAGCTATGAGCGATAGCTTAAATTGATAAGAGGCTCGAGTACTTTATTGTCACAACATTTCAAGATTTTATGACGCTCCAGTAAAAAGTTACAAGCATTTGAATGTTGCAAACTTTGATAGGTATAGGACGAACCGTATAGAAGTTTGGACCATTTGAAGTTTTATCAGTGTTTGATATGGGGCTCAAGGGTAGCATAGCTATGAGCGATAACTTAAATTGATAAGAGGTACGAGTACTTTATTGTCACAAAATTTCAAGATTTTATGACGCTCCAGTAAAAAGTTACAAGCGTTTGATTTTTGCAAACTTTGATAGGTGTAGGACGCACCGTATAGAAGTTAGGGCCATTTGAAGTTTTATCAGTGTTTGATTTGGGACTCAAGGGTAGCATAGCTATGAGCGATAGCTTAAATTGATAAGAGGCACGAGTACTTTATTGTCACAAATTTTCAAGATTTTATGACGCTCCAGAAAAAAGTTACAAGCACTTGATTGTTGTAAACTTTGATAGGTGTAGGACGCACCGTATAGAAGTCAGGGCCATTTGAAGTTTTATCAGTGTTTGATTTGGGACTCAAGGGTAGCATAGCTATGAGCGATAGCTTAAATTG
This sequence comes from Clusia tigrina, assembly GCA_920105625.2. Lineage (NCBI taxonomy): Eukaryota > Metazoa > Arthropoda > Insecta > Diptera > Clusiidae > Clusia > Clusia tigrina. The sequence continues at coordinate 69,523,787 of OV050032.1, forward strand.
ACAAGAGGCTCGAGTACTTTATTGTCACAAAATTTCAAGCGTTTATGACGCTCCAGTAAAAAGTTACAAGCATTTGATTGTTGCAAACTTTGATAGGTTTAGGACGCACCGTATAGAAGTTATGGCCATTTGAAGTTTTATCAGTATTTTTTTGGGACTCAAGTATTGCATAGCTATGAGCGATAGCCTAAATGGATAAGAGGCTCGAGTACTGTGATGTCACAAAATTTCAAGGTTTTATGACGCTCCAGTAAAAAGTTACAAGCATTTGAATGTTGCAAACTTTGATAGGTATAGGACGCACCGTATAGAAGTTTGGATCATTTGAAGTTTTATCAGTGTTTGATATGAGACTCAAGGGTAGCATAGATATGAGCGATAGCTTAAATTGATAAGAGGCTCCAGTACTTTATTGTCACAAAATTTCAAGATTTTATGACGATCCAGTAAAAAGTTACAAGCATTTGATTGTTGTAAACTTTGATAGGTGTAGGACGCACCATATAGAAGTTAGTGCCATTTGCAGATTTAGCAGAGTTTGATTTGGGACTCAAGGGTAGCATAGCTAGGAGCGATAGCTTAAATTGACAAAAGGCTCGAGTACTTTATTGTCACAAAATTTCAAGGTTTTATGACGCTCCAGTAAAAAGTTACAAGCATTTGAATGTTCCAAACTTTGATAGGTATAGGACGCACCGTATAGAAGTTAGGGCCATTTGCAGATTTAGCAGAGTTTGATTTGGGACTCAAGTGTAGCATAGCTATGAGCGATAGCTTAAATTGACAAGAGGATCGAGTACTTTATTGTCACAAAATTTCAAGGTTTTATGACGCTCCAGTAAAAAGTTACAACCATTTGAATGTTCCAAACTTTGATAGGTATAGGACGCACCGTATAGAAGTTTGGACCATTTGAAGTTTTATCAGTGTTTGATTTGGGACTCAAGGGTAGCATAGCTACGAGCAATAGCTTAAATTGATAAGAGGCTCGAGTACTTTATTGTCACAAAATTTCAAGATTTTATGACGCTCCAGTAAAAAGTTACAAGCATTTGAATGTTGCAAACTTTGATAGGTATAGGACGAACCGTATAGAAGTTTGGACCATTTGAAGTTTTATCAGTGTTTGATATGGGACTCAAGGGTAGCATAGCTATGAGCGATAACTTAAATTGATAAGAGGCACGAGTGCTTTATTGTCACAAAATTTCAAGATTTTATAACGCTCCAGTAAAAAGTTACAAGCGTTTGATTTTTGCAAACTTTGATAGGTGTAGGACGCACCTTATAGAAGTTAGGGCCATTTGAAGTTTTATCAGTGTTTGATTTGGGACTCAAGGGTAGCATAGCTATTAGCGATAGCTTAATTTGACAAGAGGCTCGAGTACTTTATTGTCACAAAATTTTAAGGTTTTATGACGCTCCAGTAAAAAGTTACAAGCATTTGATTGTTGCAAACTTTGATAGGTGTTGGACGCACCGTATAGAAATAAGGGCCATTTGAAGCTTTATCAGTGTTTGATTTGGGAGTCAAGGGTAGCATAGCTATGAGCGATAGCTTAAATTGACAAGAGGCTCGAGTACTTTATTGTTACAAAATTTCAAGCGTTTATGACGCTCCAGTAAAAAGTTACAAGCATTTGATTGTTGCAAACTTTGATAGGTGTAGGACGCACCGTATAGAAGTCAGGGCCATTTGAAGTTTTATCAGTGTTTGATTTGGGACTCAAGGGTAGCATAGCTATGAGCGATACCTTAAATTGACAAGAGGCTCGAGTACTTTATTGTCACAAAATTTCAAGCGTTTATGACGCTCCAGTAAAAAGTTACAAGCATTTGATTGTTGCAAACTTTGATAGGTGTAGGACGCACCGTATAGAAGTTATGGCCATTTGAATTTTTATCAGTATTTTTTTGGGACTCAAGTGTTGCATAGCTATGAGCGATAGCTTAAATGGATAAGAGGCTCGAGTACTGTGATGTCACAAAATTTCAAGGTTTTATGACGCTCCATTAAAAAGTTACAAGCATTTGAATGTTGCAAACTTTGATAGGTATAGGACGCACCGTATAGAAGTTTGGACCATTTGAAGCTTTATCAGTGTTTGATATGGGACTCAAGGGTAGCATAGCTATGAGCGATAACTTAAATTGATAAGAGGCACGAGTGCTTTATTGTCACAAAATTTCAAGATTTTATGACGCTCCAGTAAAAAGTTACAAGCATTTGAATGTTGCAAACTTTGATAGGTATAGGACGAACCGTATAGAAGTTTGGATCATTTGAAGTTTTATCAGTATTTTTTTGGGACTCAAGGGTAGCATAGCTAGGAGCGATAGCTTAAATTGACAAGAGGCTCGAGTACTTTATTGTCACAAAATTTCAAGGTTTTATGACGCTCCAGTAAAAAGTTACAAGCATTTGAATGTTCCAAACTTTGATAGGTATAGGACGCACCGTATAGAAGTTTGGACCATTTGAAGTTTTATCAGTGCTTGATTTGGGACTCAAGGGTAGCATAGCTATGATCGATAACTTAAATTGATAAGAGGCTCGAGTACTTTATTCCCACAAAATGTCAAGATTTTATGACGCTCCAGTACAAAGTTACAAGCATTTGATTGTTGTAAACTTTGATAGGTGTAGGACGCACCGTATAGAAGTTAGGGCCATTTGCAGATTTAGCAGAGTTGGATTTGGGACTCAAGGGTAGCATAGCTATGAGCGATAACTTAAATTGATAAGAGGCTCGAGTACTTTATTGTCACAACATTTCAAGATTTTATGACGCTCCAGTAAAAAGTTACAAGCATTTGAATGTTGCAAACTTTGATAGGTATAGGACGAACCGTATAGAAGTTTGGACCATTTGAAGTTTTATCAGTGTTTGATATGGGGCTCAAGGGTAGCATAGCTATGAGCGATAACTTAAATTGATAAGAGGTACGAGTACTTTATTGTCACAAAATTTCAAGATTTTATGACGCTCCAGTAAAAAGTTACAAGCGTTTGATTTTTGCAAACTTTGATAGGTGTAGGACGCACCGTATAGAAGTTAGGGCCATTTGAAGTTTTATCAGTGTTTGATTTGGGACTCAAGGGTAGCATAGCTATGAGCGATAGCTTAAATTGATAAGAGGCTCGAGTACTTTATTGTCACAAATTTTCAAGATTTTATGACGCTCCAGAAAAAAGTTACAAGCACTTGATTGTTGTAAACTTTGATAGGTGTAGGACGCACCGTATAGAAGTCAGGGCCATTTGAAGTTTTATCAGTGTTTGATTTGGGACTCAAGGGTAGCATAGCTATGAGCGATAGCTTAAATTGACAAGAGGCTCGAGTACTTTATTGTCACAAAATTTCAAGCGTTTATGACGCTCCAGTAAAAAGTTACAAGCATTTGATTGTTGCAAACTTTGATAGGTGTAGGACGCACCGTATAGAAGTTATGGCCATTTGAAGTTTTATCAGTATTTTTTTGGGACTCAAGTATTGCATAGCTATGAGCGATAGCCTAAATGGATAAGAGGCTCGAGTACTGTGATGTCACAAAATTTCAAGGTTTTATGACGCTCCAGTAAAAAGTTACAAGCATTTGAATGTTGCAAACTTTGATAGGTATAGGACGCACCGTATAGAAGTTTGGATCATTTGAAGTTTTATCAGTGTTTGATATGAGACTCAAGGGTAGCATAGATATGAGCGATAGCTTAAATTGATAAGAGGCTCCAGTACTTTATTGTCACAAAATTTCAAGATTTTATGACGATCCAGTAAAAAGTTACAAGCATTTGATTGTTGCAAACTTTGATAGGTGTAGGACGCACCATATAGAAGTTAGTGCCATTTGCAGATTTAGCAGAGTTTGATTTGGGACTCAAGGGTAGCATAGCTAGGAGCGATAGCTTAAATTGACAAAAGGCTCGAGTACTTTATTGTCACAAAATTTCAAGGTTTTATGACGCTCCAGTAAAAAGTTACAAGCATTTGAATGTTCCAAACTTTGATAGGTATAGGACGCACCGTATAGAAGTTAGGGCCATTTGCAGATTTAGCAGAGTTTGATTTGGGACTCAAGTGTAGCATAGCTATGAGCGATAGCTTAAATTGACAAGAGGATCGAGTACTTTATTGTCACAAAATTTCAAGGTTTTATGACGCTCCAGTAAAAAGTTACAACCATTTGAATGTTCCAAACTTTGATAGGTATAGGACGCACCGTATAGAAGTTTGGACCATTTGAAGTTTTATCAGTGTTTGATTTGGGACTCAAGGGTAGCATAACTACGAGCAATAGCTTAAATTGATAAGAGGCTCGAGTACTTTATTGTCACAAAATTTCAAGATTTTATGACGCTCCAGTAAAAAGTTACAAGCATTTGAATGTTGCAAACTTTGATAGGTATAGGACGAACCGTATAGAAGTTTGGACCATTTGAAGTTTTATCAGTGTTTGATATGGGACTCAAGGGTAGCATAGCTATGAGCGATAACTTAAATTGATAAGAGGCACGAGTGCTTTATTGTCACAAAATTTCAAGATTTTATAACGCTCCAGTAAAAAGTTACAAGCGTTTGATTTTTGCAAACTTTGATAGGTGTAGGACGCACCTTATAGAAGTTAGGGCCATTTGAAGTTTTATCAGTGTTTGATTTGGGACTCAAGGGTAGCATAGCTATTAGCGATAGCTTAATTTGACAAGAGGCTCGAGTACTTTATTGTCACAAAATTTTAAGGTTTTATGACGCTCCAGTAAAAAGTTACAAGCATTTGATTGTTGCAAACTTTGATAGGTGTTGGACGCACCGTATAGAAGTAAGGGCCATTTGAAGCTTTATCAGTGTTTGATTTGGGAGTCAAGGGTAGCATAGCTATGAGCGATAGCTTAAATTGACAAGAGGCTCGAGTACTTTATTGTTACAAAATTTCAAGCGTTTATGACGCTCCAGTAAAAAGTTACAAGCATTTGATTGTTGCAAACTTTGATAGGTGTAGGACGCACCGTATAGAAGTCAGGGCCATTTGAAGTTTTATCAGTGTTTGATTTGGGACTCAAGGGTAGCATAGCTATGAGCGATAGCTTAAATTGACAAGAGGCTCGAGTACTGTGATGTCACAAAATTTCAAGGTTTTATGACGCTCCATTAAAAAGTTACAAGCATTTGAATGTTGCAAACTTTGATAGGTATAGGACGCACCGTATAGAAGTTTGGACCATTTGAAGCTTTATCAGTGTTTGATATGAGACTCAAGGGTAGCATAGATATGAGCGATAGCTTAAATTGATAAGAGGCTCCAGTACTTTATTGTCACAAAATTTCAAGATTTTATGACGATCCAGTAAAAAGTTACAAGCATTTGAATGTTCCAAACTTTGATAGGTATAGGACGCACCGTATAGAAGTTTGGACCATTTGAAGTTTTATCAGTGTTTGATGTGGGACTCAAGGGTAGCATAGCTATGAGCGATAACTTAAATTGATAAGAGGCTCGAGTACTTTATTGCCACAAAATTTCAAGATTTTATGACGCTCCAGTAAAAAGTTACAAGCATTTGATTGTTGTAAACTTTGATAGGTGTAGGACGCACCATATAGAAGTTAGTGCCATTTGCAGATTTAGCAGAGTTTGATTTGGGACTCAAGGGTAGCATAGCTAGGAGCGATAGCTTAAATTGACAAAAGGCTCGAGTACTTTATTGTCACAAAATTTCAAGGTATTATGACGCTCCAGTAAAAAGTTAGAAGCATTTGAATGTTCCAAACTTTGATAGGTATAGGACGCACCGTATAGAAGTTAGGACCATTTGCAGATTTAGCAGAGTTTGATTTGGGACTCAAGTGTAGCATAGCTATGAGCGATAGCTTAAATTGATAAGAGGCTCGAGTACTTTATTGTCACAAAATTTCAAGATTTTATGACGCTCCAGTAAAAAGTTACAAGCATTTGAATATTGCAAACTTTGATAGGTATAGGACGAACCGTATAGAAGTTTGGACCATTTGAAGTTTTATCAGTGTTTGATTTGGGACTCAAGGGTAGCATAGCTTTGAGCGATAACTTAAATTGATAAGAGGCACGAGTACTTTATTGTCACAAAATTTCAAGATTTTATAACGCTCCAGTAAAAAGTTACAAGCATTTGATTGTTGCAAACTTTGATAGGTGTAGGACGCACCGTATAGAAGTAAGGGCCATTTGAAGTTTTATCAGTGTTTGATTTGGGACTCAAGGGTAGCATAGCCATGAGCGATAGCTTAAATTGACAAGAGGCTCGAGTACTTTATTGTCACAAAATTTCAAGCGTTTATGACGCTCCAGTAAAAAGTTATAAGCATTTGATTGTTGCAAACTTTGATAGGTGTAGGACGCACCGTATAGAAGTTAGGGCCATTTGATGTTTTATCAGTATTTTTTTGGGACTCAAGTGTAGCATAGCTATGAGCGATAGCTTAAATGGATAAGAGGCTCGAGTACTGTGATGTCACAAAATTTCAAGGTTTTATGACGCTCCAGTAGAAAGTTACAAGCATTTGAATGTTGCAAACTTTGATAGGTATAGGACACACCGTATAGAAGTTTGGACCATTTGAAGGTTTATCAGTGTTTGATATGGGACTCAAGGGTAGCATAGCTATGAGCGATAGCTTAAATTGATAAGAGGCTCGAGTACTTTATTGTCACAAAATTTCAAGATTTTACGACGCTCCAGTAAAAAGTTATAAGCATTTGATTGTTGCAAACTTTGATAGGTGTTGGACGCACCGTATAGAAGTAAGGGCCATTTGAAGTTTTATCAGTGTTTGATTTGGGACTCAAGGGTAGCATAGCTATTAGCGATAGCTTAAATTGACAAGAGGCTCGAGAACTTTATTGTCACAAAATTTCAAGCGTTTATGACGCTCCAGTAAAAAGTTACAAGCATTTGATTGTTGCCAACTTTGATAGGTGTAGGACGCACCGTATAGAAGTTAGGGCCATTTGAAGTTTTATCAGTATTTTTTTGGGACTCAAGTGTAGCATAGCTATGAGCGATAGCTTAAATGGATAAGAGGCTCGAGTACTGTGCTGTCACAAAATTTCAAGGTTTTATGACGCTCCAGTAGAAAGTTACAAGTATTTGAATGTTGCAAACTTTAATAGGTATAGGACGCACCGTATAGAAGTTTGGACCATTTGAAGTTTTATCAGTGTTTGATATGGGACTCAAGGGTAGCATAGCTATGAGCGATAACTTAAATTGATAAGAGGCTCGAGTACTTTATTGCCACAAAATTTCAAGATTTTATGACGCTCCAGTAAAAACTTACAAGCATTTGATTGTTGTAAACTTTGATAGGTGTAGGACGCACCATATAGAAGTTAGTGCCATTTGCAGATTTAGCAGAGTTTGATTTGGGACTCAAGTGTAGCATAGCTATGAGCGATAGCTTAAATTGATAAGAGGCTCGAGTACTTTATTGTCACAAAATTTCAAGATTTTATGACGCTCCAGTAAAAAGTTACAAGCATTTGAATATTGCAAACTTTGATAGGTATAGGACGAACCGTATAGAAGTTTGGACCATTTGAAGTTTTATCAGTGTTTGATTTGGGACTCAAGGGTAGCATAGCTTTGAGCGATAACTTAAATTGATAAGAGGCACGAGTACTTTATTGTCACAAAATTTCAAGATTTTATAACGCTCCAGTAAAAAGTTACAAGCATTTGATTGTTGCAAACTTTGATAGGTGTAGGACGCACCGTATAGAAGTAAGGGCCATTTGAAGTTTTATCAGTGTTTGATTTGGGACTCAAGGGTAGCATAGCCATGAGCGATAGCTTAAATTGACAAGAGGCTCGAGTACTTTATTGTCACAAAATTTCAAGCGTTTATGACGCTCCAGTAAAAAGTTATAAGCATTTGATTGTTGCAAACTTTGATAGGTGTAGGACGCACCGTATAGAAGTTAGGGCCATTTGATGTTTTATCAGTATTTTTTTGGGACTCAAGTGTAGCATAGCTATGAGCGATAGCTTAAATGGATAAGAGGCTCGAGTACTGTGATGTCACAAAATTTCAAGGTTTTATGACGCTCCAGTAGAAAGTTACAAGCATTTGAATGTTGCAAACTTTGATAGGTATAGGACACACCGTATAGAAGTTTGGACCATTTGAAGGTTTATCAGTGTTTGATATGGGACTCAAGGGTAGCATAGCTATGAGCGATAGCTTAAATTGATAAGAGGCTCGAGTACTTTATTGTCACAAAATTTCAAGATTTTACGACGCTCCAGTAAAAAGTTATAAGCATTTGATTGTTGCAAACTTTGATAGGTGTTGGACGCACCGTATAGAAGTAAGGGCCATTTGAAGTTTTATCAGTGTTTGATTTGGGACTCAAGGGTAGCATAGCTATTAGCGATAGCTTAAATTGACAAGAGGCTCGAGAACTTTATTGTCACAAAATTTCAAGCGTTTATGACGCTCCAGTAAAAAGTTACAAGCATTTGATTGTTGCCAACTTTGATAGGTGTAGGACGCACCGTATAGAAGTTAGGGCCATTTGAAGTTTTATCAGTATTTTTTTGGGACTCAAGTGTAGCATAGCTATGAGCGATAGCTTAAATGGATAAGAGGCTCGAGTACTGTGCTGTCACAAAATTTCAAGGTTTTATGACGCTCCAGTAGAAAGTTACAAGTATTTGAATGTTGCAAACTTTAATAGGTATAGGACGCACCGTATAGAAGTTTGGACCATTTGAAGTTTTATCAGTGTTTGATATGGGACTCAAGGGTAGCATAGCTATGAGCGATAACTTAAATTGATAAGAGGCTCGAGTACTTTATTGCCACAAAATTTCAAGATTTTATGACGCTCCAGTAAAAACTTACAAGCATTTGATTGTTGTAAACTTTGATAGGTGTAGGACGCACCATATAGAAGTTAGTGCCATTTGCAGATTTAGCAGAGTTTGATTTGGGACTCAAGTGTAGCATAGCTATGAGCGATAGCTTAAATTGATAAGAGGCTCGAGTACTTTATTGTCACAAAATTTCAAGATTTTATGACGCTCCAGTAAAAAGTTACAAGCATTTGAATATTGCAAACTTTGATAAGTATAGGACGAACCGTATAGAAGTTTGGACCATTTGAAGTTTTATCAGTGTTTGATTTGGGACTCAAGGGTAGCATAGCTTTGAGCGATAACTTAAATTGATAAGAGGCACGAGTACTTTATTGTCACAAAATTTCAAGATTTTATAACGCTCCAGTAAAAAGTTACAAGCATTTGATTGTTGCAAACTTTGATAGGTGTAGGATGCACCGTATAGAAGTAAGGGCCATTTTAAGTTTTATCAGTGTTTGATTTGGGACTCAAGGGTAGCATAGCCATGAGCGATAGCTTAAATTGACAAGAGGCTCGAGTACTTTATTGTCACAAAATTTCAAGCGTTTATGACGCTCCAGTAAAAAGTTATAAGCATTTGATTGTTGCAAACTTTGATAGGTGTAGGACGCACCGTATAGAAGTTAGGGCCATTTGATGTTTTATCAGTATTTTTTTGGGACTCAAGTGTAGCATAGCTATGAGCGATAGCTTAAATGGATAAGAGGCTCGAGTACTGTGATGTCACAAAATTTCAAGGTTTTATGCCGCTCCAGTAGAAAGTTACAAGCATTTGAATGTTGCAAACTTTGATAGGTATAGGACACACCGTATAGAAGTTTGGACCATTTGAAGGTTTATCAGTGTTTGATATGGGACTCAAGGGTAGCATAGCTATGAGCGATAGCTTAAATTGATAAGAGGCTCGAGTACTTTATTGTCACAAAATTTCAAGATTTTACGACGCTCCAGTAAAAAGTTATAAGCATTTGATTGTTGCAAACTTTGATAGGTGTTGGACGCACCGTATAGAAGTAAGGGCCATTTGAAGTTTTATCAGTGTTTGATTTGGGACTCAAGGGTAGCATAGCTATTAGCGATAGCTTAAATTGACAAGAGGCTCGAGAACTTTATTGTCACAAAATTTCAAGCGTTTATGACGCTCCAGTAAAAAGTTACAAGCATTTGATTGTTGCAAACTTTGATAGGTGTAGGACGCACCGTATAGAAGTTAGGGCCATTTGAAGTTTTATCAGTATTTTTTTGGAACTCAAGTGTAGCATAGCTATGAGCGATAGCTTAAATGGATAAGAGGCTCGAGTACTGTGCTGTCACAAAATTTCAAGGTTTTATGACGCACCAGTAGAGAGTTACAAGCATTTGAATGTTGCAAACTTTGATAGGTATAGGACGTACCGTATAGAAGTTTGGACCATTTGAATTTTTATCAGTGTTTGATATGGGACTCAAGGGTAGCATAGCTATGAGCGATAACTTAAATTGACAAGAGGCTCGAGTACTTAATTGTCACAAAATTTCAAGGTTGTATGACGCTCCAGTAAAAAGTTTTAAGCATTTGATTGTTGCAAACTTTGATAGGTGTTGGACGCACCGTATAGAAATAAGGGCCATTTGAAGTTTTATCAGTGTTTGATTTGGGACTCAAGGGTAGCATAGCTATGAGCGATAGCTTAAATTGACAAGAGGCTCGAGTACTTTATTGTCACAAAATTTCAAGCGTTTCTGACGCTCCAGTAAAAAGTTACAAGCATTTGATTGTTGCAAACTTTGATAGGTGTAGGACGCACCGTATAGAAGTTAGGGCCATTTGAAGTTTTATCAGTATTTTTTTGGGACTCAAGTGTAGCATAGCTATGAGCGATAGCTTAAATGGATAAGAGGCTCGAGTACTGTGCTGTCACAAAATTTCAAGGTTTTATGACGCTCCAGTAGAAAGTTACAAGTATTTGAATGTTGCAAACTTTAATAGGTATAGGACGCACCGTATAGAAGTTTGGACCATTTGAAGTTTTATCAGTGTTTGATATGGGACTCAAGGGTAGCATAGCTATGAGCGATAACTTAAATTGATAAGAGGCTCGAGTACTTTATTGTCACAAAATTTCAAGATTTTACGACGCTCCAGTAAAAAGTTATAAGCATTTGATTGTTGCAAACTTTGATAGGTGTTGGACGCACCGTATAGAAGTAAGGGCCTTTTGAAGTTTTATCAGTGTTTGATTTGGGACTCAAGGGTAGCATAGCTATTAGCGATAGCTTAAATTGACAAGAGGCTCGAGAACTTTATTGTCACAAAATTTCAAGCGTTTATGACGCTCCAGTAAAAAGTTACAAGCATTTGATTGTTGCAAACTTTGATAGGTGTAGGACGCACCGTATAGAAGTTAGGGCCATTTGAAGTTTTATCAGTATTTTTTTGGGACTCAAGTGTAGCATAGCTATGAGCGATAGCTTAAATGGATAAGAGGCTCGAGTACTGTGCTGTCACAAAATTTCAAGGTTTTATGACGCACCAGTAGAGAGTTACAAGCATTTGAATGTTGCAAACTTTGATAGGTATAGGACATACCGTATAGAAGTTTGGACCATTTGAATATTTATCAGTGTTTGATATGGGACTCAAGGGTAGCATAGCTATGAGCGATAACTTAAATTGACAAGAGGCTCGAGTACTTAATTGTCACAAAATTTCAAGGTTTTATGACGCTCCAGTAAAAAGTTTTAAGCATTTGATTGTTGCAAACTTTGATAGGTGTTGGACGCACCGTATAGAAGTAAGGGCCATTTGAAGTTTTATCAGTGTTTGATTTGGGAATCAAGGGTAGCATAGCTATGAGCGATAGCTTAAATTGACAAGAGGCTCGAGTACTTTCTTGTCACAAAATTTCAAGCGTTTATGACGCTCCAGTAAAAAGTTACAAGCATTTGATTGTTGCAAACTTTGATAGGTGTAGGACGCACCGTATAGAAGTTAGGGCCATTTGAAGTTTTATCAGTATTTTTTGGACTCAAGTGTAGCATAGCTATGAGCGATAGCTTAAATGGATAAGAGGCTCGAGTACTGTGCTGTCACAAAATTTCAAGGTTTTATGACGCTCCAGTAGAAAGTTACAAGTATTTGAATGTTGCAAACTTTAATAGGTATAGGACGCACCGTATAGAAGTTTGGACCATTTGAAGTTTTATCAGTGTTTGATATGGGACTCAAGGGTAGCATAGCTATGAGCGATAGCTTAAATTGATAAGAGGCTCGAGTACTTTATTGTCACAAAATTTCAAGATTTTATGACGCTCCAGTAAAAAGTTACAAGCATTTGAATGTTCCAAACTTTGATAGGTATAGGACGCACCGTATAGAAGTTTGGACCATTTGAAGTTTTATCAGTGTTTGATTTGGGACTCAAGGGTAGCATAGCTATGAGCGATAACTTAAATTGATAAGAGGCTCGAGTATTTTATTGTCACAAAATTTCAAGATTTTATGACGCTCCAGTAAAAAGTTACAAGCATTTGATTGTTGTAAACTTTGATAGGTGTAGGACGCACCGTATAGAAGTTAGGGACATTTGCAGATTTACAGAGTTTGATTTGGGACTCAAGGGTAGCATAGCTAGGGGCGATAGCTTAAATTGACAAGAGGCTCGAGTACTTTATTGTCACAAAATTTCAAGGTTTTATGACGCTCCAGTAAGAAGTTACAAGCATTTGAATGTTCCAAACTTTGATAGGTATAGGACACACCGTATAGAAGTTTGGACCATTTGAAGATTTATCAGTGTTTGATTTGAGACTCAAGGGGAGCATAGCTATGAGCGATAACTTAAATTGATAAGAGGCTCGAGAACTTTATTGGCACAAAATTTCAAGATTTTATGACGCTCCAGTAAAAAGTTACAAGCATTTGATTGTTGTAAACTTTGATAGGTGTAGGGACGTACCGTATAGAAGTTAGGGCCATTTGCAGATTTAGCAGAGATTGATTTAGGACTCAAGGGTAGCATAGCTCTGAGCGATAACTTTAATTGACAAGAGGCTCGAGTACTTTATTGTCACAAAATTTCAAGGTTTTATGTAAAAAGTTATAATCATTTGATTGTTGTAAACTTTGATAGGTGTTGGACGCACCGTATAGAAGTAAGAGCCATTTGAAGTTTTATCAGTGTTTGATTTGGGACTCAAGGGTAGCATAGCTGTGAGCGATAGCTTAAATTGACAAGAGGCTCGAGTACTTTATTGTCACAAAATTTCCAGCGTTTATGACGCTCAAGTAAAAAGTTACAAGCATTTGATTGTTGCAAACTTTGATAGGTGTAGGACCCACTGTATAGAAGTAAGGGCCATTTGAAGTTTTATCAGTGTTTGATTTGGGACTCAAGGGTAGCATAGCTATGAGCGATAGCTTAAATTGACAAGAGGCTCGAGTACTTTATTGTCACAAAATTTCAAGTGTTTATGACGCTCCAGTAAAAAGTTACAAGCATTTGATTGTTGCAAACTTTGATAGGTGTAAGACGCACCGTATAGAAGTTAGGGCCATTTGATGTTTTATCAGTATTTTTTTGGGACTCAAGTGTAGCATAGCTATGAGCGATAGCTTAAATGGATAAGAGGCTCGAGTACTGTGATGTCACAAAATTTCAAGGTTTTATGACGCTCCAGTAGAAAGTTACAAGCATTTGAATGTTGCAAACTTTGATAGGTATACGACGCACCGTATAGAAGTTTGGACCATTTGAAGTTTTATCAGTGTTTGATATGGGACTCAAGGGTAGCATAGCTATGAGCGATTTCTTAAATTGATAACAGGCTCGAGTACTTTATTGTCACAAAATTTCAAGATTTTACGACGCTCCAGTAAAAAGTTACAAGCATTTGATTGTTGTAAACTTTGATAGGTGTAGGACGCATCGTATAGAAGTTAGGGCCATTTGCAGATTTAGCAGAGTTTGATTTAGGACTCAAGGGTAGCATAGCTATGAGCGATAACTTAAATTGACAAGAGGCTCGAGTACTTTATTGTCACAAAATTTCAAGGTTTTATGACACTCCAGTAAAAAGTTATAAGCATTTGATTGTTGCAAACTTTGATAGGTGTTGGACGCACCGTATAGAAGTAAGGGCCATTTGAAGTGTTATCAGTGTTTGATTTGGGACTCAAGGGTAGCATAGCTGTGAGCGATAGCTTAAATTGACAAGAGGCTCGAGTACTTTATTGTCACAAAATTTCAAGCGTTTATGACGCTCAAGTAAAAAGTTACAAGCATTTGATTGTTGCAAACTTTGATAGGTGTAGGACGCACCGTATAGAAGTAAGGGCCATTTGAAGTTTTATCAGTGTTTGATTTGGGACTCAAGGGTAGCATAGCTATGAGCGATAGCTTAAATTGACAAGAGGCTCGAGTACTTTATTGTCACAAAATTTCAAGCGTTTATGACGCTCCAGTAAAAAGTTACAAGCATTTGATTGTTGCAAACTTTGATAGGTGTAGGACGCACCGTATAGGAGTTAGGGCCATTTGAAGTTTTATCAGTATTTTTTTGGGACTCAAGTGTAGCATAGCTATGAGCGATAGCTTAAATGGATAAGAGGCTCGAGTACTGTGCTGTCACAAAATTTCAAGGTTTTATGACGCTCCAGTAGAAAGTTACAAGCATTTGAATGTTGCAAACTTTGATAGGTATAGGACGCACCGTATAGAAGTTTGGACCATTTGAAGTTTTATCAGTGTTGGATATGGGACTCAAGGGTAGCATAGCTATGAGCGATAGCTTAAATTGATAAGAGGCTCGAGTACTTTATTGTCACAAAATTTCAAGATTTTATGACGCTCCAGTAAAAAGTTACAAGCATTTGAATGTTCCAAACTTTGATAGGTATAGGACGCACCGTATAGAAGTTTGGACCATTTGAAGTTTTATCAGTGTTTGATTTGGGACTCAAGGGTAGCATAGCTATGAGCGATAACTTAAATTGATAAGAGGCTCGAGTATTTTATTGCCACAAAATTTCAAGATTTTATGACGCTCCAGTAAAAAGTTACAAGCATTTGATTGTTGTAAACTTTGATAGGTGTAGGACGCACCGTATAGAAGTAAGGGCCATTTGAAGTTTTATCAGTGTTTGATTTGGGACTCAAGGGTAGCATAGCTATGAGCGATAGCTTAAATTGACAAGAGGCTCGAGTACTTTATTGTCACAAAATTTCAAGCGTTTATGACGCTCCAGTAAAAAGTTACAAGCATTTGATTGTTGCAAACTCTGATATGTAGGACGGACCGTATAGATTTTAGGGCCATTTGAAGTTTTATCAGTGTTTGATTTGGGACTCAAGGGTAGCATAGCTATGAGCGATAGCTTAAATTGATAAGAGGCTCGAGTACTTTATTGTCACAAAATTTCAAGATTTTACGACGCTCCAGTAAAAAGTTACAAGCATTTGATTGTTGTAAACTTTGATAGGTGTAGGACGCACCGTATAGAAGTTAGGGCCATTTGCACATTTAGCAGAGTTTGATTTAGGACTCAAGGGTAGCTTAGCTATGAGCGATAACTTAAATTGACAAGAGGCTCGAGTACTTTATTGTCACAAAATTTCAATGTTTTATGTAAAAAGTTATAATCATTTGATTGTTGCAAACTTTGATAGGTGTTGGACGCACCGTATAGAAGTAAGGGCCATTTGAAGTTTTATCAGTGTTTGATTTGGGACTCAAGGGTAGCATAGCTGTGAGCGATAGCTTAAATTGACAAGAGGCTCGAGTACTTTATTGTCACAAAATTTCAAGCGTTTATGACGCTCAAGTAAAAAGTTACAAGCATTTAATTGTTGCAAACTTTGATAGATGTAGGACGCGCCGTATAGAAGTTAGGGCCATTTGATGTTTTATCAGTATTTTTTGGGACTCAAGTGTAGCATAGCTATGAGCGATAGCTTAAATGGATAAGAGGCTCGAGTACTGTGCTGTCAACAAATTTCAAGGTTTTATGACGCTCCAGTAGAAAGTTACAAGCATTTGAATGTTGCAAACTTTGATAGGTATAGGACGCACCGTATAGAAGTTTGGACCATTTGAAGTTTTATCAGTGTTTGATATGGGACTCAAGGGTAGCATAGCTATGAGCGATAGCTTAAATTGATAAGAGGCTCGAGTACTGTTGGGGTCCGTATCTGCTTGTCGGCGAGAGACGTCCTCTGGAATGCCCTGTCGCGGGAACCTGTAAAACCTACACCACTTTATTAAATGAGCACTGCACTATTTTGGGTTTAAAACAACAAGAAGTTTATTCTTAAAATTCTAGTTCTTATATACTATTTGCAAATGAACAGTTGTTGAATGGTGTCAGTTGCTCAGGCCAACTGACCTACTGAAAGTAAAAGTGTCGTCGGTGCATTCTAAATGCCCCTCGTCAGCTTGACTGCAGAACTGTGACACCCTAAAAGTTTACATCATAATTAATTAATAATACTACTCATTTACAATATTTGCTACATATAGCCTGCTACATATAGTATCTGCAAATTCCCAATTCCTAATCATATGTCCCTACATACTTACTTTTATGGCCATACCCATTCCTATAACTAGAATACTTACTTCTTTACATATTCCCTCGTACATTCATTCTGTACATTATACAGTTACATACATACTCGTATAATTTACTTCACCAACGGTGCCGGCGCTACTGCTTTCATTTCATTAACCGCCGTATGTATGTATGTACATATTTGAAGTTAAGTTTTATATTACTTGCCCACGACTGCCTTACTATTTTATTTTATTTTTTAAATACGTGCAATATTTATGAAAAAAAAAATATTTTTCCCTACTGTGCTTCGTTCGACCATAGTGCATAATAAGCACATTTTTATTACGTCAATTTTACTTGCTCGAGTTTAATTGGCACACTTCTGCTGGAGTTGACTTTGAAACTCGGAGCTGTGTGTGTTATTTGATACACACACGTACATGTTTACGTTGTTATTTTTGTGTTTACACTTGTAAAACACTGCTAACACATGTCTTTAGTTGTGTGGTCTAATGTGGAATAATTTCAACAAATTATTATGTAGCTTTTTATTTTTTCCCTTAATCGTTACGACTGTTGTAACTGGGCTTCGGATCTCTGCTACTACATACGGACCTCTCCACACAGGTGAGAATTTGTTTCTCCTAGCCTGATTCTTCATTAGTACTTGATTACCCACATGAAAAACTACTGGGTTCAGTACCTTGTTATAAGCTTCCCTGGCCACTCGTTTAGCACATTCCTGGTTTTCTCTAACCAATTCGTGCGCTCGCTGTAGCTGATACTTTTGCACTTTATTCAGGTCATCAGCATTGTATACAGGCGCACATTTGCGCTTCAAATTCGCTGGCATGTTGAAATCAAACCCGTAGAGTGTTCTAAACGGAGTTTGCTACGTTGATACATGCACAGTATTGTTGTGTACAAGCATTGCAGTGGTCAACCATTGATCCCAATTCGAGCCGTCTTCTTTGGCAAAACTGCGCAAGTACTCGGCCAAAGGTCGATGACTACGTTCCAATGAGCCATTCGCCTGTGGATGATATGGTGTTAGGTGCAACTTCTTGATTCCCAGCATTTTACACGTTTCTGAGAATAGTTTTGATACGAAATTTGAACCATTGTCGGTTATCAAAACCTTAGGTATGTTGTAACGTGCTATAATTTCATCAAAGAATGCCTTGGCTGCCGTACCTGCTTCCGCATCAGGTATAGCCACGCACGCCATATACTTTGAGAAATCATCTTGGAACATCTAGATGTATTTATTTCCCGAAACAGTCTCAGGTAAAATACCTACAATATCCATATGAACTTTATCAAATGGTTGCTTTGGTGTGTCAGTTAACACCATGGGCATCTTTGTTAGTCTTGAACTTTTGTTGGCCTGGCACTTTGGGCAACTCTTTACATATTTTTTTATGTCTTTGAGCATACCTTTCCATCCGTATACTCGCCTAATTCTGTCATGGGTCTTCCAGAATCCCTGGTGTCCACCTAGAGGTGAATCATGGAAACCCTTTAACACAGCCTGGATATCCTTTATATCCTAAAGCCATTCCACATTACTGGATGCTTGTTCATTGGCATCGAAACCCGCATTGCTAACATCCCTTGTAGCATCAATTTTATCCTTTTGCATTCTCTCGGCCTTCTTCTTATCTGACCGTGCTTTGGACCTCGTTTGCACTACTGATACTTTCTGTACCTGCGGTACCCTGCTGAGTGCATCGGCATTTAGATTCTTTTTCCCAGGTTTGTATATGATTTCAAAATCATACTCAGACAATTTGTGTCTGAACCTGGCTAGCCTAGACGTTTGGTCTTTCAAATTGGCTATGCCTCTCAACGGCTGGTGATCAGTGTATATATTGAATGGGCGTCCTAGCAGATATGCCCTAACATTCTTTGTAGCCCACGCTATGGCTAGAAATTCCTTTTCTATTGTGGAGTATCTCTTTTCCGTGTCGCTAAGCGCTCTGCTTGCGAATGCTATTGGTCGGTCATTACCGACTTCCCCTTGTGACAATACTGCCCCTAATGCTTCATTGCTGGCATCAGTGGTCAACAAAAAAGTTTGCTCAAAGTCGGGGTATGCCAAAATTGGTGGCGAACTAATTATTTCCTTTAGCCTCTCGAATGCTTGCTGACATCTCTCTGTCCATTCGAACTTTGCCTCTTTTCGTAGCAACTTGTTAATTGGCAACGCAATTCCGGCTAGTCCTTCCACGAACTTTCTATAATAGTTCACTAGTCCTAGGAATGCTTGCACTTCTTTTCTGTTTCTCGGAATCGCTAAATTTTTAACGTATTCCACCTTCTGCGGGTCAGGCAGTGCTCCTGCTTCTGAGCAACGATGGCCTAAATAAACCACCTCTCTTCGCAAAAATTGACACTTCTCCGTGTTCAATTTCAAGTTGTGTTCTCGCAATTTCTGGAGCACCTTGCACAAGCGTTGCGAATGCTGCTGCAAGTTCTTCCCATAAATCACAATATCATCGAGATACACAAAACAATCTAACCCTTGCAAGCCTGTTAGCACATGGTTCATTAGCCGTTGGAAGGTAGCCGGTGCTCCTGTTAATCCAAACGGCATTCTATTAAACTCATAATGCCCCAAACCGGTGCTGAACGCGGTTTTCTGCTTATCTTGGGTATCCACTAGAACTTGGTGGTAGCCACTCGCTAAATCAAGTGTAGAAAAATATCTAATGTGTCCCAATTGATCCAGAATCGCTTCTATCCTTGGTATCGGGAACACCTGCTTGATAGTGGCGTCGTTCAATTTCCTAAAATCGACGACCATTCTCCACTTCTTCTGACCCTGCGCACCTCCCTTCTTTGGTACCAAAATTATTGGTGAGTTCCAAGGCGAGATACTCGGTGAAATTATGTTATCTTTTAACATTCCCTGCCCTTGCCTATTTACCTCATCTTTGTGAGCTTGTGGCAATCTGTACTGTTTCTGGTTAATTGGTGCTTGATCCACCCTAGTAGGTATTTCATGCTCTACCTCTGGTGTATACGTCAACTGGTCCCCTTCCAGCAAAAATATGGCATGGAATGACGCACAAATGGCTTCTATTGATGCCTTCTCTTCTGAATTTACGCTTGGGTCTAGCTTCAGTGATTCTAGCACTCTCTCCATTCTTTTTCTTATATCAACTTGTTTAATCTGATTAACCGATCTATAATTCGGTTCTTTAAAATTATCATAACTAGTGAACTTAGGCCTAAAATCCTCATCCATCAGATAGTCCTTTTCTGAGGCGTTGACTGCACAAGCGTACACCTTACCCTTGTCAACGTGCGTTATGGTTTCTCCCATATATACGCCGTCCGCTAGCTGCTGCTTGTGCAAAACAACAGTCCTAAATTTCGTATTTACATGCATAGTAACTACTCTGGTTGACCTTGCATTTACTACCTCCCTACTATTCTTAACCTTGCTCACGGTTCCTTCCTGCCATGACTTTAATGGAAGGTGAGGATTCTATTCTTATTATTATCATAAAATGATAACTGCTTGTCAAGCGCATCCAGTATGGTGCGTCCCCAAAGATTATCGCGGCCAATTATCCCATCAGCCGGGATACCTTTCCTGTCCACTTCCACTGCGTGCACTCTAAAACTCATACCCTTAACTCCACTGTGCCCTATTCTGAGCGACCCCAATGTCCTAATGCACCCTCCAAACGCTCCGTTAAGGGTTCTTAAGTTCATTTGATTAATGTCTAGCCCCTTCCGTAAAACACTAGATTTTACGAGGCTAGTGTCCGCCCCTGAATCTACTAATAGCACTAGCTTTCCACTCACCGCCTCCTCGCAGGGCATCTCGATGAAGGCATCACCTATCCTGCTCATAGCGAAGCAACCTCCTTTTGTTCCCAATATGGACGTGTATCCATTCCCTAACTCTTCGTGATACTGGAGAGCCTCCTGCTCCTCCTTCTCCTGGACTGTATTTCCGGCCTTATTATTACTCTCTTTCTTTTGGCTTTCCAGTCTACTGGCCTCGACTGGGCCGCTGGAAGTTTCCCTGGTTCCTTTGTTGGGATTGTCTATCCCTGCATTCCGCTGCCCGATGTCCCATCTGTCCACATGAGAAGCATCTCAACCCCTGTTGGGTGTTGCGTATTTTTGGTTCACTTTTGGAATTCCAATTTGGTTGCTGCTGACCACTCCCAGTTTTGAAAGGATTTCTTCCTTGGTTAATTCCTTCTGTTGAATTTACTTGGGGACTACTGAAGGTACCCCTGCTGTCCCTCAAGGGTGCAAACGGGCGCCTCGTAGCTGGCTGCCTTTTACTCTGATTCCATTCTGTGTCTCCATGGCACTGTCTACTTGCCTCATGACCATATGTTTGGCACTCCATACAGTAGGGCGTGTTTTTGCGTGTAATGCACTCATCCCTTGTATGACCTTGCTTACGGCAGAACGAACATGTGGGTGCCCTCTGTACAAACCCCCTGTACGGATTTCTCGGATTCGCGGCTCTGTTGTCGGAGACACCGGGATTATATGCTCCTCTGTATATGTTTGGGACGTAACTACTTCCATCTCTGTTCACGACAGCGGCGGTGAACATGTCCTGTCTATTTTCCAATATGTGTACCTCACCTAACCCAGCCGTACTCCGTTCCACGAGAACTTGTGCTCTAATCGCTTCTTCTACTAATTCCTCCAGAGTTCCTGTTCTGCTATTCAGCATATGAATCTTTAGAACGGAGTTGCGGAGCCCCACCACGAAAGTTGTCAACACCGACTCGTCAACTTCGTGTAATAACGCTGTATCTCCAATGCCATTGTACTTATTTCCTGATTATTTCCTGGGCCATCATCTGAAGTGACTCTAAACGCCTGGCAAAGGCACGTATGTCTTCACTTGCCAGCTGCTTCCCGATTCTTATTTCTTGGGTTATGTCCTCCAAAGTTCTCTCCTACAAATAAGTTCTCCTTATAAGACTGTTAAGCTCGTCCACACTGGCGAATTGCTTTGGCAACACAAGGTTGTACGCGTCTCCCAATAATCTTTGCTTAACACAGTCGAAGAAATCCTGCAACTCATCAGGGCTTATGCTTCGCTTTGCAAGCTCACAGCCTTGAATGAATCTGTTAACTTCTGACCGTAAATCTTCTGAAGCTGCACCAGTAAACACAGGTACTAGCCTGGCCACTGTCTTTGAAATCTCCTCTATACCCATTTTGCGTATTTTTGTTTTACTTATGACCGGTAAAACTTGAGCGCTATCTTTGTGGGTGGTTCCTAGATTCACTTCTCCCGGATCTGAGAGGTAATTGACCAATGACGGACTCAGACTAGTTAGTCTTCGATCGTTTGTTCGTACAGGCGAAATACTGTCCACAGTATTGGGCCGGTCCTGTACCGTTACTGCTTTTGGCTCTTTTGGCGGATATCCCTTATTTTTATTAGTTACCGGACGTTCTGGAGAAAAAGGCTCGACACCGATTTCCGATGCGTCAAACAAAAATCCCGCTTCACTTTCTCCAGTCAATACTAATCTAGGCTTTACCACACGACCTATCCCTTCCGGAGTTAAATACTCCGGCCAGCGAACTTCAGGAGGCAATGTCAACACTGTCTGTGTAAATCCAGCCGATGCTGATTTTGGTCTCTCCTTTCTATGTGGGTTGCTATTGGTCGCCCGTCCTCTTTTCAATCCTGCACACTCCTTCTCCAACAGCGCTGCTGCTTTCTCTGTTTCCGACAATCTCTGAGAAAGTTCATTTACCTTATTCTCAAGATACTCTTTTTGTGCTCTCAAATCTTCTGTTTTCTCATGAAATTTGAACAACTTTTCTTCTGTCCTTTTTTGGATTGCCGTCAAGGCTTGATCCGCTACTTCTAATGGTGACACAGCGCCTTCGGCGTTCGCCTGCCTCCACAATTCCTGAGCTTCTTCCCTGCTCGTACTCGCTTCGAACTGGTCAACTATTTTCCCAGTAAACAGTTTCACCTCTGACTGTATTGATTTCAATCTGTTCCTTACTTCCTCGTCTGGCGAAACCAAACTCACTGTTTGTTGCCCTAGTCCTTCTAATTCAGAACTAAATGTATCTGCCCATTCGTTGACCAGACTATTTATGTAGTCCGCGTATTTTTCCGCAAAATATTTTCCCTTGCCGTACTCAACTGCGTGAGGCAACAACAGTCCGTGATTATTGTTGAACTCTCTCCCCAGATCTTGCAACTGTGTTATTCGCTTGCGGTAATACACGTTGTCCTTACGTAACCTGCCGTCTTTCTTAAAGTTACGGACCAGCTTTTCAATCGTTTCGCCAATTTGCTCCTGCCTCAGCAGTAATCCTTGCGCTTCTTTCGTCATATCCCAAATGCCAGAACAGATGGCGTATCCCAATTACAAATAAAAATCCAATAATCTCTTTTCCGTGTCGCTAAGCGCTCTGCTTGCGAATGCTATTGGTCGGTCATTACCGACTTCCCCTTGTGACAATACTGCCCCTAATGCTTCATTGCTGGCATCAGTGGTCAACAAAAAAGTTTGCTCAAAGTCGGGGTATGCAAAAATTGGTGGCGAACTAATTATTTCCTTTAGCCTCTCGAATGCTTGCTGACATCTCTCTGTCCATTCGAACTTTGCCTCTTTTCGTAGCAACTTGTTAATTGGCAACGCAATTCCGGCTAGTCCTTCCACGAACTTTCTATAATAGTTCACTAGTCCTAGGAATGCTTGCACTTCTTTTCTGTTTCTCGGAATCGCTAAATTTTTAACGTATTCCACCTTCTGCGGGTCAGGCAGTGCTCCTGCTTCTGAGCAACGATGGCCTAAATAAACCACCTCTCTTCGCAAAAATTGACACTTCTCCGTTTTCAATTTCAAGTTGTGTTCTCGCAATTTCTGGAGCACCTTGCACAAGCGTTGCGAATGCTGCTGCAAGTTCTTCCCATAAATCACAATATCATCGAGATACACAAAACAATTTAACCCTTGCAAGCCTGTTAGCACATGGTTCATTAGCCGTTGGAAGGTAGCCGGTGCTCCTGTTAATCCAAACGGCATTCTATTAAACTCATAATGCCCCAAACCGGTGCTGAACGCGGTTTTCTGCTTATCTTGGGTATCCACCAGAACTTGGTGGTAGCCACTCGCTAAATCAAGTGTAGAAAAATATCTAATGTGTCCCAATTGATCCAGAATCTCTTCTATCCTTGGTATCGGGAACACCTGCTTGATAGTGGCGTCGTTCAATTTCCTAAAATCGACGACCATTCTCCACTTCTTCTGACCCTGCGCACCTCCCTTCTTTGGTACCAAAATTATTGGTGAGTTCCAAGGCGAGATACTCGGTGAAATTATGTTATCTTTTAACATTCCCTGCACTTGCCTATTTACCTCATCTTTGTGAGCTTGTGGCAATCTGTACTGTTTCTGGTTAATTGGTGCTTGATCCACCCTAGTAGGTATTTCATGCTCTACCTCTGGTGTATACGTCAGCTGGTCCCCTTCCAGCAAAAATATGTCATGGAATGACGCACAAATGGCTTCTATTGATGCCTTCTCTTCTGAATTTACGCTTGGGTCTAGTGATTCAGTGATTCTAGCACTCTCTCCATTCTTTTTCTTATATCAACTTGTTTAATCTGATTAACCGATCTATAATTCGGTTCTTTAAAATTATCATAACTAGTGAACTTAGGCCTAAAATCCTCATCCATCAGATAGTCCTTTTCTGAGGCGTTGACTGCACAAGCGTACACCTTACCCTTGTCAACGTGCGTTATGGTTTCTCCCATATATACGCCGTCCGCTAGCTGCTGCTTGTGCAAAACAACAGTCCTAAATTTCGTATTTACATGCATAGTAACTACTCTGGTTGACCTTGCATTTACTACCTCCCTACTATTCTTAACCTTGCTCACGGTTCCTTCCTGCCATGACTTTAATGGAAGGTGAGGATTCTATTCTTATTATTATCATAAAATGATAACTGCTTGTCAAGCGCATCCAGTATGGTGCGTCCCCAAAGATTATCGCGGCCAATTATCCCATCAGCCGGGATACCTTTCCTGTCCACTTCCACTGCGTGCACTCTAAAACTCATACCCTTAACTCCACTGTGCCCTATTCTGAGCGACCCCAATGTCCTAATGCACCCTCCAAACGCTCCGTTAAGGGTTCTTAAGTCCATTTGATTAATGTCTAGCCCCTTCCGTAAAACACTAGATTTTACGAGGCTAGTGTCCGCCCCTGAATCTACTAATAGCACTAGCTTTCCACTCACCGCCTCCTCGCAGGGCATCTCGATGAAGGCATCACCTATCCTGCTCATAGCGAAGCAACCTCCTTTTGTTCCCAATATGGACGTGTATCCATTCCCTAACTCTTCGTGATACTGGAGAGCCTCCTGCTCCTCCTTCTCCTGGACTGTAGTTCCTACATTACTAGTCCCACGTATTTCCGGCCTTATTATTACTCTCTTTCTTTTGGCTTTCCAGTCTACTGGCCTCGACTGGACCGCTGGAAGTTTCCCTGGTTCCTTTGTTGGGATTGTCTATCCCTGCATTCCGCTGCCCGATGTCCCATCTGTCCACATGAGAAGCATCTCAACCCCTGTTGGGTGTTGCGTATTTTTGGTTCACTTTTGGAATTCCAATTTGGTTGCTGCTGACCACTCCCAGTTTTGAAAGGATTTCTTCCTTGGTTAATTCCTTCTGTTGAATTTACTTGGGGACTACTGAAGGTACCCCTGCTGTCCCTCAAGGGTGCAAACGGGCGCCTCGTAGCTGGCTGCCTTTTACTCTGATTCCATTATGTGTCACCATGGCACTGTCTACTTGCCTCATGACCATATGTTTGGCACTCCATACAGTAGGGCGTGTTTTTGCGTGTAATGCACTCATCCCTTGTATGACCTTGCTTACGGCAGAACGAACATGTGGGTGCCCTCTGTACAAACCCCCTGTACGGATTTCTCGGATTCGCGGCTCTGTTGTCGGAGACACCGGAATTATATGCTCCTCTGTATATGTTTGGGACGTAACTACTTCCATCTCTGTTCACGACAGCGGCGGTGAACATGTCCTGTCTATTTTCCAATATGTGTACCTCACCTAACCCAGCCGTACTCCGTTCCACGAGAACTTGTGCTCTAATCGCTTCTTCTACTAATTCCTCCAGAGTTCCTGTTCTGCTATTCAGCATATGAGTCTTTAGAACGGAGTTGCGGAGCCCCACCACGAAAGTTGTCAACACCGACTCGTCAACTTCGTGTAATAACGCTGTATCTCCAATGCCATTGTACTTATTCCTGATTATTTCCTGGGCCATCATCTGAAGTGACTCTAAACGCCTGGCAAAGGCACGTATGTCTTCACTTGTCAGCTGCTTTCCGATTCTTATTTCTTGGGTTATGTCCTCCAAAGTTCTCTCCTACAAATAAGTTCTCCTTATAAGACTGTAAAGCTCGTCCACACTGGCGAATTGCTTTGGCAACACAAGGTTGTACGCGTCTCCAAATAATCTTTGCTTAACACAGTCGAAGAAATCCTGCAACTCATCAGGGCTTATGCTTCGCTTTGCAAGCTCACAACCTTGAATGAATCTGTTAACTTCTGACCGTAAATCTTCTGAAGCTGCACCAGTAAACACAGGTACTAGCCTGGCCACTGTCTTTGAAATCTCCTCTATACCCATTTTGCGTATTTTTGTTTTACTTATGACCGGTAAAACTTGAGCGCTATCTTTGTGGGTGGTTCCTAGATTCACTTCTCCCGGATCTGAGAGGTAATTGACCAATGACGGACTCAGACTAGTTAGTCTTCGATCGTTTGTTCGTACAGGCGAAATACTGTCCACAGTATTGGGCCGGTCCTGTACCGTTACTGCTTTTGGCTCTTTTGGCGGATATCCCTTATTTTTATTAGTTACCGGACGTTCTTGAGAAAAAGGCTCGACACCGATTTCCGATGCGTCAAACAAAAATCCCGCTTCACTTTCTCCAGTCAATACTAATCTAGGCTTTACCACACGACCTATCCCTTCCGGAGTTAAATACTCCGGCCAGCGAACTTCAGGAGGCAATGTCAACACTGTCTGTGTAAATCCAGCCGATGCTGATTTTGATCTCTCCTTTCTATGTGGGTTGCTATTGGTCGCCCGTCCTCTTTTCAATTCTGCACACTCCTTCTCCAACAGCGCTGCTGCTTCCTCTGTTTCCGACAATCTCTGAGAAAGTTCCTTTACCTTATTCTCAAGATACTCTTTTTGTGCTCTCAAATCTTCTGTTTTCTCATGAAATTTGAACAACTTTTCTTCTGTCCTTTTTTGGATTGCCGTCAAGGCTTGATCCGCTACTTCTAATGGTGACACAGCGCCTTCGGCGTTCGCCTGCCTCCACAATTCCTGAGCTTCTTCCCTGCTCGTACTCGCTTCGAACTGGTCAACTATTTTCCCAGTAAACAGTTTCACCTCTGACTGTATTGATTTCAATCTGTTCCTTACTTCCTCGTCTGGCGAAACCAAACTCACTGTTTGTTGCCCTAGTCCTTCTAATTCAGAACTAAATGTATCTGCCCATTCGTTGACCAGACTATTTATGTAGTCCGCGTATTTTTCCGCAAAATATTTTCCCTTGCCGTAGGCAACAACAGTCCGTGATTATTGTTGAACTCTCTCCCCAGATCTTGCAACTGTGTTATTCGCTTGCGGTAATACACGTTGTCCTTACGTAACCTGCCGTCTTTCTTAAAGTTACGGACCAGCTTTTCAATCGTTTCGCCAATTTGCTCCTGCCTCAGCAGTAATCCTTGCGCTTCCTTCGTCATATCCCAAATGCCAGAACAGATGGCGTATCCCAATTACAAATAAAAATCCAATAATTGTTAAAACTTGTTATTAACTTATCCCAATATTTTATTCCATCTTACTTATTGATAAATACAAATTTATTTAAAAAAAACATTCCACCGTAAATTCTATGTTTATATACATATTCTGCTATACTTGTTTTCCATCACAAAGTTCCGTTGTCTACCGGCGTCCATTAAGTCCTTCCATCAATGCAAATTGGTCCTTGGCTTCCTCACAGATACTCCTTGATTTCGTCTCACCATCTTTAATCCTCCCAAGAATCCATAGAAAAAGGCCATATGTTTGTAAAAACCGAAATTTGATTTACCGGCAAAAGTGTTCTGATTCATTCCCGGAAATTTGAATCCATATTTAAAAATAAACCCGTAACGCATGCGCCACATAATAATAGCCTTTAAATGTTTTCTTCAACATTGCTACGCAAATCGTAGTTTCCGAACTAAAAAAACTTTGTTGCAACAACACGTGTTGTCTGCACCTCTTCACCTAATACCCTAAACTCAAAATGCCAAATATTTAAATCAATCTTTATTTTGATGTCAAAACAATATAAATTGAATCGTATAAATGTCCCTACCGACAAACAAACACAAATCCCTACAAAAAAAATCCTCACAGCTAAGACGACATACATAGACCGTCCGATCATATTGACGGTTTATGGTTGCCATTCAAAGCTGCGTGCAACAGCGCAAACGCGCCTATATGTTGCGACTTCTTTGACCAGCGCTACGGCGCTTTTAGGGTCGCAGAAGTATCTACTTATTTTACGCTACTATACACTCTACTCACCATTATTTTTCCCGATGACATCCTTTTTTCCACAGGGTCCTTAGATGAGGTCCTTCGAATTCGTTGCAGGATGCCTCTCTGCTTCAGGGTTCCTTGCCCTGGGATTACTCCAATAGGTCCTTAAGACCGGCTGCGCCAAAATGTTGGGGTCCGTATCTGCTTGTCGGCGAGAGACGTCCTCTGGAATGTCCTGTCGCGGGAACCTGTAAAACCTACACCACTTTATTAAATGAGCACTGCACTATTTTGGGTTTAAAACAACAAGAAGTTTATTCTTAAAATTCTAGTTCTTATATACTATTTACAAATGAACATTACCGTCTACATCTTGACTTTTCTGGTGTTCCAGTTACGCAATTGTTATTTGGTGTCAGTTGCTCAGGCCAACTGACCTACTGAAAGTAAAAGTGTCGTCGGTGCATTCTAAATGCCCCTCGTCAGCTTGACTGCGGAACTGTGACACCCTAAAAGTTTACATCATAATTAATGAATAATACTACTCATTTACAATATTTGCACCCTAAAAATATGTGCATTATTAATGAGTTTAATAGGAGCCGGTGCTGTGAGTCAACTGTGCGTAAGTAGCTTGATTCTGACTCACAACAGTACTTTATTGTCACAAAATTTCAAGATTTTACGACGCTCCAGTAAAAAGTTACAAACATTTGATTGTTGTAAACTTTGATAGGTGTAGGACGCATCGTATAGAAGTTAGGGCCATTTGCAGATTTAGCAGAGTTTGATTTAGGACTCAAGGGTAGCATAGCTATGAGCGATAACTTAAATTGACAAGAGGCTCGAGTACTTTATTGTCACAAAATTTCAAGGTTTTATGACACTCCAGTAAAAAGTTATAAGCATTTGATTGTTGCAAACTTTGATAGGTGTTGGACGCACTGTATAGAAGTAAGGGCCATTTAAAGTTTTATCAGTGTTTGATTTGGGACTCAAGGGTAGCATAGCTGTGAGCGATAGCTTAAATTGACAAGAGGCTCGAGTACTTTATTGTCACAAAATTTCAAGCGTTTATCACGCTCAAGTAAAAAGTTACAAGCATTTTATTGTTGCAAATTTTGATTGGTGTAGGACGCACCGTATAGAAGTCAGGGCCATTTGAAGTTTTATCAGTATTTTTTTGGGACTCAAGTGTAGCATAGCTATGAGCGATAGCTTAAATGGATAAGAGGCTCGAGTACTGTGCTGTCACAAAATTTCAAGGATTTATGACGCTCCAGTAGAAAGTTACAAGCATTTGAATGTTGCAAACTTTGATAGGTATAGGACGCACCGTATAGAAGTTTGGACCATTTGAAGTTTTATCAGTGTTTGATATGGGACTCAAGGGCTATGAGCGATAGCTTAAATTGATAAGAGGCTCGAGTACTTTATTGTCACAAAATTTCAAGATTTTATGACGCAGCAGTAAAAAGTTACAAGCATTTGAATGTTCCAAACTTTGATAGGTATAGGACGCACCGTATAGAAGTTTGGACCATTTGAAGTTTTATCAGTGTTTGATTTGGGACTCAAGGGTAGCATAGCTATGAGCGATAACTTAAATTGATAAGAGGCTCGAGTATTTTATTGCCACAAAATTTCAAGATTTTATGACGCTCCAGTAAAAAGTTACAAGCATTTGATTGTTGTAAACTTTGATAGGTGTAGGACGCACCGTATAGAAGTTAGGGCCATTTGCAGATTTAAAAGAGTTGGATTTGGGACTCAAGGGTAGCATAGCTAGGACCGATAGCTTAAATTGACAAGAGGCTCGAGTACTTTATTGTCACAAAATTTCAAGGTTTTGTGACGCTACCGTAAAAAGTTACAAGCATTTGAATGTTCCAAACTTTGATAGGTATAGGACGCACCGTATAGAAGTTTGGACCATTTGAAGTTTTATCAGTGTTTGATTTGAGACTCAAGGGTAGCATAGCTATGAGCGATAACTTAAATTGATAAGAGGCTCGAGAACTTTATTGCCACAAAATTTCAAGATTTTATGACGCTCCAGTAAAAAGTTACAAGCATTTGATTGTTGTAAACTTTGATAGGTGTAGGACGCACCGTATAGAAGTTAGGGTCATTTGCAGATTTAGCAGAGTTTGATTTGGGACTCAAGGGTACCTTAGCTAGGAGCGATAGCTTAAATTGAAAAGAGGCTCGAGTACTTTATTGTCACAAAATTTCAAGGTTTTATGACGCTCCAGTAAAAAGTTACAAGCATTTGATTTTTGCAAACTTTGATAGGTGTAGGACGCACCGTATAGAAGTTAGGGCCATTTGAAGTTTTATCAGTATTTTATTTGGGACTCAAGGGTAGCATAGCTATGAGCGATAGCTTAAATGGATAAGTGGCTCGAGTTCTGTGATGTCACAAAATTTCAAGGTTTTATGACGCTCCAGTAAAAAGTTACAAGCATTTGAATGTTGCAAATTTTGATAGGTATAGGACGCACCGTATAGAAGTTTGGACTATTTGAAGTTTTATCAGTGTTTGATATGGGACTCAAGGGTAGCATAGCTATGAGCGATAGCTTAAATTGATAAGAGGCTCGACTACTTTATTGTCACAAAATTTCAAGATTTTATGACGCTCCAGTAAAAAGTTACAAGCATTTGATTTTTGCAAATTTTGATAGTTGTAGGACGCACCGTATAGAAGTTAGGGCCATTTGAAGTTTTATCAGTGTTTGATTTGGGACTCAAGGGTAGCATAGCTATGAGCGATGGCTTAAATTGATAAGAAATTGATAAGAGGCTCGAGTACTTTATTGTCACAAAATTTCAACATTTTATGACGCTCCAGTAAAAAGTTACAGGCATTTGATTGTTGTAAACTTTGATAAGTGTAGGACGATCGTATAGAAGTTAGGGCCATTTGCAGATTTAGCAGAGTTTGATTTGGGACTCAAGGGTAGCATAGCTAGGAGCGATAGCTTAAATTGACAAGAGGCTCGAGTACTTTATTGTCACAAAATTTCAAGGTTTTATGACGCTCCAGTAAAAAGTTACAAGCATTTGATTGTTGCAAACTTTGATAGGTGTAGGACGTACCGTATAGAAGTAAGGGCCATTTGAAGTTTTATCAGTGTTTGATTTGGGACTCAAGGGTAGCATAGCTATGAGCGATAGCTTAAGTTGACAAGAGGCTCGAGTACTTTATTTGTCACATAATTTCAAGCGTTTATGACGCTCCAGTAAAAAGTTACAAGCAGCAGATTGTTGCAAACTTTGATAGGTGCAGGACGGACCGTATACTAGTTAGGGCCATTTGAAGTTTTATCAGTGTTTTATTTGAGACTCAAGGGTAGAATAGCTATGAGCGATGGCTTAAATTGATAAGAAATTGATAAGAGGCTCGAGAACTCTATTGTCACAAAATTTCAAGGTTTTTTGACGCTCCAGTAAAAAGTTACAAGCATTTGAATGTTGCAAACTTTGATAGGTATAGGACGCACCCTATAGAAGTTTGGACCATTTGAAGTTTTATCAGTGTATGATATCGGATTCAAGGGTAGCATAGCTATGAGCGATATCTTAAATTGACAAGAGGCTCGAGTACTTTATTGTCACAAAACTTCAAGGTTTTAGGACGCTCCAGTAAAAAGTTACAAGCATTTGATTGTTGCAAACTTTGATAGGTGTAGGACGCACCATATAGTAGTTAGGGCCATTTGAAGTTTTAGCAGTGTTTGATTTTGGAGTCAAGGGTAGCATAGTCATGAGCGATAGCTTAAATTGATAAGAGAACCGAGCACATTATTGTCACAAAGTTTGCAGATTTTATGACGCTCCAGTAAAAAGATACAAGCATTTGATTGTTGCAAAATTTTATAGGTGTAGGACGCACCGTATAGAAGTTAGGGCCATTTGAAGTTTTATCAGTGTGTGATTTGGGACTCAAGGATAGCATAGCTATGAGCGATAACTTAAATTGTTAATAGGCTCGAGTACTTTATTGTCACAAAATGTCATGGTTTTATGACGCTCCAGTAAAAAGTTACAAGCATTTGATTGCTGCAAACTTTGATAGGTGTAGGACGCACCGTATAGAAGTTAGGGCCATTTGAAGTTTTATCAGTATTTGATTTGGGACTCAAGGGTATCATAGCTATGAGCGATAGCTTAAATTGATAAGAGGCTCGATTACTTTATTGTCACAAAATTTCAAGGTTTTATGACGCTCCAGTAAAAAGTTACAAGCATTTGATTGTTGCAAATTTTGATAGGTGTTGGACGCACCGTATAGAAGTTAGGGCCATTTGCAGTTTTAGCAGAGTTGTATTTGGGACTCAAGGGTAGCATAGCTAGGAGCGGTAGATTAAATTGACAAGAAGCTCGAGTACTTTATTGTCACAAAATTTCAAGCTTTTAGGACGCTCCAGTAAAAATTTACAAGCATTTGATTGTTGCAAACTTTGATAGGTGTAGGACGCACCGTTTAGAAGTTAGGGCCATGTGAAGTTTTATCAGTGTTTGATTTGGGACTCAAGGGTATCATAGCTATGAGCGATAGTTTAAATTGACAAGAGGCTCGAGTACTTTATTGTCCCAAAATTTCAAGATTTTATGACGCTCCAGTAAAAAGTTAGAAGCATTTGAATGTTGCAATATTTGATATGTAGGACGGACCGTATAGAATTTAGATCCATTTGAAGTTTTATCAGTGCTTTATTTGGGACTCAAGGGTAGCATAGCTATGAGCGATAACTTAAATTGACAAGAGGCTCGAGTACTTTATTGACCTAAAATTTCAAGGACGCTCCTGCAAAAAGTTACAAGCATTTGAATGTTGCAAACTTTGATAGGTGTAGGACGTACCGTACAGAAGTTAGAGCCATTTGAAGATTTAGCAGTGTTTTATTTTGAAGTCAAGTGTAGCACAGCTATGAGCCATAGCTTAAATGGATACGAGGCTCGAGTACTTTATTGTCACAAAATTTCAAGATTTTACGCCGCTCCAGTAAAAAGTTACAAGCATTTGATTGTTTCAAATATTGAGAAGTGTAGGACGCACCGTTTAGAAGTTAGGGCCATTTGAAGTTTTATCAGTGTTTGATTTGGGACTCAAGGGTATCATAGCTATGAGAGATTGTTTAAATTGACAAGAGGCTCGAGTACTTTATTGTCCCAAAATTTCAAGATTTTATGACGCTCCAGTAAAAAGTTAGAAGCATTTGAATGTTGCAATATTTGATATGTAGGACGGACCGTATAGAATTTAGATCCATTTGAAGTTTTATCAGTGCTTTATTTGGGACTCAAGGGTAGCATAGCTATGAGCGATAGCTTAAATTGACAAGAGGCTCGAGTAATTTATTGTCACAAAATTTCAAGGACGCTCCTGCAAAAAGTTACAAGCATTTGAATGTTGCAAACTCTGATATGTACGACGGACCGTATATAAATTAGGTCTATTTGAAGTTCTATCTGTATTTGATTTGGGACTCAAGGGATGCATAGCTATGAGCGAAAGCTTACATTGATAAGAGGCACGAGCACTGTGATGTCACAAAATTTCAAGGTTTTATGACGCTCCAGTAAAAAGTTACAAGCATTTGAATTTTGCAAACTTTGATAGGTGCAGGACGGACCGTATACTAGTTAGGGCCATTTGAAGTTTTATCAGTGTTTTATTTGAGACTCAAGGGTAGCATAGCTATGAGCGATGGCTTAAATTGATAAGAAATTGATAAGAGGCTCGAGAACTCTATTGTCACAAAATTTCAAGGTTTTTTGACGCTCCAGTAAAAAGTTACAAGCATTTGAATGTTGCAAACTTTGATAGGTATAGGACGCACCCTATAGAAGTTTGGACCATTTGAAGTTTTATCAGTGTATGATATCGGATTCAAGGGTAGCATAGCTATGAGCGATATCTTAAATTGACAAGAGGCTCGAGTACTTTATTGTCACAAAATTTCAAGGTTTTAGGACGCTCCAGTAAAAAGTTACAAGCATTTGATTGTTGCAAACTTTGATAGGTGTAGGACGCACCATATAGTAGTTAGGGCCATTTGAAGTTTTAGCAGTGTTTGATTTTGGAGTCAAGGGTAACATAGTCATGAGCGATAGCTTAAATTGATAAGAGAACCGAGCACATTATTGTCACAAAGTTTGCAGATTTTATGACGCTCCAGTAAAAAGATACAAGCATTTGATTGTTGCAAAATTTGATAGGTGTAGGACGCACCGTATAGAAGTTAGGGCCATTTGAAGTTTTATCAGTGTGTGATTTGGGACTCAAGGATAGCATAGCTATGAGCGATAACTTAAATTGTTAATAGGCTCGAGTACTTTATTGTCACAAAATGTCATGGTTTTATGACGCTCCAGTAAAAAGTTACAAGCATTTGATTGCTGCAAACTTTGATAGGTGTAGGACGCACCGTATAGAAGTTAGGGCCATTTGAAGTTTTATCAGTATTTGATTTGGGACTCAAGGGTATCATAGCTATGAGCGATAGCTTAAATTGATAAGAGGCTCGATTACTTTATTGTCACAAAATTTCAAGGTTTTATGACGCTCCAGTAAAAAGTTACAAGCATTTGATTGTTGCAAATTTTGATAGGTGTTGGACGCACCGTATAGAAGTTAGGGCCATTTGCAGTTTTAGCAGAGTTGTATTTGGGACTCAAGGGTAGCATAGCTAGGAGCGGTAGATTAAATTGACAAGAAGCTCGAGTACTTTATTGTCACAAAATTTCAAGCTTTTAGGACGCTCCAGTAAAAATTTACAAGCATTTGATTGTTGCAAACTTTGATAGGTGTAGGACGCACCGTTTAGAAGTTAGGGCCATGTGAAGTTTTATAAGTGTTTGATTTGGGACTCAAGGGTATCATAGCTATGAGCGATAGTTTAAATTGACAAGAGGCTCGAGTACTTTATTGTCCCAAAATTTCAAGATTTTATGACGCTCCAGTAAAAAGTTAGAAGCATTTGAATGTTGCAATATTTGATATGTAGGACGGACCGTATAGAATTTAGATCCATTTGAAGTTTTATCAGTGCTTTATTTGGGACTCAAGGGTAGCATAGCTATGAGCGATAACTTAAATTGACAAGAGGCTCGAGTACTTTATTGACCCAAAATTTCAAGGACGCTCCTGCAAAAAGTTACAAGCATTTGAGTGTTGCAAACTTTGATAGGTGTAGGACGTACCGTACAGAAGTTAGAGCCATTTGAAGATTTAGCAGTGTTTTATTTTGAAGTCAAGTGTAGCATAGCTATGAGCCATAGCTTAAATGGATAAGAGGCTCGAGTACTTTATTGTCACAAAATTTCAAGATTTTATGCCGCTCCAGTAAAAAGTTACAAGCATTTGATTGTTGCAAACTTTGATAGGTGTAGGAAGCACCGTTTAGAAGTTAGGGCCATTTGAAGTTTTATCAGTGTTTGATTTGGGACTCAAGGGTATCATAGCTATGAGAGATAGTTTAAATTGACAAGAGGCTCGAGTACTTTATTGTTACAAAATTTCAAGATTTTATGACGCTCCAGTAAAAAGTTACAAGCATTTGAATGTTGCAATCTTTGATATTTAGGACGGACCGTATAGAATTTAGGTCCATTTGAAGTTATATCAGTGTTTTATTTGGGACTCAAGGGTGGCATAGCTATGAGCGATAGCTTAAATTGACAAGAGGCTCGAGTACTTTATTGTCACAAAATTTCAAGGACGCTCCAGTAAAAAGTTGCAAGCATTTGATTGTTGCAAACTTTGATAGGTAAAGGATGCACCGTACAGAAGTTCAGGTAATTTGAAGTTTTATCAGTGTTTGATTTGGGACTCAAGGGATGCATAGCTATGAGCGAAAGCTTACATTGATAAGAGGCACGAGTACTGTGATGTCACAAAATTTCAAGGTTTTATGACGCTCCAGTAAAAAGTTACAAGCAGTTGATTGCTGCAAACTTTGATAGGTGTAGGACGCACCGTATAGAAGAAAGGGCCATTTGAAGTTTTATCAGAGTTTTATTTGGGACTCAAGGGTAGCATAGCTATGAGCGATAGCTTAAATGGATAAGAAGCTCGAGTACTGTGATGTCACAAAATTTCAAGGGTTAAAACGCTCCAGTAAAAAGTTACAAGCATTTGAATTTTGCAAACTTTGATAGGTATAGGATGCACCCTATAGAAGTTTGGACCATTTGAAGTTTTATCAGTGTTTGATATCGAACTCAAGGGTAGCATAGCTATGAGCGATAGCTTAAATTGATAAGAGGTTCTAGTACTTTATTGTCACAAAATTTCAAGATTTTATGACTCTCCAGTAAAAAGTTACAAGCAGCAGATTGTTGCAAACTTTGATAGGAATAGGACGCACCGTACAGAAGTTAAGGCCATTTGTAGTTTTATCAGTGTTTAATTTGTTACTCAAGGGTAGCATAGCTATGAGCGATAGCTTAAATTGATAAGAGGCACGAGTACTGTGATGTCGCAAAATTTCAAGGTTTTATGACGCTCCAGTAAAAAGTTACAAGCAGCAGATTGTTGCAAACTTTGATAGGTGCAGGACGGACTGTATACTAGTTAGGGCCATTTGAAGTTTTATCAGTGTTTTATTTGAGACTCAAGGGTAGCATAGCTATGAGCGATGGCTTAAATTGATAAGAAATTGATAAGAGGCTCGAGATCTTTATTGTCACAAAATTTCAAGGTTTTTTGACGCTCCAGTAAAAAGTTACAAGCATTTGAATGTTGCAAACTTTGATAGGTATAGGACGCACCCTATAGAAGTTTGGACCATTTGAAGTTTTATCAGTGTATGATATCGGATTCAAGGGTAGCATAGCTATGAGCGATATCTTAAATTGACAAGAGGCTCGAGTACTTTATTGTCACAAAATTTCAAGGTTTTAGGACGCTCCAGTAAAAAGTTACAAGCATTTGATTGCTGCAAACTTTGATAGGTGTAGGACGCACCGTATAGTAGTTAGGGCCATTTGAAGTTTTAGCAGTGTTTGATTTTGGAGTCAAGGGTAGCATAGTCATGAGCGATAGCTTAAATTGATAAGAGAACCGAGCACATTATTGTCACAAAGTTTGCAGATTTTATGACGCTCCAGTAAAAAGATACAAGCATTTGATTGTTGCAAAATTTGATAGGTGTAGGACGCACCGTATAGAAGTTAGGGCCATTTGAAGTTTTATCAGTGTTTGATTTGGGACTCAAGGATAGCATAGCTATGAGCGATAACTTAAATTGATAAGAGGCTCGATTACTTTATTGTCACAAAATTTCAAGGTTTTATGACGCTCCAGTAAAAAGTTACAAGCATTTGATTGCTGCAAACTTTGATAGGTGTAGGACGCACCGTATAGAAGTTAGGGCCATTTGAAGTTTTATCAGTATTTGATTTGGGACTCAAGGGTATCATAGCTATGAGCGATAGCTTAAATTGATAAGAGGCTCGATTACTTTATTGTCACAAAATTTCAAGGTTTTATGACGCTCCAGTAAAAAGTTACAAGCATTTGATTGTTGCAAATTTTGATAGGTGTTGGACGCACCGTATAGAAGTTAGGGCCATTTGCAGTTTTAGCAGAGTTGTATTTGGGACTCAAGGGTAGCATAGCTAGGAGCGGTAGATTAAATTGACAAGAAGCTCGAGTACTTTATTGTCACAAAATTTCAAGCTTTTAGGACGCTCCAGTAAAAATTTACAAGCATTTGATTGTTGCAAACTTTGATAGGTGTAGGACGCACCGTTTAGAAGTTAGGGCCATGTGAAGTTTTATAAGTGTTTGATTTGGGACTCAAGGGTATCATAGCTATGAGCGATAGTTTAAATTGACAAGAGGCTCGATTACTTTATTGTCCCAAAATTTCAAGATTTTATGACGCTCCAGTAAAAAGTTAGAAGCATTTGAATGTTGCAATATTTGATATGTAGGACGGACCGTATAGAATTTAGATCCATTTGAAGTTTAATCAGTGCTTTATTTGGGACTCAAGGGTAGCATAGCTATGAGCGATAACTTAAATTGACAAGAGGCTCGAGTACTTTATTGACCCAAAATTTCAAGGACGCTCCTGCAAAAAGTTACAAGCATTTGAGTGTTGCAAACTTTGATAGGTGTAGGACGTACCGTACAGAAGTTAGAGCCATTTGAAGATTTAGCAGTGTTTTATTTTGAAGTCAAGTGTAGCATAGCTATGAGCCATAGCTTAAATGGATAAGAGGCTCGAGTACTTTATTGTCACAAAATTTCAAGATTTTATGCCGCTCCTGTAAAAAGTTACAAGCATTTGATTGTTGCAAACTTTGATAGGTGTAGGAAGCACCGTTTAGAAGTTAGGGCCATTTGAAGTTTTATCAGTGTTTGATTTGGGACTCAAGGGTATCATAGCTATGAGAGATAGTTTAAATTGACAAGAGGCTCGAGTACTTTATTGTTACAAAATTTCAAGATTTTATGACGCTCCAGTAAAAAGTTACAAGCATTTGAATGTTAGAATCTTTGATATTTAGGACGGACCGTATAGAATTTAGGTCCATTTGAAGTTATATCAGTGTTTTATTTGGGACTCAAGGGTAGCATAGCTATGAGCGATAGCTTAAATTGACAAGAGGCTCGAGTACTTTATTGTCACAAAATTTCAAGGACGCTCCAGTAAAAAGTTGCAAGCATTTGATTGTTGCAAACTTTGATAGGTAAAGGATGCACCGTACAGAAGTTCAGGTAATTTGAAGTTTTATCAGTGTTTGATTTGGGACTCAAGGGATGCATAGCTATGAGCGAAAGCTTACATTGATAAGAGGCACGAGTACTGTGATGTCACAAAATTTCAAGGTTTTATGACGCTCCAGTAAAAAGTTACAAGCAGTTGATTGCTGCAAACTTTGATAGGTGTAGGACGCACCGTATAGAAGAAAGGGCCATTTGAAGTTTTATCAGAGTTTTATTTGGGACTCAAGGGTAGCATAGCTATGAGCGATAGCTTAAATGGATAAGAAGCTCGAGTACTGTGATGTCACAAAATTTCAAGGGTTAAAACGCTCCAGTAAAAAGTTACAAGCATTTGAATTTTGC
This sequence comes from Clusia tigrina, assembly GCA_920105625.2. Taxonomy (NCBI): domain Eukaryota; kingdom Metazoa; phylum Arthropoda; class Insecta; order Diptera; family Clusiidae; genus Clusia; species Clusia tigrina. Next base: position 69,562,903 of record OV050032.1, read on the forward strand.
AAACTTTGATAGGTATAGGATGCACCCTATAGAAGTTTGGACCATTTGAAGTTTTATCAGTGTTTGATATCGAACTCAAGGGTAGCATAGCTATGAGCGATAGCTTAAATTGATAAGAGGTTCTAGTACTTTATTGTCACAAAATTTCAAGATTTTATGACTCTCCAGTAAAAAGTTACAAGCATTTTATTGTTGCAAACTTTGATAGGTGTAGGACGCACCATATAGAAGTTAGGCCCATTTGAAGTTTTAGCAGTGTTTGATTTTGGAGTCAAGGGTAGCATAGTTATGAGCGAAAACTTAAATTGATAAGAGGACCGAGTACATTATTGTCACAAAGTTTCCAGATTTTATGACGCTCCAGTAAAAAGATACAAGCATTTGATTGTTGCAAAATTTGATAGGTGTAGGACGCACCGTATAGAAGTTAGGGCCATTTGAAGTTTTATCAGTGTGTGCTTTGGGACTCAAGGATAGCATAGCTATGAGCGATAACTTAAATGGATAAGAGGCTCGAGTACTTTATTGTCACAAAATTTCAAGATTTTATGACACTCCAGTAAAAAGTTACAAGCATTTGAATGTTGCAAACTTTGATATGTACGACGGACCGTATATAAGTTATGTCCATTTGAAGTTCTATCTGTATTTGATTTGGGACTCAAGGGTAGCATAGCTATGGGCGATATCTTAAATTGACAAGAGGCTCGAGTACTTTATTGTCACAAAATTTCAAGGTTTTATGACGCTCCAGTAAAAAGTTACAAGCATTTGAATTTTGCAAACTTTGATAGGTATAGGACGCACCCTATAGAAGTTTGGACCATTTGAAGTTTTATCAGTGTTTGATATCGGATTCAAGGGTAGCATAGCTATGAGCGATAGCTTAAATTGATAAGAGGTTCTAGTACTTTATTGTCACAAAATTTCAAGATTTTATGACTCTCCAGTAAAAAGTTACAAGCAGCAGATTGTTGCAAACTTTGATAGGAATAGGACGCACCGTACAGAAGTTAAGGCCATTTGTAGTTTTATCAGTGTTTAATTTGTTACTCAAGGGTAGCATAGCTATGAGCGATAGCTTAAATTGATAAGAGGCACGAGTACTGTGATGTCGCAAAATTTCAAGGTTTTATGACGCTCCAGTAAAAAGTTACAAGCAGCAGATTGTTGCAAACTTTGATAGGTGCAGGACGGACTGTATACTAGTTAGGGCCATTTGAAGTTTTATCAGTGTTTTATTTGAGACTCAAGGGTAGCATAGCTATGAGCGATGGCTTAAATTGATAAGAAATTGATAAGAGGCTCGAGATCTTTATTGTCACAAAATTTCAAGGTTTTTTGACGCTCCAGTAAAAAGTTACAAGCATTTGAATGTTGCAAACTTTGATAGGTATAGGACGCACCCTATAGAAGTTTGGACCATTTGAAGTTTTATCAGTGTATGATATCGGATTCAAGGGTAGCATAGCTATGAGCGATATCTTAAATTGACAAGAGGCTCGAGTACTTTATTGTCACAAAATTTCTAGGTTTTAGGACGCTCCAGTAAAAAGTTACAAGCATTTGATTGTTGCAAACTTTGATAGGTGTAGGACGCACCGTATAGTAGTTAGGGCCATTTGAAGTTTTAGCAGTGTTTGATTTTGGAGTCAAGGGTAGCATAGTCATGAGCGATAGCTTAAATTGATAAGAGAACCGAGCACATTATTGTCACAAAGTTTGCAGATTTTATGACGCTCCAGTAAAAAGATACAAGCATTTGATTGTTGATAAATTTGATAGGTGTAGGACGCACCGTATAGAAGTTAGGGCCATTTGAAGTTTTATCAGTGTTTGATTTGGGACTCAAGGATAGCATAGCTATGAGCGATAACTTAAATTGTTAAGAGGCTCGAGTACTTTATTGTCACAAAATGTCATGGTTTTATGACGCTCCAGTAAAAAGTTACAAGCATTTGATTGCTGCAAACTTTGATAGGTGTAGGACGCACCGTATAGAAGTTAGGGCCATTTGAAGTTTTATCAGTATTTGATTTGGGACTCAAGGATATCATAGCTATGAGCGATAGCTTAAATTGATAAGAGGCTCGATTACTTTATTGTCACAAAATTTCAAAGTTTTATGACGCTCCAGTAAAAAGTTACAAGCATTTGATTGTTGCAAATTTTGATAGGTGTTGGACGCACCGTATAGAAGTTAGGGCCATTTGCAGTTTTAGCAGAGTTGTATTTGGGACTCAAGGGTAGCATAGCTAGGAGCGGTAGATTAAATTGACAAGAGGCTCGAGTACTTTATTGTCACAAAATTTCAAGCTTTTATGACGCTCCAGTAAAAATTTACAAGCATTTGATTGTTGCAAACTTTGATAGGTGTAGGACGCACCGTTTAGAAGTTAGGGCCATGTGAAGTTTTATCAGTGTTTGATTTGGGACTCAAGGGTATCATAGCTATGAGCGATAGTTTAAATTGACAAGAGGCTCGAGTACTTTATTGTCCCAAAATTTCAAGATTTTATGACGCTCCAGTAAAAAGTTAGAAGCATTTGAATGTTGCAATATTTGATATGTAGGACGGACCGTTTAGAATTTAGATCCATTTGAAGTTTTATCAGTGCTTTATTTGGGACTCAAGGGTAGCATAGCTATGAGCGATAACTTAAATTGACAAGAGGCTCGAGTACTTTATTGACCCAAAATTTCAAGGACGCTCCTGCAAAAAGTTACAAGCATTTGAATGTTGCAAACTTTGATAGGTGTAGGACGTACCGTACAGAAGTTAGAGCCATTTGAAGATTTAGCAGTGTTTTATTTTGAAGTCAAGTGTAGCACAGCTATGAGCCATAGCTTAAATGGATACGAGGCTCGAGTACTTTATTGTCATAAAATTTCAAGATTTTACGCCGCTCTAGTAAAAAGTTACAAGCATTTGATTGTTGCAAACATTGATAGGTGTAGGACGCACCGTTTAGAAGTTAGGGCCATTTGAAGTTTTATCAGTGTTTGATTTGGGACTCAAGGGTATCATAGCTATGAGAGATAGTTTAAATTGACAAGAGGCTCGAGTACTTTATTGTCCCAAAATTTCAAGATTTTATGACGCTCCAGTAAAAAGTTACAAGCATTTGAATGTTGCAATCTTTGATATTTAGGACGGACCGTATAGAATTTAGGTCCATTTGAAGTTATATCAGTGTTTTATTTGGGACTCAAGGGTAGCATAGCTATGAGCGATAGCTTAAATTGACAAGAGGCTCGAGTAATTTATTGTCACAAAATTTCAAGGACGCTCCTGCAAAAAGTTACAAGCATTTGAATGTTGCAAACTCTGATATGTACGACGGACCGTATATAAATTAGGTCTATTTGAAGTTCTATCTGTATTTGATTTGGGACTCAAGGGTAGCATAGCTATGAGCGATATCTTAAATTGACAAGTGGCTCGAGTACTTTATTGTCACAAAATTTCAAGGTTTTAGGACGCTCCAGTAAAAAGTTACAAGCATTTGATTGTTGCAAACTTTGATAGGTAAAGGTTGCACCGTACAGAAGTTCAGGTAATTTGAAGTTTTATCAGTGTTTGATTTGGGACTCAAGGGATGCACAGCTATGAGCGAAAGCTTACATTGATAAGAGGCACGAGTACTGTGATGTCACAAAATTTCAAGGTTTTATGACGCTCCAGTAAAAAGTTACAAGCATTTGAATTTTGCAAACTTTGATAGGTATAGGACGCACCCTATAGCAGTTTGGACCATTTGAAGTTTTATCAGTGTTTGATATCGGACTCAAGGGTAGCATAGCTATGAGCGATAGCTTAAATTGATAAGAGGTTCTAGTACTTTATTGTCACAAAATTTCAAGATTTTATGACTCTCCAGTAAAAAGTTACAAGCATTTTATTGTTGCAAACATTGATAGGTGTAGGACGCACCGTATAGAAGTTAGGGCCATTTGAAGTTTTAGCAGTGTTTGATTTTGGAGTCAAGGGTAGCATAGTTATGAGCGATAGCTTAAATTGATAAGAGGACCGAGTACATTATTGTCACAAAGTTTCCAGATTCTATGACGCTCCAGTAAAAAGATACAAGCATTTGAAGTTTTATCAGTGTGTGCTTTGGGACTCAAGGATAGCATAGCTATGAGCGATAACTTAAATGGATAAGAGGCTCGAGTACTTTATTGTCACAAAATTTCAAGATTTTATGACACTCCAGTAAAAAGTTACAAGCATTTGAATGTTGCAAACTTTGATATGTACGACGGACCGTATATAAGTTATGTCCATTTGAAGTTCTATCTGTATTTGATTTGGGACTCAAGGGTAGCATATCTATGGGCGATATCTTAAATTGACAAGAGGCTCGAGTACTTTAATGTCACAAAATTTCAAGGTTTTATGACGCTCCAGTAAAAAGTTACAAGCATTTGAATTTTGCAAACTTTGATAGGTATAGGACGCACCCTATAGAAGTTTGGACCATTTGAAGTTTTATCAGTGTTTGATATCGGACTCAAGGGTAGCATAGCTATGAGCGATAGCTTAAATTGATAAGAGTTTCTAGTACTTTATTGTCACAAAATTTCAAGATTTTATGACTCTCCAGTAAAAAGTTACAAGCATTTTATTGTTGCAAACTTTGATAGGTGTAGGACGCACCGTATAGAAGTTAGGGCCATTTGAAGTTTTAGCAGTGTTTGATTTTGGAGTCAAGGGTAGCATAGTTATGAGCGATAGCTTAAATTGCTAAGAGGACCGAGTACATTATTGTCACAAAGTTTCCAGATTTTATGACGCTCCAGTAAAAAGATACAAGCATTTGATTGTTGCAAAATTTGATAGGTGTAGGACGCACCGTATAGAAGTTAGGGCCATGTGAAGTTTTATCAGTGTGTGCTTTGGGACTCAAGGATAGTATAGTTATGAGCGATAACTTAAATTGTTAAGAGGCTCGAGTACTTTATTGTCACAAAATTTCAAGGTTTTATGACGCTCCAGTAAAAAGTTACAAGCATTTGAATATTGCAAACTTTGATATGTACGACGGACCGTATATAAGTTAGGTCCATTTGGAGTTCTATCTGTATTTGATTTGGAACTCAACGGTAGCATAGCTATGAGCGATAGCTTAAATTGACAAGAGGCTCGAGTACTTTATTGTCACAAAATTTCAAGGACGCTCCTGCAAAAAGTTACAAGCATTTGAATGTTGCAAACTTTGATAGGTGTAGGACGCACCGTATAGAAGTTAGAGCCATTTGAAGATTTAGCAGTGTTTTATTTTGAAGTCAAGTGTAGCATAGCTATGAGCGATAGCTTAAATGGATAAGAGGCTCGATTACTTTACTGTCACAAAATTTCAAGATTTTATGACGCTCCAGTAAAATATTACAAGCATTTGAATATTGCAAACTTTGATATGTACGACGGACCGTATATAAGTTAGGTCCATTTGAAGTTCTATCTGTATTTGATTTGGGACTCAAGGGTAGCATAGCTATGAGCGATAGCTTAAATTGATAAGAGGTTCTAGTACTTTATTGTCACAAAATTTCACGATTTTATGACTCTCCAGTAAAAAGTTACAACCATTTTATTGTTGCAAACTTTGATAGGTGTAGGACGCACCGTATAGAAGTTAGGGCCATTTGAAGTTTTAGCAGTGTTTGATTTTGGAGTCAAGGGTAGCATAGTTATGAGCGATAGCTTAAATTGTTAAGACGACCGAGTACATTATTGTCACAAAATTTCAAGGTTTTAAGACGCTCCAGTAAAAAGTTACAAGCATTTGATTGTTGCAAACTTTCATAGGTGTAGGACGCACCGTATAGAAGTTAGGGCCATTTGAAGTTTTATCAGTGTTGGATTTGGGACTCAAGGGTAGCATAGCTATGAGCGATAGCTGAAATTGATAAGAGGCTCGATTACTTTATTGTCACAAAATTTCAAGGTTTTATGACGCTCCAGTAAAAAGTTACAAGCATTTGATTGTTGCAAACTTGATAGGTGTTGGACGCACCGTATAGAAGTTAGGGCCATTTGCAGTTTTAGCAGAGTTTAATTTAGGACTCTAGGGTAGCATAGCTAGGAGCGGTAGCTTAAATTGAAAAGAGGCTCGAGTACTTTATTGTCACAAAATTTCAAGGTTTTATGACGCTCCAGTAAAAATTTACAAGCATTTGATTGTTGCAAACTTTGATAGGTGTAGGACGCACCGTTTTGAAGTTAGGGCCATTTGAAGTTTTATCAGTGTTTGATTTGAGACTCAAGGGTATCATAGCTATGAGCGATAGTTTAAATTGACAAGAGGCTCGAGTACTTTATTGTCCCAAAATTTCAAGATTTAATGACGCTCCAGTAAAAAGTTACAAGCATTTGAATGTTGCAATCTTTGATATGTAGGACGGACCGTATAGAATATAGGTCCATTTGAAGTTTTATCAGTGTTTTATTTGGGACTCAAGGGTAGCATAGCTATGAGCGATAGCTTAAATTGACAAGAGGCTCGAGTACTTTATTGTCACAAAATTTCAAGGACGCTCCTGCAAAAAGTTACAAGCATTTGAATGTTGCAAACTTTGATAGGTGTAGGACGTACCGTACATAAGTTAGAGCCATTTGTAGATTTAGCAGTGTTTTATTTTGAAGTCAAGTGTAGCATAGCTATGAGCGATAGCTTAAATGGATAAGAGGCTCGAGTACTTTATTGTCACAAAATTTCAAGATTTTATGACACTCCAGTAAAAAGTTACAAGCATTTGAATGTTGCAAACTTTGATATGTACGACGGACCGTATATAAGTTACGTCCATTTGAAGTTCTATCTGTATTTGAATTGAGACTCAAGGGTAGCATAGCTATGGGCGATATCTTAAATTGACAAGAGGCTCGAGTACTTTACTGTCACAAAATTTCAAGGTTTTAGGACACTCCAGTAAAAAGTTACAAGCATTTGAATGTTGCAAACTTTGATAGGTATAGGACGCACCGTATAGAAGTTTGGACCATTTGAAGTTTTTTCAGTGTTTGATATATGACTCAAGGGTTGCATAGCTATGAGCGATAGCTTAAATTGCTAAGAGGCTCGAGTACTTTATTGTCGCAAAATTTCAAGATTTTATGACGCTCCAGTGAAAAGTTACAAGCATTTGATTGTTGCAAACTTTGATAGGTGTAGGACGCACTGTATATAACTTAGTGCCATTTGAAGTTTTAGCATTGTTTGATTTTGGAGTCAAGGGTAGCATAGCTATGAGCGATAGCTTAAATTGATAAGAGGCTCGAGTACTTTATTGTCACAAAATTTCAAGATTTTATGACGCTCCTGTAAAAAGTTATAAGCATTTGATTGTTGCAAACTTTGATAGATGTAGGTGGCACCGTATAGAAGTTAGGGCCATTTCAAGTTTTATCAGTGTTTGATTTGGGACTCAAGGGTGGCATAGCTATGAGCGATATCTTAAATTGACAAGAGGCTCGAGTACTTTATTGTCACAAAATTTCAAGGTTTTAGGACGCTCCAGTAAAAAGTTACAAGCATTTGATTGTTGCAAACTTTTATAGGTATAGGTCGCACCGTACAGAAGTTAAGGCCGTTTGAAGTTTTATCAGTGTTTGATTTGGGACTCAAGGGTAGCATAGCTATAAGCGATAGCTTACATTGATAAGAGGCACGAGTTCTGTGATGTCAAAAAATTTCAAAATTTTATGGCGCTCCAGTAAAAAGTTACTAGCAGTTGATTGTTGCAAACTTTGATAGGTGTAGGACGCACCGTATAGAAGTTAGGACCATTTGAAGTTTTATCAGTATTTTATTTGGTACTCAAAAGTAGCATAGCTATGAGCGATAGCTTAAATGGATAAGAGGCACGAGTTCTGTGATGTCACAAAATTTCAAGGTTTTATGACGCTCCAGTTACAGGCATTTGAATGTTGCAAACTTTGATAGGTATAGGACGCACCCTATAGAAGTTTGGATCATTTGAAGTCTTATCAGTGTTTGATATCGGACTCAAGGGTAGCATAGCTATGAGCGATAGATAGCTTAAATTGATAAGAGGCTCGAGTACATTATTGTCAAAAATTTCAAGATTTTATGACGCTCCAGTAAAAAGTTACAAACATTTGATTGTTGCAAACTTTGATCGGTGTAGGACGCACCGTATAGAAGATAGGGCCTTTTGAAATTTTAGCAGTGTTTGATTTTGGAGTCTAGGATTTCATAGCTATGAGCGATAGCTTAAATTGACAAGAGGCTCGAGTACTTTATTGACCCAAAATTTCAAGGACGCTCCTGCAAAAAGTTACAAGCATTTGAATGTTGCAAACTTTGATAGGTGTAGGACGTACCGTACAGAAGTTAGAGCCATTTGAAGATTTAGCAGTGTTTTATTTTGAAGTCAAGTGTAGCATAGCTATGAGCCATAGCTTAAATGGATAAGAGGCTCGAGTACTTTATTGTCACAAAAAATCCAGATTTTATGCCGCTCCAGTAAAAAGTTTCAAGCATTTGATTGTTGCAAACTTTGATAGGTGTAGGTCGGACCGTATAGAATTTAGGTCCATTTGCAGTTCTATCTGTATTTGATTTGGGACTCAAGGGTAGCATAGCTATGAGCGATATCTTAAATTGACAAGTGGCTCGAGTACATTATTGTCACAAAATTTCAAGGTTTTAGGACGCTCCAGTAAAAAGTTACAAGCATTTGATTGTTGCAAACTTTGATAGGTAAAGGATGCACCGTACAGAAGTTCAGGCCATTTGAAGTTTTATCAGTGTTTGATTTGGGACTCAAGGGATGCATAGCTATGAGCGAAAGCTTACATTTATAAGAGGCACGAGTACTGTGATGTCACAAAATTTCAAGATTTTATGACGGTCCAGTAAAAAGTTACAAGCAGTTGATTGTTGCAAACTTTGATAGGTGTAGGACGCACCGTATAGAAGAAAGGGCCATTTGAAGTTTTATCAGAGTTTTATTTGGGACTCAAGGGTAGCATATCTATGAGCGATAGCTTAAATGGATAAGAAGCTCGAGTACTGTGATGTCACAAAATTTCAAGGTTTTATGACGCTCCAGTAAAAAGTTACAAGCATTTGAATTTTGCAAACTTTGATAGGTATAGGACGCACCGTATAGAAGTTAGGGCCATTTGAAGTTTTAGCAGTGTTTGATTTTGGAGTCAAGGGTAGCATAGTTATGAGCGATAGCTTTAATTGATAAGAGGACCTAGTACATTATTGTCACAAAGTTTCCAGATATTATGACGCTCCAGTAAAAAGATACAAGCATTTGATTGTTGCAAAATTTGATAGGTGTAGGACGCACGGTATAGACGTTAGGGCCATTTGAAGTTTTATCAGTGTGTGCTTTAGGACTCAAGGATAGCATAGCTATGAGCGATAACTTAAATTGTTAAGAGGCTCGAGTACTTTATTGTCACAAAATTTCAAGGTTTTATGACAATCCAGTAAAAAGTTACAAGCATTTGATTGTTGCAAACTTTGATAGGTGTAGGACGCACCGTATAGAAGTTAGGGCCATTTGAAGTTTTATCAGTGTTGGATTTGGGACTCAAGGGTAGCATAGCTATGAGCGATAGCTTAAATTGATAAGAGGCTCGATTACTTTATTGTCACAAAATTTCAAGGTTTTATGACGCTCCAGTAAAAAGGTACAAGCATTTGATTGTTGCAAACTTTGATAGGTGTTGGACGCACCGTATAGATGTTAGGGCCATTTGCAGTTTTAGCAGAGTTTTATTTGGGACTCAAGGGTAGCATAGCTAGGAGCGGTAGCTTAAATTGAAAAGAGGCTCGAGTACTTTATTGTCACAAAATTTCAAGGTTTTATGACGCTCCAATAAAAATTTACAAGCATTTGATTGTTGCAAACTTTGATAGGTGTAGGACGCACCGTTTTGAAGTTAGGGCCATTTGAAGTTTTATCAGTGTTTGATTTGGGACTCAAGGGTATCATAGCTATGAGCGATAGTTTAAATTGACAAGAGGCTCGAGTACTTTATTATCCCAAAATTTCAAGATTTAATGACGCTCCAGTAAAAAGTTACAAGCATTTGAATGTTGCAATCTTTGATATGTAGGACGGACCGTATAGAATTTAGGTCCATTTGAAGTTTTATCAGTTTATTTGGGACTCAAGGGTAGCATAGCTATGAGCGATAGCTTAAATTGACAAGAGGCTCGAGAACTTTATTGTCACAAAATTTCAAGGACGCTGCTGCAAAAAGTTAAAAGCATTTGAATGTTGCAAACTTTGATAGGTGTAGGACGTGCCGTACATAAGTTAGAGCCATTTGAAGATTTAGCAGTGTTTTATTTTGAAGTCAAGTGTAGCATAGCTATGAGCGATAGCTTAAATGGATAAGAGGCTCGAGTACTTTATTGTCACAAAATTTCAAGATTTTATGACACTCCAGTAAAAAGTTACAAGCATTTGATTGTTGCAAACTTTGATATGTACGACGGACCGTATATAAGTTATGTCCATTTGAAGTTCTATCTGTATTTGATTTGGGACTCAAGGGTAGCATAGCTATGGGTGATATCTTAAATTGACAAGAGGCTCGAGTACTTTATTGTCACAAAATTTCCAGGTTTTAGGACACTCCAGTAAAAAGTTACAAGCATTTGAATGTTGCAAACTTTGATAGGTATAGGACGCTTCGTATAGAAGTTTGGACCATTTGAAGTTTTATCAGTGTTTGATATATGACTCAAGGGTTGCATAGCTATGAGCGATAGCTTAAATTGCTAAGAGGCTCGCGTACTTTATTGTCACAAAATTTAAAGATTTTATGACGCTCCAGTGAAAAGTTACAAGCATTTGATTGTTGCAAACTTTGATAGGTGTAGGACGCACTGTATAAAACTTAGGGCCATTTGAAGTTTTAGCATTGTTTGATTTTGGAGCCAAGGGTAGCATAGCTCTGAGCGATAGCTTAAATTGATAAGAGGCTCGAGTACTTTATTGTCACAAAATTTCAAGATTTTATGACGCTCCTGTAAAAAGTTACAAGGATTTGATTGTTGCAAACTTTGATAGATGTAGGTGGCACCGTATAGAAGTTAGGGCCATTTCAAGCCTTATCAGTGTTTGATTTGGGACTCAAGGGTGGCATAGCTATGAGCGATATCTTAAATTGACAAGAGGCTCGAGTACTTTATTGTCACAAAATTTCAAGGTTTTATGACGCTCCAGTAAAAAGTTACAAGCATTTGATTGTTGCAAACTTTTATAGGTATAGGTCGCACCGTACAGAAGTTAAGGCCGTTTGAAGTTTTATCAGTGTTTGATTTGGGACTCAAGGGTAGCATAGCTATAAGCGATAGCTTACATTGATAAGAGGCACGAGTTCTGTGATGTCAAAAAATTTCAAAATTTTATGACGCTCCAGTAAAAAGTTACTAGCAGTTGATTGTTGCAAACTTTGATAGGTGCAGGACTCACCGTATAGAAGTTAGGGCCATTTGAAGTTTTATCAGTATTTTATTTGGTACTCAAAAGTAGCATAGCTATGAGCGATAGCTTAAATGGATAAGAGGCACGAGTTCTGTGATGTCACAAAATTTCAAGGTTTTATGACGCTCCAGTTACAGGCATTTGAATGTTGCAAACTTTGATAGGTATAGGACGCACCCTATAGAAGTTTCGACCATTTGAAGTCTTATCAGTGTTTGATATCGGACTCAAGGGTAGCATAGCTATGAGCGATAGATAGCTTAAATTGATAAGAGGCTCGAGTACATTATTGTAAAAAATTTCAAGATTTTATGACGCTCCAGTAAAAAGTTACAAACATTTGATTGTTGCAAACTTTGATCGGTGTAGGACGCACCGTATAGAAGATAGGGCCATTTGAAATTTTAGCAGTGTTTGATTTTGGAGTCTAGGGTTTCATAGCTATGAGCGATAGCTTAAATTGACAAGAGGTTCGAGTACTTTATTGACCCAAAATTTCAAGGACGCTCCTGCAAAAAGTTACAAGCATTTGAATGTTGCAAACTTTGATAGGTGTAGGACGTACCGTACAGAAGTTAGAGCCATTTGAAGATTTAGCAGTGTTTTATTTTGAAGTCAAGTGTAGCATAGCTATGAGCCATAGCTTAAATGGATAAGAGGCTCGAGTACTTTATTGTCACAAAAAATCAAGATTTTATGCCGCTCCAGTAAAAAGTTACAAGCATTTGATTGTTGCAAACTTTGATAGGTGTAGGACGCACCGTTTAGAAGTTAGGGCCATTTGAAGTTTTATCAGTGTTTGATTTGGGACTCAAGGGTATCATAGCTATGAGATATAGTTTAAATTGATAAGAGGCTCGAGTACTGTGATGTCACAAAATTTCAAGATTGTATGACGCTCCAATAAAAAGTTACAAGCATTTGAATGTTGCAATCTTTGATATTTAGGACGAACCGTATAGAATTTAGGTCCATTTGAAGTTATATCAGTGTTTTATTTGGGACTCAAGGGTAGCATAGCTATGAGCGATAGCTTAAATTGACAAGAGGCTCGAGTACTTTATTGTCACAAAATTTCAAGGACGCTCCTGCAAAAAGTTACAAGCATTTGAATGTTGCAAACTCTGATATGTTCGACGGACCGTATATAAATTAGGTCCATTTGAAGTTCTATCTGTATTTGATTTGGGACTCAAGGGTAGCATAGCTATGAGCGATATCTTAAATTGACAAGTGGCTCGAGTACTTTATTGTCACAAAATTTCAAGGTTTTAGGACGCTCCAGTAAAAAGTTACAAGCATTTGATTGTTGCAAACTTTTATAAAAATAGGTCGCACCGTACAGAAGTTAAGGCCGTTTGAAGTTTTATCAGTGTTTGATTTGGGACTCAAGGGTAGCATAGCTATAAGCGATAGCTTACATTGATAAGAGGCACGAGTTCTGTGATGTCAAAAAATTTCAAAATTTTATGACGCTCCAGTAAAAAGTTACTAGCAGTTGATAGTTGCAAACTTTGATAGGTGCAGGACACACCGTATAGAAGTTAGGGCCATTTGAAGTTTTATCAGTATTTTATTTGGTACTCAAAAGTAGCATAGCTATGAGCGATAGCTTAAATGGATAAGAGGCACGAGTTCTGTGATGTCACAAAATTTCAAGGTTTTATGACGCTCCAGTTACAGGCATTTGAATGTTGCAAACTTTGATAGGTATAGGACGCACCCTATAGAAGTTTGGACCATTTGAAGTCTTATCAGTGTTTGATATCGGACTCAAGGGTAGCATAGCTATGAGCGATAGATAGCTTAAATTGATAAGAGGCTCGAGTACATTATTGTCAAAAATTTCAAGATTTTATGACGCTCCAGTAAAAAGTTACAAACATTTGATTGTTGCAAACTTTGATCGGTGTAGGACGCACCGTATAGAAGATAGGGCCATTTGAAATTTTAGCAGTGTTTGATTTTGGAGTCTAGGGTTTCATAGCTATGAGCTATAGCTTAAATTGACAAGAGGTTCGAGTACTTTACTGACCCAAAATTTCAAGGACGCTCCTGCAAAAAGTTACAAGCATTTGAATGTTGCAAACTTTGATAGTTGTAGGACGTACCGTACAGAAGTTAGAGCCATTTGAAGATTTAGCAGTGTTTTATTTTGAAGTCAAGTGTAGCATAGCTATGAGCCATAGCTTAAATGGATAAGAGGCTCGAGTACTTTATTGTCACAAAAAATCAAGATTTTATGCCGCTCCAGTAAAAAGTTACAAGCATTTGATTGTTGCAAACTTTGATAGGTGTAGGACGCACCGTTTAGAAGTTAGGGCCATTTGAAGTTTTATCAGTGTTAAATTGGGGTCTCAAGGGTATCATAGCTATGAGATATAGTTTAAATTGACAAGAGGCTCGAGTACTTTATTGTCCCAAAATTTCAAGATTTTATGACGCTCCAATAAAAAGTTACAAGCATTTGAATGTTGCAATCTTTGATATTTAGGACGAACCGTATAGAATTTAGGTCCATTTGAAGTTATATCAGTGTTTTATTTGGGACTCAAGGGTAGCATAGCTATGAGCGATAGCTTAAATTGACAAGAGGCTCGAGTACTTTATTGTCACAAAATTTCAAGGACGCTCCTGCAAAAAGTTACAAGCATTTGAATGTTGCAAACTCTGATATGTTCGACGGACCGTATATAAATTAGGTCCATTTGAAGTTCTATCTGTATTTGATTTGGGACTCAAGGGTAGCATAGCTATGAGCGATATCTTAAATTGACAAGTGGCTCGAGTACTTTATTGTCACAAAATTTCAAGGACGCTGCTGCAAAAAGTTAAAAGCATTTGAATGTTGCAAACTTTGATAGGTGTAGGACGTACCGTACATAAGTTAGAGCCATTTGAAGATTTAGCAGTGTTTTATTTTGAAGTCAAGTGTAGCATAGCTATGAGCGATAGCTTAAATGGATAAGAGGCTCGAGTACTTTATTGTCACAAAATTTCAAGATTTTATGACACTCCAGTAAAAAGTTACAAGCATTTGATTGTTGCAAACTTTGATATGTACGACGGACCGTATATAAGTTATGTCCATTTGAAGTTCTATCTGTATTTGATTTGGGACTCAAGGGTAGCATAGCTATGGGCGATATCTTAAATTGACAAGAGGCTCGAGTACTTTATTGTCACAAAATTTCCAGGTTTTAGGACACTTCAGTAAAAAGTTACAAGCATTTGAATGTTGCAAACTTTGATAGGTATAGGACGCTTCGTATAGAAGTTTGGACCATTTGAAGTTTTATCAGTGTTTGATATATGACTCAAGGGTAGCATAGCTATGAGCGATAGCTTAAATTGCTAAGAGGCTCGAGTACTTTATTGTCACAAAATTTAAAGATTTTATGACGCTCCAGTGAAAAGTTACAAGCATTTGATTGTTGCAAACTTTGATAGGTGTAGGACGCACTGTATAAAACTTAGGGCCATTTGAAGTTTTAGCATTGTTTGATTTTGGAGCCAAGGGTAGCATAGCTATGAGCGATAGCTTAAATTGATAAGAGGCTCGAGTACTTTATTGTCACAAAATTTCAAGATTTTATGACGCTCCTGTAAAAAGTTACAAGGATTTGATTGTTGCAAACTTTGATAGATGTAGGTGGCACCGTATAGAAGTTAGGGCCATTTCAAGCCTTATCAGTGTTTGATTTCGGACTCAAGGGTGGCATAGCTATGAGCGATATCTTAAATTGACAAGAGGCTCGAGTACTTTATTGTCACAAAATTTCAAGATTTTATGACGCTCCAATAAAAAGTTACAAGCATTTGAATGTTGCAATCTTTGATATTTAGGACGAACCGTATAGAATTTAGGTCCATTTGAAGTTATATCAGTGTTTTATTTGGGACTCAAGGGTAGCATAGCTATGAGCGATAGCTTAAATTGACAAGAGGCTCGAGTACTTTATTGTCACAAAATTTCAAGGACGCTCCTGCAAAAAGTTACAAGCATTTGAATGTTGCAAACTCTGATATGTTCGACGGACCGTATATAAATTAGGTCCATTTGAAGTTCTATCTGTATTTGATTTGGGACTCAAGGGTAGCATAGCTATGAGCGATATCTTAAATTGACAAGTGGCTCGAGTACTTTATTGTCACAAAATTTCAAGGACGCTGCTGCAAAAAGTTAAAAGCATTTGAATGTTGCAAATTTTGGTAGGTGTAGGACGTACCGTACATAAGTTAGAGCCATTTGAAGATTTAGCAGTGTTTTATTTTGAAGTCAAGTGTAGCATAGCTATGAGCGATAGCTTAAATGGATAAGCGGCTCGAGTACTTTATTGTCACAAAATTTCAAGATTTTATGACACTCCAGTAAAAAGTTACAAGCATTTGATTGTTGCAAACTTTGATATGTACGACGGACCGTATATAAGTTATGTCCATTTGAAGTTCTATCTGTATTTGATTTGGGACTCAAGGGTAGCATAGCTATGGGCGATATCTTAAATTGACAAGAGGCTCGAGTACTTTATTGTCACAAAATTTCCAGGTTTTAGGACACTTCAGTAAAAAGTTACAAGCATTTGAATGTTGCAAACTTTGATAGGTATAGGACGCTTCGTATAGAAGTTTGGACCATTTGAAGTTTTATCAGTGTTTGATATATGACTCAAGGGTAGCATAGCTATGAGCGATAGCTTAAATTGCTAAGAGGCTCGAGTACTTTATTGTCACAAAATTTAAAGATTTTATGACGCTCCAGTGAAAAGTTACAAGCATTTGATTGTTGCAAACTTTGATAGGTGTAGGACGCACTGTATAAAACTTAGGGCCATTTGAAGTTTTAGCATTGTTTGATTTTGGAGCCAAGGGTAGCATAGCTATGAGCGATAGCTTAAATTGATAAGAGGCTCGAGTACTTTATTGTCACAAAATTTCAAGATTTTATGACGCTCCTGTAAAAAGTTACAAGGATTTGATTGTTGCAAACTTTGATAGATGTAGGTGGCACCGTATAGAAGTTAGGGCCATTTCAAGCCTTATCAGTGTTTGATTTCGGACTCAAGGGTGGCATAGCTATGAGCGATATCTTAAATTGACAAGAGGCTCGAGTACTTTATTGTCACAAAATTTCAAGATTTTATGACGCTCCAATAAAAAGTTACAAGCATTTGAATGTTGCAATCTTTGATATTTAGGACGAACCGTATAGAATTTAGGTCCATTTGAAGTTATATCAGTGTTTTATTTGGGACTCAAGGGTAGCATAGCTATGAGCGATAGCTTAAATTGACAAGAGGCTCGAGTACTTTATTGTCACAAAATTTCAAGGACGCTCCTGCAAAAAGTTACAAGCATTTGAATGTTGCAAACTCTGATATGTTCGACGGACCGTATATAAATTAGGTCCATTTGAAGTTCTATCTGTATTTGATTTGGGACTCAAGGGTAGCATAGCTATGAGCGATATCTTAAATTGACAAGTGGCTCGAGTACTTTATTGTCACAAAATTTCAAGGACGCTGCTGCAAAAAGTTAAAAGCATTTGAATGTTGCAAATTTTGGTAGGTGTAGGACGTACCGTACATAAGTTAGAGCCATTTGAAGATTTAGCAGTGTTTTATTTTGAAGTCAAGTGTAGCATAGCTATGAGCGATAGCTTAAATGGATAAGAGGCTCGAGTACTTTATTGTCACAAAATTTCAAGATTTTATGACACTCCAGTAAAAAGTTACAAGCATTTGATTGTTGCAAACTTTGATATGTACGACGGACCGTATATAAGTTATGTCCATTTGAAGTTCTATCTGTATTTGATTTGGGACTCAAGGGTAGCATAGCTATGGGCGATATCTTAAATTGACAAGAGGCTCGAGTACTTTATTGTCACAAAATTTCCAGGTTTTAGGACACTTCAGTAAAAAGTTACAAGCATTTGAATGTTGCAAACTTTGATAGGTATAGGACGCTTCGTATAGAAGTTTGGACCATTTGAAGTTTTATCAGTGTTTGATATATGACTCAAGGGTAGCATAGCTATGAGCGATAGCTTAAATTGCTAAGAGGCTCGAGTACTTTATTGTCACAAAATTTAAAGATTTTATGACGCTCCAGTGAAAAGTTACAAGCATTTGATTGTTGCAAACTTTGATAGGTGTAGGACGCACTGTATAAAACTTAGGGCCATTTGAAGTTTTAGCATTGTTTGATTTTGGAGCCAAGGGTAGCATAGCTATGAGCGATAGCTTAAATTGATAAGAGGCTCGAGTACTTTATTGTCACAAAATTTCAAGATTTTATGACGCTCCTGTAAAAAGTTACAAGGATTTGATTGTTGCAAACTTTGATAGATGTAGGTGGCACCGTATAGAAGTTAGGGCCATTTCAAGCCTTATCAGTGTTTGATTTCGGACTCAAGGGTGGCATAGCTATGAGCGATATCTTAAATTGACAAGAGGCTCGAGTACTTTATTGTCACAAAATTTCAAGATTTTATGACGCTCCAATAAAAAGTTACAAGCATTTGAATGTTGCAATCTTTGATATTTAGGACGAACCGTATAGAATTTAGGTCCATTTGAAGTTATATCAGTGTTTTATTTGGGACTCAAGGGTAGCATAGCTATGAGCGATAGCTTAAATTGACAAGAGGCTCGAGTACTTTATTGTCACAAAATTTCAAGGACGCTCCTACAAAAACTTACAAGCATTTGAATGTTGCAAACTCTGATATGTTCGACGGACCGTATATAAATTAGGTCCATTTGAAGTTCTATCTGTATTTGATTTGGGACTCAAGGGTAGCATAGCTATGAGCGATATCTTAAATTGACAAGTGGCTCGAGTACTTTATTGTCACAAAATTTCAAGGACGCTGCTGCAAAAAGTTAAAAGCATTTGAATGTTGCAAACTTTGATAGGTGTAGGACGTACCGTACATAAGTTAGAGCCATTTGAAGATTTAGCAGTGTTTTATTTTGAAGTCAAGTGTAGCATAGCTATGAGCGATAGCTTAAATGGATAAGAGGCTCGAGTACTTTATTGTCACAAAATTTCAAGATTTTATGACACTCCAGTAAAAAGTTACAAGCATTTGATTGTTGCAAACTTTGATATGTACGACGGACCGTATATAAGTTATGTCCATTTGAAGTTCTATCTGTATTTGATTTGGGACTCAAGGGTAGCATAGCTATGGGCGATATCTTAAATTGACAAGAGGCTCGAGTACTTTATTGTCACAAAATTTCCAGGTTTTAGGACACTTCAGTAAAAAGTTACAAGCATTTGAATGTTGCAAACTTTGATAGGTATAGGACGCTTCGTATAGAAGTTTGGACCATTTGAAGTTTTATCAGTGTTTGATATATGACTCAAGGGTAGCATAGCTATGAGCGATAGCTTAAATTGCTAAGAGGCTCGAGTACTTTATTGTCACAAAATTTAAAGATTTTATGACGCTCCAGTGAAAAGTTACAAGCATTTGATTGTTGCAAACTTTGATAGGTGTAGGACGCACTGTATAAAACTTAGGGCCATTTGAAGTTTTAGCATTGTTTGATTTTGGAGCCAAGGGTAGCATAGCTATGAGCGATAGCTTAAATTGATAAGAGGCTCGAGTACTTTATTGTCACAAAATTTCAAGATTTTATGACGCTCCTGTAAAAAGTTACAAGGATTTGATTGTTGCAAACTTTGATAGATGTAGGTGGCACCGTATAGAAGTTAGGGCCATTTCAAGCCTTATCAGTGGTTGATTTCGGACTCAAGGGTGGCATAGCTATGAGCGATATCTTAAATTGACAAGAGGCTCGAGTACTTTATTGTCACAAAATTTCAAGATTTTATGACGCTCCAATCGCTTAATCTTTGTCCAAGTTGAATCTCCTGCTCGTTTTCTGACTCCAATGGAGAATCGTCGTCTAATACTACTGGCTCGCGAATCGTCACTTTTTTCGTCGGTGCCATTTTCTTCACTTGAATAATTATACGAACACTCACTTTCGCTACTAGAATTCATTTAAGTTACTTGAGAAATTTATTGCGCTTATATACTCTTTTGCAAAATAAGTCGTTAACTATGCGCAGTAAAAATAATAAAACATTATGGCGACGACGACGACGACGACGATGCCGACAGCGCAGTCAATAGTGGCAAAGCTGAATTTTCCATTCGGCAGCTATCGGCCGAAGGCCATGATATAGCTAAGCCATGAATAGGAAAATTCAGCTTTGCCACTATTGACTGCGCTGTCGGCATCGACGTCGTCGTCGTCGTCGCCATAATGTTTTATTATTTTTACTGCGCATAGTTAACGACTTATTTTGCAAAAGAGTATATAAGCGCAATAAATTTCTCAAGTAACTTAAATGAATTCTAGTAGCGAAAGTGAGTGTTCGTATAATTATTCAAGTGAAGAAAATGGCACCGACGAAAAAAGTGACGATTCGCGAGCCAGTAGTATTAGACGACGATTCTCCATTGGAGTCAGAAAACGAGCAGGAGATTCAACTTGGACAAAGATTAAGCGATTACGAAGAAGTATCAGTAATGCCGAATACGCAAGCAGTGGAGGAGACGATAGTGAAGGAGAAACGGAAGAAAAGGAAAGCAGAGGACAATCAGGAGATGACCAAAAAAAAGAAATTGGATGTCGAAGCAGAAATGAAAAAGGCGAGTCTTCTTCCAGAGAACTCAACGCATATTTCGCTTCTTTCATTGGTGATGCTGCTATGGACAAAGGAATTCCTTCTTCATGCGAATACAACATTGGAGATTTTGATCTCTCTCTCTTTGAAACAGAAGCAGTACGAGGCGAAACGATCTCTACATACGTTGATGGACTCCCTCCTGTATGCACAGAAAATAATTCTTGCCCAAAAGAAAGAATTAGGCAAGTATTCGTTGAAGCATTTAATCATAATCCTATTAAACAGCGAGTGGTCCACGATGTATTTGGAACAATCTATGACGTTGGAAACATCAACATGGATTACCAACAATTATGTAGAAAATTTTCAGGGACCATCCTCATCATCGCACATCACGGGAATCACATCCATGTCATCCACGACTGCAATTACTCCAACAATTCCTGCCGATGTTCCTTCAATTCCTGCTTCCAGGAACGTATCACTAGAAGATTCGCTCGACGCGTTATTCCAAGTTGGAAATTCACGCTCCAGCACTGGATCAATCTGTCAATCTATTTGCAGAAAGATTCCAGGGAGTACATATACTATAACATCGCCGGGGGAACGTGGTTTCCAAGTTGTGAAACTAGATGTATACGATTTTTCCAAGATCTGCAAGAAGCCGAAGAAGGAATGGTGGACGGAAGCGAATTTTCGTTCAACATTTATAATCCAATCTCCTTTGGATCCCAATTACAAAACAATAATGAAGTTATTAGTATCTGTAACGAATCAGTTACAACAGATACCAAATGTCAAAAGAGAGGAAAGGGAGACAAAATAATTGATTTTCTAAAAGAACATCCAACAGCTCCTATAAGCCATATTTTAAATACATCAATGTGGCTATCTTCGCAATTTCGGTTCTTTGACTTAAATTCTACTTTAATAAAAAATTGTATAAGAATAGTAAATAACTATATAAATAATTTAACTTTCCAGGAAATTTTTTTATATTTGCAATCTGTTGAACCACAAAATTTAATTTTCAACGCACCAGTAGGTAATTTATATAATTATTATTATTCTATTCAAGAATCAGTAAATATTTTAGATGACTTATTAAAATTTCAATTTTATAATGATTATAATGAAATAATAAAATTTTTAATTAATTTATATAATGTTATTGATAAAAATATTCCTAAAAAAAATACTTTATTTATATTATCACCTCCAAATGCTGGTAAAAATTATTTTTTTGATACTTTTATTCATTTTTGTTTAAATTTTGGCCAAGTTGGCAATTTTAATCGTTATAGTTCTTTTCCATTAATGGAATGCGTTGACAAGAGAATAATTCTATGGAACGAACCTATACTGGAGCCGTCAGCAACTGAAACATTAAAAATGTTATTTGGTGGAGATACTGTTGCAGCTAAAGTTAAATATTCAAATGATACTGTAGTCATGCGAACACCAATTATTGTTCTATCAAATAACGATGTATTCCCAAATGATAAAGCTTTTAGATCTAGAATGTTTATTTATAAGTGGAGATCATATAAAAATTTAAAAAATTATAATAAAAAACCACATCCTTTGTCAAGTTATCATTTATTGAAAAAATATAATATATTACAATAAAAAATAAAATTATAAATTTAAATGTTGTGTTTTATTTATAACATCATATTCTTCATCATCATCTTCTTCATTTAAAATTGCATTTACTTTTCCATTATCGTCATCTGTAACGCCGAATAATGTTTGACCATCTGTGTAAGCTCTATCATAATTAGCACAAAAAGTTGCTTCTAAAGGCCAACTAACACTAAATCCTTTGCCAAATGCTGATGTAATATTACATTTAATTTCTATTGAACATTCTACTTTCCAATAACATGCGCTATTTAAATAACTAGTTGAATTATCTGTTGGTTTTAATTGAGGAGTTGCAATTAACCCCACATGTAATTGAGGTTGTGTATCATAACCGAATCCACCTCTTATTGGATGATATGTACCATATGATTCTATTGTTCTAGCATATACATCATTTATATTATTAATTACGATAGGTGTTGTTGCACTTTTACTTAAACCTATATCTCCAGATATTGGTTTATTGCCAGCTTTAAAGAATTGTAGTACATGACTATGTGGTCTAATTTTTGAAGAATGAACTTTATATTTTTGTCTCGTATATGGGACAAAATGTTCTTTACCACGTTTTATAAATCCACTTTTTGGTCTATATTCATAATTTGCAATTGGGATTCCTATTGATTGATTTATTAAAAACTGGTGTACTTTTTCATCCATTCTCACACTTCCTTTATCATGAATTATATATTCTGGATATTTGCCTTCATCTGGATTTCTTTCTCGGTTCCATTCATGGACAAAGTATTGTTCAATTGGTGTTGGAACACATAGTGCATTTGATGGAATGTGTTTATAATATTTTTGGTACATTTCAGTAACATCAATTGTTTCCAATCCAGTTACTCTCATCGGATCTGTTCCAGCTGAAGTATATTTTACATTTTTTCCATAAAATGTTTTATTTAATCCTTCTGCTACGAGTACCTAATGGAGTTACTTGGCATGTAACTTTCATTACTTCTGCAGTTGTCGGTAACATATCATATTCAGCTTCACTTAGATAAAAAGGTATAAAATCAACTGGAATTAGAGCTAAAGGTGTAGTAATTTGATCAATTGTTTGTGAAGTTTGAATGTTCTCAGTACTATAACCATAACTTACTAATATTTTGGTCTTTGAAAAATGCATATAATTACTAGAACATGGTGTACTAGGTCTTATCCATGTGATACCCGTAGTAGAGGAATCTCCACTTCCTGTTGCACCCGATCGCGCCCCTGTATTCGGGCCACGACCAGAACCACTTTGCTGATGAATATTTTCTTGATCAACATCCATATTAGAAGAAGCAGTATTAGGATGATTAGTTTTTTCAACGAATAAAGGATCGTGTTCAACACTTGAATCAGATTCACTATCTGGATCAGATCTTGGTCTCTTGGCGGGTGGTCCGTTATTGGTTCCGGCGCGGTTTGCATTAAAATCTCTTTCTAAAGCTTTATAATAGTATCCTCCAACTTTATAACTATCGTAGATTTGTTTACTTATTAATGCGTTTGCTTTAAATTCTTGAAAATTCCGATATCCGCCTTTATCTGGTGTATCTTTTATACGTGCCCACTCTTGTGCAAAATGTCTTTCTCGTGAAGCATATATTAATTGAGGTAAAGTTTTCTCTTTTTCTCCTTGCATTCTAGGATATTGTACACCAAACACACTTTCAAAACCATATTTCAATGATAATCCAACAATTCCAGTTAATTCAGCTAATGATCCGTTTTTATGATAATCAGATATAAATGAATTAATTGCAACACGATCAGCTTCTCTTATTTGTTCCTTTGTTGTTGCTAATTCATATGTTAAATCGTGAATGTATGCATCAAAATCAACTTCATCAACCGGTTCGTCGTCTTTGTATACTGTGTTGCCTGGTCCCAAGTAATTATGACCTGGAAATGTGTATCCGTCACTGCTATGATATAACACCATACTAACAGCAAAACCATTTTAAAATTATTTAAATAATACCAATATGCGCAATAAATTATCTTAGCAACATTGTATTACTTAGCAACATTGTATTATACTGGTTTTTAACGTGCAACGTGACTTCATGTTTACGTTATAGTATTATATGCGCAGTAAAAATAATAAAACATTATGGCGACGACGACGACGACGACGATGCCGACAGCGCAGTCAATAGTGGCAAAGCTGAATTTTCCTATTCATGGCTTAGCTATATCATGGCCTTCGGCCGATAGCTGCCGAATGGAAAATTCAGCTTTGCCACTATTGACTGCGCTGTCGGCATCGTCGTCGTCGTCGTCGTCGCCATAATGTTTTATTATTTTTACTGCGCATATAATACTATAACGTAAACATGAAGTCACGTTGCACGTTAAAAACCAGTATAATACAATGTTGCTAAGTAATACAATGTTGCTAAGATAATTTATTGCGCATATTGGTATTATTTAAATAATTTTAAAATGGTTTTGCTGTTAGTATGGTGTTATATCATAGCAGTGACGGATACACATTTCCAGGTCATAATTACTTGGGGCCAGGCAACACAGTATACAAAGACGACGAACCGGTTGATGAAGTTGATTTTGATGCATACATTCACGATTTAACATATGAATTAGCAACAACAAAGGAACAAATAAGAGAAGCTGATCGTGTTGCAATTAATTCATTTATATCTGATTATCATAAAAACGGATCATTAGCTGAATTAACTGGAATTGTTGGATTATCATTGAAATATGGTTTTGAAAGTGTGTTTGGTGTACAATATCCTAGAATGCAAGGAGAAAAAGAGAAAACTTTACCTCAATTAATATATGCTTCACGAGAAAGACATTTTGCACAAGAGTGGGCACGTATAAAAGATACACCAGATAAAGGCGGATATCGGAATTTTCAAGAATTTAAAGCAAACGCATTAATAAGTAAACAAATCTACGATAGTTATAAAGTTGGAGGATACTATTATAAAGCTTTAGAAAGAGATTTTAATGCAAACCGCGCCGGAACCAATAACGGACCACCCGCCAAGAGACCAAGATCTGATCCAGATAGTGAATCTGATTCAAGTGTTGAACACGATCCTTTATTCGTTGAAAAAACTAATCATCCTAATACTGCTTCTTCTAATATGGATGTTGATCAAGAAAATATTCATCAGCAAAGTGGTTCTGGTCGTGGCCCGAATACAGGGGCGCGATCGGGTGCAACAGGAAGTGGAGATTCCTCTACTACGGGTATCACATGGATAAGACCTAGTACACCATGTTCTAGTAATTATATGCATTTTTCAAAGACCAAAATATTAGTAAGTTATGGTTATAGTACTGAGAACATTCAAACTTCACAAACAATTGATCAAATTACTACACCTTTAGCTCTAATTCCAGTTGATTTTATACCTTTTTATCTAAGTGAAGCTGAATATGATATGTTACCGACAACTGCAGAAGTAATGAAAGTTACATGCCAAGTAACTCCATTAGGTACTCGTAGCAGAAGGATTAAATAAAACATTTTATGGAAAAAATGTAAAATATACTTCAGCTGGAACAGATCCGATGAGAGTAACTGGATTGGAAACAATTGATGTTACTGAAATGTACCAAAAATATTATAAACACATTCCATCAAATGCACTATGTGTTCCAACACCAATTGAACAATACTTTGTCCATGAATGGAACCGAGAAAGAAATCCAGATGAAGGCAAATATCCAGAATATATAATTCATGATAAAGGAAGTGTGAGAATGGATGAAAAAGTTCACCAGTTTTTAATAAATCAATCAATAGGAATCCCAATTGCAAATTATGAATATAGACCAAAAAGTGGATTTATAAAACGTGGTAAAGAACATTTTGTCCCATATACGAGACAAAAATATAAAGTTCATTCTTCAAAAATTAGACCACATAGTCATGTACTACAATTCTTTAAAGCTGGCAATAAACCAATATCTGGAGATATAGGTTTAAGTAAAAGCGCAACAACACCTATCGTAATTAATAATATAAATGATGTATATGCTAGAACAATAGAATCATATGGTACATATCATCCAATAAGAGGTGGATTCGGTTATGATACACAACCTCAATTACATGTGGGGTTAATTGCAACTCCTCAATTAAAACCAACAGATAATTCAACTAGTTATTTAAATAGCGCATGTTATTGGAAAGTAGAATGTTCAATAGACATTAAATGTAATATTACATCAGCATTTGGCAAAGGATTTAGTGTTAGTTGGCCTTTAGAAGCAACTTTTTGTGCTAATTATGATAGAGCTTACACAGATGGTCAAACATTATTCGGCGTTACAGATGACGATAATGGAAAAGTAAATGCAATTTTAAATGAAGAAGATGAAGATGAAGAATATGATGTTATAAATAAAACACAACATTTAAATTTATAATTTTATTTTTTATTGTAATATATTATATTTTTTCAATAAATGATAACTTGACAAAGGATGTGGTTTTTTATTATAATTTTTTAAATTTTTATATGATCTCCACTTATAAATAAACATTCTAGATCTAAAAGCTTTATCATTTGGGAATACATCGTTATTTGATAGAACAATAATTGGTGTTCGCATGACTACAGTATCATTTGAATATTTAACTTTAGCTGCAACAGTATCTCCACCAAATAACATTTTTAATGTTTCAGTTGCTGACGGCTCCAGTATAGGTTCGTTCCATAGAATTATTCTCTTGTCAACGCATTCCATTAATGGAAAAGAACTATAACGATTAAAATTGCCAACTTGGCCAAAATTTAAACAAAAATGAATAAAAGTATCAAAAAAATAATTTTTACCAGCATTTGGAGGTGATAATATAAATAAAGTATTTTTTTTAGGAATATTTTTATCAATAACATTATATAAATTAATTAAAAATTTTATTATTTCATTATAATCATTATAAAATTGAAATTTTAATAAGTCATCTAAAATATTTACTGATTCTTGAATAGAATAATAATAATTATATAGATTACCTACTGGTGCGTTGAAAATTAAATTTTGTGGTTCAACAGATTGTAAATATAAAAAAATTTCCTGGAAAGTTAAATTATTTATATAGTTATTTACTATTCTTATACAATTTTTTATTAAAGTAGAATTTAAGTCAAAGAACCGAAATTGCGAAGATAGCCACATTGATGTATTTAAAATATGGCTTATGGGAGCTGTTGGATGTTCTTTTAGAAAATCAATTATTTTGTCTCCCTTTCCTCTCTTTTGACATTTGGTATCTGTTGTAACTGATTCGTTACAGATACTAATAACTTCATTATTGTTTTGTAATTGGGATCCAAAGGAGATTGGATTATAAATGTTGAACGAAAATTCGCTTCCGTCCACCATTCCTTCTTCGGCTTCTTGCAGATCTTGGAAAAATCGTATACATCTAGTTTCACAACTTGGAAACCACGTTCCCCCGGCGATGTTATAGTATATGTACTCCCTGGAATCTTTCTGCAAATAGATTGACAGATTGATCCAGTGCTGGAGCGTGAATTTCCAACTTGGAATAACGCGTCGAGCGAATCTTCTAGTGATACGTTCCTGGAAGCAGGAATTGAAGGAACATCGGCAGGAATTGTTGGAGTAATTGCAGTCGTGGATGACATGGATGTGATTCCCGTGATGTGCGATGATGAGGATGGTCCCTGAAAATTTTCTACATAATTGTTGGTAATCCATGTTGATGTTTCCAACGTCATAGATTGTTCCAAATACATCGTGGACCACTCGCTGTTTAATAGGATTATGATTAAATGCTTCAACGAATACTTGCCTAATTCTTTCTTTTGGGCAAGAATTATTTTCTGTGCATACAGGAGGGAGTCCATCAACGTATGTAGAGATCGTTTCGCCTCGTACTGCTTCTGTTTCAAAGAGAGAGAGATCAAAATCTCCAATGTTGTATTCGCATGAAGAAGGAATTCCTTTGTCCATAGCAGCATCACCAATGAAAGAAGCGAAATATGCGTTGAGTTCTCTGGAAGAAGACTCGCCTTTTTCATTTCTGCTTCGACATCCAATTTCTTTTTTTTGGTCATCTCCTGATTGTCCTCTGCTTTCCTTTTCTTCCGTTTCTCCTTCACTATCGTCTCCTCCACTGCTTGCGTATTCGGCATTACTGATACTTCTTCGTAATCGCTTAATCTTTGTCCAAGTTGAATCTCCTGCTCGTTTTCTGACTCCAATGGAGAATCGTCGTCTAATACTACTGGCTCGCGAATCGTCACTTTTTTCGTCGGTGCCATTTTCTTCACTTGAATAATTATACGAACACTCACTTTCGCTACTAGAATTCATTTAAGTTACTTGAGAAATTTATTGCGCTTATATACTCTTTTGCAAAATAAGTCGTTAACTATGCGCAGTAAAAATAATAAAACATTATGGCGACGACGACGACGACGACGATGCCGACAGCGCAGTCAATAGTGGCAAAGCTGAATTTTCCTATTCATGGCTTAGCTATATCATGGCCTTCGGCCGATAGCTGCCGAAGGCCATGATATAGCTAAGCCATGAATAGGAAAATTCAGCTTTGCCACTATTGACTGCGCTGTCGGCATCGTCGTCGTCGTCGTCGTCGCCATAATGTTTTATTATTTTTACTGCGCATAGTTAACGACTTATTTTGCAAAAGAGTATATAAGCGCAATAAATTTCTCAAGTAACTTAAATGAATTCTAGTAGCGAAAGTGAGTGTTCGTATAATTATTCAAGTGAAGAAAATGGCACCGACGAAAAAAGTGACGATTCGCGAGCCAGTAGTATTAGACGACGATTCTCCATTGGAGTCAGAAAACGAGCAGGAGATTCAACTTGGACAAAGATTAAGCGATTACGAAGAAGTATCAGTAATGCCGAATACGCAAGCAGTGGAGGAGACGATAGTGAAGGAGAAACGGAAGAAAAGGAAAGCAGAGGACAATCAGGAGATGACCAAAAAAAAGAAATTGGATGTCGAAGCAGAAATGAAAAAGGCGAGTCTTCTTCCAGAGAACTCAACGCATATTTCGCTTCTTTCATTGGTGATGCTGCTATGGACAAAGGAATTCCTTCTTCATGCGAATACAACATTGGAGATTTTGATCTCTCTCTCTTTGAAACAGAAGCAGTACGAGGCGAAACGATCTCTACATACGTTGATGGACTCCCTCCTGTATGCACAGAAAATAATTCTTGCCCAAAAGAAAGAATTAGGCAAGTATTCGTTGAAGCATTTAATCATAATCCTATTAAACAGCGAGTGGTCCACGATGTATTTGGAACAATCTATGACGTTGGAAACATCAACATGGATTACCAACAATTATGTAGAAAATTTTCAGGGACCATCCTCATCATCGCACATCACGGGAATCACATCCATGTCATCCACGACTGCAATTACTCCAACAATTCCTGCCGATGTTCCTTCAATTCCTGCTTCCAGGAACGTATCACTAGAAGATTCGCTCGACGCGTTATTCCAAGTTGGAAATTCACGCTCCAGCACTGGATCAATCTGTCAATCTATTTGCAGAAAGATTCCAGGGAGTACATATACTATAACATCGCCGGGGGAACGTGGTTTCCAAGTTGTGAAACTAGATGTATACGATTTTTCCAAGATCTGCAAGAAGCCGAAGAAGGAATGGTGGACGGAAGCGAATTTTCGTTCAACATTTATAATCCAATCTCCTTTGGATCCAAATTACAAAACAATAATGAAGTTATTAGTATCTGTAACGAATCAGTTACAACAGATACCAAATGTCAAAAGAGAGGAAAGGGAGACAAAATAATTGATTTTCTAAAAGAACATCCAACAGCTCCTATAAGCCATATTTTAAATACATCAATGTGGCTATCTTCGCAATTTCGGTTCTTTGACTTAAATTCTACTTTAATAAAAAATTGTATAAGAATAGTAAATAACTATATAAATAATTTAACTTTCCAGGAAATTTTTTTATATTTACAATCTGTTGAACCACAAAATTTAATTTTTAACGCACCAGTAGGTAATTTATATAATTATTATTATTCTATTCAAGAATCAGTAAATATTTTAGATGACTTATTAAAATTTCAATTTTATAATGATTATAATGAAATAATAAAATTTTTAATTAATTTATATAATGTTATTGATAAAGATATTCCTAAAAAAAATACTTTATTTATATTATCACCTCCAAATGCTGGTAAAAATTATTTTTTTGATACTTTTATTCACCAGTAGGTAAATTATAATAATTATTAACAACTGAAACATTGAAAATGTTATTTGGTGGAGATACTGTTGCAGCTAAAGTTAAATATTCAAATGATACTGTAGTCATGCGAACACCAATTATTGTTCTATCAAATAACGATGTATTCCCAAATGATAAAGCTTTTAGATCTAGAATGTTTATTTATAAGTGGAGATCATATAAAAATTTAAAAAATTATAATAAAAAACCACATCCTTTGTCAAGTTATCATTTATTGAAAAAATATAATATATTACAATAAAAAATAAAATTATAAATTTAAATGTTGTGTTTTATTTATAACATCATATTCTTCATCTTCATCTTCTTCATTTAAAATTGCATTTACTTTTCCATTATCGTCATCTGTAACGCCGAATAATGTTTGACCATCTGTGTAAGCTCTATCATAATTAGCACAAAAAGTTGCTTCTAAAGGCCAACTAACACTAAATCCTTTGCCAAATGCTGATGTAATATTACATTTAATGTCTATTGAACATTCTACTTTCCAATAACATGCGCTATTTAAATAACTAGTTGAATTATCTGTTGGTTTTAATTGAGGAGTTGCAATTAACCCCACATGTAATTGAGGTTGTGTATCATAACCGAATCCACCTCTTATTGGATGATATGTACCATATGATTCTATTGTTCTAGCATATACATCGTTTATATTATTAATTACGATAGGTGTTGTTGCGCTTTTACTTAAACCTATATCTCCAGATATTGGTTTATTGCCAGCTTTAAAGAATTGTAGTACATGACTATGTGGTCTAATTTTTGAAGAATGAACTTTATATTTTTGTCTCGTATATGGGACAAAATGTTCTTTACCACGTTTTATAAATCCACTTTTTGGTCTATATTCATAATTTGCAATTGGGATTCCTATTGATTGATTTATTAAAAACTGGTGAACTTTTTCATCCATTCTCACACTTCCTTTATCATGAATTATATATTCTGGATATTTGCCTTCATCTGGATTTCTTTCTCGATTCCATTCATGGACAAAGTATTGTTCAATTGGTGTTGGAACACATAGTGCATTTGATGGAATGTGTTTATAATATTTTTGGTACATTTCAGTAACATCAATTGTTTCCAATCCAGTTACTCTCATCGGATCTGTTCCAGCTGAAGTATATTTTACATTTTTCCCATAAAATGTTTTATTTAATCCTTCTGCTACCAATCCAATTGGTACATATTCTGAAGTTGCAGTTCCAGTCACAGTTGAACCAATGTCAAAAGCAGTACGAGTACCTAATGGAGTTACTTGGCATGTAACTTTCATTACTTCTGCAGTTGTCGGTAACATATCATATTCAGCTTCACTTAGATAAAAAGGTATAAAATCAACTGGAATTAGAGCTAAAGGTGTAGTAATTTGATCAATTGTTTGTGAAGTTTGAATGTTCTCAGTACTATAACCATAACTTACTAAAATTTTGGTCTTTGAAAAATGCATATAATTACTAGAACATGGTGTACTAGGTCTTATCCATGTGATACCCGTAGTAGAGGAATCTCCACTTCCTGTTGCACCCGATCGCGCCCCTGTATTCGGGCCACGACCTGAACCACTTTGCTGATGAATATATTCTTGATCAACATCCATATTAGAAGAAGCACTATTAGGATGATTAGTTTTTTCAACGAATAAAGGATCGTGTTCAACACTTGAATCAGATTCACTATCTGGATCAGATCTTGGTCTCTTGGCGGGTGGTCCGTTATTGGTTCCGGCGCGGTTTGCATTAAAATCTCTTTCTAAAGCTTTATAATAGTATCCTCCAACTTTATAACTATCGTAGATTTGTTTACTTATTAATGCGTTTGCTTTAAATTCTTGAAAATTTCGATATCCGCCTTTATCTGGTGTATCTTTTATACGTGCCCACTCTTGTGCAAAATGTCTTTCTCGTGAAGCATATATTAATTGAGGTAAAGTTTTCTCTTTTTCTCCTTGCATTCTAGGATATTGTACACCAAACACACTTTCAAAACCATATTTCAATGATAATCCAACAATTCCAGTTAATTCAGCTAATGATCCGTTCTTATGATAATCAGATATAAATGAATTAATTGCAACACGATCAGCTTCTCTTATTTGTTCCTTTGTTGTTGCTAATTCATATGTTAAATCGTGAATGTATGCATCAAAATCAACTTCATCAACCGGTTCGTCGTCTTTGTATACTGTGTTGCCTGGCCCCAAGTAATTATGACCTGGAAATGTGTATCCGTCACTGCTATGATATAACACCATACTAACAGCAAAACCATTTTAAAATTATTTAAATAATACCAATATGCGCAATAAATTATCTTAGCAACATTGTATTACTTAGCAACATTGTATT
Organism: Clusia tigrina; assembly: GCA_920105625.2. Taxonomy (NCBI): domain Eukaryota; kingdom Metazoa; phylum Arthropoda; class Insecta; order Diptera; family Clusiidae; genus Clusia; species Clusia tigrina. The sequence continues at coordinate 69,595,322 of OV050032.1, forward strand.
ATACTGGTTTTTAACGTGCAACGTGACTTCATGTTTACGTTATAGTATTATATGCGCAGTAAAAATAATAAAACATTATGGCGACGACGACGACGACGACGATGCCGACAGCGCAGTCAATAGTGGCAAAGCTGAATTTTCCTATTCATGGCTTAGCTATATCATGGCCTTCGGCCGATAGCTGCCGAATGGAAAATTCAGCTTTGCCACTATTGACTGCGCTGTCGGCATCGTCGTCGTCGTCGTCGTCGCCATAATGTTTTATTATTTTTACTGCGCATATAATCATGAAGTCACGTTGCACGTTAAAAACCAGTATAATACAATGTTGCTAAGTAATACAATGTTGCTAAGATAATTTATTGCGCATATTGGTATTATTTAAATAATTTTAAAATGGTTTTGCTGTTAGTATGGTGTTATATCATAGCAGTGACGGATACACATTTCCAGGTCATAATTACTTGGGGCCAGGCAACACAGTATACAAAGACGACGAACCGGTTGATGAAGTTGATTTTGATGCATACATTCACGATTTAACATATGAATTAGCAACAACAAAGGAACAAATAAGAGAAGCTGATCGTGTTGCAATTAATTCATTTATATCTGATTATCATAAAAACGGATCATTAGCTGATTTCGATTTCGATTTTTCCAAGATCTGCAAGAAGCCGAAGAAGGAATGGTGGACGGAAGCGAATTTTCGTTCAACATTTATAATCCAATCTCCTTTGGATCCCAATTACAAAACAATAATGAAGTTATTAGTATCTGTAACGAATCAGTTACAACAGATACCAAATGTCAAAAGAGAGGAAAGGGAGACAAAATAATTGATTTTCTAAAAGAACATCCAACAGCTCCCATAAGCCATATTTTAAATACATCAATGTGGCTATCTTCGCAATTTCGGTTCTTTGACTTAAATTCTACTTTAATAAAAAATTGTATTAGAATAGTAAATAACTATATAAATAATTTAACTTTCCAGGAAATTTTTTTATATTTACAATCTGTTGAACCACAAAATTTAATTTCAACGCACCAGTAGGTAATTTATATAATTATTATTATTCTATTCAAGAATCAGTAAATATTTTAGATGACTTATTAAAATTTCAATTTTATAATGATTATAATGAAATAATAAAATTTTTAATTAATTTATATAATGTTATTGATAAAAATATTCCTAAAAAAAATACTTTATTTATATTATCACCTCCAAATGCTGGTAAAAATTATTTTTTTGATACTTTTATACATTTTTGTTTAAATTTTGGCCAAGTTGGCATTTTAATCGTTATAGTTCTTTTCCATTAATGGAATGCGTTGACAAGAGAATAATTCTATGGAACGAACCTATACTGGAGCCGTCAGCAACTGAAACATTAAAAATGTTATTTGGTGGAGATACTGTTGCAGCTAAAGTTAAATATTCAAATGATTACTGTAGTCATGCGAACACCAATTATTGTTCTATCAAATAACGATGTATTCCCAAATGATAAAGCTTTTAGATCTAGAATGTTTATTTATAAGTGGAGATCATATAAAAATTTAAAAAATTATAATAAAAAACCACATCCTTTGTCAAGTTATCATTTATTGAAAAAATATAATATATTACAATAAAAAATAAAATTATAAATTTAAATGTTGTGTTTTATTTATAACATCATATTCTTCATCATCATCATCATATTCTTCATCATATTCTTCACCATAATGTTTTATTATTTTTACTGCGCATATAATCATGAAGTCACGTTGCACGTTAAAAACCAGTATAATACAATGTTGCTAAGTAATACAATGTTGCTAAGATAATTTATTGCGCATATTGGTATTATTTAAATAATTTTAAAATGGTTTTGCTGTTAGTATGGTGTTATATCATAGCAGTGACGGATACACATTTCCAGGTCATAATTACTTGGGGCCAGGCAACACAGTATACAAAGACGACGAACCGGTTGATGAAGTTGATTTTGATGCATACATTCACGATTTAACATATGAATTAGCAACAACAAAGGAACAAATAAGAGAAGCTGATCGTGTTGCAATTAATTCATTTATATCTGATTATCATAAAAACGGATCATTAGCTGAATTAACTGGAATTGTTGGATTATCATTGAAATATGGTTTTGAAAGTGTGTTTGGTGTACAATATCCTAGAATGCAAGGAGAAAAAGAGAAAACTTTACCTCAATTAATATATGCTTCACGAGAAAGACATTTTGCACAAGAGTGGGCACGTATAAAAGATACACCAGATAAAGGCGGATATCGGAATTTTCAAGAATTTAAAGCAAACGCATTAATAAGTAAACAAATCTACGATAGTTATAAAGTAGGAGGATACTATTATAAAGCATTAGAAAGAGATTTTAATGCAAACCGCGCCGGAACCAATAACGGACCACCCGCCAAGAGACCAAGATCTGATCCAGATAGTGAATCTGATTCAAGTGTTGAACACGATCCTTTATTCGTTGAAAAAACTAATCATCCTAATAGTGCTTCTTCTAATATGGATGTTGATCAAGAAAATATTCATCAGCAAAGTGGTTCAGGTCGTGGCCCGAATACAGGGGCGCGATCGGGTGCAACAGGAAGTGGAGATTCCTCTACTACGGGTATCACATGGATAAGACCTAGTACACCATGTTCTAGTAATTATATGCATTTTTCAAAGACCAAAATTTTAGTAAGTTATGGTTATAGTACTGAGAACATTCAAACTTCACAAACAATTGATCAAATTACTACACCTTTAGCTCTAATTCCAGTTGATTTTATACCTTTTTATCTAAGTGAAGCTGAATATGATATGTTACCGACAACTGCAGAAGTAATGAAAGTTACATGCCAAGTAACTCCATTAGGTACTCGTACTGCTTTTGACATTGGTTCAACTGTGACTGGAACTGCAACTTCAGAATATGTACCAATTGGATTGGTAGCAGAAGGATTAAATAAAACATTTTATGGGAAAAATGTAAAATATACTTCAGCTGGAACAGATCCGATGAGAGTAACTGGATTGGAAACAATTGATGTTACTGAAATGTACCAAAAATATTATAAACACATTCCATCAAATGCACTATGTGTTCCAACACCAATTGAACAATACTTTGTCCATGAATGGAACCGAGAAAGAAATCCAGATGAAGGCAAATATCCAGAATATATAATTCATGATAAAGGAAGTGTGAGAATGGATGAAAAAGTACACCAGTTTTTAATAAATCAATCAATAGGAATCCCAATTGCAAATTATGAATATAGACCAAAAAGTGGATTTATAAAACGTGGTAAAGAACATTTTGTCCCATATACGAGACAAAAATATAAAGTTCATTCTTCAAAAATTAGACCACATAGTCATGTACTACAATTCTTTAAAGCTGGCAATAAACCAATATCTGGAGATATAGGTTTAAGTAAAAGTGCAACAACACCTATCGTAATTAATAATATAAATGATGTATATGCTAGAACAATAGAATCATATGGTACATATCATCCAATAAGAGGTGGATTCGGTTATGATACACAACCTCAATTACATGTGGGGTTAATTGCAACTCCTCAATTAAAACCAACAGATAATTCAACTAGTTATTTAAATAGCGCATGTTATTGGAAAGTAGAATGTTCAATAGAAATTAAATGTAATATTACATCAGCATTTGGCAAAGGATTTAGTGTTAGTTGGCCTTTAGAAGCAACTTTTTGTGCTAATTATGATAGAGCTTACACAGATGGTCAAACATTATTCGGCGTTACAGATGACGATAATGGAAAAGTAAATGCAATTTTAAATGAAGAAGATGATGATGAAGAATATGATGTTATAAATAAAACACAACATTTAAATTTATAATTTTATTTTTTATTGTAATATATTATATTTTTTCAATAAATGATAACTTGACAAAGGATGTGGTTTTTTATTATAATTTTTTAAATTTTTATATGATCTCCACTTATAAATAAACATTCTAGATCTAAAAGCTTTATCATTTGGGAATACATCGTTATTTGATAGAACAATAATTGGTGTTCGCATGACTACAGTATCATTTGAATATTTAACTTTAGCTGCAACAGTATCTCCACCAAATAACATTTTTAATGTTTCAGTTGCTGACGGCTCCAGTATAGGTTCGTTCCATAGAATTATTCTCTTGTCAACGCATTCCATTAATGGAAAAGAACTATAACGATTAAAATTGCCAACTTGGCCAAAATTTAAACAAAAATGAATAAAAGTATCAAAAAAATAATTTTTACCAGCATTTGGAGGTGATAATATAAATAAAGTATTTTTTTTAGGAATATTTTTATCAATAACATTATATAAATTAATTAAAAATTTTATTATTTCATTATAATCATAGTATTGAAATTTTAATAAGTCATCTAAAATATTTACTGATTCTTGAATAGAATAATAATAATTATATAAATTACCTACTGGTGCGTTGAAAATTAAATTTTGTGGTTCAACAGATTGCAAATATAAAAAAATTTCCTGGAAAGTTAAATTATTTATATAGTTATTTACTATTCTTATACAATTTTTTATTAAAGTAGAATTTAAGTCAAAGAATCGAAATTGCGAAGATAGCCACATTGATGTATTTAAAATATGGCTTATAGGAGCTGTTGGATGTTCTTTTAGAAAATCAATTATTTTGTCTCCCTTTCCTCTCTTTTGACATTTGGTATCTGTTGTAACTGATTCGTTACAGATACTAATAACTTCATTATTGTTTTGTAATTGGGATCCAAAGGAGATTGGATTATAAATGTTGAACGAAAATTCGCTTCCGTCCACCATTCCTTCTTCGGCTTCTTGCAGATCTTGGAAAAATCGTATACATCTAGTTTCACAACTTGGAAACCACGTTCCCCCGGCGATGTTATAGTATATGTACTCCCTGGAATCTTTCTGCAAATAGATTGACAGATTGATCCAGTGCTGGAGCGTGAATTTCCAACTTGGAATAACGCGTCGAGCGAATCTTCTAGTGATACGTTCCTGGAAGCAGGAATTGAAGGAACATCGGCAGGAATTGTTGGAGTAATTGCAGTCGTGGATGACATGGATGTGATTCCCGTGATGTGCGATGATGAGGATGGTCCCTGAAAATTTTCTACATAATTGTTGGTAATCCATGTTGATGTTTCCAACGTCATAGATTGTTCCAAATACATCGTGGACCACTCGCTGTTTAATAGGATTATGATTAAATGCTTCAACGAATACTTGCCTAATTCTTTCTTTTGGGCAAGAATTATTTTCTGTGCATACAGGAGGGAGTCCATCAACGTATGTAGAGATCGTTTCGCCTCGTACTGCTTCTGTTTCAAAGAGAGAGAGATCAAAATCTCCAATGTTGTATTCGCATGAAGAAGGAATTCCTTTGTCCATAGCAGCATCACCAATGAAAGAAGCGAAATATGCGTTGAGTTCTCTGGAAGAAGACTCGCCTTTTTCATTTCTGCTTCGACATCCAATTTCTTTTTTTTGGTCATCTCCTGATTGTCCTCTGCTTTCCTTTTCTTCCGTTTCTCCTTCACTATCGTCTCCTCCACTGCTTGCGTATTCGGCATTACTGATACTTCTTCGTAATCGCTTAATCTTTGTCCAAGTTGAATCTCCTGCTCGTTTTCTGACTCCAATGGAGAATCGTCGTCTAATACTACTGGCTCGCGAATCGTCACTTTTTTCGTCGGTGCCATTTTCTTCACTTGAATAATTATACGAACACTCACTTTCGCTACTAGAATTCATTTAAGTTACTTGAGAAATTTATTGCGCTTATATACTCTTTTGCAAAATAAGTCGTTAACTATGCGCAGTAAAAATAATAAAACATTATGGCGACGACGACGACGACGACGATGCCGACAGCGCAGTCAATAGTGGCAAAGCTGAATTTTCCATTCGGCAGCTATCGGCCGAAGGCCATGATATAGCTAAGCCATGAATAGGATAATTCAGCTTTGCCACTATTGACTGCGCTGTCGGCATCGTCGTCGTCGTCGTCGTCGCCATAATGTTTTATTATTTTTACTGCGCATATAATACTATAACGTAAACATGAAGTCACGTTGCACGTTAAAAACCAGTATAATACAATGTTGCTAAGTAATACAATGTTGCTAAGATAATTTATTGCGCATATTGGTATTATTTAAATAATTTTAAAATGGTTTTGCTGTTAGTATGGTGTTATATCATAGCAGTGACGGATACACATTTCCAGGTCATAATTACTTGGGGCCAGGCAACACAGTATACAAAGACGACGAACCGGTTGATGAAGTTGATTTTGATGCATACATTCACGATTTAACATATGAATTAGCAATAACAAAGGAACAAATAAGAGAAGCTGATCGTGTTGCAATTAATTCATTTATATCTGATTATCATAAGAACGGATCATTAGCTGAATTAACTGGAATTGTTGGATTATCATTGAAATATGGTTTTGAAAGTGTGTTTGGTGTACAATATCCTAGAATGCAAGGAGAAAAAGAGAAAACTTTACCTCAATTAATATATGCTTCACGAGAAAGACATTTTGCACAAGAGTGGGCACGTATAAAAGATACACCAGATAAAGGCGGATATCGAAATTTTCAAGAATTTAAAGCAAACGCATTAATAAGTAAACAAATCTACGATAGTTATAAAGTTGGAGGATACTATTATAAAGCTTTAGAAAGAGATTTTAATGCAAACCGCGCCGGAACCAATAACGGACCACCCGCCAAGAGACCAAGATCTGATCCAGATAGTGAATCTGATTCAAGTGTTGAACACGATCCTTTATTCGTTGAAAAAACTAATCATCCTAATAGTGCTTCTTCTAATATGGATGTTGATCAAGAAAATATTCATCAGCAAAGTGGTTCAGGTCGTGGCCCGAATACAGGGGCGCGATCGGGTGCAACAGGAAGTGGAGATTCCTCTACTACGGGTATCACATGGATAAGACCTAGTACACCATGTTCTAGTAATTATATGCATTTTTCAAAGACCAAAATTTTAGTAAGTTATGGTTATAGTACTGAGAACATTCAAACTTCACAAACAATTGATCAAATTACTACACCTTTAGCTCTAATTCCAGTTGATTTTATACCTTTTTATCTAAGTGAAGCTGAATATGATATGTTACCGACAACTGCAGAAGTAATGAAAGTTACATGCCAAGTAACTCCATTAGGTACTCGTACTGCTTTTGACATTGGTTCAACTGTGACTGGAACAGCAACTTCAGAATATGTACCAATTGGATTGGTAGCAGAAGGATTAAATAAAACATTTTATGGAAAAAATGTAAAATATACTTCAGCTGGAACAGATCCGATGAGAGTAACTGGATTGGAAACAATTGATGTTACTGAAATGTACCAAAAATATTATAAACACATTCCATCAAATGCACTATGTGTTCCAACACCAATTGAACAATACTTTGTCCATGAATGGAACCGAGAAAGAAATCCAGATGATGGCAAATATCCAGAATATATAATTCATGATAAAGGAAGTGTGAGAATGGATGAAAAAGTTCACCAGTTTTTAATAAATCAATCAATAGGAATCCCAATTGCAAATTATGAATATAGACCAAAAAGTGGATTTATAAAACGTGGTAAAGAACATTTTGTCCCATATACGAGACAAAAATATAAAGTTCATTCTTCAAAAATTAGACCACATAGTCATGTACTACAATTCTTTAAAGCTGGCAATAAACCAATATCTGGAGATATAGGTTTAAGTAAAAGTGCAACAACACCTATCGTAATTAATAATATAAATGATGTATATGCTAGAACAATAGAATCATATGGTACATATCATCCAATAAGAGGTGGATTCGGTTATGATACACAACCTCAATTACATGTGGGGTTAATTGCAACTCCTCAATTAAAACCAACAGATAATTCAACTAGTTATTTAAATAGCGCATGTTATTGGAAAGTAGAATGTTCAATAGAAATTAAATGTAATATTACATCAGCATTTGGCAAAGGATTTAGTGTTAGTTGGCCTTTAGAAGCAACTTTTTGTGCTAATTATGACAGAGCTTACACAGATGGTCAAACATTATTCGGCGTTACAGATGACGATAATGGAAAAGTAAATGCAATTTTAAATGAAGAAGATGAAGATGAAGAATATGATGTTATAAATAAAACACAACATTTAAATTTATAATTTTATTTTTTATTGTAATATATTATATTTTTTCAATAAATGATAACTTGACAAAGGATGTGGTTTTTTATTATAATTTTTTAAATTTTTATATGATCTCCACTTATAAATAAACATTCTAGATCTAAAAGCTTTATCATTTGGGAATACATCGTTATTTGATAGAACAATAATTGGTGTTCGCATGACTACAGTATCATTTGAATATTTAACTTTAGCTGCAACAGTATCTCCACCAAATAACATTTTCAATGTTTCAGTTGCTGACGGCTCCAGTATAGGTTCGTTCCATAGAATTATTCTCTTGTCAACGCATTCCATTAATGGAAAAGAACTATAACGATTAAAATTGCCAACTTGGCCAAAATTTAAACAAAAATGAATAAAAGTATCAAAGAAATAATTTTTACCAGCATTTGGAGGTGATAATATAAATAAAGTATTTTTTTTAGGAATATTTTTATCAATAACATTATATAAATTAATTAAAAATTTTATTATTTCATTATAATCATTATAAAATTGAAATTTTAATAAGTCATCTAAAATATTTACTGATTCTTGAATAGAATAATAATAATTATATAAATTACCTACTGGTGCGTTGAAAATTAAATTTTGTGGTTCAACAGATTGTAAATATAAAAAAATTTCCTGGAAAGTTAAATTATTTATATAGTTATTTACTATTCTTATACAATTTTTTATTAAAGTAGAATTTAAGTCAAAGAATCGAAATTGCGAAGATAGCCACATTGATGTATTTAAAATATGGCTTATAGGAGCTGTTGGATGTTCTTTTAGAAAATCAATTATTTTGTCTCCCTTTCCTCTCTTTTGACATTTGGTATCTGTTGTAACTGATTCGTTACAGATACTAATAACTTCATTATTGTTTTGTAATTGGGATCCAAAGGAGATTGGATTATAAATGTTGAACGAAAATTCGCTTCCGTCCACCATTCCTTCTTCGGCTTCTTGCAGATCTTGGAAAAATCGTATACATCTAGTTTCACAACTTGGAAACCACGTTCCCCCGGCGATGTTATAGTATATGTACTCCCTGGAATCTTTCTGCAAATAGATTGACAGATTGATCCAGTGCTGGAGCGTGAATTTCCAACTTGGAATAACGCGTCGAGCGAATCTTCTAGTGATACGTTCCTGGAAGCAGGAATTGAAGGAACATCGGCAGGAATTGTTGGAGTAATTGCAGTCGTGGATGACATGGATGTGATTCCCGTGATGTGCGATGATGAGGATGGTCCCTGAAAATTTTCTACATAATTGTTGGTAATCCATGTTGATGTTTCCAACGTCATAGATTGTTCCAAATACATCGTGGACCACTCGCTGTTTAATAGGATTATGATTAAATGCTTCAACGAATACTTGCCTAATTCTTTCCTTTGGGCAAGAATTATTTTCTGTGCATACAGGAGGGAGTCCATCAACGTATGTAGAGATCGTTTCGCCTCGTACTGCTTCTGTTTCAAAGAGAGAGAGATCAAAATCTCCAATGTTGTATTCGCATGAAGAAGGAATTCCTTTGTCCATAGCAGCATCACCAATGAAAGAAGCGAAATATGCGTTGAGTTCTCTGGAAGAAGACTCGCCTTTTTCATTTCTGCTTCGACATCCAATTTCTTTTTTTTGGTCATCTCCTGATTGTCCTCTGCTTTCCTTTTCTTCCGTTTCTCCTTCACTATCGTCTCCTCCACTGCTTGCGTATTCGGCATTACTGATACTTCTTCGTAATCGCTTAATCTTTGTCCAAGTTGAATCTCCTGCTCGTTTTCTGACTCCAATGGAGAATCGTCGTCTAATACTACTGGCTCGCGAATCGTCACTTTTTTCGTCGGTGCCATCTTCTTCACTTGAATAATTATACGAACACTCACTTTCGCTACTAGAATTCATTTAAGTTACTTGAGAAATTTATTGCGCTTATATACTCTTTTGCAAAATAAGTCGTTAACTATGCGCAGTAAAAATAATAAAACATTATGGCGACGACGACGACGACGTCGATGCCGACAGCGCAGTCAATAGTGGCAAAGCTGAATTTTCCTATTCATGGCTTAGCTATATCATGGCCTTCGGCCGATAGCTGCCGATAGCATTTGAATGTTGCAATCTTTGATATTTAGGACGAACCGTATAGAATTTAGGTCCATTTGAAGTTATATCAGTGTTTTATTTGGGACTCAAGGGTAGCATAGCTATGAGCGATAGCTTAAATTGACAAGAGGCTCGAGTACTTTATTGTCACAAAATTTCAAGGACGCTCCTGCAAAAAGTTACAAGCATTTGAATGTTGCAAACTCTGATATGTTCGACGGACCGTATATAAATTAGGTCCATTTGAAGTTCTATCTGCATTTGATTTGGGACTCAAGGGTAGCATAGCTATGAGCGATATCTTAAATTGACAAGTGGCTCGAGTACTTTATTGTCACAAAATTTCAAGGTTTTAGGACGCTCCAGTAAAAAGTTACAAGCATTTGATTGTTGCAAACTTTTATAGGTATAGGTCGCACCGTACAGAAGTTAAGGCCGTTTGAAGTTTTATCAGTGTTTGATTTGGGACTCAAGGGTAGCATAGCTATAAGCGATAGCTTACATTGATAAGAGGCACGAGTTCTGTGATGTCAAAAAATTTCAAAATTTTATGACGCTCCAGTAAAAAGTTACTAGCAGTTGATAGTTGCAAACATTGATAGGTGCAGGACTCACCGTATAGAAGTTAGGGCCATTTGAAGTTTTATCAGTATTTTATTTGGTACTCAAAAGTAGCATAGCTATGAGCGATAGCTTAAATGGATAAGAGGCACGAGTTCTGTGATGTCACAAAATTCAAGGTTTTATGACGCTCCAGTTACAGGCATTTGAATGTTGCAAACTTTGATAGGTATAGGACGCACCCTATAGAAGTTTGGACCATTTGAAGTCTTATCAGTGTTTGATATCGGACTCAAGGGTAGCATAGCTATGAGCGATAGATAGCTTAAATTGATAAGAGGCTCGAGTACATTATTGTCAAAAATTTCAAGATTTTATGACGCTCCAGTAAAAAGTTACAAACATTTGATTGTTGCAAACTTTGATCGGTGTAGGACGCACCGTATAGAAGATAGGGCCATTTGAAATTTTAGCAGTGTTTGATTTTGGAGTCTAGGGTTTCATAGCTATGAGCTATAGCTTAAATTGACAAGAGGTTCGAGTACTTTACTGACCCAAAATTTCAAGGACGCTCCTGCAAAAAGTTACAAGCATTTGAATGTTGCAAACTTTGATAGGTGTAGGACGTACCGTACAGAAGTTAGAGCCATTTGAAGATTTAGCAGTGTTTTATTTTGAAGTCAAGTGTAGCATAGCTATGAGCCATAGCTTAAATGGATAAGGGGCTCGAGTACTTTATTGTTACAAAAAATCAAGATTTTATGCCGCTCCAGTAAAAAGTTACAAGCATTTGATTGTTGCAAACTTTGATAGGTGTAGGACGCACCGTTTAGAAGTTAGGGCCATTTGAAGTTTTATCAGTGTTCAATTTGGGACTCAAGGGTATCATAGCTATGAGATATAGTTTAAATTGACAAGAGGCTCGAGTACTTTATTGTCCCAAAATTTCAAGATTTTATGACGCTCCAATAAAAAGTTACAAGCATTTGAATGTTGCAATCTTTGATATTTAGGACGAACCGTATAGAATTTAGGTCCATTTGAAGTTATATCAGTGTTTTATTTGGGACTCAAGGGTAGCATAGCTATGAGCGATAGCTTAAATTGACAAGAGGCTCGAGTACTTTATTGTCACAAAATTTCAAGGACGCTCCTGCAAAAAGTTACAAGCATTTGAATGTTGCAAACTCTGATATGTTCGACGGACCGTATATAAATTAGGTCCATTTGAAGTTCTATCTGTATTTGATTTGGGACTCAAGGGTAGCATAGCTATGAGCGATATCTTAAATTGACAAGCGGCTCGAGTACTTTATTGTCACAAAATTTCAAGGTTTTAGGACGCTCCAGTAAAAAGTTACAAGCATTTGAATTTTGCAAACTTTGATAGGTATAGGAAGCACCCTATAGAAGTTTGGACCATTTGAAGTTTTATCAGTGTTTGATATCGGACTCAAGGGTAGCATAGCTATGAGCGATAGCTTAAATTGATAAGAGGACCGAGTACATTATTGTCACAAAGTTTCCAGATTTTATGACGCTCCAGTAAAAAGATACAAGCATTTGATTGTTGCAAAATTTGATAGGTGTAGGACGCACCGTAAAGAAGTTAGGGCCATTTGAAGTTTTAGCAGTGTTTGATTTTCGAGTCAAGGGTAGCATAGTTATGAGCGATAGCTTAAATTGATAAGAGGACCGAGTACATTATTGTCACAAAGTTTCCAGATTTTATGACGCTCCAGTAAAAAGATACAAGCATTTGATTGTTGCAAAATTTGATAGGTGTAGGACGCACCGTAAAGAAGTTAGGGCCATTTGAAGTTTTATCAGTGTGTGCTTTGGGACTCAAGGATAGCATAGCTATGAGCGATAACTTAAATTGTTAAGAGGCTCGAGTACTTTATTGTCACAAAATTTCAAGGTTTTATGACGCTCCAGTAAAAAGTTACAAGCATTTGATTGTTGCAAACTTTGATAGGTGTAGGACGCACCGTATAGAAGTTAGGGCCATTTGAAGTTTTATCAGTGTTGGATTTGGGACTCAAGGCTAGCATAGCTATGAGCGATAGCTTAAATTGATAAGAGGCTCGATTACTTTATTGTCACAAAATTTCAAGGTTTTATGACGCTCCAGTAAAAAGTTACAAGCATTTGATTGTTGCAAACTTTGATCGGTGTTGGACGCACCGTATAGAAGTTAGGGCCATTTGCAGGTTTAGCATAGTTTTATTTGGGACTCAAGGGTAGCATAGCTAGGAGTGGTAGCTTAAATTGAAAAGAGGCTCGAGTACTTTATTGTCACAAAATTTCAAGGTTTTATGACGTTCCAGTAAAAATTCACAAGCATTTGATTGTTGCAAACTTTGATAGGTGTAGGACGCACCGTTTTGAAGTTAGGGCCATTTGAATTTTTATCATTGTTCGATTTGGGACTCAAGGGTATCATAGCTATGAGCGATAGTTTAAATTGACAAGAGGCTCGAGAACTTTATTGTCCCAAAATTTCAAGATTTAATGACGCTCCAGTAAAAAGTTACAAGCATTTGAATGTTGCAATCTTTGATATGTAGGACGGACCGTATAGAATTTAGGTCCATTTGAAGTTTTATCAGTGTTTTATTTGGGACTCAAGGGTAGCATAGCTATGAGCGATAGCTTAAATTGACAAGAGGCTCGAGTACTTTATTGTCACAAAATTTCAAGGACGCTCCTGCCAAAAGTAACAAGCATTTGAATTTTGCAAACTTTGATAGGTGTAGGACGTACCGTACATAAGTTAGAGCCATTTGAAGATTTAGCAGTGTTTTATTTTGAAGTCAAGTGTAGCATAGCTATAGCTTAAATGGATAAGAGGCTCGAGTACTTTATTGTCACAAAATTTCAAGATTTTATGACACTCCAGTAAAAAATTACAAGCATTTGAATGTTGCAAACTTTGATATGTACGACGGACCGTATATAAGTTATGTCCATTTGAAGTTCTAACTGTATTTGATTTGGGACTCAAGGGTAGCATAGCTATGGGCGATATCTTAAATTGACAAGAGGCTCGAGTACTTTATTGTCACAAAATTTCAAGGTTTTAGGACACTCCAGTAAAAAGTTACAAGCATTTGAATGTTGCAAACTTTGGTAGGTATAGGACGCTTCGTATAGAAGTTTGGACCATTTGAAGTTTTATCAGTGTTTGATATATGACTCAAGGGTTGCATAGCTATGAGCGATAGCTTAAATTGACAAGAGGCTCGAGTACTTTATTGTCACAAAATTTAAAGATTTTATGACGCTCCAGTGAAAAGTTACAAGCATTTGATTGTTGCAAACTTTGATAGGTGTAGGACGCACTGTATAAAACTTAGGGCCATTTGAAGTTTTAGCATTGTTTGATTTTGGAGCCAAGGGTAGCATAGCTATGAGCGATAGCTTAAATTGACAAGAGGCTCGAGTTCTGTGATGTCAAAAAATTTCAAAATTTTATGACGCTGCAGTAAAAAGTTACTAGCAGTTGATAGTTGCAAACTTTGATAGGTGCAGGACTCACCGTATAGAAGTTAGGGCCATTTGAAGTTTTATCAGTATTTTATTTGGTACTCAAAAGTAGCATAGCTATGAGCGATAGCTTAAATGGATAAGAGGCACGAGTTCTGTGATGTCACAAAATTTCAAGGTTTTATGACGCTCCAGTTACAGGCATTTGAATGTTGCAAACTTTGATAGGTATAGGACGCACCCTATAGAAGTTTGGACCATTTGAAGTCTTATCAGTGTTTGATATCGGACTCAAGGGTAGCATAGCTATGAGCGATAGATAGCTTAAATTGATAAGAGGCTCGAGTACATTATTGTCAAAAATTTCAAGATTTTATGACGCTCCAGTAAAAAGTTACAAACATTTGATTGTTGCAAACTTTGATCGGTGTAGGACGCACCGTATAGAAGATAGGGCCATTTGAAATTTTAGCAGTGTTTGATTTTGGAGTCTAGGGTTTCATAGCTATGAGCTATATCTTAAATTGACAAGAGGTTCGAGTACTTTACTCACCCAAAATTTCAAGGACGCTCCTGCAAAAAGTTACAAGCATTTGAATGTTGCAAACTTTGATAGGTGTAGGACGTACCGTACAGAAGTTAGAGCCATTTGAAGATTTAGCAGTGTTTTATTTTGAAGTCAAGTGTAGCATAGCTATGAGCCATAGCTTAAATGGATAAGAGGCTCGAGTACTTTATTGTCACGAAAAATCAAGATTTTATGCCGCTCCAGTAAAAAGTTACAAGCATTTGATTGTTGCAAACTTTGATAGGTGTAGGACGCACCGTTTAGAAGTTAGGGCCATTTGAAGTTTTATCAGTGTTTAATTTGGGACTCAAGGGTATCATAGCTATGAGATATAGTTTAAATTGACAAGAGGCTCGAGTACTTTATTGTCCCAAAATTTGAAGATTTTATGACGCTCCAATAAAAAGTTACAAGCATTTGAATGTTGCAATCTTTGATATTTAGGACGAACCGTATAGAATTTAGGTCCATTTGAAGTTATATCAGTGTTTTATTTGGGACTCAAGGGTAGCATAGCTATGACCGATAGCTTAAATTGACAAGAGGCTCGAGTACTTTATTGTCACACAATTTCAAGGACGCTCCTGCAAAAAGTTACAAGCATTTGAATGTTGCAAACTCTGATATGTTCGACGGACCGTATATAAATTAGGTCCATTTGAAGTTCTATCTGTATTTGATTTGGGACTCAAGGGTAGCATAGCTATGAGCGATATCTTAAATTGACAAGTGGCTCGAGTACTTTATTGTCACAAAATTTCAAGGTTTTAGGACGCTCCAGTAAAAAGTTACAAGCATTTGATTGTTGCAAACTTTGATAGGTAAAGGATGCACCGTACAGAAGTTCAGGCCATTTGAAGTTTTATCAGTGTTTGATTTGGGACTCAAGGGATGCATAGCTCTGAGCGAAAGCTTACATTTATAAGAGGCACGCGTACTGTGATGTCACAAAATTTCAAGGTTTTATGACGCTCCAGTAAAAAGTTACAAGCAGTTGATTGTTGCAAACTTTGATAGGTGTAGGACGCACCGTATAGAAGAAAGGGCCATTTGAAGTTTTATCAGAGTTTTATTTGGGACTTAAGGGTAGCATAGCTATGAGCGATAGCTTAAATGGATAAGAAGCTCGAGAACTGTGATGTCACAAAATTTCAAGGTTTTATGACGCTCCAGTAAAAAGTTACAAGCATTTGAATTTTGCAAACTTTGATAGGTATAGGAAGCACCCTATAGAAGTTTGGACCATTTGAAGTTTTATCAGTGTTTGATATCGGACTCAAGGGTAGCATAGCTATGAGCGATAGCTTAAATTGATAAGAGGTTCTAGTACTTTATTGTCACAAAATTTCCAGATTTTATGACTCTCCAGTAAAAAGTTACAAGCATTTTATTGTTGCAAACTTTGATAGGTGTAGGACGCACCGTATAGAAGTTAGGGCCATTTGAAGTTTTAGCAGTGTTTGATTTTCGAGTCAAGGGTAGCATAGTTATGAGCGATAGCTTAAATTGATAAGAGGACCGAGTACATTATTGTCACAAAGTTTCCAGATTTTATGACGCTCCAGTAAAAAGATACAAGCATTTGATTGTTGCAAAATTTGATAGGTGTAGGACGCACCGTATAGAAGTTAGGGCCATTTGAAGTTTTATCAGTGTGTGCTTTGGGACTCAAGGATAGTATAGCTATGAGCGATAACTTAAATTGTTAAGAGGCTCGAGTACTTTATTGTCACAAAATTTCAAGGTTTTATGACGCTCCAGTAAAAAGTTACAAGCATTTGATTGTTGCAAACTTTGATAGGTGTAGGACGCACCGTATAGAAGTTAGGGCCATTTGAAGTTTTATCAGTGTTGGATTTGGGACTCAAGGGTAGCATAGCTATGAGCGATAGCTTAAATTGATAAGAGGCTCGATTACTTTATTGTCACAAAATTTCAAGGTTTTATGACGCTCCAGTAAAAAGTTACAAGCATTTGATTGTTGCAAACTTTGATCGGTGTTGGACGCACCGTATAGAAGTTAGGGCCATTTGCAGGTTTAGCATAGTTTTATTTGGGACTCAAGGGTAGCATAACTAGGAGCGGTAGCTTAAATTGAAAAGAGGCTCGAGTACTTTATTGTCACAAAATTTCAAGGTTTTATGACGCTCCAGTAAAAATTCACAAGCATTTGATTGTTGCAAACTTTGATAGGTGTAGGACGCACCGTTTTGAAGTTAGGGCCATTTGAAGTTTTATCAGTGTTCGATTTGGGACTCAAGGGTATCATAGCTATGAGCGATAGCTTAAATTGACAAGAGGCTCGAGTACTTTATTGTCACAAAATTTCCAGATTTTATGACTCTCCAGTAAAAAATTACAAGCATTTTATTGTTGCAAACTTTGATAGGTGTAGGACGCACCGTATAGAAGTTAGGGCCATTTGAAGTTTTAGCAGTGTTTGATTTTCGAGTCAAGGGTAGCATAGTTATGAGCGATAGCTTAAATTGATAAGAGGACCGAGTACATTATTGTCACAAAGTTTCCAGATTTTATGACGCTCCAGTAAAAAGATACAACCATTTGATTGTTGCAAAATTTGATAGGTGTAGGACGCACCGTATAGAAGTTAGGGCCATTTGAAGTTTTATCAGTGTGTGCTTTGGGACTCAAGGATAGTATAGCTATGAGCGATAACTTAAATTGTTAAGAGGCTCGAGTACTTTATTGTCACAAAATTTCAAGGTTTTATGACGCTCCAGTAAAAAGTTACAAGCAGTTGATTGTTGCAAACTTTGATAGGTGTAGGACGCACCGTATAGAAGAAAGGGCCATTTGAAGTTTTATCAGAGTTTTATTTGGGACTTAAGGGTAGCATAGCTATGAGCGATAGCTTAAATGGATAAGAAGCTCGAGAACTGTGATGTCACAAAATTTCAAGGTTTTATGACGCTCCAGTAAAAAGTTACAAGCATTTGAATTTTGCAAACTTTGATAGGTATAGGAAGCACCCTATAGAAGTTTGGACCATTTGAAGTTTTATCAGTGTTTGATATCGGACTCAAGGGTAGCATAGCTATGAGCGATAGCTTAAATTGATAAGAGGTTCTAGTACTTTATTGTCACAAAATTTCCAGATTTTATGACTCTCCAGTAAAAAGTTACAAGCATTTTATTGTTGCAAACTTTGATAGGTGTAGGACGCACCGTATAGAAGTTAGGGCCATTTGAAGTTTTAGCAGTGTTTGATTTTCGAGTCAAGGGTAGCATAGTTATGAGCGATAGCTTAAATTGATAAGAGGACCGAGTACATTATTGTCACAAAGTTTCCAGATTTTATGACGCTCCAGTAAAAAGATACAAGCATTTGATTGTTGCAAAATTTGATAGGTGTAGGACGCACCGTATAGAAGTTAGGGCCATTTGAAGTTTTATCAGTGTGTGCTTTGGGACTCAAGGATAGTATAGCTATGAGCGATAACTTAAATTGTTAAGAGGCTCGAGTACTTTATTGTCACAAAATTTCAAGGTTTTATGACGCTCCAGTAAAAAGTTACAAGCATTTGATTGTTGCAAACTTTGATAGGTGTAGGACGCACCGTATAGAAGTTAGGGCCATTTGAAGTTTTATCAGTGTTGGATTTGGGACTCAAGGGTAGCATAGCTATGAGCGATAGCTTAAATTGATAAGAGGCTCGATTACTTTATTGTCACAAAATTTCAAGGTTTTATGACGCTCCAGTAAAAAGTTACAAGCATTTGATTGTTGCAAACTTTGATCGGTGTTGGACGCACCGTATAGAAGTTAGGGCCATTTGCAGGTTTAGCATAGTTTTATTTGGGACTCAAGGGTAGCATAGCTAGGAGCGGTAGCTTAAATTGAAAAGAGGCTCGAGTACTTTATTGTCACAAAATTTCAAGGTTTTATGACGCTCCAGTAAAAATTCACAAGCATTTGATTGTTGCAAACTTTGATAGGTGTAGGACGCACCGTTTTGAAGTTAGGGCCATTTGAAGTTTTATCAGTGTTCGATTTGGGACTCAAGGGTATCATAGCTATGAGCGATAGCTTAAATTGACAAGAGGCTCGAGTACTTTATTGTCACAAAATTTCCAGATTTTATGACTCTCCAGTAAAAAATTACAAGCATTTTATTGTTGCAAACTTTGATAGGTGTAGGACGCACCGTATAGAAGTTAGGGCCATTTGAAGTTTTAGCAGTGTTTGATTTTCGAGTCAAGGGTAGCATAGTTATGAGCGATAGCTTAAATTGATAAGAGGACCGAGTACATTATTGTCACAAAGTTTCCAGATTTTATGACGCTCCAGTAAAAAGATACAAGCATTTGATTGTTGCAAAATTTGATAGGTGTAGGACGCACCGTATAGAAGTTAGGGCCATTTGAAGTTTTATCAGTGTGTGCTTTGGGACTCAAGGATAGTATAGCTATGAGCGATAACTTAAATTGTTAAGAGGCTCGAGTACTTTATTGTCACAAAATTTCAAGGTTTTATGACGCTCCAGTAAAAAGTTACAAGCATTTGATTGTTGCAAACTTTGATAGGTGTAGGACGCACCGTATAGAAGTTAGGGCCATTTGAAGTTTTATCAGTGTTGGATTTGGGACTCAAGGGTAGCATAGCTATGAGCGATAGCTTAAATTGATAAGAGGCTCGATTACTTTATTGTCACAAAATTTCAAGGTTTTATGACGCTCCAGTAAAAAGTTACAAGCATTTGATTGTTGCAAACTTTGATCGGTGTTGGACGCACCGTATAGAAGTTAGGGCCATTTGCAGGTTTAGCATAGTTTTATTTGGGACTCAAGGGTAGCATAGCTAGGAGCGGTAGCTTAAATTGAAAAGAGGCTCGAGAACTTTATTGTCCCAAAATTTCAAGATTTAATGACGCTCCAGTAAAAAGTTACAAGCATTTGAATGTTGCAATCTTTGATATGTAGGACGGACCGTATCGAATTTAGGGCCATTTGAAGTTTTATCAGTGTGTGCTTTGGGACTCAAGGGTAGTATAGCTATGAGCGATAACTTAAATTGTTAAGAGGCTCTAGTACTTTATTGTCACAAAATTTCAAGGTTTTATGACGCTCCAGTAAAAAGTTACAAGCAGTTGATTGTTGCAAACTTTGATAGGTGTAGGACGCACCGTATAGAAGAAAGGGCCATTTGAAGTTTTATCAGAGTTTTATTTGGGACTTAAGGGTAGCATAGCTATGAGCGATAGCTTAAATGGATAAGAAGCTCGAGAACTGTGATGTCACAAAATTTCAAGGTTTTATGACGCTCCAGTAAAAAGTTACAAGCATTTGAATTTTGCAAACTTTGATAGGTATAGGAAGCACCCTATAGAAGTTTGGACCATTTGAAGTTTTATCAGTGTTTGATATCGGACTCAAGGGTAGCATAGCTATGAGCGATAGCTTAAATTGATAAGAGGTTCTAGTACTTTATTGTCACAAAATTTCCAGATTTTATGACTCTCCAGTAAAAAGTTACAAGCATTTTATTGTTGCAAACTTTGATAGGTGTAGGACGCACCGTATAGAAGTTAGGGCCATTTGAAGTTTTAGCAGTGTTTGATTTTCGAGTCAAGGGTAGCATAGTTATGAGCGATAGCTTAAATTGATAAGAGGACCGAGTACATTATTGTCACAAAGTTTCCAGATTTTATGACGCTCCAGTAAAAAGATACAAGCATTTGATTGTTGCAAAATTTGATAGGTGTAGGACGCACCGTATAGAAGTTAGGGCCATTTGAAGTTTTATCAGTGTGTGCTTTGGGACTCAAGGATAGTATAGCTATGAGCGATAACTTAAATTGTTAAGAGGCTCGAGTACTTTATTGTCACAAAATTTCAAGGTTTTATGACGCTCCAGTAAAAAGTTACAAGCATTTGATTGTTGCAAACTTTGATAGGTGTAGGACGCACCGTATAGAAGTTAGGGCCATTTGAAGTTTTATCAGTGTTGGATTTGGGACTCAAGGGTAGCATAGCTATGAGCGATAGCTTAAATTGATAAGAGGCTCGATTACTTTATTGTCACAAAATTTCAAGGTTTTATGACGCTCCAGTAAAAAGTTACAAGCATTTGATTGTTGCAAACTTTGATCGGTGTTGGACGCACCGTATAGAAGTTAGGGCCATTTGCAGGCTTAGCATAGTTTTATTTGGGACTCAAGGGTAGCATAGCTAGGAGCGGTAGCTTAAATTGAAAAGAGGCTCGAGTACTTTATTGTCACAAAATTTCAAGGTTTTATGACGCTCCAGTAAAAATTCACAAGCATTTGATTGTTGCAAACTTTGATAGGTGTAGGACGCACCGTTTTGAAGTTAGGGCCATTTGAAGTTTTATCAGTGTTCGATTTGGGACTCAAGGGTATCATAGCTATGAGCGATAGCTTAAATTGACAAGAGGCTCGAGTACTTTATTGTCACAAAATTTCCAGATTTTATGACTCTCCAGTAAAAAATTACAAGCATTTTATTGTTGCAAACTTTGATAGGTGTAGGACGCACCGTATAGAAGTTAGGGCCATTTGAAGTTTTAGCAGTGTTTGATTTTCGAGTCAAGGGTAGCATAGTTATGAGCGATAGCTTAAATTGATAAGAGGACCGAGTACATTATTGTCACAAAGTTTCCAGATTTTATGACGCTCCAGTAAAAAGATACAAGCATTTGATTGTTGCAAAATTTGATAGGTGTAGGACGCACCGTATAGAAGTTAGGGCCATTTGAAGTTTTATCAGTGTGTGCTTTGGGACTCAAGGATAGTATAGCTATGAGCGATAACTTAAATTGTTAAGAGGCTCGAGTACTTTATTGTCACAAAATTTCAAGGTTTTATGACGCTCCAGTAAAAAGTTACAAGCATTTGATTGTTGCAAACTTTGATAGGTGTAGGACGCACCGTATAGAAGTTAGGGCCATTTGAAGTTTTATCAGTGTTGGATTTGGGACTCAAGGGTAGCATAGCTATGAGCGATAGCTTAAATTGATAAGAGGCTCGATTACTTTATTGTCACAAAATTTCAAGGTTTTATGACGCTCCAGTAAAAAGTTACAAGCATTTGATTGTTGCAAACTTTGATCGGTGTTGGACGCACCGTATAGAAGTTAGGGCCATTTGCAGGTTTAGCATAGTTTTATTTGGGACTCAAGGGTAGCATAGCTAGGAGCGGTAGCTTAAATTGAAAAGAGGCTCGAGAACTTTATTGTCCCAAAATTTCAAGATTTAATGACGCTCCAGTAAAAAGTTACAAGCATTTGAATGTTGCAATCTTTGATATGTAGGACGGACCGTATCGAATTTAGGTCCATTTGAAGTTTTATCAGTGTTTTATTTGGGACTCAAGGGTAGCATAGCTATGAGCGATAGCTTAAATTGACAAGAGGCTCGAGTACTTTATTGTCACAAAATTTCAAGGACGCTCCTGCCAAAAGTAACAAGCATTTGAATGTTGCAAACTTTGATAGGTGTAGGACGTACCGTACATAAGTTAGAGCCATTTGAAGATTTAGCAGTGTTTTATTTTGAAGTCAAGTGTAGCATAGCTATGAGCGATAGCTTAAATGGATAAGAGGCTCGAGTACTTTATTGTCACAAAATTTCAAGATTTTATGACACTCCAGTAAAAAATTACAAGCATTTGAATGTTGCAAACTTTGATATGTACGACGGACCGTATATAAGTTATGTCCATTTGAAGTTCTAACTGTATTTGATTTGGGACTCAAGGGTAGCATAGCTATGGGCGATATCTTAAATTGACAAGAGGCTCGAGTACTTTATTGCCACAAAATTTCAAGATTTTATGACACTCCAGTAAAAAATTACAAGCATTTGAATGTTGCAAACTTTGATATGTACGACGGACCGTATATAAGTTATGTCCATTTGAAGTTCTAACTGTATTTGATTTGGGACTCAAGGGTAGCATAGCTATGGGCGATATCTTAAATTGACAAGAGGCTCGAGTACTTTATTGTCACAAAATTTCAAGGTATTAGGACGCTCCAGTAAAAAGTTACAAGCATTTGATTGTTGCAAACTTTGAGAGGTATAGGACGCACCGTACAGAAGTTAAGGCCATTTGGAGTTTTATCTGTGTTTTATTTGGGACTCAAGGGTAGCATAGCTATGAGCGATAGCTTAAATTGATAAGAGGCACGAGTACTGTGACGTCACAAAATTTCAAGGTTTTATGACGCTCCAGTAAAAAGTTACAAGCAATTGATTGTTGCAAACTTTGATAGGTGTAGGACGCACCGTATAGAAGTTAGGGCCATTTGAAGTTTAATCAGTGTTTTATTTGGGACTCAAAAGTAGCATAGCTATGAGCGATAGCTTAAATGGATAAGAGGCTCGAGTACTTTATTGTCACAAAATTTCAAGATTTTATGACGCTCTAGTAAAAAGTTACAAGCATTTGAATGTTGCAATCTTTGGTATGTAGGACGGACCGTATAGAATTTAGGTCCATTTGAATTTTTTCAGTGTTTTATTTGGGACTCAAGGGTAGCATAGCTATGAGCGATAGCTTAAATTGACAAGAGGCTCGAGTACTTTATTGTCACAAAATTTCAAGGACGCTCCTCTAAAAACTAACAATCATTTGAATGTTGCAAACTTTGATAGGTGTAGGACACACCGTACAGAAGTTAGAGCCATTTGTAGATTTAGCAGTGTTTTATTTTGAAGTCAAGTGTAGTATAGCTATGAGCGATAGCTTAAATGGATAAGAGGCTCGAGAACTTTATTGTCACAAAATTTCCAGATTTTATGACGCTCCAGTAAAAAGTTAGAAGCATTTGAATGTTGCAAACTTTGATATGTACGACGGACTGTATAGAAGTTAGGGCCATTTGAAGTTTTATCAGTGTTTGATTTGGGACTCAAGGGTGGCATAGCAATGAGCGATAACTTAAATTGATTAGAGGCTCGAGTGCTTTATTGTCACAAAATTTCAAGGTTTTAGGACGCTCCAGTAAAAAGTTACAAGCATTTGATTGTTGCAAACTTTTATAGGTATAGGTCGCACCGTACAGAAGTAAAGGCCGTTTGAAGTTTTATCAGTGTTTGATTTGGGACTCAAGGGTGGCATAGCTATGAGCGATATCTTAAATTGACAAGAGGCTCGAGTATTTTATTGTCACAAAATTTCAAGGTATTAGGACGCTCCAGTAAAAAGTTACAAGCATTTGATTGTTGCAAACTTTGAGGGGTATAGGACGCACCGTACAGAAGTTAAGGCCATTTCGAGTTTTATCAGTGTTTGATTTGGGACTCAAGGGTAGCATAGCTATGAGCGATAGCTTGAATTGATAAGAGGCACGAGTACTGTGATGTCACAAAATTTCGAGGTTTTATGACGCTCCAGTAAAAAGTTACAAGCAATTGATTGTTGCAAACTTTGATAGGTGTAGGACGTACCGTATAGAAGTTAGGGCCATTTGAAGTTTTATCAGTGTTTGATTTGGGTTTCAAGGGTAGCATAGTTTTGAGCGATAGCTTAAATTGACAAGAGGCTCGAGTACTTTATTGTTACAAAATTTCAAGGTTTTATGACGCTCCAGTAAAAAGTTACAAGCATTTGTATGTTGCAAACTTTGATAGGTGTAGGACGTACCGTATAGAAGTTAGGGCCATTTGAAGCTTTGAGCGATAGCTTAAATTGTCACGAGGCTCGAGTTCTTTATTTTTACAAAATTTCAAGGTTTTATGACGCTCCAGTAAAAAGTTACAAGCGTTTGTATGCTGCAAACTTTGATAGGTGTAGGACGTACCGTATAGAAGTTAGAGCCATTTGAAGTTTTATCAGTGTTTGATTTGGGACTCAAGGGTAGCATAGCTTTGAGCGATAGCTTAAATAGACAAGAGGCTTGAGTACTCTATTGTTAAAAATTTCATGGTTTTATGAAGTAAAAAATTTCAAGGTTGTATGACGATCCAGTAAAAGGTTACAAGCATTTGTATGCTGTAAACTTTGATAGGTGTAGGATGTACCGTATAAAAGTTAGGGCCATTTGAAGTTTTATCAGTGTTTGATTTGGGACTCAAGGGTAGGATAGATTTTAGCGATAGCTTAAATTGACAAGAGGCTCGGGTACTTTATTGTTACAAAATTTCAAGGTTTTATGACGCTCCAGTCAAAAGTTACAAGCATTTGTATGTTGCAAACTTTGATAGGTGTAGGACTTACCGTATAGAAGTTAGGGCCATTTGAAGTTTTATCAGTGTTTGATTTGGGACTCAAGGTGAGCATAGCTTTGAGCGATAGCTTAAGTTGGCAAGAGGCTCGAGTACTTTATTGTTACAAAATTTCAAGGTTTTATGACGCTCCAGTAAAAAGTTACAAGCATTTGTATGTTGCAAACTTTGATAGGTGTAGGACGTACCGTATAGAAGTCAGGGCCATTTGAAGTTTTATTAGTGTTTGATTTGTGACTCAAGGGTAGCATAGCTTTGAGCGATAGCTTAAATTGACAAGAGGCTCGAGTATTTTATTGTCACAAAATTTCAAGGTATTAGGACGCTCCAGTAAAAAGTTACAAGCATTTGATTGTTGCAAACTTTGAGGGGTATAGGACGCACCGTACAGAAGTTAAGGCCATTTCGAGTTTTATCAGTGTTTGATTTGGGACTCAAGGGTAGCATAGCTATGAGCGATAGCTTGAATTGATAAGAGGCACGAGTACTGTGATGTCACAAAATTTCGAGGTTTTATGACGCTCCAGTAAAAAGTTACAAGCAATTGATTGTTGCAAACTTTGATAGGTGTAGGACACACCGTATAGAAGTTAGGGCCATTTGAAGTTTTATCAGTGTGTGATTTGGGACTCAAGGGTAGCATAGCTTTGAGCGATGGCTTAAATTGACAAGAGGCTCGAGTACTTGATTGTTACAAAATTTCAAGGTTTTATGAAGTAAAAAATTTCAATTTTTATGACGCTCCAGTAAAAAGTTACAAGCATTTGATTGTTGCAAACTTTGATAGGCGAAGGACGTACCGTATAGAAGTTAGGGCCATTTGAAGTTTTATCAGTGTTTGATTTGGGACTCAAGGGTAGCATAGGTTTGAGCGATAGCTAAAATTGGCAAGAGAATCCAGTACTTGATTGTTACAAAATTTCAAGGTTTTATGACGCTCCAGTAAAAAGTTACAAGTATTTGGATGTTGCAAACTTTGATAGGTGTAGGACGCACCGTATAGAAGTTAGGGCCATTTGAAGTTTTATCAGTGTTTGATTTGGGACTCAAGGGTAGCATAGCTTTGAGCGATAGCTTAAATTGACAAGAGGCTCGAGTAGTTTATTGTTACAAAATTTCAAGGTTTTCTGACGCTCCAGTAAAAATGTTACAAGCATTTGTATGTTGCAAACTTTGATAGGTGTAGGACGTGCCGTATAGAAGTTAGGGCCATTTGAAGTTTTATCAGTGTGTGATTTGGGACTCAAGGGTAGCATAGCTTTGAGCGATGGCTTAAATTGACAAGAGGCTCGAGTACTTGATTGTTACAAAATTTCAAGGTTTTTTGAAGTAAAAAATTTCAATTTTTATGACGATCCAGTAAAAAGTTACAAGCATTTGATTGTTGCAAACTTATTTGAACGATAGCTTAAATTGACAAGAGGCTCGAGTAGTTTATTGTTACAAAATTTCAAGGTTTTCTGACGCTCCAGTAAAAATGTTACAAGCATTTGTATGTTGCAAACTTTGATAGCTGTAGGACGTACCGTATAGAAGTTAGGGCCATTTGAAGTTTTATCAGTGTTTGATTTGGGACTCAAGAGTAGCATAGCTTTGAGCGATAGCTTAAATTGACAAGAGGACCGAGTACATTATTGTCACAAAGTTTCCAGATTTTATGACGCTCCAATAAAAAGATACAAGCATTTGATTGTTGCAAAATTTGATAGGTGTAGGACGCACCGTATAGAAGTTAGGGCCATTTGAAGTTTTATCAGTGTGTGCTTTGGGACTCAAGGATAGTATAGCTATAAGCGATAACTTAAATTGTTAAGAGGCTCGAGTACTTTATTGTCACAAAATTTCAAGGTTTTATGACGCTCCAGTAAAAAGTTACAAGCATTTGATTGTTGAAAACTTCGATAGGTGTAGGACGCACCGTATAGAAGTTAGGGCCATTTGAAGTTTTATCAGTGTTGGATTTGGGACTCAAGGGTAGCATAGCTAGGAGCGATAGCTTAAATTGATAAGAGGCTCGATTACTATATTGTCACAAAATTTCAAGGTTTTATGACGCTCCAGTAAAAAGTTACAAGCATTTGATTGTTGCAAACTTTGATCGGTGTTGGACGCACCGTATAGAAGTTAGGGCCATTTGCAGGTTTAGCATAGTTTTATGTGGGACTCAAGGGTAGCATAGCTAGGAGCGGTAGCTTAAATTGAAAAGAGGCTCGAGTACTTTATTGTCACAAAATTTCAAGGTTTTATGACGCTCCAGTAAAAATTCACAAGCATTTGATTGTTGCAAACTTTGATAGGTGTAGGACGCACCGTTTTGAAGTTAGGGCCATTTGAAGTTTTATCAGTGTTCGATTTGGGACTCAAGGGTATCATAGCTATGAGCGATAGTTTAAATTGACAAGAGGCTCGAGTACTTTATTGTCCCAAAATTTCAAGATTTAATGACGCTCTAGTAAAAAGTTACAAGCATTTGAATGTTGCAATCTTTGATATGTAGGACGGACCGTATAGAGTTTAGGTCCATTTGAAGTTTTATCAGTGTTTTATTTGGGACTCAAGGGTAGCATAGCTATGAGCGATAGCTTAAATTGACAAGAGGCCCGAGTACTTTATTGTCACAAAATTTCAAGGACGCTCCTGCCAAAAGTAACAAGCATTTGAATGTTGCAAACTTTGATAGGTGTAGGACGTACCGTACATAAGTTAGAGCCATTTGAAGATTTAGCAGTGTTTTATTTTGAAGTCAAGTGTAGCATAGCTATGAGCGATAGCTTAAATGGATAAGAGGCTCGAGTACTTTATTGTCACAAAATTTCAAGATTTTATGACACTCCAGTAAAAAATTACAAGCATTTGAATGTTGCAAACTTTGATATGTACGACGGACCGTATATAAGTTATGTCCATTTGAAGTTCTAACTGTATTTGATTTGGGACTCAAGGGTAGCATAGCTATGGGCGATATCTTAAATTGACAAGAGGCTCGAGTATTTTATTGTCACAAAATTTCAAGGTATAAGGACGCTCCAGTAAAAAGTTACAAGCATTTGATTGTTGCAAACTTTGAGGGGTATAGGACGCACCGTACAGAAGTTAAGGCCATTTCGAGTTTTATCAGTGTTTGATTTGGGACTCAAGGGTAGCATAGCTATGAGCGATAGCTTGAATTGATAAGAGGCACGAGTACTGTGATGTCACAAAATTTCGAGGTTTTATGACGCTCCAGTAAAAAGTTACAAGCAATTGATTGTTGCAAACTTTGATAGGTGTAGGACGCACCGTATAGAAGTTAGGGCCATTTGAAGTTTTATCAGTGTTTTATTTGGGACTCAAAAGTAGCATAGCTATGAGCGATAGCTTAAATGGATAAGAGGCTCGAGTACTTTATTGTCACAAAATTTCAAGATTTTATGACGCTCCAGTAAAAAGTTACAAGCATTTCATTGTTGCAAACTTTGATAGGTGTAGGACGCACCGTATAGAAGATAGGGCCATTTGAAATTTCAGCAGTGTTTGATTTTGGAGTCAAGGGTAGCATAGCTATGAGCTATAGCTTAAATTGATAAGAGGCTCGAGTACCTTATTGTCACAAAATTTCAAGATTTTATGACGCTCCAGTAAAAAGTTACAAGCATTTAATCGTTGCAAACTTTGATAGGTGTAGGACACACCGCATAGAAGTTAGGGCCATTTGAAGTTTTATCAGTGTGTGATTTGGGACTCAAGGGTAGCATAGCTTTGAGCGATGGCTTAAATTGACAAGAGGCTCGAGTACTTGATTGTTACAAAATTTCAAGGTTTTATGAAGTAAAAAATTTCAATTTTTATGACGATCCAGTAAAAAGTTACAAGCATTTGATTGTTGCAAACTTATTTGAACGATAGCTTAAATTGACAAGAGGCTCGAGTAGTTTATTGTTACAAAATTTCAAGGTTTTCTGACGCTCCAGTAAAAATGTTACAAGCATTTGTATGTTGCAAACTTTGATAGCTGTAGGACGTACCGTATAGAAGTTAGGGCCATTTGAAGTTTTATCAGTGTTTGATTTGGGACTCAAGAGTAGCATAGCTTTGAGCGATAGCTTAAATTGACAAGAGGACCGAGTACATTATTGTCACAAAGTTTCCAGATTTTATGACGCTCCAGTAAAAAGATACAAGCATTTGATTGTTGCAAAATTTGATAGGTGTAGGACGCACCGTATAGAAGTTAGGGCCATTTGAAGTTTTATCAGTGTGTGCTTTGGGACTCAAGGATAGCATAGCTATGAGCGATAGCTTAAATTGATAAGAGGCTCGATTACTATATTGTCACAAAATTTCAAGGTTTTATGACGCTCCAGTAAAAAGTTACAAGCATTTGATTGTTGCAAACTTTGATCGGTGTTGGACGCACCGTATAGAAGTTAGGGCCATTTGCAGGTTTAGCATAGTTTTATGTGGGACTCAAGGGTAGCATAGCTAGGAGCGGTAGCTTAAATTGAAAAGAGGCTCGAGTACTTTATTGTCACAAAATTTCAAGGTTTTATGACGCTCCAGTAAAAATTCACAAGCATTTGATTGTTGCAAATTTTGATAGGTGTAGGACGCACCGTTTTGAAGTTAGGGCCATTTGAAGTTTTATCAGTGTTCGATTTGGGACTCAAGGGTATCATAGCTATGAGCGATAGTTTAAATTGACAAGAGGCTCGAGTACTTTATTGTCCCAAAATTTCAAGATTTAATGACGCTCTAGTAAAAAGTTACAAGCATTTGAATGTTGCAATATTTGATATGTAGGACGGACCGTATAGAATTTAGGTCCATTTGAAGTTTTATCAGTGTTTTATTTGGGACTCAAGGGTAGCATAGCTATGAGCGATAGCTTAAATTGACAAGAGGCTCGAGTACTTTATTGTCACAAAATTTCAAGGACGCTCCTGCCAAAAGTAACAAGCATTTGAATGTTGCAAACTTTGATAGGTGTAGGACGTACCGTACATAAGTTAGAGCCATTTGAAGATTTAGCAGTGTTTTATTTTGAAGTCAAGTGTAGCATAGCTATGAGCGATAGCTTAAATGGATAAGAGGCTCGAGTACTTTATTGTCACAAAATTTCAAGATTTTATGACACTCCAGTAAAAAATTACAAGCATTTGAATGTTGCAAACTTTGATATGTACGACGGACCGTATATAAGTTATGTCCATTTGAAGTTCTAACTGTATTTGATTTGGGACTCAAGGGTAGCATAGCTATGGGCGATATCTTAAATTGACAAGAGGCTCGAGTACTTTATTGTCACAAAATTTCAAGGTTTTAGGACACTCCAGTAAAAAGTTACAAGCATTTGAATGTTGCAAACTTTGGTAGGTATAGGACGCTTCGTATAGAAGTTTGGACCATTTGAAGTTTTATCAGTGTTTGATATATGACTCAAGGGTTGCATAGCTATGAGCGATAGCTTAAATTGACAAGAGGCTCGAGCACTTTATTGTCTCAAAATTTCAAGGTATTAGGACGCTCCAGTAAAAAGTTACAAGCATTTGATTGTTGCAAACTTTGAGAGGTATAGGACGCACCGTACAGAAGTTAAGGCCATTTGGAGTTTTATCTGTGTTTTATTTGGGACTCAAGGGTAGCATAGCTATGAGCGATAGCTTAAATTGACAAGAGGCTCGAGTACTTTATTGTCACAAAATTTCAAGGACGCTCCTGTAAAAACTTACAAGCATTTGAATATTGCAAACTTTGATAGGTGTAGGACGCACCGTACAGAAGTTAGAGCCATTTGTAGATTTAGCAGTGTTTCATTTTGAAGTCAAGTGTAGCATAGCTATGAGCGATAGCTTAAATGGATAAGAGGCTCGAGAACTTTATTGTCACAAAATTTCCAGATTTTATGACGCTCCAGTAAAAAGTTACAAGCATTTGAATGTTGCAAACTTTGATATGTACGACGGACTGTATAGAAGTTAGGGCCATTTGAAGTTTGATCAGTGTTTGATTTGGGACTCAAGGGTGGCATAGCAATGAGCGATAACTTAAATTGATTAGAGGCTCGAGTACTTAATTGTCACAAAATTTCAAGGTTTTAGGACGCTCCAGTAAAAAGTTACAAGCATTTGATTGTTGCAAATTTTATAGGTATAGGTCGCACCGTACAGAAGTAAAGGCCGTTTGAAGTTTTATCAGTGTTTGATTTGGGACTCAAGGGTGGCATAGCTATGAGCGATATCTTAAATTGACAAGAGGCTCGAGTATTTTATTGTCACAAAATTTCAAGGTATTAGGACGCTCCAGTAAAAAGTTACAAGCATTTGATTGTTGCAAACTTTGAGGGGTATAGGACGCACCGTACAGAAGTTAAGGCCATTTGGAGTTTTATCAGTGTTTGATTTGGGACTCAAGGGTAGCATAGCTATGAGCGATAGCTTAAATTGATAAGAGGCACGAGTACTGTGATGTCACAAAATTTCGAGGTTTTATGACGCTCCAGTAAAAAGTTACAAGCAATTGATTGTTGCAAACTTTGATAGGTGTAGGACGCACCGTATAGAAGTTAGGGCCATTTGAAGTTTTATCAGTGTTTTATTTGGGACTCAAAAGTAGCATAGCTATGAGCGATAGCTTAAATGGAGAAGAGGCTCGAGTACTTTATTGTCACAAAATTTCAAGATTTTATGACGCTCCAGTAAAAAGTTACAAGCATTTCATTGTTGCAAACTTTGATAGGTGTAGGACGCACCGTATAGAAGATAGGGCCATTTGAAATTTCAGCAGTGTTTGATTTTGGAGTCAAGGGTAGCATAGCTATGAGCTATAGCTTAAATTGATAAGAGGCTCGAGTACCTTATTGTCACAAAATTTCAAGATAATATGACGCTCCAGTAAAAAGCCACAAGCATTTAATCGTTGCAAACTTTGAGAGGTGTAGGACACACCGTATAGAAGTTAGGGCCATTTGAAGTTTTATCAGTGTGTGATTTGGGACTCAAGGGTAGCATAGCTTTGAGCGATGGCTTAAATTGACAAGAGGCTCGAGTACTTGATTGTTACAAAATTTCAAGGTTTTATGAAGTAAAAAATTTCAATTTTTATGACGCTCCAGTAAAAAGTTACAACCATTTGATTGTTGCAAACTTTGATAGGCGAAGGTCGTACCGTATAGAAGTTAGGACCATTTGAAATTTTATCAGTGTTTGATTTGGGACTCAAGGGTAGCATAGCTTTGAGCGATAACTTAAATTGACAAGAGGCTCGAGTAGTTTATTGTTACAAAATTTTAAGGTTTTCTGACGCTCCAGTAAAAATGTTACAAGCATTTGTATGTTGCAAACTTTGATAGCTGTAGGACGTACCGTATAGAAGTTAGGGCCATTTGAAGTTTTATCAGTGTTTGATTTGGGACTCAAGAGTAGCATAGCTTTGAGCGATAGCTTAAATTGACAAGAGGCTCGAGTATTTTATTGTTACAAAATTTCAAGGTTTTATGACGCTGCAGTAAAAAGTTACAAGCATTTGTATGTTGCAAACTTTAATAGGTGTAGGACGTACCGTATAGAAGTTAGGGCCATTTGAAGTTTTATCAGTGTTTGATGTGGGACTCAAGGGTAGCATAGCTTTGAGCGATAGCTTAAATTGGCAAGAGGATCGAGTGCTTGATTGTTACAAAATTTCAAGGTTTTATGACGCTCCAGTAAAAAGTTACAAGTATTTGTATGTTGCAAACTTTGATAGGTGTAGGACGCACCGTATAGAATTTAGGGCCATTTGAAGTTTTATCAGTGTTTGATTTGGGACTCAAGGGTAGCATAGCTTTGAGCGATAGCTTAAATTGACAACAGGCTCGAGTTCTTTATTGTTACAAAATTTCAAGGTTTTATGACGCTCCAGTAAAAAGTTACAAGCATTTGTATGTTGCAAACTTTAATAGGCGAAGGACGTACCGTATAGAAGTTAGGGCCATTTGAAATTTTATCAGTGTTTGATTTGGGACTCAAGGGTAGCATAGCTTTCAGCTATAGCTTAAACTGACAAGTGGCTCGAGTACTTTATTGTTACAAAATTTCAAGGTTTTATGACGCTCCCGTAAAAAGATACAAGCAGTTGTATGCTGCAAACTTTGATAGGTGTAGGACGTACCGTATAGAAGTTAGGGCCATTTGAAGTTTTATCAATGTTTGATTTGGGACTCAAGGGTAGCATAGCTTTGAGCGATAGCTTAAATTGACAAGAGGCTCGAGTACTTTATTGTTACAAAATTTCAAGGTTTTATGACGCCCCTTAAAAATTTACAAGCATTTGTATGTTGCAAACTTTGATAGGTGTAGGACGTAGCGCATAGAAGTTAAGTTCATTTGAAGTTTTATCAGTGTTTGATTTGGGACTCAAGGGCAGCATAGCTTTGAGCGATAGCTTAAATTGACAAGAGGCTCGAGTACTTTATTGTTACAAAATTTCAAGGTTTTAGACGCTCCAGTAAAAAGTTACAAGCATTAGTATGTTGCAAACTTTGATAGGTGGAGGACGTACCGTATAGAAGTTAGGGCCATTTGAAGTTTTATCAGTGTTTGATTTGGGACTCAAGGGTAACATAGCTTTGAGCGATAGCTTAAATTGACAAGAGGCTCGAGTACTTTATTGTCACAAAATTTCAAGGTTTTAGGACGCTCCAGTAAAAAGTTACTAGCATTTGATTGTTGCAAACTTTTATAGGTATAGGTCGCACCGTACAGAAGTTAAGGCCATTTGGACATTTATCTGTGTTTGATTTGGGACTCAAGGGTAGCATAGCTATGAGCGATAGCTTAAATTGATAAGAGGCACGAGTACTGTGATGTCACAAAATTTCAAGGTTTTATGACGCTCCAGTAAAAAGTTACAAGCAATTGATTGTTGCAAACTTTGATAGGTGTAGGACGCACCGTATAGAAGTTAGGGCCATTTGAAGTTTTATCAGTGTTTTATTTGGGACTCAAAAGTAGCATAGGTATGAGCGATAGCTTAAATGGATAAGAGGCTCGAGTACTTTATTGTCACAAAATTTCAAGATTTTATGACGCTCCAGTAAAAAGTTACAAGCATTTGAATGTTGCAATCTTTGGTATGTAGGACGGACCGTATAGAATTTAGGGACTCAAGGGTAGCATAGCTATGAGCGATAGTTTAAATTGACAAGAGGCTCGAGTACTTTATTGTCACAAAATTTCAAGGACGCTCCTGTAAAAAGTTACAAGCATTTGAATGTTGCAAACTTTGATAGGTGTAGGCCGCACCGTACAGAAGTTAGAGCCATTTGTAGAATTAGCAGTGTTTTATTTTGAAGTCAAGTATAGCATAGCTATGAGCGATAGCTTAAATGGATAAGAGGCTCGAGTACTTTATTGTCACAAAATTTCAAGATTTTATGACGCTCCAGTAAAAAGTTACAAGCATTTGAATGTTGCAAACTTTGATATGTACGACGGACCGTATAGAAGTTAGGGCCATTTGAAGTTTTATCAGTGTTTGATTTGGGACTCAAGGATGGCATAGCTATGAGCGATATCTTAAATTGACAAGAGGCTCGAGTACTTTATTGTCACAAAATTTCAAGGTTTTAGGAAGCTCCAGTAAAAAGTTACAACCATTTGATTGTTGCAAACTTATTTGAGCGATAGCTTAAATTGACAAGAGACTCGAGTAGTTTATTGTTACAAAATTTCAAGGTTTTCTGACGCTCCAGTAAAAAAGTTACAAGCATTTGTATGTTGCAAACTTTGATAGGTGTAGGACGTACCGTATAGAAGTTAGGGCCATTTGAAGTTTTATCAGTGTGTGATTTGGGACTCGAGGGTAGCATAGCTTTGAGCGATGGCTTAAATTGATAAGAGGCTCGAGTACTTTATTGTCACAAAATTTCAAGATTTTATGACGCTCCTGTAAAAAGTTACAAGCATTTGATTGTTGCAAACTTTGATAGGTGTAGGTGGCACCGTATAGAAGTTAGGGCCATTTGAAGTTTTATCAGTGTTTGATTTGGGACTCTAGGGTGGCATAGCAATGAGCGATAACTTAAATTGATTAGAGGCTCGAGTACTTAATTGTCACAAAATTTCAAGGTTTTAGGACGCTCCAGTAAAAAGTTACAAGCATTTGATTGTTGCAAACTTTTATAGGTATAGGTCGCACCGTACAGAAGTAAAGGCCGTTTGAAGTTTTATCAGTGTTTGATTTGGGACTCAAGGGTGGCATAGCTATGAGCGATATCTTAAATTGACAAGAGGCTCGAGTATTTTATTGTCACAAAATTTCAAGGTATTAGGACGCTCCATTAAAAAGTTACAAGCATTTGATTGTTGCAAACTTTGAGGGGTATAGGACGCACCGTACAAAAGTTAAGGCCATGTGGAGTTTTATCAGTGTTTGATTTGGGACTCAAGCGTAGCATAGCTATGAGCGATAGCTTAAATTGATAAGAGGCACGAGTACTGTGATGTCACAAAATTTCGAGGTTTTATGACGCTCCAGTAAAAAGTTACAAGCAATTGATTGTTGCAAACTTTGATAGGTGTAGGACGCACCGTATAGAAGTTAGGGCCATTTGAAGTTTTATCAGTGTTTTATTTGGGACTCAAAAGTAGCATAGCTATGAGCGATAGCTTAAATGGATAAGAGGCTCGAGTACTTTATTGTCACAAAATTTCAAGATTTTATGACGCTCCAGTAAAAAGTTACAAGCATTTCATTGTTGCAAACTTTGATAGGTGTAGGACGCACCGTATAGAAGATAGGGCCATTTGAAATTTCAGCAGTGTTTGATTTTGGAGTCAAGGGTAGCATAGCTATGAGCTATAGCGTAAATTGATAAGAGGCTCGAGTACCTTATTGTCACAAAATTTCAAGATTTTATGACGCTCCAGTAAAAAGTTACAAGCATTTAATCGTTGCAAACTCTGAGAGGTGTAGGACACACCGTATAGAAGTTAGGGCCATTTGAAGTTTTATCAGTGTGTGATTTGGGACTCAAGGGCAGCATAGCTTTGAGCGATGGCTTAAATTGACAAGAGGCTCGAGTACTTGATTGTTACAAAATTTCAAGGTTTTATGAAGTAAAAAATTTCAATTTTTATGACGCTCCAGTAAAAAGTTACAAGCATTTGATTGTTGCAAACTTTGATAGGCGAAGGACGTACCGTATAGAAGTTAGGGCCATTTGAAATTTTATCAGTGTTTGATTTGGGACTCAAGGGTAGCATAGGTTTGAGCGATAGCTTAAATTGGCAAGAGAATCCAGTACTTGATTGTTACAAAATTTCAAGGTTTTATGACGCTCCAGTAAAAAGTTACAAGTATTTGTATGTTGCAAACTTTGATAGGTGTAGGACGCACCGTATAGAAGTTATGGCCATTTGAAGTTTTATCAGTGTTTGATTTGGGACTCAAGGGTAGCATAGCTTTGAGCGATAGCTTAAATTGACAAGAGGCTCGAGTAGTTTATTGTTACAAAATTTCAAGGTTTTCTGACGCTCCAGTAAAAATGTTACAAGCATTTGTATGTTGCAAACTTTGATAGGTGTAGGACGTGCCGTATAGAAGTTAGGGCCATTTGAAGTTTTATCAGTGTGTGATTTGGGACTCAAGGGTAGCATAGCTTTGAGCGATGGCTTAAATTGACAAGAGGCTCGAGTACTTGATTGTTACAAAATTTCAAGGTTTTATGAAGTAAAAAATTTCAAATTTTATGACGATCCAGTAAAAAGTTACAAGTATTTGATTGTTGCAAACTTATTTGAGCGATAGCTTAAATTGACAAGAGGCTCGAGTAGTTTATTGTTACAAAATTTCAAGGTTTTCTGACGCTCCAGTAAAAATGTTACAAGCATTTGTATGTTGCAAACTTTGATAGCTGTAGGACGTACCGTATAGAAGTTAGGGCCATTTGAAGTTTTATCAGTGTTTGATTTGGGACTCAAGGGTAGCATAGCTTTGAGCGATAGCTTAAATTGACAAGAGGCTCGAGTATTTTATTGTTACAAAATTTCAAGGTTTTATGACGCTGCAGTAAAAAGTTACAAGCATTTGTATGTTGCAAACTTTAATAGGTGTAGGACGTACCGTATAGAAGTTAGGGCCATTTGAAGTTTTATCAGTGTTTGATGTGGGACTCAAGGGTAGCATAGCTTTGAGCGATAGCTTAAATTGGCAAGAGGATCGAGTGCTTGATTGTTACAAAATTTCAAGGTTTTATGACGCTCCAGTAAAAAGTTACAAGTATTTGAATGTTGCAAACTTTGATAGGTGTAGGACGCACCGTATAGAATTTAGGGCCATTTGAAGTTTTATCAGTGTTTGATTTGGGACTCAAGGGTAGCATAGCTTTGAGCGATAGCTTAAATTGACAACAGGCTCGAGTTCTTTATTGTTAAAAAATTTCAAGGTTTTATGACGCTCCAGTAAAAAGTTACAAGCATTTGTATGTTGCAAACTTTGATAGGCGAAGGACGTACCGTATAGAAGTTAGGGCCATTTGAAGTTTTATCAGTTTTTAATTTGGGACTCAAGGGTAGCATAGCTTTCAGCTATAGCTTAAACTGACAAGTGGCTCGAGTACTTTATAGTTACAAAATTTCAAGGTTTTATGACGCTCCCGTAAAAAGATACAAGCATTTGTATGCTGCAAACTTTGATAGGTGTAGGACGTACCGTATAGAAGTTAGGGCCATTTGAAGTTTTATCAATGTTTGATTTGGGACTCAAGGGTAGCATAGCTTTGAGCGATAGCTTAAATTGACAAGAGGCTCGAGTACTTTATTGTTACAAAATTTCAAGGTTTTATGACGCCCCTTAAAAATTTACAAGCATTTGTATGTTGCAAACTTTGATAGGTGTAGGACGTAGCGCATAGAAGTTAAGTTCATTTGAAGTTTTATCAGTGTTTGATTTGGGACTCAAGGGCAGCATAGCTTTGAGCGATAGCTTAAATTGACAAGAGGCTCGAGTACTTTATTGTTACAAAATTTCAAGGTTTTAGACGCTCCAGTAAAAAGTTACAAGCATTAGTATGTTGCAAACTTTGATAGGTGGAGGACGTACCGTATAGAAGTTAGGGCCATTTGAAGTTTTATCAGTGTTTGATTTGGGACTCAAGGGTAACATAGCTTTGAGCGATAGCTTAAATTGACAAGAGGCTCGAGTACTTTATTGTCACAAAATTTCAAGGTTTTAGGACGCTCCAGTAAAAAGTTACTAGCATTTGATTGTTGCAAACTGTTATAGGTATAGGTCGCACCGTACAGAAGTTAAGGCCGTTTGAAGTTTTATCAGTGTTTGATTTGGGACTCAAGGGTGGCATAGCTATGAGCGATATCTTAAATTGACAAGAGGCTCAAGTACTTTGTTGTCACAAAATTTCAAGGTTTTAGGACGCTCCAGTAAAAAGTTACAAGCATTTGATTGTTGCAAACTTTGAGAGGTATAGGACGCACCGTACAGAAGTTAAGGCCATTTGGAGATTTATCTGTGTTTGATTTGGGACTCAAGGGTAGCATAGCTATGAGCGATAGCTTAAATTGATAAGAGGCACGAGTACTGTGATGTCACAAAATTTCAAGGTTTTATGACGCTCCAGTAAAAAGTTACAAGCAATTGATTGTTGCAAACTTTGATAGGTGTAGGACGCACCGTATAGAAGTTAGGGCAATTTGAAGTTTTATCAGTGTTTTTTTTGGGACTCAAAAGTAGCATAGGTATGAGCGATAGCTTAAATGGATAAGAGGCTCGAGTACTTTATTGTCACAAAATTTCAAGATTTTATGACGCTCCAGTAAAAAGTTACAAGCATTTGAATGTTGCAATCTTTGGTATGTAGGACGGACCGTATAGAATTTAGGGACTCAAGGGTAGCATAGCTATGAGCGATAGTTTAAATTGACAAGAGGCTCGAGTACTTTATTGTCACAAAATTTCAAGGACGCTCCTGTAAAAAGTTACAAGCATTTGAATGTTGCAAACTTTGATAGGTGTAGGACGCACCGTACAGAAGTTAGAGCCATTTGTAGAATTAGCAGTGTTTTATTTTGAAGTCAAGTATAGCATAGCTATGAGCGATAGCTTAAATGGATAAGAGGCTCGAGTACTTTATTGTCACAAAATTTCAAGATTTTATGACGCTCCAGTAAAAAGTTACAAGCATTTGAATGTTGCAAACTTTGATATGTACGACGGACCGTATAGAAGTTAGGGCCATTTGAAGTTTTATCAGTGTTTGATTTGGGACTCAAGGATGGCATAGCTATGAGCGATATCTTAAATTGACAAGAGGCTCGAGTACTTTATTGTCACAAAATTTCAAGGTTTTAGGAAGCTCCAGTAAAAAGTTACAAGCATTTGATTGTTGCAAACTTATTTGAGCGATAGCTTAAATTGACAAGAGACTCGAGTAGTTTATTGTTACAAAATTTCAAGGTTTTCTGACGCTCCAGTAAAAAAGTTACAAGCATTTGTATGTTGCAAACTTTGATAGGTGTAGGACGTACCGTATAGAAGTTAGGGCCATTTGAAGTTTTATCAGTGTGTGATTTGGGACTCAAGGGTAGCATAGCTTTGAGCGATGGCTTAAATTGACAAGAGGCTCGAGTACTTTATTGTTACAAAATTTCAA
This sequence comes from Clusia tigrina, assembly GCA_920105625.2. NCBI lineage: Eukaryota > Metazoa > Arthropoda > Insecta > Diptera > Clusiidae > Clusia > Clusia tigrina. The sequence goes on from OV050032.1 coordinate 69,635,161, forward strand.
GGTTGTATGACGCTCCAGTAAAAAGTTACAAGCATTTGTATGTTGCAAACTTTGATAGGTGTAGGACGTACCATATAGAAGTTAGGGCCATTTGAAGTTTTATCAGTGTTTGATTTGGGACTCAAGGGTAGCATAGCTATGAGCGATAGCTTAAATTGATAAGAGGCTCGAGTACTTTATTGTCACAAAATTTCAAGATTTTATGACGCTCCTGTAAAAAGTTACAAGCATTTGATTGTTGCAAACTTTGATAGGTGTAGGTGGCACCGTATAGAAGTTAGGGCCATTTGAAGTTTTATCAGTGTTTGATTTGGGTCTCAAGGGTGGCATAGCAATGAGCGATATCGTAAATTGACAAGAGGCTCGAGTACTTTATTGTCACAAAATTTCAAGGTTTTAGGACGCTCCAGTAAAAAGTTACAAGCATTTGATTGTTGCAAACTTTTATAGGTATAGGTCGCACCGTACAGAATTTAAGGCAGTTTGAAGTTTTATCAGTGTTTGATTTGGGACTCAAGGGTAGCATAGCTATGAGCGATAGCTTACATTGATAAGAGGCATGAGTTCTGTGAAGTCAAAAAATTTCAATTACCAGCAGTTGATTGTTGCAAACTTTGATAGGTGTAGGACGCACCGTATAGAAGTTAGGGCCATTTGAAGTTTTATCAGTATTTTATTTGGTACTCAAAAGTAGCATAGCTATGAGCGATAGCTTAAATGGATAAGAGGCTCGAGTACTGTGATGTCACAAAATCTCAAGGTTTTATGACGCTCCAGTAAAAAGTTACAAGCATTTGAATGTTGAAAACTTTGATAGGTATAGGACGCACCCTATAGAAGTTTGGACCATTTGAAGTTTTATCAGTATTTGATATCGGACTCAAGGGTAGCATAGCTATGAGCGATAGCTTAAATTGATAAGAGGCTCGAGTACTTTATTGTCACAAAATTTCAAGATTTTATGACGCTCCAGTAAAAAGTTACAAGCATTTCATTGTTGCAAACTTTGATAGGTGTAGGACGCACCGTATAGAAGATAGGGCCATTTGAAATTTTAGCAGTGTTTGATTTTGGAGTCAAGGGTAGCATAGCTATGAGCTATAGCTTAAATTGATAAGAGGCTCGAGTACTTTATTGTCACAAAATTTCAAGGTTTTAGGACGCTCCAGTAAAAAGTTACAAGCATTTGATTGTTGCAAACTTTTATAGCTATAGGTCGCACCGTACAAAAGTTAAGGCCGTTTGAAGTTTTATCAGTGTTTGATTTGGGACTCAAGGGTGGCATAGCTATGAGCGATATCTTAAATTGACAAGAGGCACGAGTACTGTGATGTCACAAAATTTCGAAATTTTATGACGCTCCAGTAAAAAGTTACAAGCATTTGATCGTTGCAAACTTTGATAGGTGTAGGACGCACCGTATAGAAGTTAGGGCCATTTGAAGTTTTATCAGAGTTTGATTTGGGACTCAAGGGTAGCATAGCTAGGAGCGATAACTTAAATTGATTAGAGGCTCGAGTACTATATTGTCACAAAATGTCAAGGTTTTAGGACGCTCCAGTAAAAAGTTACAAGCATTTGATTGTTGCAAACTTTTATAGGTATAGGTCGCACCGTACAGAAGTAAAGGCCGTTTGAAGTTTTATCAGTGTTTGATTTGGGAATCAAGGGTGGCATAGCTATGAGCGATATCTTAAATTGAGAAGAAGCTCGCGTATTTTATTGTCACAAAATTTCAAGGTATTAGGACGCTCCAGTAAAAAGTTACAAGCATTTGATTGTTGCAAACTTTGAGAGGTATAGGACGCACCGTACAGAAGTTAAGGCCATTTGGAGTTTTATCAGTGTTTGATTTGGGACTCAAGGGTAGCATAGCTATGAGCGATAGCTTAAATTGATAAGAGGCACGAGTACTGTGATGTCACAAAATTTCGAGGTTTTATGACGCTATAGTAAAAAGTTACAAGCAATTGATTGTTGCAAACTTTGATAGATGTAGGACGCACCGTATAGAAGTTAGGGCCATTTGAAAATTTATCAGTGTTTTATTTGGGACTCAAAAGTAGCATAGGTATGAGCGATAGCTTAAATGGACAAGAGGCTCGAGTACTTTATTGTCACAAAATTTCAAGATTTTATGACGCTCCAGTAAAAAGTTACAAGCATTTGAATGTTGCAATCTTTGGTATGTAGGACGGACCGTATAGAATTTAGGGACTCAAGGGTAGCATAGCTATGAGCGATAGTTTAAATTGACAAGAGGCTGGAGTACTTTATTGTCACAAAATTTCAAGGACGCTCCTGTAAAAAGTTACAAGCATTTGAATGTTGCAAACTTTGATAGGTGTAGGACGCACCGTACAGAAGTAAGAGCCATTTGTAGAATTAGCAGTGTTTTATTTTGAAGTCAAGTATAGCATAGCTATGAGCGATAGCTTAAATGGATAAGAGGCTCGAGTACTTTATTGTCACAAAATTTCAAGATTTTATGACGCTCCAGTAAAAAGTTACAAGCATTTGAATGTTGCAAACTTTGATATGTACGACGTGTTTGATTTGGGACTCAAGGATGGCATAGCTATGAGCGATATCTTAAATTGACAAGAGGCTCGAGTACTTTATTGTCACAAAATTTCAAGGTTTTAGGAAGCTCCAGTAAAAAGTTACAAGCATTTGATTGTTGCAAACTTATTTGAGCGATAGCTTAAATTGACAAGAGACTCGAGTAGTTTATTGTTAAAAAATTTCAAGGTTTTCTGACGCTCCAGTAAAAAAGTTACTAGCATTTGTATGTTGCAAACTTTGATAGGGTGTATGACGTACCGTATAGAAGTTAGGGCCATTTGAAGTTTTATCAGTGTGTGATTTGGGACTCAAGGGTAGCATAGCTTTGAGCGATGGCTTAAATTGACAAGAGGCTCGAGTACTTTATTGTTACAAAATTTCAAGGTTGTATGATGCTCCAGTAAAAAGTTACAAGCATTTGTATGTTGCAAACTTTGATAGGTGTAGGACGTACCATATAGAAGTTAGGGCCATTTGAAGTTTTATCAGTGTTTGATTTGGGACTCAAGGGTGGCATAGCAATGAGCGATATCGTAAATTGACAAGAGGCTCGAGTACTTTATTGTCACAAAATTTCAAGGTTTTAGGACGCTCCAGTAAAAAGTTACAAGCATTTGATTGTTGCAAACTTTTATAGGTATAGGTCGCACCGTACAGAATTTAAGGCAGTTTGAAGTTTTATCAGTGTTTGATTTGGGACTCAAGGGTAGCATAGCTATGAGCGATAGCTTACATTGATAAGAGGCATGAGTTCTGTGAAGTCAAAAAATTTCAATTACCAGCAGTTGATTGTTGCAAACTTTGATAGGTGTAGGACGCACCGTATAAAAGTTAGGGCCATTTGAAGTTTTATCAGTATTTTATTTGGTACTCAAAAGTAGCATAGCTATGAGCGATAGCTTAAATGGATAAGAGGCTCGAGTACTGTGATGTCACAAAATTTCAAGGTTTTATGACGCTCCAGTAAAAAGTTACAAGCATTTCATTGTTGCAAACTTTGATAGGTGTAGGACGCACCGTATAGAAGATAGGGCCATTTGAAATTTTAGCAGTGTTTGATTTTGGAGTCAAGGGTAGCATAGCTATAAGTTATAGCTTAAATTGATAAGAGGCTCGAGTACCTTATTGTCACAAAATATCAATCGTTTATGACGCTCCAGTAAAAAGTTACAAGCATTTGTTTGTTGCAAACTTTGATAGGTGTAGGACGCACTGTATAGAAGTTAGGGCCATTTGAAGTTTTATCAGTGTTTTATTTGGGATTCAAGGGTAGCATAACTATGAGCGATAGCTTAAATGGATAAGGGGCTCGAGTACTGTGATTTGATTTGGGACTCAAGGGTGGCATAGCAATGAGCGATATCTTAAATTGACAAGAGGCTCGAGTACTTTATTGTCACAAAATTTCAAGGTTTTAGGACGCTCCAGTAAAAAGTTACAAGCATTTGATTGTTGCAAACTTTTATAGGTATAGGTCGCACCGTACAAAAGTTAAGGCCGTTTGAAGTTTTATCAGTGTTTGATTTGGGACTCAAGGGTGGCATAGCTATGAGCGATATCTTAAATTGACAAGAGGCACGAGTACTGTGATGTCACAAAATTTCGAAATTTTATGACGCTCCAATAAAAAGTTACAAGCATTTGATCGTTGCAAACTTTGATAGGTGTAGGACGCACCGTATAGAAGTTAGGGCCATTTGAAGTTTTATCAGAGTTTGATTTGGGACTCAAGGGTAGCATAGCTAGGAGCGATAACTTAAATTTATTAGAGGCTCGAGTACTTTATTGTCGCAAAATTTGAAGGTTTTAGGACGCTCCAGTAAAAATTTACAAGCATTTGATTGTTGCAAACTTTTATAGGTATAGGTCGCACCGTACAGAAGTAAAGGCCGTTTGAAGTTTTATCAGTGTTTGATTTGGGACTCACGGGTGGCATAGCTATGAGCGATATCTTAAATTGACAAGAGGCTCGAATATTTTATTGTCACAAAATTTCAAGTTATTAGGACGCTTCAGTAAAAAGTTACAAGCATTTGATTGTTGCAAGCTTTGATAAGTGTAGGACGCACCGTACAGAAGTTAAGGCCATTTGGAGTTTTATCAGTGTTTGATTTGGGACTAGCTATGAGCGATAGCTTAAATGGATAAGAGGCTCGAGTACTTTATTGTCACAAAATTTCAAGATTCTATGACGCTCCAGTAAAAAGTTACAAGCATTTCATTGTTGCAAACTTTGATAGTTGTAGGACCCACCGTATAGAAGATAGGGCCATTTGTAGATTTAGCAGTGTTTTATTTTGAAGTCAAGTGTAGCATAGCTATGAGCGATAGCTTAAATGGATAAGAAGCTCGAGTACTTTATTGTCACAACATTTCAAGATTTTGTGACGCTCCAGTAAAAAGTTACAAGCATTTGAATGTTGCAAACTTTGATATGTACGACGGACCGTATAGAAGTTAGGGCCATTTGAAGTTTTATCAGTGGTTGATTTGGGACTCAAGGGTGTCATAGCTATGAGCGATATCTTAAATTGACAAGAGGCTCGAGTACTTTATTGTCACAAAATTTCAAGGTTTTAGGACGCTCCAGTAAAAAGTTACAAGCATTTGATTGTTGCAAACTTATTTGAGCGATAGCTTAAATTGACAAGAGGCTCGAGTAGTTTATTGTTACAAAATTTCTAGGTTTTCTGACGCTCCAGTAAAAATGTTACAAGCATTTGTATGTTGCAAACTTTAATAGGGGTAGGACGTGCCGTATAGAAGTTAGGGCCATTTGAAGTTTTAATCAGTGTGTGATTTGGGACTCAAGGGTAGCATAGCTTTGAGCAATGACTTAAATTGACAAGAGGCTCGAGTACTTTAGTGTTACAAAATTTCAAGGTTGTATGGCGCTCCAGTAAAAAGTTACAAGCATTTGATTGTTGCAAACTTATTTGAGCGACAGCTTAAATTGACAAGAGGCTCGAGTAGTTTATTGTTACAAAATTTCAAGGTTTTCTGACGCTCCAGTAAAAATGTTACAAGCATTTGTATGTGGCAAACTTTGATAGGTGTAGGACGTACCGTATAGAAGTTAGGGCCATTTGAAGTTTTATCAGTGTTTGATTTGGGACTCAAGAGTAGCATAGCTTTGAGCGATAGCTTAAATTGACAAGAGGCTCGAGTATTTTATTGTTGCAAAATTTCAAGGTTTTACGACGCTGCAGTAAAAAGTTACAAGCATTTGTATGTTGCAAACTTTGATAGGTGTAGGACGTACCGTATAGAATTTAGGGCCATTTGAAGTTTTATCAGTGTTTGATTTGGGACTCAAGGGTAGCATAGCTATGAGCGATAGCTTAAATTGATAAGAGGCACGAGTACTGTGATGTCACAAAATTTCGAGGTTTTATGACGCTCCAGTAAAAAGTTACAAGCAATTGATTGTTGCAAACTTTGATAGGTGTAGGACGCACCGTATAGAAGTTAGGGCCATTTGAAGTTTTATCAGTGTTTTATTTGGGACTCAAAAGTAGCATAGCTATGAGCGATAGCTTAAATGATAAGTGGCTCGAGTACTTTATTGTCACAAAATTTCAAGATTTTATGACGCTCCAGTAAAAAGTTACAAGCATTTCATTGTTGCAAACTTTGATAGGTGTAGGACGCACCATATAGAAGATAGGGCCATTTGAAATTTTAGCAGTGTTTGATTTTGGAGTCAAGGGTAGCATAGCTATGAGCTATAGCTTAAATTGACAAGAGGCTCGAGTACTTTATTGTCACAAAATTTCAAGGACGCTCCTGTAAAAAGTTACAAGCATTTGAATGTTGCAAACTTTGATAGGTGTAGGACGCACCGTACAGAAGTTAGAGCCATTTGTAGATTTAGCAGTGTTTTATTTTGAAGTCAAGTGTAGCATAGCTATGAGCGATAGCTTAAATGGATAAGAGGCTCGAGTACTTTATTGTCACAAAGTTTCCAGATTTTATGACGCTCCAGTAAAAAGTTACAAGCATGTCATTGTTGCAAACTTTGATAGGTGTAGGACGCACCGTATAGAAGATAGGGCCATTTGAAATTTTAGCAGTGTTTATTTTGGAGTCAAGGGTAGCATAGCTATGAGCTATAGCTTAAATTGATAAGAGGCTCGAGTACCTTATTGTCACAAAATTTCAAGATTTTATGACGCTCCAGTAAAAAGTTACAAGCATTTGCTCGTTGCAAACTTTGATAGGTGTAGGACGCACCGTATAGAAGTTAGGGCCATTTGAAGTTTTATCAGAGTTTGATTTGGGACTCAAGGGTAGCATAGCTATGAGCGATAACTTAAATTGATTAGAGGCTCGAGTACTTTATTGTCACAAAATTTCAAGGTTTTAGGACGCTCCAGTAAAAAGTTACAAGCATTTTATTGTTGCAAACTTTTATAGGTATAGGTCGCACCGTACAGAAGTAAAGGCCGTTTGAAGTTTTATCAGTGTTTTATTTTGAAGTCAAGTGTAGCATAGCTATGAGCGATAGTTTAAATGGATAAGAAGCTCGAGTACTTTATTGTCACAAAATTTCACGATTTTGTGACGCTCCAGTAAAAAGTTACAAGCCTTTGAATGTTGCAAACTTTGATATGTACGACGGACCGTATAGAAGTTAGGGCCATTTGAAGTTTTATCAGTGGTTGATTTGGGACTCAAGGGTGTCATAGTTATGAGCGATATCTTAAATTGACAAGAGGCTCGAGTACTTTATTGTCACAAAATTTCAAGGTTTTAGGACGCTCCAGTAAAAAGTTACAAGCATTTGATTGTTGCAAACTTATTTGAGCGATAGCTTAAATTGACAAGAGGCTCGAGTAGTTTATTGTTACAAAATTTCTAGGTTTTCTGACGCTCCAGTAAAAATGTTACAAGCATTTATATGTTGCAAACTTTAATAGGGGTAGGACGTGCCGTATAGAAGTTAGGGCCATTTGAAGTTTTATCAGTGTGTGATTTGGGACTCAAGGGTAGCATAGCTTTGAGCGATGGCTTAAATTGACAAGAGGCTCGAGTACTTTATTGTTACAAAATTTCAAGGTTGTATGACGCTCCAGTAAAAAGTTTGATTGTTGCAAACTTATTTGAGCGACAGCTTAAATTGAAAAGAGGCTCGAGTAGTTTATTGTTACAAAATTTCAAGGTTTTCTGACGCTCCAGTAAAAATGTTACAAGCATTTGTATGTTGCAAACTTTGATAGGTGTAGGACGTACCGTATAGAAGTTAGGGCCATTTGAAGTTTTATCAGTGTTTGATTTGGGACTCAAGAGTAGCATAGCTTTGAGCGATAGCTTAAATTGACAAGAGGCTCGAGTATTTTATTGTTACAAAATTTCAAGGTTTTACGACGCTGCAGTAAAAAGTTACAAGCATTTGTATGTTGCAAACTTTGATAGGTGTAGGACGTACCGTATAGAATTTAGGGCCATTTGAAGTTTTATCAGTGTTTGATTTGGGACTCAAGGGTAGCATAGCTATGAGCGATAGCTTAAATTGATAAGAGGCACGAGTACTGTGATGTCACAAAATTTCGAGGTTTTATGACGCTCCAGTAAAAAGTTACAAGCAATTGATTGTTGCAAACTTTGATAGGTGTAGGACGCACCGTATAGAAGTTAGGGCCATTTGAAGTTTTATCAGTGTTTTATTTGGGACTCAAAAGTAGGATAGCTATGAGCGATAGCTTAAATGGATAAGAGGCTCGAGTACTTTATTGTCACAAAATTTCCAGATTTTATGATGCCCCAGTAAAATTCATTCATTGTTGCAAACTTTGATAGGTGTAGGCCGCACCCTATAGAATGATAGGGCCATTTGAAATTTTAGCAGTGTTTGATTTTTGAGTCAAGGGTAGCATAGCTATGAGCTATAACTTAAATTGACAAGAGGCTCGAGTACTTTATTGTCACAAAATTTCAAGGTTTTAGGACGCTCCTGTAAAAAGTTACAAGCATTTAAATGTTGCAAACTTTGATAGGTGGAGGACGCACCGTACAGAAGTTAGAGCCATTTGTAGATTTAGCAGTGTTTTATTTTGAAGTCAAGTGTAGCATAGCTATGAGCGATAGCTTAAATGGATAAGAAGCTCGAGTACTTTATTGTCACAAAATTTCAAGATTTTGTGACGCTCCAGTAAAAAGTTACAAGCATTTGAAAGTTGCAAACTTTGATATGTACGACGGACCGTATAGAAGTTAGGGCCATTTGAAGTTTTATCAGTGTTTGATTGAGACTCAAGGGTGGCATAGCTATGAGCGATATCTTAAATTGACAAGAGGCTCGAGTACTTTATTGTCACAAAATTTCAAGGTTTTAGGACGCTCCATTTAAAAGTTACAAGCATTTGATTGTTGCAAACTTATTTGAGCGATAGCTTAAATTGACAAGAGGCTCGAGTAGTTTATTGTTACAAAATTTCAAGGTTTTCTGACGCTCCAGTAAAAATGTTACAAGCATTTGTATGTTGCAAACTTTGATAGGGGTAGGACGTTCCGTATAGAAGTTAGGGCCATTTGAAGTTTTATCAGTGTGTGATTTGGGACTCAAGGGTAGCATAGCTTTGAGCGATGGCTTAAATTGACAAGAGGCTCGAGTACTTTATTGTTACAAAATTTCAAGGTTGTATGGCGCTCCAGTAAAAAGTTACAAGCATTTGATTGTTGCAAACTTATTTGAGCGACAGCTTAAATTGACAAGAGGCTCGAGTAGTTTATTGTTACAAAATTTCAAGGTTTTCTGACGCTCCAGTAAAAATGTTACAAGCATTTGTATGTGGCAAACTTTGATAGGTGTAGGACGTACCGTATAGAAGTTAGGGCCATTTGAAGTTTTATCAGTGTTTGATTTGGGACTCAAGAGTAGCATAGCTTTGAGCGATAGCTTAAATTGACAAGAGGCTCGAGTATTTTATTGTTGCAAAATTTCAAGGTTTTACGACGCTGCAGTAAAAAGTTACAATCATTTGTATGTTGCAAACTTTGATAGGTGTAGGACGTACCGTATAGAATTTAGGGCCATTTGAAGTTTTATCAGTGTTTGATTTGGGACTCAAGGGTAGCATAGCTATGAGCGATAGCTTAAATTGATAAGAGGCACGAGTACTGTGATGTCACAAAATTTCGAGGTTTTATGACGCTCCAGTAAAAAGTTACAAGCAATTGATTGTTGCAAACTTTGATAGGTGTAGGACGTACCGTATAGAAGTTAGGGCCATTTGAAGTTTTATCAGTGTTTTATTTGGGACTCAAAAGTAGCATAGCTATGAGCGATAGCTTAAATGATAAGTGGCTCGAGTACTTTATTGTCACAAAATTTCAAGATTTTATGACGCTCCAGTAAAAAGTTACAAGCATTTCATTGTTGCAAACTTTGATAGGTGTAGGACGCACCGTATAGAAGATAGGGCCATTTGAAATTTTAGCAGTGTTTGATTTTGGAGTCAAGGGTAGCATAGCTATGAGCTATAGCTTAAATTGACAAGAGGCTCGAGTACTTTATTGTCACAAAATTTCAAGGACGCTCCTGTAAAAAGTTACAAGCATTTGAATGTTGCAAACTTTGATAGGTGTAGGACGCACCGTACAGAAGTTAGAGCCATTTGTAGATTTAGCAGTGTTTTATTTTGAAGTCAAGTGTAGCATAGCTATGAGCGATAGCTTAAATGGATAAGAGGCTCGAATACTTTATTGTCACAAAGTTTCCAGATTTTATGACGCTCCAGTAAAAAGTTACAAGCATGTCATTGTTGCAAACTTTGATAGGTGTAGGACGCACCGTATAGAAGATAGGGCCATTTGAAATTTTAGCAGTGTTTGATTTTGGAGTCAAGGGTAGCATAGCTATGAGCTATAGCTTAAATTGATAAGAGGCTCGAGTACCTTATTGTCACAAAATTTCAAGATTTTATGACGCTCCAGTAAAAAGTTACAAGCATTTGCTCGTTGCAAACTTTGATAGGTGTAGGACGCACCGTATAGAAGTTAGGGCCATTTGAAGTTTTATCAGAGTTTGATTTGGGACTCAAGGGTAGCATAGCTATGAGCGATAACTTAAATTGATTAGAGGCTCGAGTACTTTATTGTCACAAAATTTCAAGGTTTTAGGACGCTCCAGTAAAAAGTTACAAGCATTTTATTGTTGCAAACTTTTATAGGTATAGGTCGCACCGTACAGAAGTAAAGGCCGTTTGAAGTTTTATCAGTGTTTTATTTTGAAGTCAAGTGTAGCATAGCTATGAGCGATAGCTTAAATGGATAAGAAGCTCGAGTACTTTATTGTCACAAAATTTCACGATTTTGTGACGCTCCAGTAAAAAGTTACAAGCATTTGAATGTTGTAAACTTTGATATGTACGACGGACCGTATAGAAGTTAGGGCCATTTGAAGTTTTATCAGTGGTTGATTTGGGACTCAAGGGTGTCATAGCTATGAGCGATATCTTAAATTGACAAGAGGCTCGAGTACTTTATTGTCACAAAATTTCAAGGTTTTAGGACGCTCCAGTAAAAAGTTACAAGCATTTGATTGTTGCAAACTTATTTGAGCGATAGCTTAAATTGACAAGAGGCTCGAGTAGTTTATTGTTACAAAATTTCTAGGTTTTCTGACGCTCCAGTAAAAATGTTACAAGCATTTATATGTTGCAAACTTTAATAGGGGTAGGACGTGCCGTATAGAAGTTAGGGCCATTTGAAGTTTTATCAGTGTGTGATTTGGGACTCAAGGGTAGCATAGCTTTGAGCGATGGCTTAAATTGACAAGAGGCTCGAGTAATTTATTGTTACAAAATTTCAAGGTTGTATGACGCTCTAGTAAAAGTTACAAGCATTTGATTGTTGCAAACTTATTTGAGCGACAGCTTAAATTGACAAGAGGCTCGAGTAGTTTATTGTTACAAAATTTCAAGGTTTTCTGACGCTCCAGTAAAAATGTTACAAGCATTTGTATGTTGCAAACTTTGATAGGTGTAGGACGTACCGTATAGAAGTTAGGGCCATTTGAAGTTTTATCAGTGTTTGATTTGGGACTCAAGAGTAGCATAGCTTTGAGCGATAGCTTAAATTGACAAGAGGCTCGAGTATTTTATTGTTACAAAATTTCAAGGTTTTACGACGCTGCAGTAAAAAGTTACAAGCATTTGTATGTTGCAAACTTTGATAGGTGTAGGACGGACCGTATAGAATTTAGGGCCATTTGAAGTTTTATCAGTGTTTGATTTGGGACTCAAGGGTAGCATAGCTATGAGCGATAGCTTAAATTGATAAGAGGCACGAGTACTGTGATGTCACAAAATTTCGAGGTTTTATGACGCTCCAGTAAAAAGTTACAAGCAATTGATTGTTGCAAACTTTGATAGGTGTAGGACGCACCGTATAGAAGTTAGGGCCATTTGAAGTTTTATCAGTGTTTTATTTGGGACTCAAAAGTAGCATAGCTATGAGCGATAGCTTAAATGGATAAGTGGCTCGAGTACTTTATTGTCACAAAATTTCAAGATTTTATGACGCTCCAGTAAAAAGTTACAAGCATTTCATTGTTGCAAACTTTGATAGGTGTAGGACGCACCGTATAGAAGATAGGGCCATTTGAAATTTTAGCAGTGTTTGATTTTGGAGTCAAGGGTAGCATAGCTATGAGCTATAGCTTAAATTGACAAGAGGCTTGAGTACTTTATTGTCACAAAATTTCAAGGACGCTCCTGTAAAAAGTTACAAGCATTTGAATGTTGCAAACTTTGATAGGTGTAGGACGCACCGTATAGAAGTTAGGGCCATTTGAAGTTTTATCAGTGTTTTATTTGGGACTCAAAAGTAGCATAGCTATGAGCGATAGCTTAAATGGATAAGAGGCTCGAGTACTTTATTGTCACAAAATTTCCAGATTTTATGATGCCCCAGTAAAATTCATTCATTGTTGCAAACTTTGATAGGTGTAGGCCGCACCCTATAGAATGATAGGGCCATTTGAAATTTTAGCAGTGTTTGATTTTGGAGTCAAGGGTAGCATAGCTATGAGCTATAGCTTAAATTGACAAGAGGCTCGAGTACTTTATTGTCACAAAATTTCAAGGACGCTCCTGTAAAAAGTTACAAGCATTTGATTGTTGCAAACTTATTTGAGCGACAGCTTAAATTGACAAGAGGCTCGAGTAGTTTATTGTTACAAAATTTCCAGATTTTGTGACGCTCCAGTAAAAAGTTACAAGCAGTTGAAAGTTGCAAACTTTGATATGTACGACGGACCGTATAGAAGTTAGGGCCATTTGAAGTTTTATCAGTGTTTGATTGAGACTCAAGGGTGGCATAGCTATGAGCGATATCTTAAATTGACAAGAGGCTCGAGTATTTTATTGTCACAAAATTTCAAGGTTTTAGGACGCTCCATTTAAAAGTTACAAGCATTTGATTGTTGCAAACTTATTTGAGCGATAGCTTAAATTGACAAGAGGCTCGAGTAGTTTATTGTTACAAAATTTCAAGGTTTTCTGACGCTCCAGTAAAAATGTTACAAGCATTTGTATGTTGCAAACTTTGATAGGTGTAGGACGTGCCGTATAGAAGTTAGGGCCATTTGAAGTTTTATCAGTGTGTGATTTGGGACTCAAGGGAAACATAGCTTTGAGCGATGGCTTAAATTGACAAGAGGCTCGAGTACTTTATTGTTACAAAATTTCAAGGTTGTATGACGCTCCAGTAAAAAGTTACAAGCATTTGATTGTTGCAAACTTATTTGAGCGATAGCTTAAATTGACAAGAGGCTCGAGTAGTTTATTGTTACAAAATTTCAAGGTTTTCTGACGCTCCAGTAAAAATGTTACAAGCATTTGTATGTTGCAAACTTTGATAGGTGTAGGACGTACCGTATAGAAGTTAGGGCCATTTGAAGTTTTATCAGTGTTTTATTTGGGACTCAAACGTAGCATAGCTATGAGCGATAGCTTAAATGGATAAGAGGCTCGAGTACTTTATTGTCACAAAATTTCAAGATTTTATGACGCTCCAGTAAAAAGTTACAAGCATTTGATCGTTGCAAACTTTGATAGGTGTAGGACGCACCGTATAGAAGTTAGGGCCATTTGAAGTTTTATCAGAGTTTGATTTGGGACTCAAGGGTAGCATAGCTAGGAGCGATATCTTAAATTGACAAGAGGCTCGAGTATTTTATTGTCACAAAATTTCAAGGTTTTAGGACGCTCCATTTAAAAGTTACAAGCATTTGATTGTTGCAAACTTTTATAGGTATAGGTCGCACCGTACAGAAGTAAAGGCCGTTTGAAGTTTTATCAGTGTTTGATTTGGGAATCAAGGGTGGCATAGCTATGAGCGATATCTTAAATTGACAAGAAGCTCGAGTATTTTATTGTCACAAAATTTCAAGGTATTAGGACGCTCCAGTATAAAGTTACAAGCATTTGATTGTTGCAAACTTTGAGAGGTATAGGACGCACCGTACAGAAGTTAAGGCTATTTGGAGTTTTATCAGTGTTTGATTTGGGACTCAAGGGTAGCATAGCTATGAGCGATAGCTTAAATTGATAAGAGGCACGAGTACTGTGATGTCACAAAATTTCGAGGTTTTATGACGCTACAGTAAAAAGTTACAAGCAATTGATGGCTGCAAACTTTGATAGATGTAGGACGCACCGTATAGAAGTTAGGGCCATTTGAAGTTTTATCAGTGTTTTATTTGGGACTCAAAAGTAGCATAGCTATGAGCGATAGCGTAAATGGACAAGAGGCTCGAGTACTTTATTGTCACAAAATTTCAAGATTTTATGACGCTCCAGTAAAAAGTTACAAACATTTGATCGTTGCAAACTTTGATAGGTGTAGGACGCACCGTATATAAGTTAGGGCCATTTGAAGTTTTATCAGTGTTTGATTTGGGACTTACGGGTGGCATAGCTATGAGCGATATCTTAAATTGACAAGAGGCTCGAGTATTTTATTGTCACAAAATTTCAAGGACGCTCCTGTAAAAAGTTACAAGCATTTGAATGTTGCAAACTTTGATATGTAGGACGGACCGTATAGAAGTTAGGGCCATTTGAAGTTTTATCAGTGGTTGATTTGGGGCTCAAGGGTGGCATGGCTATGAGCGATATCTTAAATTGACAAGAGGCTCGAGTACTTTATTGTCACAAAATTTCAAGGTTTTAGGAAGCTCCAGTAAAAAGTTACAAGCATTTGATTGTTGCAAATTTATTTGAGCGATAGCTTAAATTGACAAGAGGCTCGAGTAGTTTATTGTTACAAAATTTCAAGGTTTTCTGACGCTCCAGTAAAAATGTTACAAGCATTTGTATGTTGCAAACTTTAATAGGGGTAGGACGTGCCGTATAGAAGTTAGGGCCATTTGAAGTTTTATCAGTGTGTGATTCGGGACTCAAGGGTAGCATAGGTTTGAGCGATGGCTTAAATTGACAAGAGGCTCGAGTACTTTATTGTTACAAAATTTCAAGGTTGTATGACGCTCCAGTAAATAGTTACAAGCATTTGATTGTTGCAAACTTATTTGAGCGACAGCTTAAATTGACAAGAGGCTCGAGTAGTTTATTGTTACAAAATTTCGAGGTTTTCTGACGCTCCAGTAAAAATGTTACAAGCATTTGTATGTTGCTAACTTTGATAGGTGTAGGACGTACCGTATAGAAGTTAGGGCCATTTGAAGTTTTATCAGAGTTTGATTTGGGACTCAAGAGTAGCATAGCTTTGAGCGATAGCTTAAATTGACAAGAGGCTCGAGTATTTTATTGTTACAAAATTTCAAGGATTTACGACGCTGCAGTAAAAAGTTACAAGCATTTATATGTTGCAAACTTTGATAGGTGTAGGACGTACCGTATAGAATTTAGGGCCATTTGAAGTTTTATCAGTGTTTGATTTGGGACTCAAGGGTAGCATAGCTATGAGCGATAGCTTAAATTGATAAGAGGCACGAGTACTGTGATGTCACAAAATTTCGAGGTTTAATGACGCTCCAGTAAAAAGTTACAAGCAATTGATTGTTGCAAACTTTGATAGGTGTAGGACGCACCGTATAGAAGTTAGGGCCATTGGAAGTTTTATCAGCGTTTTATTTGGGACTCAAAAGTAGCATAGCTATGAGCGATAGCTTAAATGGATAAGTGGCTCGAGTACTTTATTGTCACAAAATTTCAAGATTTTATGACGCTCCAGTAAAAAGTTACAAGCATTTCATTGTTGCAAAGTTTGATAGGTGTAGGACGCACCGTATAGAAGATAGGGCCATTTGAAATTTTAGCAGTGTTTGATTTTGGAGTCAAGGGTAGCACAGCTATGAGCTATAGCTTAAATTGACAAGAGGCTCGAGTACCTTATTGTCACAAAATTTCAAGATTTTATGACGCTCCAGTAAAAAGTTACAACCATTTGCTCGTTGCAAACTTTGATAGGTGTAGGACGCACCGTATAGAAGTTAGGGCCATTTGAAGTTTTATCAGAGTTTGATTTGGGACTCAAGGGTAGCATAGCTAGGAGCGATAACTTAAATTGATTAGAGGCTCGAGTACTTTATTGTCACAAAATTTCAAGGTTTTAGGACGCTCCAGTAAAAAGTTACAAGCATTTGATTGTTGCAAACTTTTATAGGTATAGGTCGCACCGTACAGAAGTAAAGGCCGTTTGAAGTTTTATCAGTGTTTGATTTGGGAATCAAGGGTGGCATAGCTATGAGCGATATCTTAAATTGACAAGAAGCTCGAGTATTTTATTGTCACAAAATTTCAAGGTATTAGGACGCTCCAGTATAAAGTTACAAGCATTTGATTGTTGCAAACTTTGAGAGGTATAGGACGCACCGTACAGAAGTTAAGGCTATTTGGAGTTTTATCAGTGTTTGATTTGGGACTCAAGGGTAGCATAGCTATGAGCGATAGCTTAAATTGATAAGAGGCACGAGTACTGTGATGTCACAAAATTTCGAGGTTTTATGACGCTACAGTAAAAAGTTACAAGCAATTGATTGCTGCAAACTTTGATAGATGTAGGACGCACCGTATAGAAGTTAGGGCCATTTGAAGTTTTATCAGTGTTTTATTTGGGACTCAAAAGTAGCATAGCTATGAGCGATAGCGTAAATGGACAAGAGGCTCGAGTACTTTATTGTCACAAAATTTCAAGATTTTATGATGCTCCAGTAAAAAGTTACAAACATTTGATCGTTGCAAACTTTGATAGGTGTAGGACGCACCGTATATAAGTTAGGGCCATTTGAAGTTTTATCAGTGTTTGATTTGGGACTTACGGGTGGCATAGCTATGAGCGATATCTTAAATTGACAAGAGGCTCGAGTACTTTATTGTCACAAAATTTCAAGGTTTTAGGAAGCTCCAGTAAAAAGTTACAAGCATTTGATTGTTGCAAATTTATTTGAGCGATAGCTTAAATTGACAAGAGGCTCGAGTAGTTTATTGTTACAAAATTTCAAGGTTTTCTGACGCTCCAGTAAAAATGTTACAAGCATTTGTATGTTGCAAACTTTAATAGGGGTAGGACGTGCCGTATAGAAGTTAGGGCCATTTGAAGTTTTATCAGTGTGTGATTCGGGACTCAAGGATAGCATAGGTTTGAGCGATGGCTTAAATTGACAAGAGGCTCGAGTACTTTATTGTTACAAAATTTCAAGGTTGTATGACGCTCCAGTAAATAGTTACAAGCATTTGATTGTTGCAAACTTATTTGAGCGACAGCTTAAATTGACAAGAGGCTCGAGTAGTTTATTGTTACAAAATTTCGAGGTTTTCTGACGCTCCAGTAAAAATGTTACAAGCATTTGTATGTTGCTAACTTTGATAGGTGTAGGACGTACCGTATAGAAGTTAGGGCCATTTGAAGTTTTATCAGAGTTTGATTTGGGACTCAAGAGTAGCATAGCTTTGAGCGATAGCTTAAATTGACAAGAGGCTCGAGTATTTTATTGTTACAAAATTTCAAGGATTTACGACGCTGCAGTAAAAAGTTACAAGCATTTATATGTTGCAAACTTTGATAGGTGTAGGACGTACCGTATAGAATTTAGGGCCATTTGAAGTTTTATCAGTGTTTGATTTGGGACTCAAGGGTAGCATAGCTATGAGCGATAGCTTAAATTGATAAGAGGCACGAGTACTGTGATGTCACAAAATTTCGAGGTTTAATGACGCTCCAGTAAAAAGTTACAAGCAATTGATTGTTGCAAACTTTGATAGGTGTAGGACGCACCGTATAGAAGTTAGGGCCATTGGAAGTTTTATCAGCGTTTTATTTGGGACTCAAAAGTAGCATAGCTATGAGCGATAGCTTAAATGGATAAGTGGCTCGAGTACTTTATTGTCACAAAATTTCAAGATTTTATGACGCTCCAGTAAAAAGTTACAAGCATTTCATTGTTGCAAAGTTTGATAGGTGTAGGACGCACCGTATAGAAGATGGGCCATTTGAAATTTTAGCAGTGTTTGATTTTGGAGTCAAGGGTAGCACAGCTATGAGCTATAGCTTAAAATGACAAGAGGCTCGAGTACCTTATTGTCACAAAATTTCAAGATTTTATGACGCTCCAGTAAAAAGTTACAACCATTTGCTCGTTGCAAACTTTGATAGGTGTAGGACACACCGTATAGAAGTTAGGGCCATTTGAAGTTTTATCAGAGTTTGATTTGGGACTCAAGGGTAGCATAGCTATGAGCGATAACTTAAATTGATTACAGGCTCGAGTACTTTATTGTCACAAAATTTCAAGGTTTTAGGACGCTCCAGTAAAAAGTTACAAGCATTTGATTGTTGCAAACTTTTATAGGTATAGGTCGCACCGTACAGAAGTAAAGGCCGTTTGAAGTTTTATCAGTGTTTGATTTGGGAATCAAGGGTGGCATAGCTATGAGCTATATCTTAAATTGACAAGACGCTCGAGTATTTTATTGTCACAAAATTTCAAGGTATTAGGACGCTCCAGTAAAAAGTTACAAGCATTTGATTGTTGCAAACTTTGAGAGGTATAGGACGCACCGTACAGAAGTAAAGGCCATTTGGAGTTTTATCAGTGTTTGATTTGGGACTCAAGGGTAGCATAGCTATGAGCGATAGCTTAAATTGATAAGAGGCACAGGTACTGTGATGTCACAAAATTTCGAGGTTTTATGACGCTCCAGTAAAAAGTTACAAGCAATTGATTGTTGCAAACTTTGATAGGTGTAGGACGCACCATATAGAAGTTAGGGCCATTTGAAGATTTATCAGTGTTTTATTTGGGACTCAAAAGTAGGATAGCTATGAGCGATAGCTTAAATGGATAAGTGGCTGGAGTACTTTATTGTCACCAAATTTCCAGATTTTATGATGCTCCAGTAAAATTCATTCATTGTTGCAAACTTTGATAGGTGTAGGCCGCACCGTATAGAATGATAGGGCCATTTGAAATTTTAGCAGTGTTTGATTTTGGAGTCAAGGGTAGCATAGCTATGAGCTATAGCTTAAATTGACAAGAGGCTCGAGTACTTTATTGTCACAAAATTTCAAGGACGCTCCTGTAAAAAGTTACAAGCATTTAAATGTTGCAAACTTTGATAGGTGGAGGACGCACCGTACATAAGTTAGAGCCATTTGTAGATTTAGCAGTGTTTTATTTTGAAGTCAAGTTTAGCATAGCTATGAGCGATAGCTTAAATTGATAAGAGGCACGAGTACTGTGATGTCACAAAATTTCGAGGTTTAATGACGCTCCAGTAAAAAGTTACAAGCAATTGATTGTTGCAAACTTTGATAGGTGTAGGACGCAGCGTATAGAAGTTTGGACTATTTGAAGTTTTATCAGTTTTTGATATGGGACTCAAGGGTAGCATAGCTATGAGCGATAGCTTAAATTGATAAGAAGCTCGAGTACTTTATTGTCACAAAATTTCTAGATTTTGTGACGCTCCAGTAAAAAGTTACAAGCATTTGAAAGTTGCAAACTTTGATATGTACGACGGACCGTATAGAAGTTAGGGCCATTTGAAGTTTTATCAGTGTTTGATTTGGGACTCAAGGGTGGCATAGCTATGAGCGATATCTTAAATTGACAAGAGGCTCGAGTACTTTATTGTCACAAAATTTCAAGGTTTTAGGACGCTCCATTTAAAAGTTACAAGCATTTGATTGTTGCAAACTTATTTGAGCGATAGCTTAAATTGACAAGAGGCTCGAGTAGTTTATTGTTACAAAATTTCAAGGTTTTCTGACGCTCCAGTAAAAATGTTACAAGCATTTGTATGTTGCAAACTTTGATAGGTGTAGGACGGGCCGTATAGAAGTTAGGGCCATTTGAAGTTTTATCAGTGTGTGATTTGGGACTCAAGGGAAACATAGCTTTGAGCGATGGCTTAAATTGACAAGAGGCTCGAGTACTTTATTGTTACAAAATTTCAAGGTTGTATGACGCTCCAGTAAAAAGTTACAAGCATTTGATTGTTGCAAACTTATTTGAGCGATAGCTTAAATTGACAAGAGGCTCCAGTAGTTTATTGTTACAAAATTTCTAGGTTTTCTGACGCTCCAGTAAAAATGTTTCAAGCATTTGTATGTTGCAAACTTTGATAGGTGTAGGACGTACCGTATAGAAGTTAGGGCCATTTGAAGTTTTATCAGTGTATGATTTGGGACTCAAGAGTAGCATAGCTTTGAGCGATAGCTTAAATTGACAAGAGGCTCGAGTATTTTATTGTTACAAAATTTCAAGGTTTTACGACGCTGCAGTAAAAAGTTACAAGCATTTGTATGTTGCAAACTTTGATAGGTGTAGGACGTGCCGTATAGAAGTTAGGGCCATTTGAAGTTTTATCAGTGTTTGATTTGGGACTCAAGGGTAGCATAGCTTTGAGCGATAACTTAATTTGACAAGAGGCTCGAGTACTTTATTGTTACAAAATTTCAAGGTTTTATGACGCTCCAGTAAAAAAGTTACAAGCATTTGTATGCTGCAAACTTTCATAGGTGTAGGACGTACCGTATAGCAGTTAGGGCCATTTGAAGTTTTATCAATGTTTGATTTGGGACTCAAGGGTAGCATAGCTTTGAGCGATAGCTTAAATTGACAAGAGGCTCGAGTACTTTATTGTTACAAAATTTCAAGGTTTTATGACGCCCCTTAAAAAGTTACAAGCATTTGTATGTTGTAAACTTTGATAGGTGTAGGACGTAGCGTATAGAAGTTAAGGCCATTTGAAGTTTTATCAGTGTTTGATTTGGGACTCAAGGGTAGCATAGCTTTGACTGATAGCTTAAATTGACAAGAGGCTCTTGTACTTTATTGTTACAAAATTTCAAGGTTTTATGACGCTCCAGTAAAAAGTTACAAGCATTTGTATGCTGCCAACTTTGATAGGTGTAGGACGTACCGTATAGAAGTTAGGGCCATTTGAAGTTTTATCAGTGTTTGATTTGGGACTCAAGTGTAGCATAGCTTTGAGCGATAGCTTAAATTGACAAGAGGCTCGAGTACTTTATTGTTACAAAATTTCAAGGTTTTATGACGCCTCCTTAAAAAGTTACAAGCATTTGTATGTTGCAAACTTTGATAGGTGTAGGACGTAGCGTATAGAAGTTAACGCCATTTGAAGTTTTATCAGTGTTTGATTTCGGACACAAGGGTAGCTTAGCTTTGAGCGATAGCTTAAATTGACAAGAGGCTCGAGTACTTTATTGTTACAAAATTTCAAGGTTTTATGACGCTCCAGTAAAAAGCTACAAGCATTTGTATGCTGCAAACTTTCATAGGTGTAGGACGTACCGTATAGCAGTTAGGGCCATTTGAAGTTTTATCAATGTTTGATTTGGGACTCAAGGGTAGCATAGCTTTGAGCGATAGCTTAAATTGACAAGAGGCTCGAGTACTTTATTGTTACAAAATTTCAAGGTTTTATGACGCCCCTTAAAAAGTTACAAGCATTTGTATGTTGTAAACTTTGATAGGTGTAGGACGTAGCGTATAGAAGTTAAGGCCATTTGAAGTTTTATCAGTGTTTGATTTGGGACTCAAGGGTAGCATAGCTTTGAGTGATAGCTTAAATTGACAAGAGGCTCTTGTACTTTATTGTTACAAAATTTCAAGGTTTTATGACGCTCCAGTAAAAAGTTACAAGCATTTGTATGCTGCCAACTTTGATAGGTGTAGGACGTACCGTATAGAAGTTAGGGCCATTTGAAGTTTTATCAGTGTTTGATTTGGGACTCAAGTGTAGCATAGCTTTGAGCGATAGCTTAAATTGACAAGGGGCTCGAGTACTTTATTGTTACAAAATTTCAAGGTTTTATGCCGCCTCCTTAAAAAGTTACAAGCATTTGTATGTTGCAAACTTTGATAGGTGTAGGACGTAGCGTATAGAAGTTAATGCCATTTGAAGTTTTATCAGTGTTTGATTTCGGACTCAAGGGTAGCTTAGCTTTGAGCGATAGCTTAAATTGACAAGAGGCTCGAGTACTTTATTGTTACAAAATTTCAAGGTTTTATGACGCTCCAGTAAAAAGTTACAAGCATTTGTATGTTGCAAACTTTGATAGGTGGAGGACGTACCGTATAGAAGTTAGGGCCATTTGAAGTTTTATCAGTGTTTGATTTCGGACTCAAGGGTAGCATAGCTTTGAGCGATAGCTTAAATTGACAAGAGGCTCGAGTATTTTATTGTCACAAAATTTCAAGGTTTTAGGACGCTCCATTTAAAAGTTACAAGCATTTGATTGTTGCAAACTTATTTGAGCGATAGCTTAAATTGACAAGAGGCTCGAGTAGTTTATTGTTACAAAATTTCAAGGTTTTCTGACGCTCCAGTAAAAATGTTACAAGCATTTGTATGTTGCAAACTTTGATAGGTGTAGGACGTGCCGTATAGAAGTTAGGGCCATTTGAAGTTTTATCAGTGTGTGATTTGGGACTCAAGGGAAACATAGCTTTGAGCGATGGCTTAAATTGACAAGAGGCTCGAGTACTTTATTGTTACAAAATTTCAAGGTTGTATGACGCTCCAGTAAAAAGTTACAAGCATTTGATTGTTGCAAACTTATTTGAGCGATAGCTTAAATTGACAAGAGGCTCGAGTAGTTTATTGTTACAAAATTTCAAGGTTTTATGACGCTCCAGTAAAAAGTTACAAGCATTTGTATGTTGCAAACTTTGATAGGTGTAGGACGTACCGTATAGAAGTTAGGGCCATTTGAAGTTTTATCAGTGTTTTATTTGGGACTCAAACGTAGCATAGCTATGAGCGATAGCGTAAATGGATAAGAGGCTCGAGTACTTTATTGTCACAAAATTTCAAGATTTTATGACGCTCCAGTAAAAAGTTACAAGCATTTGATCGTTGCAAACTTTGATAGGTGTAGGACGCACCGTATAGAAGTTAGGGCCATTTGAAGTTTTATCAGAGTTTGATTTGGGACTCAAGGGTAGCATAGCTAGGAGCGATATCTTAAATTGACAAGAGGCTCGAGTATTTTATTGTCACAAAATTTCAAGGTTTTAGGACGCTCCATTTAAAAGTTACAAGCATTTGATTGTTGCAAACTTATTTGAGCGATAGCTTAAATTGACAAGAGGCTCGAGTAGTTTATTGTTACAAAATTTCAAGGTTTTCTGACGCTCCAGTAAAAATGTTACAAGCATTTGTATGTTGCAAACTTTGATAGGTGTAGGACGTGCCGTATAGAAGTTAGGGCCATTTGAAGTTTTATCAGTGTGTGATTTGGGACTCAAGGGAAACATAGCTTTGAGCGATGGCTTAAATTGACAAGAGGCTCGAGTACTTTATTGTTACAAAATTTCAAGGTTGTATGACGCTCCAGTAAAAAGTTACAAGCATTTGATTGTTGCAAACTTATTTGAGCGATAGCTTAAATTGACAAGAGGCTCGAGTAGTTTATTGTTACAAAATTTCAAGGTTTTCTGACGCTCCAGTAAAAATGTTACAAGCATTTGTATGTTGCAAACTTTGATAGGTGTAGGACGTACCGTATAGAAGTTAGGGCCATTTGAAGTTTTATCAGTGTTTTATTTGGGACTCAAACGTAGCATAGCTATGAGCGATAGCGTAAATGGATAAGAGGCTCGAGTACTTTATTGTCACAAAATTTCAAGATTTTATGACGCTCCAGTAAAAAGTTACAAGCATTTGATCGTTGCAAACTTTGATAGGTGTAGGACGCACCGTATAGAAGTTAGGGCCATTTGAAGTTTTATCAGAGTTTGATTTGGGACTCAAGGGTAGCATAGCTAGGAGCGATAACTTAAATTGATTAGAGGCTCGAGTACTTTATTGTCACAAAATTTCAAGGTTTTAGGACGCTCCAGTAAAAAGTTACAAGCATTTGATTGTTGCAAACTTTGAGAGGTATAGGACGCACCGTACAGAAGTTAAGGCTATTTGGAGTTTTATCAGTGTTTGATTTGGGACTCAAGGGTAGCATAGCTATGAGCGATAGCTTAAATTGATAAGAGGCACGAGTACTGTGATGTCACAAAATTTCGAGGTTTTATGACGCTACAGTAAAAAGTTACAAGCAATTGATTGCTGCAAACTTTCATAGATGTAGGACGCACCGTATAGAAGTTAGGGCCATTTGAAGTTTTATCAGTGTTTTATTTGGGACTCAAAAGTAGCATAGCTATGAGCGATAGCGTAAATGGATAAGAGGCTCGAGTACTTTATTGTCACAAAATTTCAAGATTTTATGACGCTCCAGTAAAAAGTTACAAACATTTGATCGTTGCAAACTTTGATAGGTGTAGGACGCACCGTATATAAGTTAGGGCCATTTGAAGTTTTATCAGTGTTTGATTTGGGACTTACGGGTGGCATAGCTATGAGCGATATCTTAAATTGACAAGAGGCTCGAGTATTTTATTGTCACAAAATTTCAAGGACGCTCCTGAAAAAAGTTACAAGCATTTGAATGTTGCAAACTTTGATATGTAGGACGGACCGTATAGAAGTTAGGGCCATTTGAAGTTTTATCAGTGGTTGATTTGGGGCTCAAGGGTGGCATGGCTATGAGCGATATCTTAAATTGACAAGAGGCTCGAGTACTTTATTGTCACAAAATTTCAAGGTTTTAGGAAGCTCCAGTAAAAAGTTACAAGCATTTGATTGTTGCAAATTTATTTGAGCGATAGCTTAAATTGACAAGAGGCTCGAGTAGTTTATTGTTACAAAATTTCAAGGTTTTCTGACGCTCCAGTAAAAATGTTACAAGCATTTGTATGTTGCAAACTTTAATAGGGGTAGGACGTGCCGTATAGAAGTTAGGGCCATTTGAAGTTTTATCAGTGTGTGATTTGGGACTCAAGGGTAGCATAGGTTTGAGCGATGGCTTAAATTGACAAGAGGCTCGAGTACTTTATTGTTACAAAATTTCAAGGTTGTATGACGCTCCAGTAAATAGTTACAAGCATTTGATTGTTGCAAACTTATTTGAGCGACAGCTTAAATTGACAAGAGGCTCGAGTAGTTTATTGTTACAAAATTTCGAGGTTTTCTGACGCTCCAGTAAAAATGTTACAAGCATTTGTATGTTGCTAACTTTGATAGGTGTAGGACGTACCGTATAGAAGTTAGGGCCATTTGAAGTTTTATCAGAGTTTGATTTGGGACTCAAGAGTAGCATAGCTTTGAGCGATAGCTTAAATTGACAAGAGGCTCGAGTATTTTATTGTTACAAAATTTCAAGGATTTACGACGCTGCAGTAAAAAGTTACAAGCATTTATATGTTGCAAACTTTGATAGGTGTAGGACGTACCGTATAGAATTTAGGGCCATTTGAAGTTTTATCAGTGTTTGATTTGGGACTCAAGGGTAGCATAGCTATGAGCGATAGCTTAAATTGATAAGAGGCACGAGTACTGTGATGTCACAAAATTTCGAGGTTTAATGACGCTCCAGTAAAAAGTTACAAGCAATTGATTGTTGCAAACTTTGATAGGTGTAGGACGCACCGTATAGAAGTTAGGGCCATTGGAAGTTTTATCAGTGTTTTATTTGGGACTCAAAAGTAGCATAGCTATGAGCGATAGCTTAAATGGATAAGTGGCTCGAGTACTTTATTGTCACAAAATTTCAAGATTTTATGACGCTCCAGTAAAAAGTTACAAGCATTTCATTGTTGCAAAGTTTGATAGGTGTAGGACGCACCGTATAGAAGATAGGGCCATTTGAAATTTTAGCAGTGTTTGATTTTGGAGTCAAGGGTAGCACAGCTATGAGCTATAGCTTAAATTGACAAGAGGCTCGAGTACCTTATTGTCACAAAATTTCAAGATTTTATGACGCTCCAGTAAAAAGTTACAACCATTTGCTCGTTGCAAACTTTGATAGGTGTAGGACACACCGTATAGAAGTTAGGGCCATTTGAAGTTTTATCAGAGTTTGATTTGGGACTCAAGGGTAGCATAGCTATGAGCGATAACTTAAATTGATTACAGGCTCGAGTACTTTATTGTCACAAAATTTCAAGGTTTTAGGACGCTCCAGTAAAAAGTTACAAGCATTTGATTGTTGCAAACTTTTATAGGTATAGGTCGCACCGTACAGAAGTAAAGGCCGTTTGAAGTTTTATCAGTGTTTGATTTGGGAATCAAGGGTGGCATAGCTATGAGCTATATCTTAAATTGACAAGACGCTCGAGTATTTTATTGTCACAAAATTTCAAGGTATTAGGACGCTCCAGTAAAAAGTTACAAGCATTTGATTGTTGCAAACTTTGATAGGTATAGGACGCACCGTACAGAAGTTAAGGCCATTTGTAGTTTTATCAGTGTTTAATTTGTTACTCAAGGGTAGCATAGCTATGAGCGATAGCTTAAATTGATAAGAGGCACGAGTACTGTGATGTCGCAAAATTTCAAGGTTTTATGACGCTCCAGTAAAAAGTTACAAACAGCAGATTGTTGCAAACTTTGATAGGTATAGGACGCACCGTACAGAAGTTAAGGCCATTTGTAGTTTTATCAGTGTTTAATTTGTTACTCAAGGGTAGCATAGCTTTCAGCGATAGCTTAAATTGACAAGGGGCTCGAGTACTTTACTGTTACAAAATTTCAAGGTTTTATGCCGCCTCCTTAAAAAGTTACAAGCATTTGTATGTTGCAAACTTTGATAGGTGTAGGACGTAGCGTATAGAAGTTAATGCCATTTGAAGTTTTATCAGTGTTTGATTTCGGACTCAAGGGTAGCTTAGCTTTGAGCGATAGCTTAAATTGACAAGAGGCTCGAGTACTTTATTGTTACAAAATTTCAAGGTTTTATGACGCTCCAGTAAAAAGTTACAAGCATTTGTATGTTGCAAACTTTGATAGGTGGAGGACGTACCGTATAGAAGTTAGGGCCATTTGAAGTTTTATCAGTGTTTGATTTCGGACTCAAGGGTAGCATAGCTTTGAGCGATAGCTTAAATTGACAAGAGGCTCGAGTATTTTATTGTCACAAAATTTCAAGGTTTTAGGACGCTCCATTTAAAAGTTACAAGCATTTGATTGTTGCAAACTTATTTGAGCGATAGCTTAAATTGACAAGAGGCTCGAGTAGTTTATTGTTACAAAATTTCAAGGTTTTCTGACGCTCCAGTAAAAATGTTACAAGCATTTGTATGTTGCAAACTTTGATAGGTGTAGGACGTGCCGTATAGAAGTTAGGGCCATTTGAAGTTTTATCAGTGTGTGATTTGGGACTCAAGGGAAACATAGCTTTGAGCGATGGCTTAAATTGACAAGAGGCTCGAGTACTTTATTGTTACAAAATTTCAAGGTTGTATGACGCTCCAGTAAAAAGTTACAAGCATTTGATTGTTGCAAACTTATTTGAGCGATAGCTTAAATTGACAAGAGGCTCGAGTAGTTTATTGTTACAAAATTTCAAGGTTTTCTGACGCTCCAGTAAAAATGTTACAAGCATTTGTATGTTGCAAACTTTGATAGGTGTAGGACGTACCGTATAGAAGTTAGGGCCATTTGAAGTTTTATCAGTGTTTTATTTGGGACTCAAACGTAGCATAGCTATGAGCGATAGCGTAAATGGATAAGAGGCTCGAGTACTTTATTGTCACAAAATTTCAAGATTTTATGACGCTCCAGTAAAAAGCTACAAGCATTTGATCGTTGCAAACTTTGATAGGTGTAGGACGCACCGTATAGAAGTTAGGGCCATTTGAAGTTTTATCAGAGTTTGATTTGGGACTCAAGGGTAGCATAGCTAGGAGCGATATCTTAAATTGACAAGAGGCTCGAGTATTTTATTGTCACAAAATTTCAAGGTTTTAGGACGCTCCATTTAAAAGTTACAAGCATTTGATTGTTGCAAACTTATTTGAGCGATAGCTTAAATTGACAAGAGGCTCGAGTAGTTTATTGTTACAAAATTTCAAGGTTTTCTGACGCTCCAGTAAAAATGTTACAAGCATTTGTATGTTGCAAACTTTGATAGGTGTAGGACGTGCCGTATAGAAGTTAGGGCCATTTGAAGTTTTATCAGTGTGTGATTTGGGACTCAAGGGAAACATAGCTTTGAGCGATGGCTTAAATTGACAAGAGGCTCGAGTACTTTATTGTTACAAAATTTCAAGGTTGTATGACGCTCCAGTAAAAAGTTACAAGCATTTGATTGTTGCAAACTTATTTGAGCGATAGCTTAAATTGACAAGAGGCTCGAGTAGTTTATTGTTACAAAATTTCAAGGTTTTCTGACGCTCCAGTAAAAATGTTACAAGCATTTGTATGTTGCAAACTTTGATAGGTGTAGGACGTACCGTATAGAAGTTAGGGCCATTTGAAGTTTTATCAGTGTTTTATTTGGGACTCAAACGTAGCATAGCTATGAGCGATAGCGTAAATGGATAAGAGGCTCGAGTACTTTATTGTCACAAAATTTCAAGATTTTATGACGCTCCAGTAAAAAGTTACAAGCATTTGATCGTTGCAAACTTTGATAGGTGTAGGACGCACCGTATAGAAGTTAGCGCCATTTGAAGTTTTATCAGAGTTTGATTTGGGACTCAAGGGTAGCATAGCTAGGAGCGATAACTTAAATTGATTAGAGGCTCGAGTACTTTATTGTCACAAAATTTCAAGGTTTTAGGACGCTCCAGTAAAAAGTTACAAGCATTTGATTGTTGCAAACTTTTATAGGTATAGGTCGCACCGTACAGAAGTAAAGGCCGTTTGAAGTTTTATCAGTGTTTGATTTGGGAATCAAGGGTGGCATAGCTATGAGCGATATCTT
Organism: Clusia tigrina; assembly: GCA_920105625.2. NCBI lineage: Eukaryota > Metazoa > Arthropoda > Insecta > Diptera > Clusiidae > Clusia > Clusia tigrina. Next base: position 69,663,979 of record OV050032.1, read on the forward strand.
AAATTGACAAGAAGCTCGAGTATTTTATTGTCACAAAATTTCAAGGTATTAGGACGCTCCAGTAAAAAGTTACAAGCATTTGATTGTTGCAAACTTTGAGAGGTATAGGACGCACCGTACAGAAGTTAAGGCTATTTGGAGTTTTATCAGTGTTTGATTTGGGACTCAAGGGTAGCATAGCTATGAGCGATAGCTTAAATTGATAAGAGGCACGAGTACTGTGATGTCACAAAATTTCGAGGTTTTATGACGCTACAGTAAAAAGTTACAAGCAATTGATTGCTGCAAACTTTGATAGATGTAGGACGCACCGTATAGAAGTTAGGGCCATTTAAAGTTTTATCAGTGTTTTATTTGGGACTCAAAAGTAGCATAGCTATGAGCGATAGCGTAAATGGATAAGAGGCTCGAGAACTTTATTGTCACAAAATTTCAAGATTTTATGACGCTCCAGTAAAAAGTTACAAACATTTGATCGTTGCAAACTTTGATAGGTGTAGGACGCACCGTATATAAGTTAGGGCCATTTGAAGTTTTATCAGTTTTTGATTTGGGACTTACGGGTGGCATAGCTATGAGCGATATCTTAAATTGACAAGAGGCTCGAGTATTTTATTGTCACAAAATTTCAAGGACGCTCCTGTAAAAAGTTACAAGCATTTGAATGTTGCAAACTTTGATATGTAGGACGGACCGTATAGAAGTTAGGGCCATTTGAAGTTTTATCAGTGGTTGATTTGGGGCTCAAGGGTGGCATGGCTATGAGCGATATCTTAAATTGACAAGAGGCTCGAGTACTTTATTGTCACAAAATTTCAAGGTTTTAGGAAGCTCCAGTAAAAAGTTACAAGCATTTGATTGTTGCAAATTTATTTGAGCGATAGCTTAAATTGACAAGAGGCTCGAGTAGTTTATTGTTACAAAATTTCAAGGTTTTCTGACGCTCCAGTAAAAATGTTACAAGCATTTGTATGTTGCAAACTTTAATAGGGGTAGGACGTGCCGTATAGAAGTTAGGGCCATTTGAAGTTTTATCAGTGTGTGATTTGGGACTCAAGGGTAGCATAGGTTTGAGCGATGGCTTAAATTGACAAGAGGCTCGAGTACTTTATTGTTACAAAATTTCAAGGTTGTATGACGCTCCAGTAAATAGTTACAAGCATTTGATTGTTGCAAACTTATTTGAGCGACAGCTTAAATTGACAAGAGGCTCGAGTAGTTTATTGTTACAAAATTTCGAGGTTTTCTGACGCTCCAGTAAAAATGTTACAAGCATTTGTATGTTGCTAACTTTGATAGGTGTAGGACGTACCGTATAGAAGTTAGGGCCATTTGAAGTTTTATCAGAGTTTGATTTGGGACTCAAGAGTAGCATAGCTTTGAGCGATAGCTTAAATTGACAAGAGGCTCGAGTATTTTATTGTTACAAAATTTCAAGGATTTACGACGCTGCAGTAAAAAGTTACAAGCATTTATATGTTGCAAACTTTGATAGGTGTAGGACGTACCGTATAGAATTTAGGGCCATTTGAAGTTTTATCAGTATTTGATTTGGGACTCAAGGGTAGCATAGCTCTGAGCGATAGCTTAAATTGATAAGAGGCACGAGTACTGTGATGTCACAAAATTTCGAGGTTTAATGACGCTCCAGTAAAAAGTTACAAGCAATTGATTGTTGCAAACTTTGATAGGTGTAGGACGCACCGTATAGAAGTTAGGGCCATTGGAAGTTTTATCAGTGTTTTATTTGGGACTCAAAAGTAGCATAGCTATGAGCGATAGCTTAAATGGATAAGCGGCTCGAGTACTTTATTGTCACAAAATTTCAAGATTTTATGACGCTCCAGTAAAAAGTTACCAGCATTTCATTGTTGCAAAGTTTGATAGGTGTAGGACGCACCGTATAGAAGATAGGGCCATTTGAAATTTTAGCAGTGTTTGATTTTGGAGTCAAGGGTAGCACAGCTATGAGCTATAGCTTAAATTGACAAGAGGCTCGAGTACCTTATTGTCACAAAATTTCAAGATTTTATGACGCTCCAGTAAAAAGTTACAACCATTTGCTCGTTGCAAACTTTGATAGGTGTAGGACACACCGTATAGAAGTTAGGGCCATTTGAAGTTTTATCAGAGTTTGATTTGGGACTCAAGGGTAGCATAGCTATGAGCGATAGCTTAAATTGACAAGAGGCTCGAGTATTTTATTGTCACAAAATTTCAAGGTTTTAGGACGCTCCATTTAAAAGTTACAAGCATTTGATTGTTGCAAACTTATTTGAGCGATAGCTTAAATTGACAAGAGGCACGAGTACTTTATTGTTACAAAATTTCAAGGTTTTATGACGCTCCAGTAAAAAGTTACAAGCATTTGTATGTTGCAAACTTTGATAGGTGTAGGACGTACCGTATAGAAGTTAGGGCCATTTGAAGTTTTCTCAGTGTTTTATTTGGGACTCAATCGTAGCATAGCTTTGAGCGATAGCTTAAATTGACAAGAGGCTCGAGTACTTTATTATTACAAATTTTAAAGGTTTTATGACGCTCCAGAAAAAAGTTACAAGCATTTGTATGTTGGAAACTTTGATAGGTGGAGGACTTACCGTCTAGAAGTTAGGGCCATTTGAAGTTTTATTAGTGCTTGATTGGGGACTCAAGGGTAGCATAGCCTTGAGCGATAGCTTAAATTGACAAGAGGCTTGAGTACTCTATTGTTAAAAATTTCAAGGTTTTATGAAGTAAAAAATTTCAAGGTTTTATGACGATCCAGTAAAAGGTTACAAGCATTTGTATGCTGTAAACTTTGATAGGTGTAGGACGTACCGTATAGAAGTTAGGGCCATTTGAAGTTTTACCAGTGTTTGATTTGGGATTCAAGGGTAGCATAGCTTTGAGCGATAGCTTAAATTGACAAGAGGCTCGAGTACTTTATTGTCACAAAATTTCAAGGACGCTCCTGTAAAAAGTTACAAGCATTTAAATGTTGTAAACTTTGATAGGTGGAGGACGCACCGTACAGAAGTTAGAGCCATTTGTAGATTTAGCAGTGTTTTATTTTGAAGTCAAGTGTAGCATAGCTATGAGCGATAGCTTAAATGGATAAGAGGCTCGAGTACTTTATTGTCACAAAATTTCCAGATTTTATGACGCTCCAGTAAAAAGTTACAAGCATGTCATTGTTGCAAACTTTGATAGGTGTAGGACGCACCGTATAGAAGATAGGGCCATTTGAAATTTTAGCAGTGTTTGATTTTGGAGTCAAGGGTAGCACAGCTATAAGCTATAGCTTAAATTGATAAGAGGCTCGAGTACCTTATTGTCACAAAATTTCAAGATTTTATGACCCTCCAGTAAAAAGTTACAAGCATTTGCTCGTTGCAAACTTTAATAGGTGTAGGACGCACCGTATAGAAGTTAGGGCCATTTGAAGTTTTATCAGAGTTTGATTTGGGACTCAAGGGTAGCATAGCTATGAGCGATAACTTAAATTGATTAGAGGCTCGAGTACTTTATTGTCACAAAATTTCAAGGTTTTAGGACGCTCCAGTAAAAGGTTACAAGCATTTGATTGTTGCAAACTTTTATAGGTATAGGACGCACCGTGCAGAAGTTAAGGCCATTTGGAGTTTTATCAGTGTTTGATTTGGGACTCAAGGGTAGCATAGCTATGAGCGATAGCTTAAATTGATAAGAGGCACGAGTACTGTGATGTCACAAAATTTCGAGGTTTTATGACGCTCCAGTAAAAAGTTACAAGCAATTGATTGTTGCAAACTTTGATAGGGTAGGACGCATCGTATAGATGTTAGGGCCTTTTGAAGTTTTATCAGTGTTTTATTTGGGACTCAAAAGTAGCATAGCTATGAGCGATAGCTTAAATGGATAAGAGGCTCGAGTACTTTATTGTCACAAAATTTCCAGATTTTATGATGCTGCAATAAAATTCATTCATTGTTGCAAACTTTGATAGGTGTAGGACGCACCGTATAGAAGATAGGGCCATTTGAAATTTTAGCAGTGTTTGATTTTGGAGTCAAGGGTAGCATAGCTATGAGCTATAGCTTAAATTGACAAGAGGCTCGTGTACTTTATTGTCACAAAATTTCAAGGACGCTCCTGTAAAAAGTTACAAGCATTTAAATGTTGCAAACTTTGATAAGTGGAGGACGCACCGTACAGAAGTTAGAGCCATTTGTAGATTTAGCAGTGTTTTATTTTGAAGTCAAGTGTAGCAAGCTATGAGCGATAGCTTAAATGGATAAGAAGCTCGAGTACTTTATTGTCACAAAATTTCAAGGTTTTAGGACGCTCCATTTAAAAGTTACAAGCATTTGATTGTTGCAAACTTATTTGAGTGATACCTTAAATTGACAAGAGGCTCGAGTACTTTATTGTTACAAAATTTCAAGGTTGTATGACGCTCCAGTAAAAAGTTACAAGCATTTGATTGTTGCAAACTTATTTGAGCGATAGCTTAAATTGACAAGAGGCTCGAGTAGTTTATTGTTACAAAATTTCAAGGTTTTCTGACGCTCCAGTAAAAATGTTACAAGCATTTGTATGTTGCAAACTTTGATAGGTGTAGGACGTACCGTATAGAAGTTAGGGCCATTTGAAGTTTTATCAGTGTTTGATTTGGGACTCAAGAGTAGCATGGCTTTGAGCGATAGCTTAAATTGACAAGAGGCTCGAGTATTTTATTGTTACAAAATTTCAAGGTTTTACGACGCTGCAGTAAAAAGTTACAAGCATTTGTATGTTGCAAATTTTGATAGGTGTAGGACGTACCGTATAGAAGTTACGGCCATTTGAAGTTTTATCAGTGTTTGATTTGGGACTCAGGGGTAGCATAGCTTTGAGCGATAGCTTAAATTGACAAGAGGCTCGAGTACTTTATTGATACAAAATTTCAAGGTTTTATGACGCTCCAGTAAAGAGTTACAAGCATTTGTATGTTGCAAACTTTGATAGGTGTAGGACGTACCGTATAGAAGTTAGGGTCATTTGAAGTTTTATCAGTGTTTGATTTTGGACTCAAGGGTAGCATAGCTTTGAGCGATAACTTAAATTGTCAAGAGGCTCGAGTACTTTATTGTTACAAAATTTCAAGGTTTTATGACGCTCCAGTAAAAAGTTACAAGCATTTGTATGTTGCAAACTTTGATAGGTGTAGGATGTACCGTATAGAAGTTAGGGCCATTTGAAATTTTATCAGTGTTTGATTTGGGACTCAAAGGTAGCATAGCTTTGAGCGATAACTTAAATTGACAAGAGGCTCGAGTACTTTATTGTTACAAAATTTCAAGGTTTTATGACGCTCCAGTAAAAAACTTACAAGCATTTGTATGCTGCAAACTTTCATAGGTGTAGGACGTACCGTATAGCAGTTAGGGCCATTTGAAGTTTTATCAATGTTTGATTTGGGACTCAAGGGTATCATAGCTTTGAGCGATAGCCTAAATTAACAAGAGGCTGGAGTACTTTATTGTTACAAAATTTCAAGGTTTTATGACGCCCCTTAAAAAGTTACAAGCATTTGTATGTTGCAAACTTTGATAGGTGTAGGACGTAGCGTATAGAAGTTAAGGCCATTTGAAGATTTATCATTGTTTGATTTGGGACTCAAGGGTAGCATAGCTTTGAGTGATATCTTAAATTGACAAGAGGCTCTTATACTTTATTGTTACAAAATTTCAAGGTTTTATGACGCTCCAGTAAAAAGTTACAAGCATTTGTATGCTGCAAACTTTGATAGTTGTAGGACGTACCGTATAGAAGTTAGGGCCATTTGAAGTTTTATCAGTGTTTGATTTGGGACTCAAGGGTAGCATAGCTTTGAGCTATAGCTTAAATTGACAAGAGGCTCGAGTACTTTATTGTTACAAAATTTCAAGGTTTTATGACGCCTCCTTAAAAAGTTACAAGCATTTGTATGTTACAAACTTTGATAGGTGTAGGACGTAGCGTATAGAAGTTAAGGCCATTTGAAGTTTTATCAGTGTTTGATTTCGGACTCAAGGGTAGCTTAGCTTTGAGCGATAGCTTAAATTGACAAGAGGTTCGAGTACTTTATTGTTACAAAATTTCAAGGTTTTATGACGCTCCAGTAAAAAGTTACAAGCATTTGTATGTTGCAAACTTTGATAGGTGTAGGACGTACCGTATAGAAGTTAGGGCCATTTGAAGCTTTATCAGTGTTTGATTTGTGACTCAAGGGTAGCATAACTTTGAGCGATAGCTTAAATTGACAAGAGGCTCGAGTACTTTATTGTTACAAAATTTCAAGGTTTTATGACGCTCCAGTAAAAAGTTAAAAGCATTTGTATGTTGCAAACTTTGATAGGTGTAGGACGTACCGTATAGAAGTTAGGGCCATTTGAAGTTTTCTCAGTGTTTGATTTGGGACTCAATCGTAGCATCGCTTTGAGCGATAGCTTAAATTGACAAGAGGCTCGAGTACTTTATTGTTACAAAATTTAAAGGTTTTATGACGCTCCAGAAAAAAGTTACAAGCATTTGTATGTTGCAAACTTTGATAGGTGGAGGACTTACCGTCTAGAAGTTAGGGCCATTTGAAGTTTTATCAGTGCTTGATTGGGGACTCAAGGGTAGCATAGCTTTGAGCGATAGCTTAAATTGACAAGAGGCTTGAGTACTCTATTGTTAAAAATTTCAAGGTTTTATGAAGTAAAAAATTTCAAGGTTTTATGACGATCCAGTAAAAGGTTACAAGCATTTGTATGCTGTAAACTTTGATAGGTGTAGGACGTACCGTATAGAAGTTAGGGCCATTTGATGTTGTACCAGTGTTTGATTTGGGATTCAAGGGTAGCATAGCTTTTAGCGATAGCTTAAATTGACAAGAGGCTCGAGTACTTTATTGTTACAAAATTTCAAGGTTTTATGACGCTCCAGTAAAAAGTTTCAAGCATTTGTATGTTGCAAACTTTGATAGGTGTAAGACGTACCGTATAGAAGTTAGAGCCATTTGAAGTTTTATCAGTTTTTGATTTTGGACTCAAGGGTAGCATAGCTTTGAGCGATAGCTTAAATTGACAAGAGGCTCGAGTACTTTATTGTTACAAAATTTAAAGGTTTTATGACGCTCCAGAAAAAAGTTACAAGCATTTGTATGTTGCAGACTTTGATAGGTAGAGGATTTACCGTCTAGAAGTTAGGGCCATTTGAAGTTTTATCAGTGCTTGATTGGGGACTCAAGGGTAGCATAGCTTTGAGCGATAGCTTAAATTGACAAGAGGCTTGAATACTCTATTGTTAAAAATTTCAAGGTTTTATGAAGTAAAAAATTTCAAGGTTTTATGACGATCCAGTAAAAGATTACAAGCATTTGTATGTTGCAAACTTTGATAGGTGTAGGACTTACCGTATAGAAGTTAGGGCCATTTGAAGTTTTATCAGTGTTTGATTTGGGACTCAAGGGGAGCATAGCTTTGAGCGATAGCTTAAATTGACAAGAGGCTCGAGTACTTTATTGTTACAAAATTTCAAGGTTTTATGACGCTCCAGTAAAAAGTTACAAGCATTTGTATGCTGTAAACTTTGATAGGTGTAGGACGTACTGTATAGAAGTTAGGGCCATTTGAAGTTTTACCAGTGTTTGATTTGGGATTCAAGGGTAGCATAGCTTTGAGCGATAGCTTAAATTGACAAGAGGCTCGATTACTTTATTGTTACCAAATTTCAAGGTTTTATGACGCTCCAGTAAAAAGTTACAAGCATTTGTATGTTGTGAACTTTGATAGGTGTAGGACTTACCGTATAGAAGTTAGGTCCATTTGAAGTTTTATCAGTGTTTGATTTGGGACTCAAGGGGAGCATAGCTTTGAGCGATAGCTTAAGTGGACAAGAGGCTCGAGTACTTTATTGTTACAAAATTTCAAGGTTTTATGACGCCCCTTAAAAAGTTACAAGCATTTGTATGTTGCAAACTTTGATAGGTGTAGGACGTAGCGTATAGAAGTTAAGGCCATTTGAAGTTTTATCAGTGTTAGATTTTGGACTCAAGGGTAGCATAGCTTTGAGCGATAGCTTAAATTGACAAGAGGCTCGAGTACTTTATTGTTACAAAATTTAAAGGTTTTATGACGCTCCAGAAAAAAGTAACAAGCATTTGTATGTTGCAGACTTTGATAGGTAGAGGATTTACCGTCTAGAAGTTAGGGCCATTTGAAGTTTTATCAGTGCTTGATTGGGGACTCAAGGGTAGCATAGCTTTGAGCGATAGCTTAAATTGACAAGGGGCTTGAATACTTTATTGTTAAAAATTTCAAGGTTTTATGAAGTAAAAAATTTCAAGGTTTTATGACGATCCAGTAAAAGATTACAAGCATTTGTATGTTGCAAACTTTGATAGGTGTAGGACTTACCGTATAGAAGTTAGGGCCATTTGAAGTTTTATCAGTGTTTGATTTGGGACTCAAGGGGAGCATAGCTTTGAGCGATAGCTTAAGTTGACAAGAGGCTCGAGTACTTTATTGTTACAAAATTTCAAGGTTTTATGACGCCCCTTAAAAAGTTACAAGCATTTGTATGTTGCAAACTTTGATAGGTGTAGGACGTAGCGTATAGAAGTTAAGGCCATTTGAAGTTTTATCAGTGTTAGATTTTGGACTCAAGGGTAGCATGGCTTTGAGCGATAGCTTAAATTGACAAGAGGCTCGAGTACTTTATTGTTACAAAATTTAAAGGTTTTATGACGCTCCAGAAAAAAGTAACAAGCATTTGTATGTTGCAGACTTTGATAGGTAGAGGATTTACCGTCTAGAAGTTAGGGCCATTTGAAGTTTTATCAGTGCTTGATTGGGGACTCAAGGGTAGCATAGCTTTGAGCGATAGCTTAAATTGACAAGAGGCTTGAATACTCTATTGTTAAAAATTTCAAGGTTTTATGAAGTAAAAAATTTCAAGGTTTTATGACGATCCAGTAAAAGATTACAAGCATTTGTATGTTGCAAACTTTGATAGGTGTAGGACTTACCGTATAGAAGTTAGGGCCATTTGAAGTTTTATCAGTGTTTGATTTGGGAGTCAAGGGGAGCATAGCTTTGAGCGACAGCTTAAATTGATAAGAGGCTCGAGTACTTTATTGTTACAAAATTTCAAGGTTTTCTGACGCTCCAGTAAAAAGTTACAAGCATTTGTATGCTGTAAACTTTGATAGGTGTAGGACGTACTGTATAGAAGTTAGGGCCATTTGAAGTTTTATCAGTGTTTGATTTGGGACTCAAGGGGAGCATAGCTTTGAGCGATAGCTTAAGTTGACAAGAGGCTCGAGTACTTTATTGTTACAAAATTTTAAGGTTTTATGACGCCCCTTAAAAAGTTACAAGCATTTGTATGTTGCAAACTTTGATAGGTGTAGGACGTAGCGTATAGAAGATAAGGCCATTTGAAGCTTTATCAGTGTTTGATTGCGGACTCAAGGGTAGCATAGCTTTGAGCGGTAGCTTAAATTGACAACAGGCTCGAGTACTTTATTGTTACAAAATTTCAAGGTCTTATGACGCTCCAGTAAAAAGTTACAAGCATTTGTATGTTGCAAACTTTGATAGGTGTTGGACGTACCGTATAGAAGTTAGGGCCATTTGAAGTTTTCTCAGTGTTTGATTTGGGATTCAAGGGTAGCATAGCTCTGAGGGATAGCTTAAATTGACAAGAGGCTCGAGTACTTTATTGTTACAAAATTTCAAGGTTTTATGACGCTCCAGTAAAAAGTTACAAGCATTTGTATGCTGCAAAGTTTGATAGGTGTAGGACGTACCGTATAGAAGTTAGAGCCATTTAAAGTTTTATCAGTGTTTGATTTGGGACTCAAGGGTAGCATAGCTTTGAGCGATAGCTTAAATTGACAAGAGGCTCGAGTACTTTATTGTTAAAAATTTAAAGGTTTTATGACGCTCCAGAAAAATGTTACAAGCATTTGTTTGTTGCAAACTTTGATAGGTGGAGGAATTACCGTCTAGAAGTTAGGGCCATTTGAAGTTTTATCAGTGTTTGATTGGGGACTCAAGGGTAGCATAGCTTTGAGCGATAGCTTAAATTGACAAGAGGCTTGAGTACTCTATTGTTAAAATTTCAAGGTTTTATGAAGTAAAAAATTTCAAGGTTTTATAACGATCCAGTAAAAGGTTACAAGCATTTGTATGCTGTAAACTTTGATAGGTGTAGGACGTACCGTATAGAAGTTAGGGCCATTTGAAGTTTTACCAGTGTTTGATTTGGGATTCAAGGGTAGCATAGCTTTGAGCGATAGCTTAAATTGACAAGAGGCTCGAGTACTTTATTGTTACAAAATTTAAAGGTTTTATGACGCTCCAGAAAAAAGTTACAAGCATTTGTATGTTGCAAACTTTGATAGGTAGAGGATTTACCGTCTAGAAGTTAGGGTCATTTGAAGTTTTATCAGTGCTTGATTGGGGACTCAAGGGTAGCATAGCTTTGAGCGATAGCTTAAATTGACAAGAGGCTTGAGTACTCTATTGTTAAAAATTTCAAGGTTTTATGAAGTAAAAAATTTCAAGGTTTTATGACGATCCAGTAAAAGATTACAAGCATTTGTATGCTGTAAACTTTGATAGGTGTAGGACGTACCGTATAGAAGTTAGGGCCATTTGAAGTTTTACCAGTGTTTGATTTGGGATTCAAGGGTAGCATAGCTTTGAGCGATAGCTTAAATTGACAAGAGGCTCGAGTACTTTATTGTTACAAAATTTCAAGGTTTTATGACGCTCCAGTAAAAAGTTACTAGCATTTGTATGTTGCAAACTTTGATAGGTGTAGGACTTACCGTATAGAAGTTAGGGCCATTTGAAGTTTTATCAGTGTTTGATTTGGGACTCAAGGGGAGTATAGCTTTGAGCGATAGCTTAAGTTGACAAGAGGCTCGAGTACTTTATTGTTACAAAATTTCAAGGTTTTATGACGCTCCAGTAAAAAGTTACTAGCATTTGTATGTTGCAAACTTTAATAGGTGTAGGACGTACCGTATAGAAGTTAGGGCTATTTGAAGTTTTATCAATGTTTGATTTGGGATTCAAGGGTAGCATAGCTTTGAGCGATAGCTTAAATTGACAAGAGGCTCGAGTACTTTATTGTTACAAAATTTCAAGGTTCTATGACGCTCTAGTAAAAAGTTACAAGCATTTGTTTGTTGCAAACTTTGATAGGTGTAGGACGTACCGTATTGAAGTTTGGGCCATTTGAAGTTTTATCAGTGTTTGATTTGGGATTCAAGGGTAGCATAGCTTTGAGCGATAGCTTAAATTGACAAGAGGCTCGAGTACTTTATTGTTACCAAATTTCAAGGTTTTATGACGCTCCAGTAAAAAGTTACAAGCATTTGTATGTTGCAAACTTTGATAGGTGTAGGACTTACCGTATAGAAGTTAGGGCCATTTGAAGTTTTATCAGTGTTTGATTTCGGACTCAAGGGTAGCATAGCTTTGAGCGGTAGCTTAAATTGACAAGAGGCTCGAGTACTTTATTGTTACAAAATTTCAAGGTTTTATGACGCTCCAGTAAAAGGTTACAAGCATTTGTATGTTGCAAACTTTAGTAGGTGTAGGACGTACCGTATAGAAGTTAGGGCCATTTGAAGTTTTATCAGTGTTTGATTTGGGATTCAAGGGTAGCATAGCTTTGAGCGATAGCTTAAATAGACAAGAGGCTCGAGTACTTTATTGTGACAACATTTCAAGGTTTTATGACGCTCCAGTAAAAAGTTACAAGCATTTGTATGTTGCAAACTTTGATAGGTGTAGGACTTACCGTATAGAAGTTAGGGCCATTTGAAGTTTTATCAGTGTTTGATTTCGGACTCAAAGGTAGCATAGCTTTGAGCGGTAGCTTAAATTGACAAGAGGCTCGAGTACTTTATTGTTACAAAATTTCAAGGTTTTATGACGCTCCAGTAAAAAGTTACAAGCATTTGTATGTTGCAAACTTTGATAGGTGTAGGACTTACCGTATAGAAGTTAGGGCCATTTGAAGTTTTATCAGTGTTTGATTTGGGACTCAAGGGGAGCATAGCTTTGAGCGATAGCTTAAGTTGACAAGAGGCTCGAGTACTTTATTGTTAAAAATTTAAAGGTTTTATGACGCTCCAGAAAAATGTTACAAGCATTTGTTTGTTGCAAACTTTGATAGGTGGAGGACTTACCGTCTAGAAGTTAGGGCCATTTGAAGTTTTATCAGTGTTTGATTGGGGACTCAAGGGTAGCATAGCTTTGAGCGATAGCTTAAATTGACAAGAGGCTTGAGTACTCTATTGTTAAAAATTTCAAGGTTTCATGAAGTAAAAAATTTCAAGGTTTTATGACGATCCAGTAAAAGGTTACAAGCATTTGTATGCTGTTAACTTTGATAGGTGTAGGACGTACCGTATAGAAGTTAGGGCCATTTGAAGTTTTACCAGTGTTTGATTTGGGATTCAAGGGTACCATAGCTTTGAGCGATAGCTTAAATTGACAAGAGGCTCGAGTACTTTATTGTTACAAAATTTCAAGGTTTTATGACGCTCCAGTAAAAAGTTACAAGCATTTGTATGTTGCAAACTTTGATAGGTGTAGGACTTACCGTATAGAAGTTAGAGCCATTTGAAGTTTTATGAGTGTTTGATTTGGGACTCAAGGGTAGCATAGCTTTGAGCGATAGCTTAAATTGACAAGAGGCTCGAGTACTTTATTGTTACAAAATTTAAAGGTTTTATGACGCTCCAGAAAAAAGTTACAAGCATTTGTATGTTGCAAACTTTGATAGGTAGAGGATTTACCGTCTAGAAGTTAGGGTCATTTGAAGTTTTATCAGTGCTTGATTGGGGACTCAAGGGTAGCATAGCTTTGAGCGATACCTTAAATTGACAAGAGGCTTGAGTACTCTATTGTTAAAAATTTCAAGGTTTTATGACGCTCCAGTAAAAAGTTACAAGCATTTGTATGTTGCAAACTTGATAGGTGTAGGACTTACCGTATAGAAGTTAGGGCCATTTGAAGTTTTATCAGTGTTTGATTTGGGACTCACGGGAAGCATAGCTTAAGTTGACAAGAGGCTCGAGTACTTTATTGTTACAAAATTTCAAGGTTTTATGACGCCCCTTAAAAAGTTACAAGCATTTGTATGTTGCAAACTTTGATAGGTGTAGGACGTACCGTATAGAAGTTAGATCCATTTAAAGTTTTATCAGTGTTTGATTTGGGACTCAAGGGTAGCATAGCTTTGAGCGATAGCTTAAATTGACAAGAGGCTCGAGTACTCTATTGTTAAAAATTTCAAGGTTTTATGAAGTAAAAAATTTCAAGGTTTTATGACGATCCAGTAAAAGGTTACAAGCATTTGTATGCTGTAAACTTTGATAGGTGTAGGACGTACCGTATAGAAGTTAGGGCCATTTGAAGTTTTACCAGTGTTTGATTTGGGATTTAACGGTAGCATAGCTTTGAGCGATAGCTTAAATTGACAAGAGGCTCGAGTACTTTATTGTTACAAAATTTCAAGGTTTTATGACGCTCCAGTAAAAAGTTACAAGCATTTGTATGTTGCAAACTTTGATAAGTGTAGGACTTACCGTATAGAAGTTAGGGCCATTTGAAGTTTTATCAGTGTTTGATTTCGGACTCAAGGGTAGCATTGCTTTGAGCGGTAGCTTAAATTGACAAGAGGCTCGAGTACTTTATTGTTACAAAATTTCAAGGTTTTATGACGCTCCATTAAAAAGTTACAAGCATTTGTATGTTGCAAACTTTAATAGGTGTAGGACGTACCGTATAGAAGTTAGGGCCATTTGAAGTTTTACCAGTGTTTGATTTGGGATTCAAGGGTAGCATAGCTTTGAGCGATAGCTTAAAATGACAAGAGGCTCGAGTACTTTATTGTTACAAAATTTCAAGGTTTTATGACGCTCCAGTAAAAAGTTACAAGCATTTGTATGTTGCAAACTTTGATAGGTGTAGGACTTACCGTATAGAAGTTAGGGCCATTTGAAGTTTTATCAGTGTTTGATTTGGGACTCAAGGGGAGCATAGCTTTGAGCGATAGCTTAAGTTGACAAGAGTCTCGAGTATTTTATTGTTACAAAATTTCAAGGTTTTATGACGCTCCAGTAAAAAGTTACAAGCATTTGTATGTTGCAAACTTTCATAGGTGTAGGACGTACCGTATAGAAGTTAGGGCCATTTGAAGTTTTACCAGTGTTTGATTTGGGATTCAAGGGTAGCATAGCTTTGAGCGATAGCTTAAATTGACAAGAGGCTCGAGTACTTTATTGTTACAAAATTTCAAGGTTTTATGACGCTCCAGTAAAAAGTTACAAGCATTTGTTTGTTGCAAACTTTGATAGGTGTAGGACGTACCGTATAGAAGTTAGGGCCATTTGAAGCTTTATTAGTGTTTGATTTGTGACTCAAGGGTAGCATAGCTTTGAGCGATAGCTTAAATTGACAAGAGGCTCGAGTACTTTATTGTTACAAAATTTCAAGGTTTTATGACGCTCCAGTAAAAAGTTACAAGCATTTGTTTGTTGCAAACTTTGATAGGTGTAGGACGTACCGTATAGAAGTTAGGGCAATTTGAAGTTTTATCAGTGTTTGATTTGGGACTCAAGGGTAGAAAAGCTTTTAGCGATAGCTTAAATTGACGAGAGGCTCGAGTAATTTATTGTTACAAAATTTCAAGGTTTTATGACGTTTCAGTAAAAAGTTACAAGCATTTGTAAGCTGCAAACTTTGATAGGTGTAGGAAGTACCGTATATTATTGTTACAAAATTTCAAGGTTTTATGACGCTCCAGTAAAAAGTTACAAGCGTTTGTTTGTTGCAAACTTTGATAGGTGTAGGACGTACCGTATAGAAGTTAGGGCAATTTGAAGTTTTATCAGTGTTTGATTTGGGACTCAAGGGTAGAATAGCTTTTAGCGATACCTTAAATTGACGGGAGGCTCGAGTAATTTATTGTTACAAAATTTCAAGGTTTTATGACGTTTCAGTAAAAAGTTACAAGCATTTGTAAGTTGCAAACTTTGCTAGGTGTAGGACTTACCGTATAGAAGTTAGGGCCATTTGAAGTTTTATCAGTGTTTGATTTGGGACTCAAGGGGAGCATAGCTTTGAGCGATAGCTTAAATTGACAAGAGGCTCGAGTACTTTATTGTTACAAAATTTCAAGGTTTTATGACGCTCCAATAAAAAGTTACAAGCAATTGTATGTTGCAAACTTTGATAGGTGTAGGACTTACCGTATAGAAGTTAGGGCCATTTGAAGTTTTATCAGTGTTTGATTTGGGACTCAAGGGTAGCATAGCTTTGAGCGATAACTTAAATTAACAAGAGGCTCGAGTATTTTATTGCTGCGAAATTTCAAGGTTTTATGACGCTGCAGTAAAAAGTTACAAGCATTTGTATGTTGCAAACTTTGATAGGTGTAGGACTTACCGTATAGAAGTTAGGGCCATTTGAAGTTTTATCAGTGTTTGATTTCGGACTCAAGGGTAGCATAGCTTTAAGCGGTAGCTTAAATTGACAAGAGGCTCGAGTACTTTATTGTTACAAAATTTCAAGATTTTATGACGCTCCAGTAAAAAGTTACAAGCATTTGTGTGTTGCAAACTTTAATAGGTGTAGGACGTACCGTATAGAAGTTAGGGCCATTTGAAATTTTATCAGTGTTTGATTTGGGATTCAAGGGTAGCATAGCTTTGAGCGATAGTTTAAATTGACAAGAGGCTCGAGTACTTTATTGTTACAAAATTTCAAGGTTTTATGACGATCCAGTAAAAGGTTACAAGCATTGGTATGCTGTAAACTTTGATAGGTGTAGGACGTACCGTATAGAAGTTAGGGCCATTTGAAGTTTTACCAGTGTTTGATTTGGGATTCAAGGGTAGCATAGCTTTGAGCGATAGCTTAAAATGACAAGAGGCTCGAGTACTTTATTGTTACAAAATTTCAAGGTTTTATGACGCTCCAGTAAAAAGTTACAAGCATTTGTATGTTGCAAACTTTGATAGGTGTAGGACTTACCGTATAGAAGTTAGGGCCATTTGAAGTTTTATCAGTGTTTGATTTGGGACTCAAGGGGAGCATAGCTTTGAGCGATAGCTTAAGTTGACAAGAGTCTCGAGTACTTTATTGTTACAAAATTTCAAGGTTTTATGACGCTCCAGTAAAAAGTTACAAGCATTTGTATGTTGCTAACTTTAATAGGTGTAGGACGTACCGTATAGAAGTTAGGGCCATTTGAAGTTTTACCAGTGTTTGATTTGGGATTCAAGGGTAGCATAGCTTTGAGCGATAGCTTAAATTGACAAGATGCTCGAGTACTTTATTGTTACAAAATTTCAAGGTTTTATGACGCTCCAGTAAAAAGTTACAAGCATTTGTTTGTTGCAAACTTTGATAGGTGTAGGACGTACCGTATAGAAGTTAGAGCCATTTGAAGTTTTATTAGTGTGTGATTTGTGACTCAAGGGTAGCATAGCTTTGAGCGATAGCTTAAATTGACAAGAGGCTCGAGTACTTTATTGTTACAAAATTTCAAGGTTTTATGACGCTCCAGTAAAAAGTTACAAGCATTTGTTTGTTGCAAACTTTGATAGGTGTAGGACGTACCGTATAGAAGTTAGGGCAATTTGAAGTTTTATCAGTGTTTGATTTGGGACTCAAGGGTAGGATAGCTTTTAGCGATAGCTTAAGTTGACAAGAGTCTCGAGTACTTTATTGTTACAAAATTTCAAGGTTTTATGACGCTCCAGTAAAAAGTTACAAGCATTTGTATGTTGCTAACTTTAATAGGTGTAGGACGTACCGTATAGAAGTTAGGGCCATTTGAAGTTTTACCAGTGTTTGATTTGGGATTCAAGGGTAGCATAGCTTTGAGCGATAGCTTAAATTGACAAGAGGCTCGAGTACTTTATTGTTACAAAATTTCAAGGTTTTATGACGCTCCAGTAAAAAGTTACAAGCATTTGTTTGTTGCAAACTTTGATAGGTGTAGGAAGTACCGTATTGAAGTTAGAGCCATTTGAAGTTTTACCAGTGTTTGATTTGGGACTCAAGGGTAGCATAGCTTTGAGCGATAGCTTAAATTGACAAGAGGCTTGAGTACTTTATTGTTAAAAATTTCAAGGTTTTATGAAGTAAAAAATTTCAAGGTTTTACGACGATCCAGTAAAAGGTTACAAGCATTTGTATGCTGTAAATTTTGATAGGTGTAGGACGTACCGTATAGGAGTTAGGGCCATTTGAAGTTTTCTCAGTGTTTGATTTGGGACTCAAGGGTAGCATAGCTTTGAGCGATATCGTAAATTGACAAGAGGCTCGAGTACTTTATTGTTACAAAATTTCAAGGTATTATGACGCTCCAGTAAAAAGTTACAAGCATTTGTATGTTGAAAACTTAGATAGGTGTAGGACGTACCGTATAGAAGTTAGGGCCATTCGAAGTTTTATCAGTGTTTGATTTGGGACTCAAGGGTAGCATAGCTTTGAGCGATAGCTTAAATTGACAAGAGGCTCGAGTACTTTATTGTTACAAAATTTCAAGGTTTTATGACGCTCCAGTAAAAAGTTACAAGCATTTGTATGTTGAAAACTTAGATAGGTGTAGGACGTACCGTATAGAAGTTAGGGCCATTCGAAGTTTTATCAGTGTTTGATTTGGGACTCAAGGGTAGCATAGCTTTGAGCGATAGCTTAAATTGACAAGAGGCTCGAGTACTTTATTGTTACAAAATTTCAAGGTTTTACGACGCTCCAGTAAAAAGTTACAAACATTTGTATGTTGCTAACTTTGATAGGTGGAGGACGTACCGTACAGAAGTTAGGGCAATTTGAAGTTTTATCAGTGTTTGATTTGGGACTCAAGGGTAGGATAGCTTTTAGCGATAGCTTAAATTGACGAGAGGCTCGAGTACTTTATTGTTACAAAATTTGAAGGTTTTATGACGCTCCAGTAAAAAGTTACAAGCATTTGTATGTTGCAAACTTTGATAGGTGGAGGACGTACCGTACAGAAGTTAGGGCCATTTGAAGTTTTATCAGTGTTTGATTTAGGACTCAAGGGTAGGATAGCTTTTAGCGATAGCTTAAATTGACAAGAGGCTCGAGTACTTTATTGTTACAAAATTTCAAGGTTTTATGACGCTCCAGTAAAAAGTTACAAGCATTTGTATGTTGCAAACTTTGATAGGTGTAGGACGTACCGTATAGAAGTTAGGGCCATTTGAAGTTTTATCAGTGTTTGATTTGTGACTCAAGGGTAGCATAGCTTTGAGCGATAGCTTAAATTGACAAGAGGCTCGAGTACTTTATTGTTACAAAATTGCAAGGTTTTATGACGCTCCAGTAAAAAGTTACAAGCATTTGTATGTTGCAAACTTTGATAGGTGGAGGACTTACCGTCTAGAAGTTGGGGCCATTTCAAGTTTTATCAGTGTTTGATTGGGGACTCAAGGGTAGCATAGCTTTGAGCAATAGCTTAAATTGACAAGAGGCTTGAGTACTTTATTGTTAAAAATTTCAAGGTTTTATGAAGTAAAAAACTTTAAGGTTTTATGACGATCCAGTAAAAGGTTACAAGCATTTGTATGCTGTAAACTTTGATAGGTGTAGGACGTACCGTATAGAAGTTAGGGCCATTTGAAGTTTTACCAGTGTTTGATTTGGGATTCAAGGGTAGCATAGCTTTGAGCGATAGCTTACAATGACAAGAGGCTCGAGTACTTTATTGTTACAAAATTTCAAGGTTTTATGACGTTCCAGTAAATGTTACAAGCATTTGTATGTTGCAAACTTTGATAGGTGTAGGACTTACCGTATAGAAGTCAGGGCCATTTGAAGTTTTATCAGTGTTTGATTTGGGACTCAAGGGGAGCATAGCTTTGAGCGATAGCTTAAATTGACAAGAGGCTCGAGTACTTTATTGTTACAAAATTTCAAGGTTTTATGACGCTCCAGTAAAAAGTTACAGGCATTTGTATGTTGCAAACTTAGATAGGTGTAGGACGTACCGTATAGAAGTTAGGGCCATTCGAAGTTTTATCAGTGTTTGATTTGGGACTCAAGGGTAGCATAGCTTTGAGCGATAGCTTAAATTGACAAGAGGCTCGAGTACTTTATTGTTACAAAATTTCAAGGTTTTATGACGCTTTAGTAAAAAGTTACAAGCATTTGTATGTTGCAAACTTTGATAGGTGTAGGACGTAGCGTATAGAAGTTAAGGCCATTTGAAGTTTTATCAGTGTTTGATTTGGGACTCAAGGGTAGCATAGCTTTGAGCGATAGCTTAATTTGACAAGAGGCTCGAGTACTTTATTGTTACAAAATTTCAAGGTTTTATAACGCTCCAGTAAAAAGTTACAAGCATTTCTATGTTGCAAACTTTGATAGGTGTAGGACGTAGCGTATAGAAGTTAAGGCCATTTGAAGTTTTATCAGTGTTTGATTTGGGACTCAAGGGTAGCATAGCTTTGAGCGATAGCTTAATTTGACAAGAGGCTCGAGTACTTTATTGTTACAAAATTTCAAGGTTTTATGACGCTCCAGTAAAAAGTTACAAGCATTTGTAAGTTGTAAACTTTGATAGGTGTAGGATGCACTGTATAGAAGTTAGGGCCATTTGAAGTTTTATCAGTGTTTGATTTGGGATTCAAGGGTAGTATAGCTTTGAGCGATAGCTTAAATTGACAAGAGGCTTGATTACTTTATTGTTAAAAATTTCAAGGTTTTATGAAGTAAAAAATTTAAAGGTTTTATGACGATCCAGTAAAAGGTTACAAGCATTTGTATGTTGCAAACTTTGATAGGTGTAGGACGTACCGTATAGATGTTAGGGCCATTTGAAGTTTTATCAGTGTTTGATTTGGGACTCATGGGTAGCATAGCTTTGAGCGATAGCTTAAATTGACAAGAGGTTCGAGTACTTGATTGTTACAAAATTTAAAGGTTTTATGAAGTAAAAAATTTCAATTTTTATGACGATCCAGTAAAAGGTAGAAGCATTTGTTTGTTGCAAACTTTGATAGGTGTAGGACGTACCGTATAGAAGTTAGGGCCATTTGAAGTTTTATCAGTGTTTGATTTTGGGTTTCAAGGGTAGCATAGTTTTGAGCGATAGCTTAAATTGACAAGAGGCTCGAGTACTTTATTGTTACAAAATTTCAAGGTTTTATGACGCTCCAGTAAAAAGTTACAAGCATTTGTATGTTGCAAACTGTGATAGGTGTAGGACGTACCGTATAGAAGTTAGGGCCATTTGAAGTTTTATCAGTGTTTGATTTGGGACTCAAGGGTAGCATAACTTGGAGCGATAGCTTAAATTGACAAGAGGCTCGAGTATTTTATTGTTACGAAATTTCAAGGTTTTATGACGCTGCAGTAAAAAGTTACAAGCATTTGTATGTTGCAAACTTTGATAGGTGTAGAATGTACCGTAAAGAAGTTAGGGCCATTTGAAGTTTTATCAGTGTTTGATTTGGGACTCATTGGTAGCATAGCTTTGAGCGATAGCTTAAATTGACAAGAGGCTCGTGTACTTGATTGTTACAAAATTTCAAGGTTTTATGACGCTCCAGTAAAAAGTTACAAGCATTTGTATGTTGCAAACTTTGATAATTGTAGGACTTACCGTATAGAAGTTAGGGCCATTTGAAGTTTTATCCGTGTTTGATTTGGGACTAAAAGGGAGCATAGCTTTGAGCGATAGCTTAAATTGACAAGAGGCTCGAGTACTTTATTGTTACACAATTTCAAGGTTTTATGACACTCCAGTAAAAAGTGACAAGCATTTGTATGTTGCAAAGTGTGACAGGTGTAGGACGCACCGTATAGAAGTTAGGGCCATTTGAGGTTTTATCAGTGTTTGATTTGGGACTCAAGGGTAGCATAGCTTTGAGCGATATCGTAAATTGACAAGAGGCTCGAGTACTTTATTGTTACAAAATTTCAAGGTTTTATGACGCTCCAGTAAAAAGTTACAAGCATTTGTATGTTGCAAACTTTGATAGGTGTAGGACGTACCGTATAGAAGTTAGGGCCATTTGAAGTTTTATCAGTGTTTGATTTGGGACTCAAGGGTAGCATAGCTTTGAGCGATAGCTTCAATTGAAAAGAGACTCGAGTACTTTATTGTTACAAAATTTCAAGGTTTTACGACGCTCCAGTAAAAAGTTACAAACATTTGTATGTTGCTAACTTTGATACGTGGAGGACGTACCGTACAGAAGTTAGGGCAATTTGAAGTTTTATCAGTGTTTGATTTGGGACTCAAGGGTAGGATAGCTTTTAGCGATAGCTTAAGTTGACGAGAGGCTCGAGTACTTTATTGTTACAAAATTTCAAGGTTTTATGACGCTCCAGTAAAAAGTTACAAGCATTTGTATGTTGCAAACTTTGATAGGTGGAGGACGTACCGTACAGAAGTTAGGGCCATTTGAAGTTTTATCAGTGTTTGATTTAGGACTCAAGGGTAGGATAGCTTTTAGCGATAGCTTAAATTGACAAGAGGCTCGAGTACTTTATTGTTACAAAATTTCAAGGTTTTATGACGCTCCAGTAAAAAGTTACAAGCATTTGTATGTTGCAAACTTTGATAGGTGTAGGACGTACCGTATAGAAGTTAGGGCCATTTGAAGTTTTATCAGTGTTTGATTTGTGACTCGAGGGTAGCATAGCTTTGAGCGATAGCTTAAATTGACAAGAGGCTCGAGTACTTTATTGTTACAAAATTGCAAGGTTTTATAACGCTCCAGTAAAAAGTTACAAGCATTTGTATGTTGCAAACTTTGATAGGTGTAGGACGTACCGTATAGAAGTTAGAGCCATTTGAAGTTTTATCAGTGTTTGATTTGGGACTCAAGGGTTGCATAGCTTTGAGCGGTAGCTTAAATTGACAAGAGGCTCGAGTACTTTATTGTTACAAAATTTAAAGGTTTTATGACGCTCCAGAAAAAAGTTACAAGCATTTGTATGTTGCAAACTTTGATAGGTGGAGGACTTACCGTCTAGAAGTTGGGGCCATTTCAAGTTTTATCAGTGTTTGATTGGGGACTCAAGGGTAGCATAGCTTTGAGCAATAGCTTAAATTGACAAGAGGCTTGAGTACTTTATTGTTAAAAATTTCAAGGTTTTATGAAGTAAAAAACTTTAAGGTTTTATGACGATCCAGTAAAAGGTTACAAGCATTTGTATGCTGTAAACTTTGATAGGTGTAGGACGTACCGTATAGAAGTTAGGGCCATTTGAAGTTTTACCAGTGTTTGATTTGGGATTCAAGGGTAGCATAGCTTTGAGCTATAGCTTACAATGACAAGAGGCTCGAGTACTTTATTGTTACAAAATTTAAGGGTTTTATGACGTTCCAGTAAATGTTACAAGCATTTGTATGTTGCAAACTTTGATAGGTGTAGGACTTACCGTATAGAAGTCAGGGCCATTTGAAGTTTTATCAGTGTTTGATTTGGGACTCAAGGGGAGCATAGCTTTGAGCGATAGCTTAAATTGACAAGAGGCTCGAGTACTTTATTGTTACAAAATTTCAAGGTTTTATGACGCTCCAGTAAAAAGTTACAAGCATTTGTATGTTGCAAACTTAGATAGGTGTAGGACGTACCGTATAGAAGTTAGGGCCATTCGAAGTTTTATCAGTGTTTGATTTGGGACTCAAGGGTAGCATAGCTTTGAGCGATAGCTTAAATTGACAAGAGGCTCGAGTACTTTATTGTTACAAAATTTCAAGGTTTTATGACGCTCCAGTAAAAAGTTACAAGCATTTGTATGTTGCAAACTTTGATAGGTGTAGGACGTAGCGTATAGAAGTTAAGGCCATTTGAAGTTTTATCAGTGTTTGATTTGGGACTCAAGGGTAGCATAGCTTTGAGCGATAGCTTAATTTGACAAGAGGCTCGAGTACTTTATTGTTACAAAATTTCAAGGTTTTATAACGCTCCAGTAAAAAGTTACAAGCATTTCTATGTTGCAAACTTTGATAGGTGTAGGACGTAGCGTATAGAAGTTAAGGCCATTTGAAGTTTTATCAGTGTTTGATTTGGGACTCAAGGGTAGCATAGCTTTGAGCGATAGCTTAATTTGACAAGAGGCTCGAGTACTTTATTGTTACAAAATTTCAAGGTTTTATGACGCTCCAGTAAAAAGTTACAAGCATTTGTAAGTTGTAAACTTTGATAGGTGTAGGATGCACTGTATAGAAGTTAGGGCCATTTGAAGTTTTATCAGTGTTTGATTTGGGATTCAAGGGTAGTATAGCTTTGAGCGATAGCTTAAATTGACAAGAGGCTTGATTTCTTTATTGTTAAAAATTTCAAGGTTTTATGAAGTAAAAAATTTAAAGGTTTTATGACGATCCAGTAAAAGGTTACAAGCATTTGTATGTTGCAAACTTTGATAGGTGTAGGACGTACCGTATAGATGTTAGGGCCATTTGAAGTTTTATCAGTGTTTGATTTGGGACTCATGGGTAGCATAGCTTTGAGCGATAGCTTAAATTGACAAGAGACTCGAGTACTTGATTGTTACAAAATTTCAAGGTTTTATGAAGTAAAAAATTTCAATTTTTATGACGATCCAGTAAAAGGTACAAGCATTTGTTTGTTGCAAACTTTGATAGGTGTAGGACGTACCGTATAGAAGTTAGGGCCATTTGAAGTTTTATCAGTGTTTGATTTTGGGTTTCAAGGGTAGCATAGTTTTGAGCGATAGCTTAAATTGACAAGAGGCTCGAGTACTTTATTGTTACAAAATTTCAAGGTTTTATGACGCTCCAGTAAAAAGTTACAAGCATTTGTATGTTGCAAACTGTGATAGGTGTAGGACGTACCGTATAGAAGTTAGGGCCATTTGAAGTTTTATCAGTGTTTGATTTGGGACTCAAGGGTAGCATAACTTGGAGCGATAGCTTAAATTGACAAGAGGCTCGAGTATTTTATTGTTACGAAATTTCAAGGTTTTATGACGCTGCAGTAAAAAGTTACAAGCATTTGTATGTTGCAAACTTTGATAGGTATAGAATGTACCGTAAAGAAGTTAGGGCCATTTGAAGTTTTATCAGTGTTTGATTTGGGACTCATGGGTAGCATAGCTTTGAGCGATAGCTTAAATTGACAAGAGGCTCGTGTACTTGATTGTTACAAAATTTCAAGGTTTTATGACGCTCCAGTAAAAAGTTACAAGCATTTGTATGCTGCAAACTTTGATAGGTGTAGGACGTACCGTATAGAAGTTAGAGCCATTTGAAGTTTTACCAGTGTTTGATTTGGGATTCAAGGGTAGCATAGCTTTGAGCATTAGCTTAAATTGACAAGAGGCTCGAGTACTTTATTGTTACAAAATTTCAAGGTTTTATGACGCTCCAGTAAAAAGTTACAAGCATTTGTATGTTGCAAACTTTGATAATTGTAGGACTTACCGTATAGAAGTTAGGGCCATTTGAAGTTTTATCCGTGTTTGATTTGGGACTAAAGGGGAGCATAGCTTTGAGCGATAGCTTAAATTGACAAGAGGCTCGAGTACTTTATTGTTACACAATTTCAAGGTTTTATGACACTCCAGTAAAAAGTGACAAGCATTTGTATGTTGCAAAGTGTGATAGGTGTAGGACGTACCGTATAGAAGTTAGGGCCATTTGAGGTTTTATCAGTGTTTGATTTGGGACTCAAGGGTAGCATAACTTTGAGCGATAGCTTAAATTGACAAGAGGCTCGAGTATTTGATTGTTACGAAATTTCAAGGTTTTATGACGCTGCAGTAAAAAGTTACAAGCATTTGTATGTTGCAAACTTTGATAGGTGTAGAATGTACCGTAAAGAAGTTAGGGCCATTTGAAGTTTTATCAGTGTTTGATTTGGGACTCATGGGTAGCATAGCTTTGAGCGATAGCTTAAATTGACAAGAGGCTCGAGTACTTTATTGTTACACAATTTCAAGGTTTTATGACACTCCAGTAAAAAGTTACAAGCATTTGTATGTTGCAAACTTTGATAGGTGTAGGACGTACCGTATAGAAGTTAGGGCCATTTGAAGTTTTATCAGTGTTTGATTTGTGACTCAAGGGTAGCATAGCTTTGAGCGATAGCTTAAATTGACAAGAGGCTCGAGTACTTTATTGTTACAAAATTGCAAGGTTTTATGACGCTCCAGTAAAAAGTTACAAGCATTTGTATGTTGCAAACTTTGATAGGTGTAGGACGTACCGTATAGAAGTTAGAGCCATTTGAAGTTTTATCAGTGTTTGATTTGGGACTCAAGGGTTGCATAGCTTTGAGCGGTAGCTTAAATTGACAAGAGGCTCGAGTACTTTATTGTTACAAAATTTAAAGGTTTTATGACGCTCCAGAAAAATGTTACAAGCATTTGTATGTTGCAAACTTTGATAGGTGGAGGACTTACCGTCTAGAAGTTGGGGCCATTTCAAGTTTTATCAGTGTTTGATTGGGGACTCAAGGGTAGCATAGCTTTGAGCAATAGCTTAAATTGACAAGAGGCTTGAGTACTTTATTGTTAAAAATTTGAAGGTTTTATGAAGTAAAAAATTTTAAGGTTTTATGAGGATCCAGTAAAAAGTTACAAGCATTTGTATGTTGCAAACTGTGATAGGTGTAGGACGTACCGTATAGAAGTTAGGGCCATTTGAAGTTTTATCAGTGTTTGATTTTGGGTTTCAAGGGTAGCATAGTTTTGAGCGATAGCTTAAATTGACAAGAGGCTCGAGTACTTTATTGTTACAAAATTTCAAGGTTTTATGACGCTCCAGTAAAAAGTTACAAGCATTTGTATGTTGCAAACTGTGATAGGTGTAGGACGTACCGTATAGAAGTTAGGGCCATTTGAAGTTTTATCAGTGTTTGATTTGGGACTCAAGGGTAGCATAACTTTGAGCGATAGCTTAAATTGACAAGAGGCTCGAGTATTTTATTGTTACGAAATTTCAGGGTTTTATGACGCTGCAGTAAAAAGTTACAAGCATTTGTATGTTGCAAACTTTGATAGGTGTAGAATGTACCGTAAAGAAGTTAGGGCCATTTGAAGTTTTATCAGTGTTTGATTTGGGACTCATGGGTAGCATAGCTTTGAGCGATAGCTCAAATTGACAAGAGGCTCGTGTACTTGATTGTTACAAAATTTCAAGGTTTTATGACGCTCCAGTAAAAAGTTACAAGCATTTGTATGCTGCAAACTTTGATAGGTGTAGGACGTACCGTATAGAAGTTAGAGCCATTTGAAGTTTTACCAGTGTTTGATTTGGGATTCAAGGGTAGCATAGCTTTGAGCATTAGCTTAAATTGACAAGAGGCTCGAGTACTTTATTGTTACAAAATTTCAAGGTTTTATGACGCTCCAGTAAAAAGTTACAAGCATTTGTATGTTGCAAACTTTGATAATTGTAGGACTTACCGTATAGAAGTTAGGGCCATTTGAAGTTTTATCCGTGTTTGATTTGGGACTAAAGGGGAGCATAGCTTTGAGCGATAGCTTAAATTGACAAGAGGCTCGAGTACTTTATTGTTACACAATTTCAAGGTTTTATGACACTCCAGTAAAAAGTTACAAGCATTTGTATGTTGCAAACTGTGATAGGTGTAGGACGTACCGTATAGAAGTTAGGGCCATTTGAAGTTTTATCAGTGTTTGATTTGGGACTCAAGGGTAGCATAACTTTGAGCGATAGCTTAAATTGACAAGAGGCTCGAGTATTTTATTGTTACGAAATTTCAAGGTTTTATGACGCTGCAGTAAAAAGTTACAAGCATTTGTATGTTGCAAACTTTGATAGGTGTAGAATGTACCGTAAAGAAGTTAGGGCCATTTGAAGTTTTATCAGTGTTTGATTTGGGACTCATGGGTAGCATAGCTTTGAGCGATAGCTTAAATTGACAAGAGGCTCGTGTACTTGATTGTTACAAAATTTCAAGGTTTTATGACGCTCCAGTAAAAAGTTACAAGCATTTGTATGCTGCAAACTTTGATAGGTGTAGGACGTACCGTATAGAAGTTAGAGCCATTTGAAGTTTTACCAGTGTTTGATTTGGGATTCAAGGGTAGCATAGCTTTGAGCATCAGCTTAAATTGACAAGAGGCTCGAGTACTTTATTGTTACAAAATTTCAAGGTTTTATGACGCTCCAGTAAAAAGTTACAAGCATTTGTATGTTGCAAACTTTGATAATTGTAGGACATACCGTATAGAAGTTAGGGCCATTTGAAGTTTTATCCGTGTTTGATTTGGGACTAAAGGGGAGCATAGCTTTGAGCGATAGCTTAAATTGACAAGAGGCTCGAGTACTTTATTGTTACACAATTTCAAGGTTTTATGACACTCCAGTAAAAAGTGACAAGCATTTGTATGTTGCAAAGTGTGATAGGTGTAGGACGTACCGTATAGAAGTTAGGGCCATTTGAGGTTTTATCAGTGTTTGATTTGGGACTCAAGGGTAGCATAACTTTGAGCGATAGCTTAAATTGACAAGAGGCTCGAGTATTTTATTGTTACGAAATTTCAAGGTTTTATGACGCTGCAGTAAAAAGTTACAAGCATTTGTATGTTGCAAACTTTGATAGGTGTAGAATGTACCGTAAAGAAGTTAGGGCCATTTGAAGTTTCATCAGTGTTTGATTTGGGACTCATGGGTAGCATAGCTTTGAGCGATAGCTTAAATTGACAAGAGGCTCGAGTACTTTATTGTTACACAATTTCAAGGTTTTATGACACTCCAGTAAAAAGTTACAAGCATTTGTATGTTGCAAACTTTGATAGGTGTAGGACGTACCGTATAGAAGTTAGGGCCATTTGAAGTTTTATCAGTGTTTGATTTGTGACTCAAGGGTAGCATAGCTTTGAGCGATAGCTTAAATTGACAAGAGGCTCGAGTACTTTATTGTTACAAAATTGCAAGGTTTTATGACGCTCCAGTAAAAAGTTACAAGCATTTGTATGTTGCAAACTTTGATAGGTGTAGGACGTACCGTATAGAAGTTAGAGCCATTTGAAGTTTTATCAGTGTTTGATTTTGGGTTTCAAGGGTAGCATAGTTTTGAGCGATAGCTTAAATTGACAAGAGGCTCGAGTACTTTATTGTTACAAAATTTCAAGGTTTTATGACGCTCCAGTAAAAAGTTACAAGCATTTGTATGTTGCAAACTGTGATAGGTGTAGGACGTACCGTATAGAAGTTAGGGCCATTTGAAGTTTTATCAGTGTTTGATTTGGGACTCAAGGGTAGCATAACTTTGAGCGATAGCTTAAATTGACAAGAGGCTCGAGTATTTTATTGTTACGAAATTTCAGGGTTTTATGACGCTGCAGTAAAAAGTTACAAGCATTTGTATGTTGCAAACTTTGATAGGTGTAGAATGTACCGTATAGAAGTTAGAGCCATTTGAAGTTTTACCAGTGTTTGATTTGGGATTCAAGGGTAGCATAGCTTTGAGCATTAGCTTAAATTGACAAGAGGCTCGAGTACTTTATTGTTACAAAATTTCAAGGTTTTATGACGCTCCAGTAAAAAGTTACAAGCATTTGTATGTTGCAAACTTTGATAATTGTAGGACTTACCGTATAGAAGTAAGGGCCATTTGAAGTTTTATCCGTGTTTGATTTGGGACTAAAGGGGAGCATAGCTTTGAGCGATAGCTTAAATTGACAAGAGGCTCGAGTACTTTATTGTTACACAATTTCAAGGTTTTATGACACTCCAGTAAAAAGTGACAAGCATTTGTATGTTGCAAAGTGTGATAGGTGTAGGACGTACCGTATAGAAGTTAGGGCCATTTGAAGTTTTATCAGTGTTTGATTTGGGACTCAAGGGTAGCATAACTTTGAGCGATAGCTTAAATTGACAAGAGGCTCGAGTATTTTATTGTTACGAAATTTCAAGGTTTTATGACGCTGCAGTAAAAAGTTACAAGCATTTGTATGTTGCAAACTTTGATAGGTGTAGAATGTACCGTAAAGAAGTTAGGGCCATTTGAAGTTTTATCAGTGTTTGATTTGGGACTCATGGGTAGCATAGCTTTGAGCGATAGCTTAAATTGACAAGAGGCTCGAGTACTTTATTGTTACACAATTTCAAGGTTTTATGACACTCCAGTAAAAAGTTACAAGCATTTGTATGTTGCAAACTTTGATAGGTGTAGGACGTACCGTATAGAAGTTAGGGCCATTTGAAGTTTTATCAGTGTTTGATTTGTGACTCAAGGGTAGCATAGCTTTGAGCGATAGCTTAAATTGACAAGAGGCTTGAGTCTTTTATTGTTACAAAATTTCAAGGTTTTATGACGCTCCAGTAAAAAGTTACAAGCATTTGTATGTTGCAAACTTTGATAGGTGTAGGACGTACCGTATAGAAGTTAGAGCCATTTGAAGTTTTATCAGTGTTTGATTTGGGACTCAAGGGTTGCATAGCTTTGGCCGTAGCTTAAATTGACAAGAGGCTCGAGTACTTTATTGTTACAAAATTTAAAGGTTTTATGACGCTCCAGAAAAATGTTACAAGCATTTGTATGTTGCAAACTTTGATAGGTGGAGGACTTACCGTCTAGAAGTTGGGGCCATTTCAAGTTTTATCAGTGTTTGATTGGGGACTCAAGGGTAGCATAGCTTTGAGCAATAGCTTAAATTGACAAGAGGCTTGAGTACTTTATTGTTAAAAATTTCAAGGTTTTATGAAGTAAAAAATTTTAAGGTTTTATGAGGATCCAGTAAAAGGTTACAAGCATTTGTAGGCTGTAAACTTTGATAGGTGTAGGACGTACCGTATAGAAGTTAGGGCCATTTGAAGTTTTACCAGTGTTTGATTTGGGATTCAAGGGTAGCATAGCTTTGAGCGATAGCTTACAATGGCAAGAGGCTCGAGTACTTTATTGTTACAAAATTTAAAGGTTTTATGACGT
Organism: Clusia tigrina; assembly: GCA_920105625.2. NCBI lineage: Eukaryota > Metazoa > Arthropoda > Insecta > Diptera > Clusiidae > Clusia > Clusia tigrina. The sequence goes on from OV050032.1 coordinate 69,693,884, forward strand.
TCCAGTAAATGTTACAAGCATTTGTATGTTGCAAACTTTGATAGGTGTAGGACTTACCGTATAGAAGTCAGGGCCATTTGAAGTTTTATCAGTGTTTGATTTGGGACTCAAGGGGAGCATAGCTTTGAGCGATAGCTTAAATTGACAAGAGGCTCGAGTACTTTATTGTTACAAAATTTCAAGGTTTTATGACGCTCCAGTAAAAAGTTACAAGCATTTGAATGTTGCAAACTTAGATAGGTGTAGGACGTACCGTATAGAAGTTAGGGCCATTCGAAATTTTATCAGTGTTTGATTTGGGACTCAAGGGTAGCATAGCTTTGAGCGATAGCTTAAATTGACAAGAGGCTCGAGTACTTGATTGTTACAAAATTTCAAGGTTTTATGACGCTCCAGTAAAAAGTTACAAGCATTTGTATGCTGCAAACTTTGATAGGTGTAGGACGTACCGTATAGAAGTTAGAGCCATTTGAAGTTTTACCAGTGTTTGATTTGGGATTCAAGGGTAGCATAGCTTTGAGCATTAGCTTAAATTGACAAGAGGCTCGTGTACTTGATTGTTACAAAATTTCAAGGTTTTATGAAGTAAAAAATTTCAATTTTTATGACGATCCAGTAAAAGGTACAAGCATTTGTTTGTTGCAAACTTTGATAGGTGTAGGACGTACCGTATAGAAGTTAGGGCCATTTGAAGTTTTATCAGTGTTTGATTTTGGGTTTCAAGGGTAGCATAGTTTTGAGCGATAGCTTAAATTGACATGAGGCTCGAGTACTTTATTGTTACAAAATTTCAAGGTTTTATGACGCTCCAGTAAAAAGTTACAAGCATTTGTATGTTGCAAACTGTGATAGGTGTAGGACGTACCGTATAGAAGTTAGGGCCATTTGAAGTTTTATCAGTGTTTGATTTGGGACTCAAGGGTAGCATAACTTTGAGCGATAGCTTAAATTGACAAGAGGCTCGAGTATTTTATTGTTACGAAATTTCAAGGTTTTATGACGCTGCAGTAAAAAGTTACAAGCATTTGTATGTTGCAAACTTTGATAGGTGTAGAATGTACCGTAAAGAAGTTAGGGCCATTTGAAGTTTTATCAGTGTTTGATTTGGGACTCATGGGTAGCATAGCTTTGAGCGATAGCTTAAATTGACAAGAGGCTCGTGTACTTGATTGTTACAAAATTTCAAGGTTTTATGACGCTCCAGTAAAAAGTTACAAGCATTTGTATGCTGCAAACTTTGATAGGTGTAGGACGTACCGTATAGAAGTTAGAGCCATTTGAAGTTTTACCAGTGTTTGATTTGGGATTCAAGGGTAGCATAGCTTTGAGCATTAGCTTAAATTGACAAGAGGCTCGAGTACTTTATTGTTACAAAATTTCAAGGTTTTATGACGCTCCAGTAAAAAGTTACAAGCATTGGTATGTTGCAAACTTTGATAATTGTAGGACTTACCGTATAGAAGTTAGGGCCATTTGAAGTTTTATCCGTGTTTGATTTGGGACTCAAGGGGAGCATAGCTTTGAGCGATAGCTTAAATTGACAAGAGGCTCGAGTACTTTATTGTTACACAATTTCAAGGTTTTATGACACTCCAGTAAAAAGTGACAAGCATTTGTATGTTGCAAAGTGTGATAGGTGTAGGACGTACCGTATAGAAGTTAGGGCCATTTGAAGTTTTATCAGTGTTTGATTTGGGACTCAAGGGTAGCATAACTTTGAGCGATAGCTTAAATTGACAAGAGGCTCGAGTATTTTATTGTTACGAAATTTCAAGGTTTTATGACGCTCCAGTAAAAAGATACAAGCATTTGTATGTTGCAAACTTTGATAGGTGTAGGATGTACCGTAAAGAAGTTAGGGCCATTTGAAGTTTTATCAGTGTTTGATTTGGGACTCATGGGTAGCATAGCTTTGAGCGATAGCTTAAATTGACAAGAGGCTCGTGTACTTGATTGTTACCAAATTTCAAGGTTTTATGACTCTCCAGTAAAAAGTTACAAGCATTTGTATGTTGCAAACTTTGATAGGTGTAGGACGTACCGTATAGAAGTTAGGGCCATTTGAAGTTTTATCAGTGTTTGATTTGGGGCTCAAGGGTAGCATAGCTTTGAGCGATAGCTTAAATTGACAAGAGGCTCGAGTACTTGATTGTTAAAAAATTTCAAGGTTTTATGAAGTAAAAAATTTCAAGGTTTTATGACGATCCAGTAAAAGGTTACAAGCATTTGTATGCTGTAAACTTTGATAGGTGTAGGACGTACCGTATAGAAGTTAGGGCCATTTGAAGTTTTATCAGTGTTTGATTTGGGTTTCAAGGGTAGCATAGTTTTGAGCGATACCTTAAATTGACAAGAGGCTCGAGTACTTTATTGTTACAAAATTTCAAGGTTTTATGACGCTCCAGTAAAAAGTTACAAGCATTTGTATGTTGCAAATTTTGATAGGTGTAGGACGTACCGTATAGAAGTTAGGGCCATTTGAAGCTTTGAGCGATAGCTTAAATTGTCAAGAGGCTCGAGTTCTTTATTTTTACAAAATTTCAAGGTTTTATGACGCTCCAGTAAAAAGTTACAAGCCTTTGTATGCTGCAAACTTTGATAGGTGTAGGACGTACCGTATAGAAGTTAGAGCCATTTGAAGTTTTATCAGTGTTTGATTTGGGACTCAAGGGTAGCATAGCTTTGAGCGATAGCTTAAATTGACAAGAGGCTTGAGTACTCTATTGTTAAAAATTTCAAGGTTTTATGAAGTAAAAAATTTCAAGGTTTTATGACGATCCAGTAAAAGGTTACAAGCATTTGTATGCTGTAAACTTTGATAGGTGTAGGACGTACCGTATAAAAGTTAGGGCCATTTGAAGTTTTATCAGTGTTTGATTTGGGACTCAAGGGTAGCATAACCTTGAGCGATAGCTTAAATTGACAAGAGGCTCGAGTATTTTATTGTTACGAAATTTCAAGGTTTTATGACGCGGCAGTAAAAAGTTAGAAGCATTTGTATGTTGCAAACTTTGATAGGTGTAGGATGTACCGTAAAGAAGTTAGGGCCATTTGAAGTTTTATCAGTGTTTGATTTGGGACTCATGGGTAGCATAGCTTTGAGCGATAGCTTAAATTGACAAGAGGCTCGTGTACTTGATTGTTACAAAATTTCAAGGTTTTATGACGCTCCAGTAAAAAGTTACAAGCATTTGTATGTTGCAAACTTTGATAGGTGTAGCACGTACCGTATAGAAGTTAGGGCCATTTGAAGTTTTATCAGTGTTTGATTTGGGTCTCAAGGGTAGCATAGCTTTGAGCGATAGCTTAAATTGACAAGAGGCTCGAGTACTTGATTGTTACAAAATTTCAAGGTTTTATAAAGTAAAAAATTTCAATTTTTATGACGATCCAGTAAAAGGTACAAGCATTTGTATGTTGCAAACTTTGATAGGTGTAGGACGTACCGTATAGAAGTTAGGGCCATTTGAAGTTTTATCAGTGTTTGATTTGGGTTTCAAGGGTAGCATAGTTTTGAGCGATAGCTTAAATTGACAAGAGGCTCGAGTACTTTATTGTTACAAAATTTCAAGGTTTTATGACGCTCCAGTAAAAAGTTACAAGCATTTGTATGTTGCAAACTTTGATAGGTGTAGGACGTACCGTATAGAAGTTAGGGCCATTTGAAGCTTTGAGCGATAGCTTAAATTGTCAAGAGGCTCGAGTTCTTTATTTTTACAAAATTTCAAGGTTTTATGACGCTCCAGTAAAAAGTTACAAGCATTTGTATGCTGCAAACTTTGATAGGTGTAGGACGTACCGTATAGAAGTTAGAGCCATTTAAAGTTTTATCAGTGTTTGATTTGGGACTCAAGGGTAGCATAACTTTGAGCGATAGCTTAAATTGACAAGAGGCTCGTGTACTTGATTGTTACAAAATTTCAAGGTTTTATGACGCTCCAGTAAAAAGTTACAAGCATTTGTATGTTGCAAACTTTGATAGGTGTAGGACGTACCGTATAGAAGTTAGAGCCATTTGAAGTTTTACCAGTGTTTGATTTGGGATTCAAGGGTAGCATAGCTTTGAGCATTAGCTTAAATTGACAAGAGGCTCGAGTACTTTATTGTTACAAAATTTCAAGGTTTTATGACGCTCCAGTAAAAAGTTACAAGCATTTGTATGTTGCAAACTTTGATAATTGTAGGACTTACCGTATAGAAGTTAGGGCCATTTGAAGTTTTATCCGTGTTTGATTTGGGACTCAAGGGGAGCATAGCTTTGAGCGATAGCTTAAATTGACAAGAGGCTCGAGGACTTTATTGTTACACAATTTCAAGGTTTTATGACACTCCAGTAAAAAGTGACAAGCATTTGTATGTTGCAAAGTGTGATAGGTGTAGGACGTACCGTATAGAAGTTAGGGCCATTTGAAGTTTTATCAGTGTTTGATTTGGGACTCAAGGGTAGCATAACTTTGAGCGATAGCTTAAATTGACAAGAGGCTCGAGTATTTTATTGTTACGAAATTTCAAGGTTTTATGACGCTGCAGTAAAAAGTTACAAGCATTTGTATGTTGCAAACTTTGATAGGTGTAGGATGTACCGTAAAGAAGTTAGGGCCATTTGAAGTTTTATCAGTGTTTGATTTGGGACTCATGGGTAGCATAGCTTTGAGCGATAGCTTAAATTGACAAGAGGCTCGTGTACTTGATTGTTACAAAATTTCAAGGTTTTATGACGCTCCAGTAAAAAGTTACAAGCATTTGTATGTTGCAAACTTTGATAGGTGTAGGACGTACCGTATAGAAGTTAGGGCCATTTGAAGTTTTATCAGTGTTTGATTTGGGACTCAAGGGTAGCATAGCTTTGAGCGATAGCTTAAATTGACAAGAGGCTCGAGTACTTGATTGTTAAAAAATGTCAAGGTTTTATGAAGTAAAAAATTTCAATTTTTATGACGATCCAGTAAAAGCTACAAGCATTTGTATGTTGCAAACTTTGATAGGTGTAGGACGTACCGTATAGAAGTTAGGGCCATTTGAAGTTTTATCATTGTTTGATTTGGGTTTCAAGGGTAGCATAGTTTTGAGCGATAGCTTAAATTGACAAGAGGCTCGAGTACTTTATTGTTACAAAATTTCAAGGTTTTATGACGCTCCAGTAAAAAGTTACAAGCATTTGTATGCTGCAAACTTTGATAGGTGTAGGACGTACCGTATAGAAGTTAGAGCCATTTGAAGTTTTATAAGTGTTTGATTTGGGACTCAAGGGTAGCATAGCTTTGAGCGATAGCTTAAATTGACAAGAGGCTTGAGTACTCTATTGTTAAAAATTTCAAGGTTTTATGAAGTAAAAAATTTCAAGGTTTTATGACGATCCAGTAAAAGGTTACAAGCATTTGTATGCTGCAAACTTTGATAGGTGTAGGACGTACCGTATAGAAGTTAGAGCCATTTGAAGTTTTACCAGTGTTTGATTTGGGATTCAAGGGTAGCATAGCTTTGAGCATTAGCTTAAATTGACAAGAGGCTCGAGTACTTTATTGTTACAAAATTTCAAGGTTTTATGACGCTCCAGTAAAAAGTTACAAGCATTGGTATGTTGCAAACTTTGATAATTGTAGGACTTACCGTATAGAAGTTAGGGCCATTTGAAGTTTTATCCGTGTTTGATTTGGGACTCAAGGGGAGCATAGCTTTGAGCGATAGCTTAAATTGACAAGAGGCTCGAGTACTTTATTGTTACACAATTTCAAGGTTTTATGACACTCCAGTAAAAAGTGACAAGCATTTGTATGTTGCAAAGTGTGATAGGTGTAGGACGTACCGTATAGAAGTTAGGGCCATTTGAAGTTTTATCAGTGTTTGATTTGGGACTCAAGGGTAGCATAACTTTGAGCGATAGCTTAAATTGACAAGAGGCTCGAGTATTTTATTGTTACGAAATTTCAAGGTTTTATGACGCTCCAGTAAAAAGATACAAGCATTTGTATGTTGCAAACTTTGATAGGTGTAGGATGTACCGTAAAGAAGTTAGGGCCATTTGAAGTTTTATCAGTGTTTGATTTGGGACTCATGGGTAGCATAGCTTTGAGCGATAGCTTAAATTGACAAGAGGCTCGTGTACTTGATTGTTACCAAATTTCAAGGTTTTATGACTCTCCAGTAAAAAGTTACAAGCATTTGTATGTTGCAAACTTTGATAGGTGTAGGACGTACCGTATAGAAGTTAGGGTCATTTGAAGTTTTATCAGTGTTTGATTTGGGGCTCAAGGGTAGCATAGCTTTGAGCGATAGCTTAAATTGACAAGAGGCTCGAGTACTTGATTGTTAAAAAATTTCAAGGTTTTATGAAGTAAAAAATTTCAAGGTTTTATGACGATCCAGTAAAAGGTTACAAGCATTTGTATGCTGTAAACTTTGATAGGTGTAGGACGTACCGTATAGAAGTTAGGGCCATTTGAAGTTTTATCAGTGTTTGATTTGGGTTTCAAGGGTAGCATAGTTTTGAGCGATACCTTAAATTGACAAGAGGCTCGAGTACTTTATTGTTACAAAATTTCAAGGTTTTATGACGCTCCAGTAAAAAGTTACAAGCATTTGTATGTTGCAAACTTTGATAGGTGTAGGACGTACCGTATAGAAGTTAGGGCCATTTGAAGCTTTGAGCGATAGCTTAAATTGTCAAGAGGCTCGAGTTCTTTATTTTTACAAAATTTCAAGGTTTTATGACGCTCCAGTAAAAAGTTACAAGCCTTTGTATGCTGCAAACTTTGATAGGTGTAGGACGTACCGTATAGAAGTTAGAGCCATTTGAAGTTTTATCAGTGTTTGATTTGGGACTCAAGGGTAGCATAGCTTTGAGCGATAGCTTAAATTGACAAGAGGCTTGAGTACTCTATTGTTAAAAATTTCAAGGTTTTATGAAGTAAAAAATTTCAAGGTTTTATGACGATCCAGTAAAAGGTTACAAGCATTTGTATGCTGTAAACTTTGATAGGTGTAGGACGTACCGTATAAAAGTTAGGGCCATTTGAAGTTTTATCAGTGTTTGATTTGGGACTCAAGGGTAGCATAACCTTGAGCGATAGCTTAAATTGACAAGAGGCTCGAGTATTTTATTGTTACGAAATTTCAAGGTTTTATGACGCGGCAGTAAAAAGTTAGAAGCATTTGTATGTTGCAAACTTTGATAGGTGTAGGATGTACCGTAAAGAAGTTAGGGCCATTTGAAGTTTTATCAGTGTTTGATTTGGGACTCATGGGTAGCATAGCTTTGAGCGATAGCTTAAATTGACAAGAGGCTCGTGTACTTGATTGTTACAAAATTTCAAGGTTTTATGACGCTCCAGTAAAAAGTTACAAGCATTTGTATGTTGCAAACTTTGATAGGTGTAGCACGTACCGTATAGAAGTTAGGGCCATTTGAAGTTTTATCAGTGTTTGATTTGGGTCTCAAGGGTAGCATAGCTTTGAGCGATAGCTTAAATTGACAAGAGGCTCGAGTACTTGATTGTTACAAAATTTCAAGGTTTTATAAAGTAAAAAATTTCAATTTTTATGACGATCCAGTAAAAGGTACAAGCATTTGTATGTTGCAAACTTTGATAGGTGTAGGACGTACCGTATAGAAGTTAGGGCCATTTGAAGTTTTATCAGTGTTTGATTTGGGTTTCAAGGGTAGCATAGTTTTGAGCGATAGCTTAAATTGACAAGAGGCTCGAGTACTTTATTGTTACAAAATTTCAAGGTTTTATGACGCTCCAGTAAAAAGTTACAAGCATTTGTATGTTGCAAACTTTGATAGGTGTAGGACGTACCGTATAGAAGTTAGGGCCATTTGAAGCTTTGAGCGATAGCTTAAATTGTCAAGAGGCTCGAGTTCTTTATTTTTACAAAATTTCAAGGTTTTATGACGCTCCAGTAAAAAGTTACAAGCATTTGTATGCTGCAAACTTTGATAGGTGTAGGACGTACCGTATAGAAGTTAGAGCCATTTAAAGTTTTATCAGTGTTTGATTTGGGACTCAAGGGTAGCATAACTTTGAGCGATAGCTTAAAATGACAAGAGGCTCGTGTACTTGATTGTTACAAAATTTCAAGGTTTTATGACGCTCCAGTAAAAAGTTACAAGCATTTGTATGTTGCAAACTTTGATAGGTGTAGGACGTACCGTATAGAAGTTAGAGCCATTTGAAGTTTTACCAGTGTTTGATTTGGGATTCAAGGGTAGCATAGCTTTGAGCATTAGCTTAAATTGACAAGAGGCTCGAGTACTTTATTGTTACAAAATTTCAAGGTTTTATGACGCTCCAGTAAAAAGTTACAAGCATTTGTATGTTGCAAACTTTGATAATTGTAGGACTTACCGTATAGAAGTTAGGGCCATTTGAAGTTTTATCCGTGTTTGATTTGGGACTCAAGGGGAGCATAGCTTTGAGCGATAGCTTAAATTGACAAGAGGCTCGAGGACTTTATTGTTACACAATTTCAAGGTTTTATGACACTCCAGTAAAAAGTGACAAGCATTTGTATGTTGCAAAGTGTGATAGGTGTAGGACGTACCGTATAGAAGTTAGGGCCATTTGAAGTTTTATCAGTGTTTGATTTGGGACTCAAGGGTAGCATAACTTTGAGCGATAGCTTAAATTGACAAGAGGCTCGAGTATTTTATTGTTACGAAATTTCAAGGTTTTATGACGCTGCAGTAAAAAGTTACAAGCATTTGTATGTTGCAAACTTTGATAGGTGTAGGATGTACCGTAAAGAAGTTAGGGCCATTTGAAGTTTTATCAGTGTTTGATTTGGGACTCATGGGTAGCATAGCTTTGAGCGATAGCTTAAATTGACAAGAGGCTCGTGTACTTGATTGTTACAAAATTTCAAGGTTTTATGACGCTCCAGTAAAAAGTTACAAGCATTTGTATGTTGCAAACTTTGATAGGTGTAGGACGTACCGTATAGAAGTTAGGGCCATTTGAAGTTTTATCAGTGTTTGATTTGGGACTCAAGGGTAGCATAGCTTTGAGCGATAGCTTAAATTGACAAGAGGCTCGAGTACTTGATTGTTAAAAAATGTCAAGGTTTTATGAAGTAAAAAATTTCAATTTTTATGACGATCCAGTAAAAGCTACAAGCATTTGTATGTTGCAAACTTTGATAGGTGTAGGACGTACCGTATAGAAGTTAGGGCCATTTGAAGTTTTATCATTGTTTGATTTGGGTTTCAAGGGTAGCATAGTTTTGAGCGATAGCTTAAATTGACAAGAGGCTCGAGTACTTTATTGTTACAAAATTTCAAGGTTTTATGACGCTCCAGTAAAAAGTTACAAGCATTTGTATGCTGCAAACTTTGATAGGTGTAGGACGTACCGTATAGAAGTTAGAGCCATTTGAAGTTTTATAAGTGTTTGATTTGGGACTCAAGGGTAGCATAGCTTTGAGCGATAGCTTAAATTGACAAGAGGCTTGAGTACTCTATTGTTAAAAATTTCAAGGTTTTATGAAGTAAAAAATTTCAAGGTTTTATGACGATCCAGTAAAAGGTTACAAGCATTTGTATGCTGTAAACTTTGATAGGTGTAGGACGTACCGTATAAAAGTTAGGGCCATTTGAAGTTTTATCAGTGTTTGATTTGGGACTCAAGGGTAGCATAACTTTGAGCGATAGCTTAAATTGACAAGAGGCTCGAGTATTTTATTGTTACGAAATTTCAAGGTTTTATGACGCTGCAGTAAAAAGTTACAAGCATTTGTATGTTGCAAACTTTGATAGGTGTAGGATGTACCGTAAAGAAGTTAGGGCCATTTGAAGTTTTATCAGTGTTTGATATGGGACTCATGGGTAGCATAGCTTTGAGCGATAGCTTAAATTGACAAGAGGCTCGTGTACTTGATTGTTACAAAATTTCAAGGTTTTATGACGCTCCAGTAAAAAGTTACAAGCATTTGTATGTTGCAAACTTTGATAGGTGTAGGACGTACCGTATAGAAGTTAGGGCCATTTGAAGCTTTGAGCGATAGCTTAAATTGTCAAGAGGCTCGAGATCTTTATTTTTACAAAATTTCAAGGTTTTATGACGCTCCAGTAAAAAGTTACAAGCATTTGTATGCTGCAAACTTTGATAGGTGTAGGACGTACCGTATAGAAGTTAGAGCCATTTGAAGTTTTATCAGTGTTTGATTTGGGACTCAAGGGTAGCATAGCTTTGAGCGATAGCTTAAATTGAAAAGAGGCTTGAGTACTCTATTGTTAAAAATTTCAAGGTTTTATGAAGTAAAAAATTTCAAGGTTTTATGACGATCCAGTAAAAGGTTACAAGCATTTGTATGCTGTAAACTTTGATAGGTGTAGGACGTACCGTATAAAAGTTAGGGCCATTTGAAGTTTTATCAGTGTTTGATTTGGGACTCAAGGGTAGGATAGATTTTAGCGATAGCTTAAATTGACAAGAGGCTCGGGTACTTTATTGTTACAAAATTTCAAGGTTTTATGACGCTCCAGTAAAAAGTTACAAGCATTTGTATGTTGCAAACTTTGATAGGTGTAGGACGTACCGTATAGAAGTTAGGGCCATTTGAAGTTTTATCAGTGTTTGATTTGTGACTCAAGGGTAGCATAGCTTTGAGCGATAGCTTAAATTGACAAGAGGCTCGAGTACTTTATTGTTACAAAATTTCAAGGTTTTATGACGCTCCAGTAAAAAGTTACAAGCATTTGTATGTTGCAAACTTTGATAGGTGTAGGACGTACCGTATAGAAGTTAGGGCCATTTGAAGTTTTCTCAGTGTTTGATTTGGGACTCAAGGGTAGCATAGCTTTGAGCGATAGCTTAAATTGACAAGAGGCTCGAGTACTTTATTGTTACAAAATTTAAAGGTTTTATGACGCTCCAGAAAAAAGTTACAAGCATTTGTATGTTGCAAACTTTGATAGTTGGAGGACTTACCGTCTAGAAGTTAGGGCAATTTGAAGTTTTGCCAGTGTTTGATTGGGGTCTCAAGTGTAGCATAGCTTTGAGCGATAGCTTAAATTGACAAGAGACCTGAGTACTCTATTGTTAAAAATTTCAAGGTTTTATGAAGTAAAAAATTTCAAGGTTTTATGACGATCCAGTAAAAGGTTACAAGCATTTGTATGCTGTAAACTTTGATAGGTGTAGGACGTACCGTATAGAATTTAGGGCCATTTGAAGTTTTACCAGTGTTTGATTTGGGATTCAAGGGTAGCATAGCTTTGAGCGATAGCTTAAATTGACAAGAGGCTCGAGTACTTTATTGTTACAAAATTTCAAGGTTTTATGACGCTCCAGTAAAAAGTTACAAGCATTTGTATGTTGCAAACTTTGATAGGTGTAGGACTTACCGTATAGAAGTTAGGGCCATTTGAAGTTTTATAAGTGTTTGATTTGGGACTCAAGGGGAGCATAGCTTTGAGGGATAGCTTAAGTTGACATGAGGCTGGAGTACTTTATTGTTACAAAATTTCAAGGTTTTATGACGCTCCAGTAAAAAGTTACAAGCATATGTATGTTGCAAACTTTGATAGGTGTAGGATGTACCGTAAAGAAGTTAGGGCCATTTGAAGTTTTATCAGTGTTTGATTTGGGACTCATGGGTACCATAGCTTTGAGCGATAGCTTAAATTGACAAGAGGCTCGTGTACTTGATTGTTACAAAATTTCAAGGTTTTATGACGCTCCAGTAAAAAGTTACAAGCATTTGTATGTTGCAAACTTTGATAGGTGTAGGACGTACCGTATAGAAGTTAGAGCCATTTGAAGTTTTACCAGTGTTTGATTTGGGATTCAAGGGTAGCATAGCTTTGAGCATTAGCTTAAATTGACAAGAGGCTCGAGTACTTTATTGTTACAAAATTTCAAGGTTTTATGACGCTCCAGTAAAAAGTTACAAGCATTTGTATGTTGCAAACTTTGATAATTGTAGGACTTACCGTATAGAAGTTAGGGCCATTTGAAGTTTTATCCGTGTTTGATTTGGGACTCAAGGGGAGCATAGCTTTGAGCGATAGCTTAAATTGACAAGAGGCTCGAGTACTTTATTGTTACACAATTTCAAGGTTTTATGACACTCCAGTAAAAAGTGACAAGCATTTGTATGTTGCAAAGTGTGATAGGTGTAGGACGTACCGTATAGAAGTTAGGGCCATTTGAAGTTTTATCAGTGTTTGATTTGGGACTCAAGGGTAGCATAACTTTGAGCGATAGCTTAAATTGACAAGAGGCTCGAGTATTTTATTGTTACGAAATTTCAAGGTTTTATGACGCTGCAGTAAAAAGTTACAAGCATTTGTATGTTGCAAACTTTGATAGGTGTAGGATGTACCGTAAAGAAGTTAGGGCCATTTGAAGTTTTATCAGTGTTTGATTTGGGACTCATGGGTAGCATAGCTTTGAGCGATAGCTTAAATTGACAAGAGGCTCGTGTACTTGATTGATACCAAATTTCAAGGTTTTATGACGCTCCAGTAAAAAGTTACAAGCATTTGTATGTTGCAAACTTTGATACGTGTAGGACGTACCGTATAGAAGTTAGGGCCATTTGAAGTTTTATCAGTGTTTGCTTTGGGACTCAAGGGTAGCATAGCTTTGAGCGATAGCTTAAATTGACAAGAGGCTCGAGTACTTGATTGTTAAAAAATTTCAAGGTTTTATGAAGTAAAAAATTTCAATTTTTATGACGATCCAGTAAAAGGTACAAGCATTTGTACGTTGCAAACTTTGATAGGTGTAGGACGTACCGTATAGAAGTTAGGGCCATTTGAAGTTTTATCATTGTTTGATTTGGGTTTCAAGGGTAGCATAGTTTTGAGCGATAGCTTAAATTGACAAGAGGCTCGAGTACTTTATTGTTACAAAATTTCAAGGTTTTATGACGCTCCAGTAAAAAGTTACAAGCATTTGTATGTTGCAAACTTTGATAGGTGTAGGACGTACCGTATAGAAGTTAGGGCCATTTGAAGCTTTGAGCGATAGCTTAAATTGTCAAGAGGCTCGAGTTCTTTATTTTTACAAAATTTCAAGGTTTTATGACGCTCCAGTAAAAAGTTACAAGCATTTGTATGCTGCAAACTTTGATAGGTGTAGGACGTACCGTATAGAAGTTAGAGCCATTTGAAGTTTTATCAGTGTTTGATTTGGGACTCAAGGGTAGCATAGCTTTGAGCGATAGCTTAAATTGACAAGAGGCTTGAGTACTCTATTGTTAAAAATTTCATTTTTTATGAAGTAAAAAATTTCAAGGTTTTATGACGATCCAGTAAAAGGTTACAAGCATTTGTATGCTGTAAACTTTGATAGGTGTAGGACGTACCGTATAAAAGTTAGGGCCATTTGAAGTTTTATCAGTGTTTGATTTGGGACTCAAGGGTAGCATAACTTTGAGCGATAGCTTAAATTGACAAGAGGCTCGAGTATTTTATTGTTACGAAATTTCAAGGTTTTATGACGCTGCAGTAAAAAGTTACAAGCATTTGTATGTTGCAAACTTTAATAGATGTAGGATGTACCGTAAAGAAGTTAGGGCCATTTGAAGTTTTATCAGTGTTTAATTTGGGACTCATGGGTAGCATAGCTTTGAGCGATAGCTTAAATTGACAAGAGGCTCGGGTACTTTATTGTTACAAAATTTCAAGGTTTTATGACGCCCCAGTAAAAAGTTACAATCATTTGTATGTTGCAAACTTTGATAGGTGTAGCACGAACGTTTAGAAGTTAGGGCCATTTGAAGTTTTATCAGTGTTTGATTTGTGACTCAAGGGTAGCATAGCTTTGAGCGATAGCTTAAATTGACAAGAGGCTCGAGTACTTTATTGTTACAAAATTTCAAGGTTTTATGACGCTCCAGTAAAAAGTTACAAGCATTTGTATGTTGCAAACTTTGATAGGTGTAGGACGTACCGTATAGAAGTTAGGGCCATTTGAAGTTTTCTCAGTGTTTGATTTGGGACTCAAGGGTAGCATAGCTTTGAGCGATAGCTTAAATTGACAAGAGGCTCGAGTACTTTATTGTTACAAAGTTTCAATGTTTTATGACGCTCCAGTAAAAAGTTACTAGCATTTGTATGCTGCAAACTTTGATAGGTGTAGGACGTACCGTATAGAAGTTAGAGCCATTTGAATTTTTATCAGTGTTTGATTTGGGACTCAGGGGTAGCATAGCTTTGAGCGATAGCTTAAATTGACAAGAGGCTCGAGTACTTTATTATTACAAAATTTAAAGGTTTTATGACGCTCCAGAAAAAAGTTACAAGCATTTGTATGTTGCAAACTTTGATAGTTGGAGGACTTACCGTCTAGAAGTTAGGGCCATTTGAAGTTTTGCCAGTGTTTGATTGGGGTCTCAAGTGTAGCATAGCTTTGAGCGATAGCTTAAATTGACAAGAGACTTGAGTACTCTATTGTTAAAAATTTCAAGGTTTTATGAAGTAAAAAATTTCAAGGTTTTATGACGATCCAGTAAAAGGTTACAAGCATTTGTATGCTGTAAACTTTGATAGGTGTAGGACGTACCGTATAGAATTTAGGGCCATTTGAAGTTTTACCAGTGTTTGATTTGGGATTCAAGGGTAGCATAGCTTTGAGCGATAGCTTAAATTGACAAGAGGCTCGAGTACTTTATTGTTACAAAATTTCAAGGTTTTATGACGCTCCAGTTAAAAGTTACAAGCATTTGTATGTTGCAAACTTTGATAGGTGTAGGACTTACCGTATAGAAGTTAGGGCCATTTGAAGTTTTATCAGTGTTTGATTTGGGACTCAAGGGGAGCATAGCTTTGAGGGATAGCTTAAGTTGACATGAGGCTGGAGTACTTTATTGTTACAAAATTTCAAGGTTTTATGACGCTCCAGTAAAAAGTTACAAGCATTTGTATGTTGCAAACTTTGAAAGGTGTAGAACTTACCGTATAGAAGTTAGGGCCATTTGAAGTTTTATCAGTGTTTGATTTGGGACTCAAGGGTAGGATAGCTTTTAGCGATAACTTAAATTGACAAGAGGCTCGAGTACTTTATTGTTACAAAATTTCAAGGTTTTATGACGCTCCATTTGTTTGTTGCAAACTTTGATAGGTGTAGGACGTACCGTATAGAAGTTAGGGCCATTTGAAGTTTTATTAGTGTTTGATTTGTGACTCAAGGGTAGCATAGCTTTGAGCGATAGCTAAAATTGACAAGAGGCTCGAGTACTTTATTTTTACAAAATTTCAAGGTTTTATGACACTCCAGTAAAAAGTTACAAGCATTTGTATGTTGCAAACTTTGATAGGTGTAGCACGAACGTTTAGAAGTTAGGGCCATTTGAAGTTTTCTCAGTGTTTGATTTGGGACTCAAGGGTAGCATAGCTTTGAGCGATATCGTAAATTGACAAGAGGCTCGAGTACTTTATTGTTACAAAATTTCAAGGTTTTATGACACTCCAGTAAAAAGTTACAAGCATTTGTATGTTGCAAACTTTGATAGGTGTAGGACGTACCGTATAGAAGTTAGGGCCATTTGAAGTTTTATCAGTGTTTGATTTGGGACTCAAGGGCAGGATAGCTTTTAGCGATAACTTAAATTGACAAGAGGCTCGAGTACTTTATTGTTACAAAATTTCAAGGTTTTATTAAGCATTTGTATGTTGCAAACTTTGATAGGTGTAGGACGTACCGTATAGAAGTTAGGGCCATTTGAAGTTTTATCAATGTTTGATTTGTCACTCAAGGGTAGCATAGCTTTGAGCGATGGCTTAAATTGTCAAGAGGCTCGAGTTCTTTATTTTTACAAAATTTCAAGGTTTTATGACGCTCCAGTAAAAAGTTACAAGCATTTGTATGCTGCAAACTTTGATAGGTGTAGGACATACCGTATAGAAGTTAGAGCCATTTGAAGTTTTATCAGTGTTTGATTTGGGACTCAAGGGTAGCTTAGCTTTAAGCGATAGCTTAAATTGACAAGAGGCTCGAGTACTTTATTGTTACAAAATTTAAAGGTTTTATGACGCTCCAGAAAAAAAATTACAAGCATTTGTATGTTGCAAACTTTGATAGGTGGAGGACTTACCATCTAGAAGTTAGGGCCATTTGAAGTTTGATCAGTGTTTGATTAGGGACTCAAGGATAGCATAGCTTTGAGCGATAGCCTTAATTGACAAGAGGCTTGAGGACTCTATTGTTAAAAATTTCAAGGTTTTATGAAGTAAAAAATTTCAAGGTTTTAAGACGATTTAGTAAAAGGTTACAAGCATTTGTATGTTGCAAACTTTGATAGGTGTAGGACGTACCGTATATAAGTTAGGGCCATTTGAAGTTTTACCAGTGTTTGATTTGGGATTCAAGGGTAGCATAGCTTTGAGCGATAGCTTCAATTGACAAGAGGCTCGAGTACTTAATTGTTACAAAATTTCAAGGTTTTATGACGCTCCAGTAAAAAGTTACAAGCATTTGTATGTAGCAAACTTTGATAGGTGTAGAACTTACCGTATAGAAGTTAGGGCCATTTGAAGTTTTATCAGTGTTTGATTTGGGACTCAAGGGGAGCATAGCTTTGAGCGATAGCTTAAGTTGACAAGACGCTCGAGTACTTTATTGTTACAAAATTTCAAGGCTTTATGACGCCCCTTAAAAAGTTACAAGCATTTGTATGTTGCAAACTTTGATAGGTGGAGGACGTACCGTATAGAAGTTAGGGCCATTTGAAGTTTTATCAGTGTTTGATTTGGGACTCAAGGGCAGCATAGCTTTGAGCGATAACTTAAATTGACAAGAGGCTGGAGTACTTTATTGTTACAAAATTTCAAGGTTTTATGACGCTCCAGTAAAAAGTTACAAGCATTTGTATGTTGCAAACTTTGATAGGTGTAGGACGTACAGTATAGAAGTTAGGGCCATTTGAAGTTTTATCAGTGTTTGATTTGGGACTAAAGGGTAGGATAGCTTTTAGCGATAGCTTAAATTGACAAGAGGCTCGAGTACTTTATTGTTACAAAATTTCAAGGTTTTATGACGCTCCAGTAAAAAGTTACAAGCATTTGTATGTTGCAAACTTTGATAGGTGTAGGACGTACCGTATAGAAGTTAGGGCCATTTGAAGTTTTATCAGTGTTTGATTTATGACTCAAGGGTAGCATAGCTTTGAGCGATAGCTTAAATTGACAAGAGGCTCGAGTACTTTATTGTTACAAAATTTCAAGGTTTTATGACGCTCCAGTAAAAAGTTGCAAGCATTTGTATGTTGCAAACTTTGATATTTGTAAGACGTACCGTATAGAAGTTAGGGCCATTTGAAGTTTTCTCAGTGTTTGATTTGGGACTCAAGGGTAGCATAGCTTTGAGCGATAGCTTAAATTGACAACAGGCTCGAGTACTTTATTGTTACAAAATTTAAAGATTTTATGACGCTCCAGAAAAAAGTTACAAGCATTTGTATGTTGCAAACTTTGATAGGTGGAGGACTTACCGTATAGAAGTTAGGGCCATTTGAAGATTTATCAGTGTTTGATTGGGGACTCAAGGGTAGCATAGCTTTGAGCGATAGCTTAAATTGACAAGAGACTTGAGTACTCTATTGTTAAAAATTTCAAGGTTTTATGAAGAAAAAATTTCAAGGTTTTATAACGATCCAGTAAAAGGTTACAAGCAATTGTATGCTGTAAACTTTGATAGGTGTAGGACGTACCGTATAGAAGTTAGGGCCATTTGAAGTTTTACCAGTGTTTGATTTGGGATTCAAGGGTAGCATAGCTTTGAGCGATAGCTTAAATTGACAAGAGGCTCGAGTACTTTATTGTTACAAAATTTCAAGGTTTTATGACGCTCCAGTAAAAAGTTACAAGCATTTGTATGTTGCAAACTTTGATAGGTGTAGGACTTACCGTATAGAAGTTAGGGCCATTTGAAGTTTTATCAGTGTTTGATTTGGGACTCAAGGGGAGCATAGCTTTAAGCGATAGCTTAAGTTGACAAGAGGCTCGAGTACTTTATTGTTACAAAATTTCAAGGTTTTATGACGCTCGAGTAAAAAGTTACAAGCATTTGTATGTTGCAAACTTTGATAGGTGTAGGACGTACCGTATAGAAGTTAGGGCCATTTGAAGTTTTATTAGTGTTTGATTTGTGACTCAAGGGTAGCATAGCTTTGAGCGATAGCTTAAATTGACAAGAGGCTCGAGTACTTTATTGTTACAAAATTTCAAGGTTTTATGACGCCCCTTAAAAAGTTACAAGCATTTGTATGTTGCAAACTTTGATAGGTGTAGGACGTACCGTATAGAAGTTAGGGCCATTTGAAGTTTTACCAGTGTGTGATTTGGGATTCAAGGGTAGCATAGCTTTGAGCGATAGCTTAAATTGACAAGAGGCTCGAGTACTTTATTTTTACAAAATTTCAAGGTTTTATGACGCTCCAGTAAAATTTACAAGCATTTGTATGTTGCCAACTTTGATAGGTGTAGGACTTACCGTATAGAAGTTAGGGCCATTTGAAGTTTTATCAGTGTTTGATTTAGGACTCAAGGGGAGCATAGCTTTGAGCGATAGCTTAAATTGACAAGAGGCTCGAGTACTTTATTGTTACACAATTTCAAGGTTTTATGACACTCCAGTAAAAAGTGACAAGCATTTGTATGTTGCAAACTTTGATAGGTGTAGGACGTACGGTATAGAAGTTAGGGCCATTTGAAGTTTTATCAGTGTTTGATTTGGGACTCAAGGGTAGCATAGCTTTGAGCGATAGCTTAAATTGACAAGATTCTCGAGTATTTTATTGTTACGAAATTTCAAGGTTTTATGACGCTGCAGTAAAAAGTTACAAGCATTTGTATGTTGCAAACTTTGATAGGTGTAGGATGCACCGTATAGAAGTTAGGGCCATTTGAAGTTTCAGTGTTTGATTTGGGACTCAAGGGTAGCATAGCTTTGAGCGATAACTTAAATTGACAAGAGGCTCGAGTACATTATTGTTACAAAATTTCAAGGTTTTATGACGCTCCAGAAAAAAGTTACAAGCATTTGTATATTGCAAACTTTGATAGGTGGAGGATGTACCGTATAGAAGTTAGGGCCATTTGAAGTTTTATCAGTGTTTGATTGGGGACTCAAGGGTAGGATAGCTTTGAGTGATAGCTTAAATTGACAAGAGGCTTGAGTACTTTATTGTTAAAAATTTCAAGGTTTTATGAAGTAAAAAATTTAAAGGTTTTATGACGATCCAGTAAAAGGTTACAAGCATTTGTATGTTGCAAACTTTGATAGGTGTAGGACGTACCGTATAGAAGTTAGGGCCATTTGAAGTTTTACAAGTGTTTGATTTGGGATTCAAGGGTAGCATAGCTTTGAGCGATAGCTTAAATTGACAAGAGGCTCGAGTACTTTATTGTTCCAAAATTTCAAGGTTTTATGACGCTCCAGTAAAAAGATACAAGCATTTGTATGTTGCAAACTTTGATAGGTGTAGGACTTACCGTATCGAAGTTAGGGCCATTTGAAGTTTTATCAGTGTTTGATTTGGGACTCAAGGGGAGCATAGCTTTGAGCGATAGCTTAAGTTGACAAGAGGCTCGAGTACTTTATTGTTACACAATTTCAAGGTTTTATGACGCCCCTTAAAAAGTTACAAGCATTTGTATGTTGCAAACTTTGATAGGTGGAGGACGTACCGTATAGAAGTTACGGCCATTTGAAGTTTTATCAGTGTTTGATTTGGGACTCAAGGGTAGCATAGCTTTGAGCGATAGCTTAAATTGACAAGAGACTCGAGTACTCTATTGTTACAAAATTTCAAGGTTTTATGACGCTCCAGTAAAAAGTTACAAGCATTTGTATGTTGCAAACTTTGATAGGTGTAGGGCGTACCGTATAGAAGTTAGGGCCAATTGAAGTTTTATCAGTGTTTGATTTGGGACTCAAGGGTAGGATAGCTTTTAGCGATAGCTTAAATTGACAAGAGGCTCGAGTACTTTATTGTTACAAAATTTGAAGGTTTTATGACGCTCCAGTAAAAAGTTAGAAGCATTTGTATGTTGCAAACTTTGATAGGTGGAGGACGTACCGTATAGAAGTTACGGCCATTTGAAGTTTTATCAGTGTTTGATTTGGGACTCAAGGATAGCATAGCTTTGAGCGATAGCTTAAATTGACAAGAGGCTCGAGTACTTTATTGTTACAAAATTTCAAGGTTTTATGACGCTCCAGTAAAAAGTTACAAGCATTTGTATGTTGCAAACTTTGATAGGTGTAGGACGTACCGTATAGAAGTTAGGGCCATTTGAAGTTTTACAAGTGTTTGATTTGGGATTCAAGGGTAGCATAGCTTTGAGCGATAGCTTAAATTGACAAGAGGCTCTAGTACTTTATTGTTACAAAATTTCAAGGTTTTATGACGCTCCAGTAAAAAGTTACAAGCATTTGTATGTTGCAAACTTTGATAGGTGTAGGACTTACCGTATCGAAGTTAGGGCCATTTGAAGTTTTATCAGTGTTTGATTTGGGACTCAAGGGGAGCATAGCTTTGATCGATAGCTTAAGTTGACAATAGGCTTGAGTACTTTATTGTTACACAATTTCAAGGTTTTATGACGCCCCTTAAAAAGTTACAAGCATTTGTATGTTGCAAACTTTGATAGGTGGAGGACGTACCGTATAGAAGCTACGGCCATTTGAAGTTTTATCAGTGTTTGATTTGGGACTCAAGGGTAGCATAGCTTTGAGCGATAGCTTAAATTGACAAGAGGCTCGAGTACTTTATTGTTACAAAATTTCAAGGTTTTATGACGCTCCAGTAAAAAGTTACAAGCATTTGTATGTTGCAAACTTTGATAGGTGTAGGACGTACCGTATAAAAGTTAGGGCCATTTGAAGTTTTATCAGTGTTTGATTTGGGACTCAAGGGTAGCATAGCTTTGAGCGATAGCTTAAATTGACAAGAGGCTCGAGTACTTTATTGTTACAAAATTTCAAGGTTTTATGACGCTCCAGTAAAAAGTTACAAGCATTTGTATGTTGCAAACTTTGATAGGTGTAGGACGTACCGTATAGAAGTTAGGGCCATTTGAAGTTTTCTCAGTGTTTGATTTGGGACTCAAGGGTAGCATAGCTTTGAGCGATAGCTTAAATTGACAAGCGGCTCGAGTACTTTATTGTTACAAAGTTTCAATGTTTTATGACGCTCCAGTAAAAAGTTACAAGCATTTGTATGCTGCAAACTTTGATAGGTGTAGGACGTACCGTATAGAAGTTAGAGCCATTTGAAGTTTTATCAGTGTTTGATTTGGGACTCAAGGGTAGCATAGCTTTGAGCGATAGCTTAAATTGACAAGAGGCTCGAGTACTTTATTGTTACAAAATTTAAAGGTTTTATGACGCTCCAGAAAAAAGTTACAAGCATTTGTATGTTGCAAACTTTGATAGGTGGAGGACTTACCGTCTAGAAGTTAGGGCCATTTGAAGTTTTATCAGTGTTTGATTGGGGACTCAAGGGTAGCATAGCTTTGAGCGATAGCTTAAATTGACAAGAGACTTGAGTACTCTATTGTTAAAAATTTCAAGGTTTTATGAAGTAAAAAATTTCAATTTTTATGACGATCCAGTAAAAGGTACCAGCATTTGTATGTTGCAAACTTTGATAGGTGTAGGACGTACCTTATAGAAGTTAGGGCCATTTGAAGTTTTATCAGTGTTTGATTTGGGATTCAAGGGTAGCATAGTTTTGAGCGATAGCTTAAATTGACAAGAGGCTCGAGTACTTTATTGTTACAAAATTTCAAGGTTTTATGACGCTCCAGTAAAAAGTTACAAGCATTTGTGTGTTGCAAACTTTAATAGGTGTAGGACGTACCGTATAGAAGTTAGGGCCATTTAAAGTTCTATCAGTTTTTGATTTGGGACTCAAGGGTAGCATAGCTTTGACCGATAGCTTAAATTGACAAGAGGCTCGAGTACTTTATTGTTACAAAATTTCAAGGTTTTATGACGCTCCAGTAAAAAGTTACAAGCATTTGTAGTTGCAAACTTTGATAGGTGTAGGACGTACCATATAGAAGTTAGGGCCATTTGAAGTTCTATCAGTTTTTGATTTGGGACTCAAGGGTAGCATAGCTTTGACCGATAGCTTAAATTGACAAGATGCTCGTGTACTTTACTGTTACAAAATTTCAAGGTTTTATGACGTTCCAGTAAAAAGTTACAAGCATTTGTAGTTGCAAACTTTGATAGGTGTAGGACGTACCGTATAGAAGTTAGGGCTATTTGAAGTTTTATCAGTGTTTGATTTGGGACTCAAGGGGAGCATAGCTTTGATCGATAGCTTAAGTTGACAATAGGCTTGAGTACTTTATTGTTACACAATTTCAAGGTTTTATGACGCCCCTTAAAAAGTTACAAGCATTTGTATGTTGCAAACTTTGATAGGTGGAGGACGTACCGTATAGAAGCTACGGCCATTTGAAGTTTTATCAGTGTTTGATTTGGGACTCAAGGGTAGCATAGCTTTGAGCGATAGCTTAAATTGACAAGAGGCTCGAGTACTTTATTGTTACAAAATTTCAAGGTTTTATGACGCTCCAGTAAAAAGTTACAAGCATTTGTATGTTGCAAACTTTGATAGGTGTAGGGCGTACCGTATAGAAGTTAGGGCCATTTGAAGTTTTATCAGTGTTTGATTTGGGACTCAAGAGTAGGATAGCTTTTAGCGATAGCTTAAATTGACAAGAGGCTCGAGTACTTTTTTGTTACAAAATTTCAAGGTTTTATGACGCTCCAGTAAAAAGTTACAAGCATTTGTATGTTGCAAACTTTGATAGGTGTAGGACGTACCGTATAAAAGTTAGGGCCATTTGAAGTTTTATCAGTGTTTGATTTGTGACTCAAGGGTAGCATAGCTTTGAGCGATAGCTTAAATTGACAAGAGGCTCGAGTACTTTATTGTTACAAAATTTCAAGGTTTTATGACGCTCCAGTAAAAAGTTACAAGCATTTGTATGTTGCAAACTTTGATAGGTGTAGGACGTACCGTATAGAAGTTAGGGCCATTTGAAGTTTTCTCAGTGTTTGATTTGGGACTCAAGGGTAGCATAGCTTTGAGCGATAGCTTAAATTGACAAGCGGCTCGAGTACTTTATTGTTACAAAGTTTCAATGTTTTATGACGCTCCAGTAAAAAGTTACAAGCATTTGTATGCTGCAAACTTTGATAGGTGTAGGACGTACCGTATAGAAGTTAGAGCCATTTGAAGTTTTATCAGTGTTTGATTTGGGACTCAAGGGTAGCATAGCTTTGAGCGATAGCTTAAATTGACAAGAGGCTCGAGTACTTTATTCTTACAAAATTTAAAGGTTTTATGACGCTCCAGAAAAAAGTTACAAGCATTTGTATGTTGCAAACTTTGATAGGTGGAGGACTTACCGTCTAGAAGTTAGGGCCATTTGAAGTTTTATCAGTGTTTGATTGGGGACTCAAGGGTAGCATAGCTTTGAGCGATAGCTTAAATTGACAAGAGACTTGAGTACTCTATTGTTAAAAATTTCAAGGTTTTATGAAGTAAAAAATTTCAATTTTTATGACGATCCAGGAAAAGGTACCAGCATTTGTATGTTGCAAACTTTGATAGGTGTAGGACGTACCTTATAGAAGTTAGGGCCATTTGAAGTTTTATCAGTGTTTGATTTGGGATTCAAGGGTAGCATAGTTTTGAGCGATAGCTTAAATTGACAAGAGGCTCGAGTACTTTATTGTTACAAAATTTCAAGGTTTTATGACGCTCCAGTAAAAAGTTACAAGCATTTGTGTGTTGCAAACTTTAATAGGTGTAGGACGTACCGTATAGAAGTTAGGGCCATTTAAAGTTCTATCAGTTTTTGATTTGGGACTCAAGGGTAGCATAGCTTTGACCGATAGCTTAAATTGACAAGAGGCTCGAGTACTTTATTGTTACAAAATTTCAAGGTTTTATGACGCTCCAGTAAAAAGTTACAAGCATTTGTAGTTGCAAACTTTGATAGGTGTAGGACGTACCATATAGAAGTTAGGGCCATTTGAAGTTCTATCAGTTTTTGATTTGGGACTCAAGGGTAGCATAGCTTTGACCGATAGCTTAAATTGACAAGATGCTCGTGTACTTTACTGTTACAAAATTTCAAGGTTTTATGACGTTCCAGTAAAAAGTTACAAGCATTTGTAGTTGCAAACTTTGATAGGTGTAGGACGTACCGTATAGAAGTTAGGGCTATTTGAAGTTTTATCAGTGTTTGATTTGTGACTCAAGTTTAGCATAGCTTTGAGCGATAGCTTAAATTGTCAAGAGACTCGAGTTCTTTATTTTTATAAAATTTCAAGGTTTTATGACGCTCCAGTAAAAAGTTACAAGCATTTGTATGTTGCAAACTTGGATAGGTGTAGGATGCACCATATAGAAGTTAGGGCCATTTGAAGTTTTATCAGTGTTTAATTTGGGATTCAAGTTTAGCATAGCTTTGAGCGATAACTTAAATTGACAAGAGGCTCGAGTACATTATTGTTACAAAATTTCAAGGTTTTATGACGCTCCAGAAAAAAGTTACAAGCATTTGTATGTTGCAAACTTTGATAGGTGTAGGACGTACCGTATAGAAGTTAGGGCCATTTGAAGTTTTATCAGTGTTTGATTTGGGACTCAAGGGTAGCATAGCTTTGAGCGATAGCTTAAATTGACAAGAGGCTCGAGTATTTTATTGTTACGAAATTTCAATGTTTTATGACGCTGCAGTAAAAAGTTACAAGCATTTGTATGTTGCAAACTTAGATAGGCGTAGGACGTACCATATAGAAGTTAGGGCCATTTGAAGTTTTATCAGTGTTTGATTTGGGACTCAAGGGTAGCATAGCTTTGACTGATAGCTTAAATTGACAAGAGGCTCGTGTACTTTATTGTTACAAAATTTCAAGGTTTTATGACGCTCCAGTAAAAAGTTACAAGCATTTGTATGTTGCAAACTTTGATAGGTGTAGGACTTACCGTATCGAAGTTAGGGCCATTTGAAGTTTTATCAGTGTTTGATTTGGGACTCAAGGGGAGCATAGCTTTGAGCGATAGCTTAAGTTGACAAGAGGCTCGAGTACTTTATTGTTACACAATTTCAAGGTTTTATGACGCCCCTTAAAAAGTTACAAGCATTTGTATGTTGCAAACTTTGATAGGTGGAGGACGTACCGTATAGAAGTTACGGCCATTTGAAGTGTTATCAGTGTTTGATTTGGGACTCAAGGGTAGCATAGCTTTGAGCGATAGCTTAAATTGACAAGAGGCTCGAGTACTTTATTGTGACAAAATTTCAAGGTTTTATGACGCTCCAGTAAAAAGTTACAAGCATTTGTATGTTGCAAACTTTGATAGTTGTAGGGCGTACCGTATAGAAGTTAGGGCCATTTGAAGTTTTATCAGTGTTTGATTTGGGATTCAAGAGTAGGATAGCTTTTAGCGATAGCTTAAATTGACAAGAGGCTCGAGTACTTTATTGTTACAAAATTTCAAGGTTTTATGACGCTCCAGTAAAAAGTTACAAGCATTTGTATGCTGCAAACTTTGATAGGTGTAGGACGTACCGTATAGAAGTTAGAGCCATTTGAAGTTTTATCAGTGTTTGATTTGGGACTCAAGGGTAGCATAGCTTTGAGCGATAGCTTAAATTGACAAGAGGCTCGAGTACTTTATTGTTACAAAATTTAAAGGTTTTATGACGCTCCAGAAAAAAGTTACAAGCATTTGTATGTTGCAAACTTTGATAGGTGGAGGACTTACCGTCTAGAAGTTAGGGCCATTTGAAGTTTTATCAGTGTTTGATTGGGGACTCAAGGAGCATAGCTTTGAGCGATAGCTTAAATTGACAAGAGACTTGAGTACTCTATTGTTAAAAATTTCAAGGTTTTATGAAGTAAAAAATTTCAATTTTTATGACGATCCAGTAAAAGGTACCAGCATTTGTATGTTGCAAACTTTGATAGGTGTAGGACGTACCGTATAGAAGTTAGAGCCATTTGAAGTTTTATCAGTGTTTGATTTGGGATTCAAGGGTAGCATAGCTTTGAGCGATAGCTTAAATTGACAAGAGGCTCGAGTACTTTATTGTTACAAAATTTCAAGGTTTTAGGACGCTCCAGTAAAAAGTTACAAGAATTTGTATGTTGCAAACTTTAATAGGTGTAGGACGTACCGTATAGAAGTTAGGGCCATTTGAAGTTCTATCAGTTTTTGATTTGGGACTCAAGGGTAGCATAGCTTTGACCGAGAGCTTAAATTGACAAGAGGCTCGAGTACTTTATTGTTACAAAATTTCAAGGTTTTATGACGCTCCAGTAAAAAGTTACAAGCATTTGTAGTTGCAAACTTTGATAGGTGTAGGACGTACCGTATAGAAGTTAGGGCCATTTGAAGTTCTATCAGTTTTTGATTTGGGACTCAAGGGTAGCATAGCTTTGACCGATAGCTTAAATTGACAAGAGGCTCGTGTACTTTATTGTTACAAAATTTCAAGGTTTTATGACGTTCCAGTAAAAAGTTAAAAGCATTTGTAGTTGCAAACTTTGATAGGTGTAGGACGTACCGTATAGAAGTTAAGGCTATTTGAAGTTTTATCAGTGTTTGATTTGTGACTCAAGTTTAGCATAGCTTTGAGCGATAGCTTAAATTGTCAAGAGGCTCGAGTTCTTTATTTTTATAAAATTTCAAGGTTTTATGACGCTCCAGTAAAAAGTTACAAGCATTTGTATGTTGCAAACTTGGATAGGTGTAGGATGCACCATATAGAAGTTAGGGCCATTTGAAGTTTTATCAGTGTTTAATTTGGGACTCAAGGGTAGCATAGCTTTGAGCGATAACTTAAATTGACAAGAGGCTCGAGTACATTATTGTTACAAAATTTCAAGGTTTTATGACGCTCCAGAAAAAAGTTACAAGCATTTGTATGTTGCAAACTTTGATAGGTGTAGGACGTACCGTATAGAAGTTAGGGCCATTTGAAGTTTTATCAGTGTTTGATTTGGGACTCAAGGGTAGCATAGCTTTGACCGATAGCTTAAATTGACAAGAGGCTTGAGTACTCTATTGTTAAAAATTTCAAGGTTTTATGAAGTAAAAAATGTCAAGGTTTTATGACGATCCAGTAAAAGGTTACAAGCATTTGTATGTTGCAAATTTTGATAGGTGTAGGACGTACCGTATAGAAGTTAGGGCCATTTGAAGTTTTACCAGTGTTTGATTTGGGATTCAAGGGTAGCATAGCTTTGAGCGATAGCTTAAATTGACAAGAGGCTCGAGTACTTTATTGTTACAAAATTTCAAGGTTTTATGACGCCCCTTAAAAAGTTACAAGCATTTGTATGTTGCAAACTTTGATAGGTGGAGGACGTACCGTATAGAAGTTACGGCCATTTGAAGTTTTATCAGTGTTTGATTTGGGACTCAAGGGTAGCATAGCTTTGAGCGATAGCTTAAATTGACAAGAGGCTCGAGTACTTTATTGTTACAAAATTTCAAGGTTTTATGACGCTCCAGTAAAAAGTAACCAGCATTTGTATGTTGCCAACTTTGATAGGTGTAGGACGTACCATATAGAAGTTAGGGCCATTTGAAGCTTTATCAGTGTTTGATTTGTGACTCAAGGGTAGCATAGCTTTGAGCGATAGCTTAAATTGACAAGAGGCTCGAGTACTTTATTGTTACAAAATTTCAAGGTTTTATGACGGTCCAGTAAAAAGTTACAAGCATTTGTATGTTGCAAACTTTGATAGGTGTAGGACGTACCGTATAGAAGTTAGAGCCATTTGAAGTTTTATCAGTGTTTGATTTGGGACTCAAGGGAAGCATAGCTTTGAGCGATGGCTTAAATTGACAAGAGGCTCGAGTACTTTATTGTTACAAAATTTAAAGGTTTTATGACGCTCCAGAAAAAAGTTACAAGCATTTGTATGTTGCAAACTTTGATAGGTGGAAGACTTACCGTCTAGAAGTTAGGGCCATTTGAAGTTTTATCAGTGTTTGATTGGGGACTCAAGGGTAGCATAGCTTTGAGCGATAGCTTAAATTGACAAGAGGCTCGAGTACTTTATTGTTACAAAATTTCAAGGTTTTATGACGCTCCAGTAAAAAGTTACAAGCATTTGTAGTTGCAAACTTTGATAGGTGTAGGACGTACCGTATAGAAGTTAGGGCTATTTGAAGTTTTATCAGTGTTTGATTTGTGACTCAAGTTTAGCATAGCTTTGAGCGATAGCTTAAATTGTCAAGAGGCTCGAGTACTTTATTTTTATAAAATTTCAAGGTTTTATGACGCTCCAGTAAAAAGTTACAAGCATTTGTATGTTGCAAACTTTGATAGGTGTAGGATGCACCGTATAGAAGTTAGGGCCATTTGAAGTTTTATCAGTGTTTAATTTGGGACTCAAGGGTAGCATAGCTTTGAGCGATAACTTAAACTGACAAGAGGCTCGAGTATTTTATTGTTACGAAATTTCAATGTTTTATGACGCTGCAGTAAAAAGTTACAAGCATTTGTATGTTGCAAACTTTGATAGGTGTAGGACGTACCGTATAGAAGTTAGGGCCATTTGAAGTTTTACCAGTGTTTGATTTGGGATTCAAGGGTAGCATAGCTTTGAGCGATAGCTTAAATTGTCAAGAGGCTCGAGCACTTTATTGTTACAAAATTTCAAGGTTTTATGACGCTCCAGTAAAAAGTTACAAGCATTTGTGTGTTGCAAACTTTGATAGGTGTAGGACGTACCGTATAGAAGTTAGGGCCATTTGAAGTTTTATCAGTGTTTGATTTGGGACTCAAGGGTAGCATAGCTATGAGCGATAGCTTAAATTGACAAGAGGCTCGAGTACTTGATTGTTACAAAATTTCAAGGTTTTATGACGATCCAGTAAAAGGTTACAAGCATTTGTATGTTGCAACTTTTGATAGGTGTAGGACATACCGTATAGAAGTTAGGGCCATTTGAAGTTTTACCAGTGTTTGATTTGGGATTCAAGGGTAGCATAGCTTTGAGCGATAGCTTAAATTGTCAAGAGGCTCGAGGACTTTATTGTTACAAAATTTCAAGGTTTTATGACGCTCCAGTAAAAAGTTACAAGCATTTGTATGTTGCAAACTTTGATAGATTTAGGACGTACCGTATAAAAGTTAGGGCCATTTGAAGTTTTATCAGTGTTTGATTTGGGAGTCAAGGGTAGCATAGCTTTGAGCGATAGCTTAAATTGACAAGAGGCTCGAGTACTTGATTGTTACAAAATTTCAAGGTTTTATGACGCTCCAGTAAAAAGTTACAAGCATTTGTATGTTGCAAACTTTGATAGGTGTAGGACGTACCGTATAGAAGTTAGGGTCATTTGAAGTTTTATCAGTGTTTGATTTGGGATTCAAGGGTAGCATAGCTTTGAGCGATAGCTTAAATTGTCAAGAGGCTCGAGCACTTTATTGTTACAAAATTTCAAGGTTTTATGACGCTCCAGTAAAAAGTTACAAGCATTTGTATGTTGCAAACTTTGATAGGTGTAGGACGTACCGTATAGAAGTTAGGGCCATTTGAAGTTTTATCAGTGTTTGATTTGGGACTCAAGGCATAGCTTTGAGCGATAGCTTAAATTGACAAGAGGCTCGAGTACTTGATTGTTACAAAATTTTAAGGTTTTATGACGCTCCAGTAAAAAGTTACAAGCATTTGTATGTTGCAAACTTTGATAGGTGTAGGACGTACCGTATAGAAGTTAGGGCCATTTGAAGTTTTATCAGTGTTTGATTTGGGATTCAAGGGTAGCATAGCTTTGAGCGATAGCTTAAATTGACAAGAGGCTCGAGTACTTTATTGTTACAAACTTTCAAGGTTTTATGACGCTCCAGTAAAAAGTGACAAGCATTTGTATGTTGCAAAGTTTGATAGGTGTAGGACGTACCGTATAAAAGTTACGGCCATTTGAAGTTTTATCAGTGTTTGATTTGGGACTCAAGGGGAGCATAGCTTTGAGCGATAGCTTAAGTTGACAAGAGGCTCGAGTACTTTATTGTTACAAAATTTCAAGGTTTTATGACGCCCCTTAAAAAGTTACAAGCATTTGTATGTTGCAAACTTTGATAGGTGGAGGACGTACCGTATAGAAGTTACGGCCATTTGAAGTTTTATCAGTGTTTGATTTGGGACTCAAGGGTAGCATAGCTTTGAGCGATAGCTTAAATTGACAAGAGGCTCGAGTACTTTATTGTTAAAAAATTTCAAGGTTTTATGACGCTCCAGTAAAAAGTTACAAGCATTTGTATGTTGCAAACTTTGATAGGTGTAGGACGTACCGTATAGAAGTTAGGGCCATTTGAAGTTTTATCAGTGTTTGATTTGGGACTCAAGGGTAGGATAGCTTTTAGCGATAGCTTAAATTGACAAGAGGCTCGAGTACTTTATTGTTACAAAATTTCAAGGTTTTATGACGCTCCAGTAAAAAGTAACCAGCATTTGTATGTTGCCAACTTTGATAGGTGTAGGACGTACCATATAGAAGTTAGGGCCATTTGAAGCTTTATCAGTGTTTGATTTGTGACTCAAGGGTAGCATAGCTTTGAGCGATAGCTTAAATTGACAAGAGGCTCGAATACTTTATTGTTACAAAATTTCAAGGTTTTATGACGCTCCAGTAAAAAGTTACAAGCATTTGTATGTTGCAAACTTTGATAAGTGTAGGACGTACCGTATAGAAGTTAGAGCCATTTGAAGTTTTATCAGTGTTTGATTTGGGACTCAAGGGTAGCATAGCTTTGAGCGATAGCTTAAATTGACAAGAGGCTCGAGTACTTTATTGTTACAAAATTTAAAGGTTTTATGACGCTCCAGAAAAAAGTTACAAGCATTTGTATGTTGCACACTTTGATAGGTGGAGGACTTACCGTCAAGAAGTTAGGGCCATTTGAAGTTTTATCAGTGTTTGATTGGGGACTCAAGGGTAGCATAGCTTTGAGCGATAGCTTAAATTGACAAGAGACTTGAGTACTCTATTGTTAAAAATTTCAAGGTTTTATGAAGTAAAAAATTTCAAGGTTTTATGACGATCCAGTAAAAGGTTACAAGCATTTGTATGCTCTAAACTTTGATAGGTGTAGGACGTACCGTATAGAAGTTAGGGCCATTTGAAGTTTTACCAGTGTTTGATTTGGGATTCAAGGGTAGCATAGCTTTGAGCGATAGCTTAAATTGACAAGAGGCTCGAGTACTTTATTGTTACAAACTTTCAAGGTTTTATGACGCTCCAGTAAAAAGTGACAAGCATTTGTATGTTGCAAAGTTTGATAGGTAGGACGTACCGTATAGAAGTTAGGACCATTTGAAGTTTTATCAGTGTTTGATTTGGGACTCAAGGGTAGCATAACTTTGAGCGATAGCTTAAATTGACAAGAGGCTCGAGTATTTTATTGTTACGAAATTTCAAGGTTTTATGACGCTGCAGTAAAAAGTTACAAGCATTTGTATGTTGCAACCTTAGATAGGTGTAGGACGTACCGTATAGAAGTTAGGGCCATTTGAAGTTTTATCAGTGTTTGATTGGGGACTCAAGGGTAGCATAGCTTTGAGCGATAGCTTAAATTGACAAGAGGCTTGAGTACTCTATTGTTAAAAATTTCAAGGTTTTATGAAGTAAAAAATTTCAAGGTTTTATGACGATCCAGTAAAAGGTTACAAGCATTTGTATGTTGCAACTTTTGATAGGTGTAGGACATACCGTATAGAAGTTAGGGCCATTTGAAGTTTTACCAGTGTTTGATTTGGGATTCAAGGGTAGCATAGCTTTGAGCGATAGCTTAAATTGTCAAGAGGCTCGAGCACTTTATTGTTACAAAATTTCAAGGTTTTATGACGCTCCAGTAAAAAGTTACAAGCATTTGTATGTTGCAAACTTTGATAGGTGTAGGACGTACCGTATAGAAGTTAGGGCCATTTGAAGTTTTATCAGTGTTTGATTTGGGACTCAAGGGTAGCATAGCTTTGAGCGATAGCTTAAATTGACAAGAGGCTCGAGTACTTGATTGTTACAAAATTTCAAGGGTTTATGACGATCCAGTAAAAGGTTACAAGCATTTGTATGTTGCAACTTTTGATAGGTGTAGGACATACCGTATAGAAGTTAGGGCCATTTGAAGTTTTACCAGTGTTTGATTTGGGATTCAAGGGTAGCATAGCTTTGAGCGATAGCTTAAATTGTCAAGAGGCTCGAGCACTTTATTGTTACAAAATTTCAAGGTTTTATGACGCTCCAGTAAAAAGTTACAAGCATTTGTATGTTGCAAACTTTGATAGGTGTAGGACGTACCGTATAGAAGATAGGGCCATTTGAAGTTTTATCAGTGTTTGATTTGGGACTCAAGGGTAGCATAGCTTTGAGCGATAGCTTAAATTGACAAGAGGCTCGAGTACTTGATTGTTACAAAATTTCAAGGTTTTATGACGCTCCAGTAAAAAGTTACAAGCATTTGTATGTTGCAAACTTTGATAGGTGTAGGACGTACCGTATAGAAGTTAGGGCCATTTGAAGTTTTATCAGTGTTTGATTTGGGATTCAAGGGTAGCATAGCTTTGAGCGATAGCTTAAATTGACAAGAGGCTCGAGTACTTTATTGTTACAAACTTTCAAGGTTTTATGACGCTCCAGTAAAAAGTGACAAGTATTTGAATGTTGCAAAGTTTGATAGGTGTAGGACGTACCGTATAAAAGTTACGGCCATTTGAAGTTTTATCAGTGTTTGATTTGGGACTCAAGGGGAGCATAGCTTTGAGCGATAGCTTAAGTTGACAAGAGGCTCGAGTACTTTATTGTTACAAAATTTCAAGGTTTTATGACGCCCCTTAAAAAGTTACAAGCATTTGTATGTTGCAAACTTTGATAGGTGGAGGACGTACCGTATAGAAGTTACGGCCATTTGAAGTTTTATCAGTGTTTGATTTGGGACTCAAGGGTAGCATAGCTTTGAGCGATAGCTTAAATTGACAAGAGGCTCGAGTACTTTATTGTTACAAAATTTCAAGGTTTTATGACGCTCCAGTAAAAAGTTACAAGCATTTGTATGTTGCAAACTTTGATAGGTGTAGGACGTACCGTATAGAAGTTAGGGCCATTTGAAGTTTTATCAGTGTTTGATTTGGGACTCAAGGGTAGGATAGCTTTTAGCGATAGCTTAAATTGACAAGAGGCTCGAGTACTTTATTGTTACAAAATTTCAAGGTTTTATGACGCTCCAGTAAAAAGTTACAAGCATTTGTATGTTGCAAACTTTGATAGGTGTAGGACGTACCATATAGAAGTTAGGGCCATTTGAAGCTTTATCAGTGTTTGATTTGTGACTCAAGGGTAGCATAGCTTTGAGCGATAACTTAAATTGACAAGAGGCTCGAGTACTTTATTGTTACAAAATTTCAAGGTTTTATGACGCTCCAGTAAAAAGTTACAAGCATTTGTATGTTGCAAACTTTGATAGGTGTAGGACGTACCGTATAGAAATTAGAGCCATTTGAAGTTTTATCAGTGTTTGATTTGGGACTCAAGGGTAGCATAGCTTTGAGCGATAGCTTAAATTGACAAGAGGCTCGAGTACTTTATTGTTACAAAATTTAAAGGTTTTATGACGCTCCAGAAAAAAGTTACAAGCATTTGTATGTTGCACACTTTGATAGATGGAGGACTTACCGTCTAGAAGTTAGGGCCATTTGAAGTTTTATCAGTGTTTGATTGGGGACTCAAGGGTAGCATAGCTTTGAGCGATAGCTTAAATTGACAAGAGACTTGAGTACTCTATTGTTAAAAATTTCAAGGTTTTATGAAGTAAAAAATTTCAAGGTTTTATGACGATCCAGTAAAAGGTTACAAGCATTTGTATGCTCTAAACTTTGATAGGTGTAGGACGTACCGTATAGAAGTTAGGGCCATTTGAAGTTTTACCAGTGTTTGATTTGGGATTCAAGGGTAGCATAGCTTTGAGCGATAGCTTAAATTGACAAGAGGCTCGAGTACTTTATTGTTACAAACTTTCAAGGTTTTATGACGCTCCAGTGAAAAGTGACAAGCATTTGTATGTTGCAAAGTTTGATAGGTAGGACGTACCGTATAGAAGTTAGGACCATTTGAAGTTTTATCAGTGTTTGATTTGGGACTCAAGGGGAGCATAGCTTTGAGCGATAGCTTAAATTGACAAGAGGCTCGAGTACTTTATTGTTACAAAATTTCAAGGTTTTATGACGCTCCAGTGAAAAGTTACAAGCATTTGTATGTTGCAAACTTTGATAGGTGTAGGACGTACCGTATAGAAGTCAGGGCCATTTGAAGTTTTATTAGTGTTTGATTTGTGACTAAAGGGTAGCATAGCTTTGAGCGATAGCTTAAATTGACCAAACTGTGATAGGTGTAGGACGTACCGTATAGAAGTTAGGGCCATTTGAAGTTTTATCAGTGTTTGATTTGGGACTCAAGGGCAGCATAACTTTGAGCGATAGCTTAAATTGACAAGAGGCTCGAGTATTTTATTGTTACGAAATTTCAAGGTTTTATGACGCTGCAGTAAAAAGTTACAAGCATTTGTATGTTGCAAACTTTGATAGGTGTGGGATGTACCGTAAAGAAGTTAGGGTCATTTGAAGTTTAATCAGTGTTTGATTTGGGACTCATGGGTAGCATAGCTTTGAGCGATAGCTTAAATTGACAAGAGGCTCGTGTACTTGATTGTTACAAAATTTCAAGGTTTTATGACGCTCCAGGAAAAAGTTACAAGCATTTGTATGTTGCAAACTTTGATAGGTGTAGGACGTACCATATAGAAGTTAGGGCCATTTGAAGCTTTATCAGTGTTTGATTTGTGACTCAAGGGTAGCATAGCTTTGAGCGATAACTTAAATTGACAAGAGGCTCGAGTACTTTATTGTTACAAAATTTCAAGGTTTTATGACGCTCCAGTAAAAAGTTACAAGCATTTGTATGTTGCAAACTTTGATAGGTGTAGGACGTACCGTATAGAAATTAGAGCCATTTGAAGTTTTATCAGTGTTTGATTTGGGACTCAAGGGTAGCATAGCTTTGAGCGATAGCTTAAATTGACAAGAGGCTCGAGTACTTTATTGTTACAAAATTTAAAGGTTTTATGACGCTCCAGAAAAAAGTTACAAGCATTTGTATGTTGCACACTTTGATAGATGGAGGACTTACCGTCTAGAAGTTAGGGCCATTTGAAGTTTTATCTGTGTTTGATTGGGGACTCAAGGGTAGCATAGCTTTGAGCGATAGCTTAAATTGACAAGAGACTTGAGTACTCTATTGTTAAAAATTTCAAGGTTTTATGAAGTAAAAAATTTCAAGGTTTTATGACGATCCAGTAAAAGGTTACAAGCATTTGTATGCTCTAAACTTTGATAGGTGTAGGACGTACCGTATAGAAGTTAGGGCCATTTGAAGTTTTACCAGTGTTTGATTTGGGATTCAAGGGTAGCATAGCTTTGAGCGATAGCTTAAATTGACAAGAGGCTCGAGTACTTTATTGTTACAAACTTTCAAGGTTTTATGACGCTCCAGTGAAAAGTGACAAGCATTTGTATGTTGCAAAGTTTGATAGGTAGGACGTACCGTATAGAAGTTAGGACCATTTGAAGTTTTATCAGTGTTTGATTTGGGACTCAAGGGGAGCATAGCTTTGAGCGATAGCTTAAATTGACAAGAGGCTCGAGTACTTTATTGTTACAAAATTTCAAGGTTTTATGACGCTCCAGTGAAAAGTTACAAGCATTTGTATGTTGCAAACTTTGATAGGTGTAGGACGTACCGTATAGAAGTCAGGGCCATTTGAAGTTTTATTAGTGTTTGATTTGTGACTAAAGGGTAGCATAGCTTTGAGCGATAGCTTAAATTGACCAAACTGTGATAGGTGTAGGACGTACCGTATAGAAGTTAGGGCCATTTGAAGTTTTATCAGTGTTTGATTTGGGACTCAAGGGCAGCATAACTTTGAGCGATAGCTTAAATTGACAAGAGGCTCGAGTATTTTATTGTTACGAAATTTCAAGGTTTTATGACGCTGCAGTAAAAAGTTACAAGCATTTGTATGTTGCAAACTTTGATAGGTGTAGGATGTACCGTAAAGAAGTTAGGGTCATTTGAAGTTTAATCAGTGTTTGATTTGGGACTCATGGGTAGCATAGCTTTGAGCGATAGCTTAAATTGACAAGAGGCTCGTGTACTTGATTGTTACAAAATTTCAAGGTTTTATGAC
Source organism: Clusia tigrina (assembly GCA_920105625.2). Taxonomy (NCBI): domain Eukaryota; kingdom Metazoa; phylum Arthropoda; class Insecta; order Diptera; family Clusiidae; genus Clusia; species Clusia tigrina. The sequence goes on from OV050032.1 coordinate 69,730,116, forward strand.
GCTCCAGGAAAAAGTTACAAGCATTTGTATGTTGCAAACTTTGATAGGTGTAGGACGTACCGTATAGAAGTTAGGGCCATTTGAAGTTTTATCAGTGTTTGATTTGGGACTCAAGGGTAGCATAGCTTTGAGCGATAGCTTAAATTGACAAGAGGCTCGAGTACTTGATTGTTACAAAATTTCAAGGTTTTATGAAGTAAAAAATTTCAATTTTTATGACGATCCAGTAAAAGGTACAAGCATTTGTATGTTGCAAACTTTGATAGGTGTAGGACGTACCGTATAGAAGTTAGGGCCATTTGAAGTTTTATCAGTGTTTGATTTGGGTTTCAAGGGTAGCATAGTTTTGAGCGATAGTTTAAATTGACAAGAGGCTCGAGTACTTTATTGTTACAAAATTTCAAGGTTTTATGACGCTCCAGTAAAAAGTTACAAGCATTTGTATGTTGCAAACTTTGATAGGTGTAGGACGTACCGTATAGAAGTTAGGGCCATTTGAAGCTTTGAGCGATAGCTTAAATTGTCAAGAGGCTCGAGTTCTTTATTTTTACAACATTTCAAGGTTTTATGACGCTCCAGTAAAAAGTTACAAGCATTTGTATGCTGCAAACTTTGATAGGTGTAGGACGTACCGTATAGAAGTTAGAGCCATTTGAAGTTTTATCAGTGTTTGATTTGGGACTCAAGGGTAGCATAGCTTTGAGCGATAGCTTAAATTGACAAGAGGCTTGAGTACTCTATTGTTAAAAATTTCAAGGTTTTATGAAGTAAAATATTTCAAGGTTTTATGACGATCCAGTAAAAGGTTACAAGCATTTGTATGCTGTAAACTTTGATAGGTGTAGGACGTACCGTATAGAAGTTAGGGCCATTTGAAGTTTTATCAGTGTTTGATTTGTGACTCAAGGGTAGCATAGCTTTGAGCGATAGCTTAAATTGACAAGAGGCTCGAGTACTTTATTGTTACAAAATTTCAAGGTTTTATGACGCTCCAGTAAAAAGTTACAAGCATTTGTATGTTGCAAACTTTGATAGGTGTAGGACGTACCGTATAGAAGTTAGGGCCATTTGAAGTTTGATCAGTGTTTGATTTGTGACTCAAGGGTAGCATAGCTTTGAGCGATAGCTTAAATTGACAAGAGGCTCGAGTACTTTATTGTTACAAAATTTCAAGGTTTTATGACGCTCCAGTAAAATGTTACAAGCATTTGTATGTTGCAAACTTTGATAGGTGTAGGACGTACCGTATAGAAGTTAGAGCCATTTGAAGTTTTCTCAGTGTTTGATTTGGGACTCAAGGGTAGCATAGCTTTGAGCGATAGCTTAAATTGACAAGAGGCTCGAGTACTTTATTGTTACAAAATTTAAAGGTTTTATGACGCTCCAGAAAAAAGTTACAAGCATTTGTATGTTGCAAACTTTGATAGTTGGAGGACTTACCGTCTAGAAGTTAGGGCCATTTTAAGTTTTGCCAGTGTTTGATTGGGGTCTCAAGGGTAGCATAGCTTTGAGCGATAGCTTAAATTGACAAGAGACTTGAATACTCTATTGTTAAAAATTTCAAGGTTTTATGAAGTAAAAAATTTCAAGGTTTTATGACGATCCAGTAAAAGGTTACAAGCATTTGTATGCTGTAAACTTTGATAGGTGTAGGACGTACCGTATAGAATTAAGAGCCATTTGAAGTTTTACCAGTGTTTGATTTGGGATTCAAGGGTAGCATAGCTTTGAGCGATAGCTTAAATTGACAAGAGGCTCGAGTACTTTATTGTTACAAAATTTCAAGGTTTTATGACGCTCCAGTAAAAAGTTACAAGCATTTGTATGTTGCAAACTTTGATAGGTGTAGGACTTACCGTATAGAAGTTAGGGCCATTTGAAGTTTTATCAGTGTTTGATTTGGGACTCAAGGGGAGCATAGCTTTGAGGGATAGCTTAAGTTGACAAGAGGCTGGAGTACTTTATTGTTACAAAATTTCAAGGTTTTATGACGCTCCAGTAGAAAGTTACAAGCATTTGTCTGTTGCAAACTTTGATAGGTGTAGGACGTACCGTATAGAAGTTAGGGCCATTTGAAGTTTTATTAGTGTTTGATTTCTGACTCAAGGGTAGCATAGCTTTGAGCGATAGCTAAAATTGACAAGAGGCTCGAGTACTTTATTGTTACAAAATTTCAAGGTTTTATGACACTCCAGTAAAAAGTTACAAGCATTTGTATGTTGCAAACTTTGATAGGTGTAGCACGAACGTTTAGAAGTTAGGGCCATTTGAAGTTTTCTCAGTGTTTGATTTGGGACTCAAGGGTAGCATAGCTTTGAGCGATATCGTAAATTGACAAGAGGCTCGAGTACTTTATTGTTACAAAATTTCAAGGTTTTATGACGCTCCAGTAAAAAGTTACAAGCATTTGTATGTTGCAAACTTTGATAGGTGTAGGACGTACCGTATAGAAGTTAGGGCCATTTGAAGTTTTATCAATGTTTGATTTGTCACTCAAGGGTAGCATAGCTTTGAGCGATGGCTTAAATTGTCAAGAGGCTCGAGCTCTTTATTTTTACAAAATTTCAAGGTTTTATGACGCTCCAGTAAAAAGTTACAAGCATTTGTATGCTGCAAACTTTGGTAGGTGTAGGACGTACCGTATAGAAGTTAGAGCCATTTGAAGTTTTATCAGTGTTTCATTTGGGACTCAAGGGTAGCTTAGCTTTAAGCGATAGCTTAAATTGACAAGAGGCTCGAGTACTTTATTGTTACAAAATTTAAAGGTTTTATGACGCTCCAGAAAAAAATTACAAGCATTTGTATGTTGCAAACTTTGATAGGTGGAGGACTTACCATCTAGAAGTTAGGGCCATTTGAAGATTGATCAGTGTTTGATTAGGGACTCAATGGTAGCATAGCTTTGAGCGATAGCCTTAATTGACAAGAGGCTTGACGACTCTATTGTTAAAAATTTCAAGGTTTTATGAAGTAAAAAATTTCAAGGTTTTATGACGATTTAGTAAAAGGTTACAAGCATTTGTATGTTGCAAACTTTGATAGGTGTAGGACGTACCGTATAGAAGTTAGGGCCATTTGAAGTTTTACCAGTGTTTGATTTGGGATTCAAGGGTAGCATAGCTTTGAGCGATAGCTTCAATTGACAAGAGGTTCGAGTACTTAATTGTTACAAAATTTCAAGGTTTTATGACGCTCCAGTAAAAAGTTACAATCATTTGTATGTTGCAAACTTTGATAGGTGTAGGACTTACCGTATAGAAGTTAGGGCCATTTGAAGTTTTATCAGTGTTTGATTTGGGACTCAAGGGGAGCATAGCTTTGAGCGATAGCTTAAGTTGACAAGAGGCTCGAGTACTTTATTGTTACAAAATTTCAAGGTTTTATGACGCCCCTTAAAAAGTTACACGCATTTGTATGTTGCAAACTTTGATAGGTGGAGGACGTACCGTATAGAAGTTAGGGCCATTTGAAGTTTTATCAGTGTTTGATTTGGGACTCAAGGGCAGCATAGCTTTGAGCGATAACTTAAATTGACAAGAGGCTGGAGTACTTTATTGTTACAAAATTTCAAGGTTTTATGACGCTCCAGTAAAAAGTTACAAGCATTTGTATGTTGCAAACTTTGATAGGTGTAGGACGTACAGTATAGAAGTTAGGGCCATTTGAAGTTTTATCAGTGTTTGATTTGGGACTAAAGGGTAGGATAGCTTTTAGCGATAGCTTAAATTGACAAGAGGCTCGAGTACTTTATTGTTACAAAATTTCAAGGTTTTATGACGCTCCAGTAAAAAGTTACAAGCATTTGTATGTTGCAAACTTTGATAGGTGTAGGACGTACCGTATAGAAGTTAGGGCCATTTGAAGTTTTATCAGTGTTTCATTTATGACTCAAGGGTAGCATAGCTTTGAGCGATAGCTTAAATTGACAAGAGGCTCGAGTACTTTATTGCTACAAAATTTCAAGGTTTTATGACGCTCCAGTAAAAAGTTGCAAGCATTTGTATGTTGCAAACTTTGATATTTGTAAGACGTACCGTATAGAAGTTAGGGCCATTTGAAGTTTTCTCAGTGTTTGATTTGGGACTCAAGGGTAGCATAGCTTTGAGCGATAGCTTAAATTGACAAGAGGCTTGAGTACTTTATTGTTACAAAGTTTCAATGTTTTATGACGCTCCAGTAAAAAGTTACAAGCATTTGTATGTTGCAAACTTTGATAGGTGTAGGATGCACCGTATAGAAGTTATGGCCTTTTGAAGTTTTATCAGTGTTTGATTTGGGACTCAAGGGTAGCATAGCTTTGAGCGATAACTTAAATTGACAAGAGGCTCGAGTACATTATTGTTACCAAATTTCAAGGTTTTATGACGCGAAAAAAGTTACAAGCATTTGTATGTTGCAAACTTTGATAGGTGGAGGACGTACCGTATAGAAGTTAGGGCCATTTGAAGTTTTATCAGTGTTTGATTGGGGACTCAAGGGTAGTATAACTTTGAGCCATAGCTTAAATTGACAAGAGGCTTGAGTACTTTATTGTTAAAAATTTCAAGGTTGTATGATGTAAAAAATTTAAAGGTTTTATGACGATCCAATAAAAGGTTACAAGCATTTGTATGTTGCAAACTTTGATAGGTGTAGGACGTACCGTATAGAAGTTAGGGCCATTTGAAGTTTTTCCAGTGTTTGATTTGGGATTCAAGGGTAGCACAGCTTTGAGCGATAGCTTAAATTGACAAGAGGCTCGAGTACTTTATTGTTACAAAATTTCAAGGTTTTATGACGCTCCAGTAAAATTTACAAGCATTTGTATGTTGCCAACTTTGATAGGTGTAGGACTTACCGTATAGAAGTTAGGGCCATTTGAAGTTTTATCAGTGTTTGATTTGGGACTCAAGGGGAGCATAGCTTTGAGCGATAGCTTAAATTGACAAGAGGCTCGAGTACTTTATTGTTACACAATTTCAAGGTTTTACGACACTCCAGTAAAAAGTGACAAGCATTTGTATGTTCCAAACTTTGATAGGTGTAGGACGTACGGTATAGAAGTTAGGGCCATTTGAAGTTTTATCAGTGTTTGATTTGGGACTCAAGGGTAGCATAGCTTTGAGCGATAGCTTAAATTGACAAGAGACTTGAGTACTCTATTGTTAAAAATTTCAAGGTTTTATGAAGTAAAAAATTTCAAGGTTTTATGACACTCCAGTAAAAAGTTACAAGCATTTGTATGTTGCAAACTTTGATAGGTGTAGCACGAACGTTTAGAAGTTAGGGCCATTTGAAGTTTTCTCAGTGTTTGATTTGGGACTCAAGGGTAGCATAGCTTTGAGCGATATCGTAAATTGACAAGAGGCTCGAGTACTTTATTGTTACAAAATTTCAAGGTTTTATGACGCTCCAGTAAAAAGTTACAAGCATTTGTATGTTGCAAACTTTGATAGGTGTAGGACGTACCGTATAGAAGTTAGGGCCATTTGAAGTTTTATCAATGTTTGATTTGTCACTCAAGGGTAGCATAGCTTTGAGCGATGGCTTAAATTGTCAAGAGGCTCGAGCTCTTTATTTTTACAAAATTTCAAGGTTTTATGACGCTCCAGTAAAAAGTTACAAGCATTTGTATGCTGCAAACTTTGGTAGGTGTAGGACGTACCGTATAGAAGTTAGAGCCATTTGAAGTTTTATCAGTGTTTCATTTGGGACTCAAGGGTAGCTTAGCTTTAAGCGATAGCTTAAATTGACAAGAGGCTCGAGTACTTTATTGTTACAAAATTTAAAGGTTTTATGACGCTCCAGAAAAAAATTACAAGCATTTGTATGTTGCAAACTTTGATAGGTGGAGGACTTACCATCTAGAAGTTAGGGCCATTTGAAGATTGATCAGTGTTTGATTAGGGACTCAATGGTAGCATAGCTTTGAGCGATAGCCTTAATTGACAAGAGGCTTGACGACTCTATTGTTAAAAATTTCAAGGTTTTATGAAGTAAAAAATTTCAAGGTTTTATGACGATTTAGTAAAAGGTTACAAGCATTTGTATGTTGCAAACTTTGATAGGTGTAGGACGTACCGTATAGAAGTTAGGGCCATTTGAAGTTTTACCAGTGTTTGATTTGGGATTCAAGGGTAGCATAGCTTTGAGCGATAGCTTCAATTGACAAGAGGTTCGAGTACTTAATTGTTACAAAATTTCAAGGTTTTATGACGCTCCAGTAAAAAGTTACAATCATTTGTATGTTGCAAACTTTGATAGGTGTAGGACTTACCGTATAGAAGTTAGGGCCATTTGAAGTTTTATCAGTGTTTGATTTGGGACTCAAGGGGAGCATAGCTTTGAGCGATAGCTTAAGTTGACAAGAGGCTCGAGTACTTTATTGTTACAAAATTTCAAGGTTTTATGACGCCCCTTAAAAAGTTACACGCATTTGTATGTTGCAAACTTTGATAGGTGGAGGACGTACCGTATAGAAGTTAGGGCCATTTGAAGTTTTATCAGTGTTTGATTTGGGACTCAAGGGCAGCATAGCTTTGAGCGATAACTTAAATTGACAAGAGGCTGGAGTACTTTATTGTTACAAAATTTCAAGGTTTTATGACGCTCCAGTAAAAAGTTACAAGCATTTGTATGTTGCAAACTTTGATAGGTGTAGGACGTACAGTATAGAAGTTAGGGCCATTTGAAGTTTTATCAGTGTTTGATTTGGGACTAAAGGGTAGGATAGCTTTTAGCGATAGCTTAAATTGACAAGAGGCTCGAGTACTTTATTGTTACAAAATTTCAAGGTTTTATGACGCTCCAGTAAAAAGTTACAAGCATTTGAATGTTGCAAACTTTGATAGGTGTAGGACGTACCGTATAGAAGTTAGGGCCATTTGAAGTTTTATCAGTGTTTCATTTATGACTCAAGGGTAGCATAGCTTTGAGCGATAGCTTAAATTGACAAGAGGCTCGAGTACTTTATTGCTACAAAATTTCAAGGTTTTATGACGCTCCAGTAAAAAGTTGCAAGCATTTGTATGTTGCAAACTTTGATATTTGTAAGACGTACCGTATAGAAGTTAGGGCCATTTGAAGTTTTCTCAGTGTTTGATTTGGGACTCAAGGGTAGCATAGCTTTGAGCGATAGCTTAAATTGACAAGAGGCTTGAGTACTTTATTGTTACAAAGTTTCAATGTTTTATGACGCTCCAGTAAAAAGTTACAAGCATTTGTATGTTGCAAACTTTGATAGGTGTAGGATGCACCGTATAGAAGTTATGGCCTTTTGAAGTTTTATCAGTGTTTGATTTGGGACTCAAGGGTAGCATAGCTTTGAGCGATAACTTAAATTGACAAGAGGCTCGAGTACATTATTGTTACCAAATTTCAAGGTTTTATGACGCGAAAAAAGTTACAAGCATTTGTATGTTGCAAACTTTGATAGGTGGAGGACGTACCGTATAGAAGTTAGGGCCATTTGAAGTTTTATCAGTGTTTGATTGGGGACTCAAGGGTAGTATAACTTTGAGCCATAGCTTATATTGACAAGAGGCTTGAGTACTTTATTGTTAAAAATTTCAAGGTTGTATGATGTAAAAAATTTAAAGGTTTTATGACGATCCAATAAAAGGTTACAAGCATTTGTATGTTGCAAACTTTGATAGGTGTAGGACGTACCGTATAGAAGTTAGGGCCATTTGAAGTTTTTCCAGTGTTTGATTTGGGATTCAAGGGTAGCACAGCTTTGAGCGATAGCTTAAATTGACAAGAGGCTCGAGTACTTTATTGTTACAAAATTTCAAGGTTTTATGACGCTCCAGTAAAATTTACAAGCATTTGTATGTTGCCAACTTTGATAGGTGTAGGACTTACCGTATAGAAGTTAGGGCCATTTGAAGTTTTATCAGTGTTTGATTTGGGACTCAAGGGGAGCATAGCTTTGAGCGATAGCTTAAATTGACAAGAGGCTCGAGTACTTTATTGTTACACAATTTCAAGGTTTTACGACACTCCAGTAAAAAGTGACAAGCATTTGTATGTTCCAAACTTTGATAGGTGTAGGACGTACGGTATAGAAGTTAGGGCCATTTGAAGTTTTATCAGTGTTTGATTTGGGACTCAAGGGTAGCATAGCTTTGAGCGATAGCTTAAATTGACAAGAGACTTGAGTACTCTATTGTTAAAAATTTCAAGGTTTTATGAAGTAAAAAATTTCAAGGTTTTATGACGATCCAGTAAAAGGTTACAAGCATTTGTATGCTCTAAACTTTGATAGGTGTAGGACGTACCGTATAGAAGTTAGGGCCATTTGAAGTTTTACCAGTGTTTGATTTGGGATTCAAGGGTAGCATAGCTTTGAGCGATAGCTTAAATTGACAAGAGGCTCGAGTACTTTATTGTTACAAAATTTCAAGGTTTTATGACGCTTCAGTAAAAAGTTACAAGCATTTGTATGTTGCAAACTTTGATAGGTGTAGGACGTACCGTATAGAAGTCAGGGCCATTTGAAGTTTTATTAGTGTTTGATTTGTGACTAAAGGGTAGCATAGCTTTGAGCGATAGCTTAAATTGACCAAACTGTGATAGGTGTAGGACGTACCGTATAGAAGTTAGGGCCATTTGAAGTTTTATCAGTGTTTGATTTGGGACTCAAGGGTAGCATAACTTTGAGCGATAGCTTAAATTGACAAGAGGCTCGAGTATTTTATTGTTACGAAATTTCAAGGTTTTATGACGCTGCAGTAAAAAGTTACAAGCATTTGTATGTTGCAAACTTTGATAGGTGTAGGATGTACCGTAAAGAAGTTAGGGCCATTTGAAGTTTAATCAGTTTTTGATTTGGGACTCATGGGTAGCATAGCTTTGAGCGATAGCTTAAATTGACAAGAGGCTCGTGTACTTGATTGTTACAAAATTTCAAGGTTTTATGAAGCTCCAGTAAAAAGTTACAAGCATTTGTATGTTGCAAACTTTGATAGGTGTAGGACGTACCGTATAGAAGTTAGGGCCATTTGAAGTTTTATCAGTGTTTGATTTGGGACTCAAGGGTAGCATAGCTTTGAGCGATAGCTTAAATTGACAAGAGACTTGAGTACTCTATTGTTAAAAATTTCAAGGTTTTATGAAGTAAAAAATTTCAAGGTTTTATGATGATCCAGTAAAAGGTTACAAGCATTTGTATGCTCTAAACTTTGATAGGTGTAGGACGTACCGTATAGAAGTTAGGGCCATTTGAAGTTTTACCAGTGTTTGATTTGGGATTCAAGGGTAGCATAGCTTTGAGCGATAGCTTAAATTGACAAGAGGCTCGAGTACTTTATTGTTACAAACTTTCAAGGTTTTATGACGCTCCAGTAAAAAGTGACAAGCATTTGTATGTTGCAAACTTTGATAGGTGTAGGATGTACCGTAAAGAAGTTAGGGCCATTTGAAGTTTAATCAGTTTTTGATTTGGGACTCATGGGTAGCATAGCTTTGAGCGATAGCTTAAATTGACAAGAGGCTCGTGTACTTGATTGTTACAAAATTTCAAGGTTTTATGACACTCCAGTAAAAAGTTACAAGCATTTGTATGTTGCAAACTTTGATAGGTGTAGGACGTACCGTATAGAAGTTAGGGCCATTTGAAGTTTTATCAGTGTTTGATTTGGGACTCAAGGGTAGCATAGCTTTGAGCGATAGCTTAAATTGACAAGAGGCTCGAGTACTTGATTGTTACAAAATTTCAAGGTTTTATGAAGTAAAAAATTTCAATTTTTATGACGATCCAGTAAAAGGTACAAGCATTTGTATGTTGCAAACTTTGATAGGTGTAGGACGTACCGTATAGAAGTTAGGGCCATTTGAAGTTTTATCAGTGTTTGATTTGGGTTTCAAGGGTAGCATAGTTTTGAGCGATAGCTTAAATTGACAAGAGGCTCGAGTACTTTATTGTTACAAAATTTCAAGGTTTTATGACGCTCCAGTAAAAAGTTACAAGCATTTGTATGTTGCAAACTTTGATAGGTGTAGGACGTACCGTATAGAAGTTAGGGCCATTTGAAGCTTTGAGCGATAGCTTAAATTGTCAAGAGGCTCGAGTTCTTTATTTTTACAACATTTCAAGGTTTTATGACGCTCCAGTAAAAAGTTACAAGCATTTGTATGTTGCAAAGTTTGATAGGTAGGACGTACCGTATAGAAGTTAGGACCATTTGAAGTTTTATCAGTGTTTGATTTGGGACTCAAGGGGAGCATAGCTTTGAGCGATAGCTTAAATTGACAAGAGGCTCGAGTACTTTATTGTTACAAAATTTCAAGGTTTTATGACGCTCCAGTAAAAAGTTACAAGCATTTGTATGTTGCAAACTTTGATAGGTGTAGGACGTACCGTATAGAAGTCAGGGCCATTTGAAGTTTTATTAGTGTTTGATTTGTGACTAAAGGGTAGCATAGCTTTGAGCGATAGCTTAAATTGACCAAACTGTGATAGGTGTAGGACGTACCGTATAGAAGTTAGGGCCATTTGAAGTTTTATCAGTGTTTGATTTGGGACTCAAGGGTAGCATAACTTTGAGCGATAGCTTAAATTGACAAGAGGCTCGAGTATTTTATTGTTACGAAATTTCAAGGTTTTATGACGCTGCAGTAAAAAGTTACAAGCATTTGTATGTTGCAAACTTTGATAGGTGTAGGATGTACCGTAAAGAAGTTAGGGCCATTTGAAGTTTAATCAGTGTTTGATTTGGGACTCATGGGTAGCATAGCTTTGAGCGATAGCTTAAATTGACAAGAGGCTCGTGTACTTGATTGTTACAAAATTTCAAGGTTTTATGACGCTCCAGTAAAAAGTTACAAGCATTTGTATGTTGCAAACTTTGATAGGTGTAGGACGTACCGTATAGAAGTTAGGGCCATTTGAAGTTTTATCAGTGTTTGATTTGGGACTCAAGGGTAGCTTAGCTTTAAGCGATAGCTTAAATTGACAAGAGGCTCGAGTACTTTATTGTTACAAAATTTAAAGGTTTTATGACGCTCCAGAAAAAAATTACAAGCATTTGTATGTTGCAAACTTTGATAGGTAGAGGACTTACCATCTAGAAGTTAGGGCCATTTGAAGATTGATCAGTGTTTGATTAGAGACTCAATGGTAGCATAGCTTTGAGCGATAGCCTTAATTGACAAGAGGCTTGACGACTCTATTGTTAAAAATTTCAAGGTTTTATGAAGTAAAAAATTTCAAGGTTTTATGACGATTTAGTAAAAGGTTACAAGCATTTGTATGTTGCAAACTTTGATAGGTGTAGGACGTACCGTATAGAAGTTAGGGCCATTTGAAGTTTTACCAGTGTTTGATTTGGGATTCAAGGGTAGCATTGTTACAAAATTACAATAAGGGTACAAACAAGGGTAGTATAACTTTGAGCCATAGCTTAAATTGACAAGAGGCTTGAGTACTTTATTGTTAAAAATTTCAAGGTTGTATGATGTAAAAAATTTAAAGGTTTTATGACGATCCAGTAAAAGGTTACAAGCATTTGTATTTTGCAAACTTTGATAGGTGTAGGACGTACCGTATAGAAGTTAGGGCCATTTGAAGTTTTACCAGTGTTTGATTTGGGATTCAAGGGTAGCATAGCTTTGAGCGATAGCTTAAATTGACAAGAGGCTCGAGTACTTTATTGTTACAAAATTTCAAGGTTTTATGACGCTCCAGTAAAATTTACAAGCATTTGTATGTTGCCAACTTTGATAGGTGTAGGACTTACCGTATAGAAGTTAGGGCCATTTGAAGTTTTATCAGTGTTTGATTTGGGACTCAAGGGGAGCATAGCTTTGAGCGATAGCTTAAATTGACAAGAGGCTCGAGTACTTTATTGTTACACAATTTCAAGGTTTTATGACACTCCAGTAAAAAGTGACAAGCATTTGTATGTTCCAAACTTTGATAGGTGTAGGACGTACGGTATAGAAGTTAGGGCCATTTGAAGTTTTATCAGTGTTTGATTTGGGACTCAAGGGTAGCATAGCTTTGAGCGATAGCTTAAATTGACAAGAGGCTCGAGTATTTTATTGTTACGAAATTTCAAGGTTTTATGACGCTGCAGTAAAAAGTTACAAGCATTTGTATGTTGCAAACTTTGATAGGTGTAGGATGCACCGTATAGAAGTTAGGGCCATTTGAAGCTTTATCAGTGTTTGATTTGGGACTCAAGAGTAGCACAGCTTTGAGCGATAACTTAAATTGACAAGAGGCTCGAGTACATTATTGTTACAAAATTTCAAGGTTTTATGACGCTCCAGAAAAAAGTTACAAGCATTTGTATGTTGCAAACTTTGATAGGTGGAGGACGTACCGTATAGAAGTTAGGACCATTTGAAGTTTTATCAGTGTTTGATTGGGGACTCAAGGGTAGTATAGCTTTGAGTGATAGCTTAAATTGACAAGAGGCTTGAGTACTTTATTGTTAAAAATTTCAAGGTTTTATGAAGTAAAAAATTTAAAGGTTTTATGACGATCCAGTAAAAGGTTACAAGCATTTGTATGTTGCAAACTTTGATAGGTGTAGGACGTACCGTATAGAAGTTAGGGCCATTTGAAGTTTTACAAGTGTTTGATTTGGGACTCAAGGGGAGCATAGCTTTGAGCGATAGCTTAAGTTGACAAGAGGCTCGAGTACTTTATTGTTACAAAATTTCAAGGTTTTATGACGCTCCAGTAAAAAGTTACAAGCATTTGTATGTTGCAAACTTTGATAGGTGTACGACTTACCGTATCGAAGTTAGGGCCATTTGAAGTTTTATCAGTGTTTGATTTGGGACTCAAGGGGAGCATAGCTTTGAGCGATAGCTTAAGTTGACAAGAGGCTCGAGTACTTTATTGTTACACAATTTCAAGGTTTTATGACGCCCCTTAAAAAGTTACAAGCATTTGTATGTTGCAAACTTTGATAGGTGGAGGACGTACCGTATAGAAGTTACGGCAATTTGAAGTTTTATCAGTGTTTGATTTGGGACTCAAGGGTAGCATAGCTTTGAGCGATAGCTTAAATTGACAAGAGGCTCGAGTACTTTATTGTTACAAAATTTCAAGGTTTTATGACGCTCCAGTAAAAAGTTACGAGCATTTGTATGTTGCAAACTTTGATAGGTGTAGGGCGTACCGTATAGAAGTTAGGGCCAATTGAAGTTTTATCAGTGTTTGATTTGGGACTCAAGGGTAGGATAGCTTTTAGCGATAGCTTAAATTGACAAGAGGCTTGAGTACTTTATTGTTAAAAATTTCAAGGTTTTATGAAGTAAAAAATTTAAAGGTTTTATGACGATCCAGTAAAAGGTTACAAGCATTTGTATGTTGCAAACTTTGATAGGTGTAGGACGTACCGTATAGAAGTTAGGGCCATTTGAAGTTTTACAAGTGTTTGATTTGGGACTCAAGGGGAGCATAGCTTTGAGCGATAGCTTAAGTTGACAAGAGGCTCGAGTACTTTATTGTTACAAAATTTCAAGGTTTTATGACGCTCCAGTAAAAAGTTACAAGCATTTGTATGTTGCAAACTTTGATAGGTGTAGGACTTACCGTATCGAAGTTAGGGCCATTTGAAGTTTTATCAGTGTTTGATTTGGGACTCAAGGGGAGCATAGCTTTGAGCGATAGCTTAAGTTGACAAGAGGCTCGAGTACTTTATTGTTACACAATTTCAAGGTTTTATGACGCCCCTTAAAAAGTTACAAGCATTTGTATGTTGCAAACTTTGATAGGTGGAGGACGTACCGTATAGAAGTTACGGCAATTTGAAGTTTTATCAGTGTTTGATTTGGGACTCAAGGGTAGCATAGCTTTGAGCGATAGCTTAAATTGACAAGAGGCTCGAGTACTTTATTGTTACAAAATTTCAAGGTTTTATGACGCTCCAGTAAAAAGTTACAAGCATTTGTATGTTGCAAACTTTGATAGGTGTAGGGCGTACCGTATAAAAGTTAGGGCCAATTGAAGTTTTATCAGTGTTTGATTTGGGACTCAAGGGTAGGATAGCTTTTAGCGATAGCTTAATTTGACAAGAGGCTCGAGTACTTTATTGTTACAAAATTTCAAGGTTTTATGACGCTCCAGTAAAAAGTTACAAGCATTTGTATGTTGCAAACTTTGATAGGTGTAGGACGTACCGTATAGAAGTTAGGGCCATTTGAAGTTTTATCAGTGTTTTATTTGTGACTCAAGGGTAGCATAGCTTTGAGCGATAGCTTAAATTGACCAGAGGCTCGAGTACTTTATTGTTACAAAATTTCAAGGTTTTATGACGCTCCAGTAAAAAGTTAGAAGCATTTGTATGTTGCAAACTTTGATAGGTGGAGGACGTAGCGTATAGAAGTTACGGCCATTTGAAGTTTTATCAGTGTTTGATTTGGGACTCAAGGATAGCATAGCTTTGAGCGATAGCTTAAATTGACAAGAGGCTCGAGTACTTTATTGTTACAAAATTTCAAGGTTTTATGACGCACTAGTAAAAAGTTACAAGCATTTGTATGTTGCAAACTTTGATAGGTGGAGGACGTACCGTATAGAAGTTAGGGCCATTTGAAGTTTTATCAGTGTTTGATTGGGGACTCAAGGGTAGTATAGCTTTGAGTGATAGCTGAAATTGACAAGAGGCTTGAGTACTTTATTGTTAAAAATTTCAAGGTTTTATGAAGTAAAAAATATAAAGGTTTTATGACGATCCAGTAAAAGGTTACAAGCATTTGTATGTTGCAAACTTTGATAGGTGGAGGACGTACCGTATAGAAGTTACGGCCATTTGAAGTTTTATCAGTGTTTGATTTGGGACTCAAGGGTAGCATAGCTTTGAGCGATAGCTTAAATTGAGAAGAGGCTCGAGTACTTTATTGTTACAAAATTTCAAGGTTTTATGACGCTCCAGTAAAAAGTTACAAGCATTTGTATGTTGCAAACTTTGATAGGTGTAGGACGTACCGTATAGAAGTTAGGGCCATTTGAAGTTTTATCAGTGTTTGATTTGTGACTCAAGGGTAGCATAGCTTTGAGCGATAGCTTAAATTGACAAGAGGCTCGAGTACTTTATTGTTACAAAATTTCAAGGTTTTATGACGCTCCAGTAAAAAGTTACAAGCATTTGTATGTTGCAAACTTTGATAGGTGTAGGACGTACCGTATAGAAGTTAGGGCCATTAGAAGTTTTCTCAGTATTTGATTTGGGACTCAAGGGTAGCATAGCTTTGAGCGATAGCTTAAATTGACAAGCGGCTCGAGTACTTTATTGTTACAAAGTTTCAAGGGTTTATGACGCTCCAGTGAAAAGTTACAAGCATTTGTATGCTGCAAACTTTGATAGGTGTAGGACGTACCGTATAGAAGTTAGAGCCATTTGAAGGTTTATCAGTGTTTGATTTGGGACTCAAGGGTAGCATAGCTTTGAGCGATAGCTTAAATTGACAAGAGGCTCGAGAACTTTATTGTTACAAAATTTAAAGGTTTTATGACGCTCCAGAAAAAAGTTACAAGCATTTGTATGTTGCAAACTTTGATAGGTGGAGGACTTACCGTCTAGAAGTTAGGGCCATTTGAAGTTTTATCAGTGTTTGATTGGGGACTCAAGGGTAGCATAGCTTTGAGCGATAGCTTAAATTGACAAGAGACTTGAGTACTCTATTGTTAAAAATTTCAAGGTTTTATGAAGTCAAAAATTTCAATTTTTATGACGATCCAGTAAAAGGTACCAGCATTTGTATGTTGCAAACTTTGATAGGTGTAGGACGTACCGTATAGAAGTTAGGGCCATTTGAAGTTTTATCAGTGTTTGATTTGGGATTCAAGGGTAGCATAGCTTTGAGCGATAGCTTAAATTGACAAGAGGCTCGAGTACTTTATTGTTACAAAATTTCAAGGGTTTATGACGCTCCAGTAAAAAGTTACAAGCATTTGTGTGTTGCAAACTTTGATAGGTGTAGGACGTACCGTATATAAGTTAGGGCCAATTGAAGTTCTATCAGTTTTTGATTTGGGACTCAAGGGTAGCATAGCTTTGACCGATAGTTTAAATTGACAAGAGGCTCGAGTACTTTATTGTTACAAAATTTCATTGTTTTATGACGCTCCAGTAAAAAGTTACAAGCATTTGTAGTTGCAAACTTTGATAGGTGTAGGACGTACCGTATAGAAGTTAGGGCAATTTGAAGTTTTATCAGTGTTTGATTTGTGACTCAAGTTTAGCATAGCTTTGAGCGATATCTTAAATTGTCAAGAGGCTCGAGTTCTTTATTTTTATAAAATTTCAAGGTTTTATGACGCTCCAGTAAAAAGTTACAAGCATTTGTATGTTGCAAAGTTGGATAGGTGTAGGATGCACCATATAGAAGTTAGGGCCATTTGAAGTTTTATCAGTGTTTAATTTGGGACTCAAGGGTAGCATAGCTTTGAGCGATAACTTAAATTGACAAGAGGCTCGACTACATTATTGTTACAAAATTTCAAGGTTTTATGACACTCCAGAAAAAAGTTACAAGCATTTGTATGTTGCAAACTTTGATAGGTGTAGGACGTACCGTATAGAAGTTAGGGCCATTTGAAGTTTTATCAGTGTTTGATTTGGGACTCAAGGGTAGCATAGCTTTGAGCGATAGCTTAAATTGACAAGAGGCTCGAGTATTTTATTGTTACGAAATTTCAATGTTTTATGACGCTGCAGTAAAAAGTTACAAGCATTTGTATGTTGCAAACTTAGATAGGTGTAGGACGTACCATATAGAAGTTAGGGCATTTGAAGTTTTATCAGTGTTTGATTTGGGACTCAAGGGTAGCATAGCTTTGAGCGATAGCTTAAATTGACAAGAGGCTCGAGTACTTTATTGTTACAAAATTTCAAGGTTTTATGACGCTCCAGTAAAAAGTTACAAGCATTTGTATGTTGCAAACTTTGATAGGTGTAGGACTTACCGTATCGAAGTTAGGGCCATTTGAAGTTTTATCAGTGTTTGATTTGGGACTCAAGGGGAGCATAGCTTTGAGCGATAGCTTTAGTTGACAAGAGGCTCGAGTACTTTATTGTTACAAAATTTCAAGGTTTTATGACGCTCCAGTAAAAAGTTACAAGCATTTGTATGTTGCAAACTTTGATAGGTGGAGGACGTACCGTATAGAAGTTACGGCCATTTGAAGTTTTATCAGTGTTTGATTTGGGACTCAAGGGTAGCATAGCTTTGAGCGATAGCTTAAATTGAGAAGAGGCTCGAGTACTTTATTGTTACAAAATTTCAAGGTTTTATGACGCTCCAGTAAAAAGTTACAAGCATTTGTATGTTGCAAACTTTGATAGGTGTAGGGCGTACCGTATAGAAGTTAGGGCCATTTGAAGTTTTATCAGTGTTTGATTTGGGACTCAAGGGTAGGATAGCTTTTAGCGATAGCTTAAATTGACAAGAGGCTCGAGTACTTTATTGTTACAAAATTTCAAGGTTTTATGAAGCTCCAGTAAAAAGTTACAAGCATTTGTATGTTGCAAACTTTGATAGGTGTAGGACGTACCGTATAGAAGTTAGGGCCATTTGAAGTTTTATCAGTGTTTGATTTGTGACTCAAGGGTAGCATAGCTTTGAGCGATAGCTTAAATTGACAAGAGGCTCGAGTACTTTATTGTTACAAAATTTCAAGGTTTTATGACGCTCCAGTAAAAAGTTACAAGCATTTGTATGTTGCAAACTTTGATAGGTGTAGGACGTACCGTATAGAAGTTAGGGCCATTAGAAGTTTTCTCAGTATTTGATTTGGGACTCAAGGGTAGCATAGCTTTGAGCGATAGCTTAAATTGACAAGCGGCTCGAGTACTTTATTGTTACAAAGTTTCAAGGGTTTATGACGCTCCAGTAAAAAGTTACAAGCATTTGTATGCTGCAAACTTTGATAGGTGTAGGACGTACCGTATAGAAGTTAGAGCCATTTGAAGGTTTATCAGTGTTTGATTTGGGACTCAAGGGTAGCATAGCTTTGAGCGATAGCTTAAATTGACAAGAGGCTCGAGAACTTTATTGTTACAAAATTTAAAGGTTTTATGACGCTCCAGAAAAAAGTTACAAGCATTTGTATGTTGCAAACTTTGATAGGTGGAGGACTTACCGTCTAGAAGTTAGGGCCATTTGAAGTTTTATCAGTGTTTGATTGGGGACTCAAGGGTAGCATAGCTTTGAGCGATAGCTTAAATTGACAAGAGACTTGAGTACTCTATTGTTAAAAATTTCAAGGTTTTATGAAGTCAAAAATTTCAATTTTTATGACGATCCAGTAAAAGGTACCAGCATTTGTATGTTGCAAACTTTGATAGGTGTAGGACGTACCGTATAGAAGTTAGGGCCATTTGAAGTTTTATCAGTGTTTGATTTGGGATTCAAGGGTAGCATAGCTTTGAGCGATAGCTTAAATTGACAAGAGGCTCGAGTACTTTATTGTTACAAAATTTCAAGGGTTTATGACGCTCCAGTAAAAAGTTACAAGCATTTGTGTGTTGCAAACTTTGATAGGTGTAGGACGTACCGTATATAAGTTAGGGCCAATTGAAGTTCTATCAGTTTTTGATTTGGGACTCAAGGGTAGCATAGCTTTGACCGATAGCTTAAATTGACAAGAGGCTCGAGTACTTTATTGTTACAAAATTTCATGGTTTTATGACGCTCCAGTAAAAAGTTACAAGCATTTGTAGTTGCAAACTTTGATAGGTGTAGGACGTACCGTATAGAAGTTAGGGCTATTTGAAGTTTTATCAGTGTTTGATTTGTGACTCAAGTTTAGCATAGCTTTGAGCGATATCTTAAATTGTCAAGAGGCTCGAGTTCTTTATTTTTATAAAATTTCAAGGTTTTATGACGCTCCAGTAAAAAGTTACAAGCATTTGTATGTTGCAAAGTTGGATATGTGTAGGATGCACCATATAGAAGTTAGGGCCATTTGAAGTTTTATCAGTGTTTAATTTGGGACTCAAGGGTAGCATAGCTTTGAGCGATAACTTAAATTGACAAGAGGCTCGACTACATTATTGTTACAAAATTTCAAGGTTTTATGACGTTCCAGAAAAAAGTTACAAGCATTTGTATGTTGCAAACTTTGATAGGTGTAGGACGTACCGTATAGAAGTTAGGGCCATTTGAAGTTTTATCAGTGTTTGATTTGGGACTCAAGGGTAGCATAGCTTTGAGCGATAGCTTAAATTGACAAGAGGCTCGAGTATTTTATTGTTACGAAATTTCAATGTTTTATGACGCTGCAGTAAAAAGTTACAAGCATTTGTATGTTGCAAACTTAGATAGGTGTAGGACGTACCATATAGAAGTTAGGGCATTTGAAGTTTTATCAGTGTTTGATTTGGGACTCAAGGGTAGCTTAGCTTTGAGCGATAGCTTAAATTGACAAGAGGCTCGAGTACTTGATTGTTACAAAATTTCAAGGTTTTATGACGCTCCAGTAAAAAGTTACAAGCATTTGTATGTTGCAAACTTTGATAGGTGTAGAACATACCGTATAGAAGTTAGGCCCATTTGAAGTTCTATCAGTGTTTGATTGGGCACTCAATGGTAGCATAGCTTTGACCGATAGCTTAAATTGACAAGAGGCTTGAGTACTCTATTGTTAAAAATTCCAAGGTTTTATGAAGTAAAAAATGTCAAGGTTTTATGACGATCCAGTAAAAGGTTACAAGCATTTGTATGTTGCAAATGTTGATAGGTGTAGGACGTACCGTATAGAAGTTAGGGCCATTTGAAGTTTTACCAGTGTTTGATTTGGGATTCAAGGGTAGCATAGCTTTGAGCGATAGCTTAAATTGACAAGAGGCACGAGCACTTTATTGTTACAAAATTTCAAGGTTTTATGACGCTCCAGTAAAAATTTACAAGCATTTGTATGTTGCAAACTTTGATAGGTGTAGGACTTACCGTATAGAAGTTAGGGCCATTTGAAGTTTTATCAGTGTTTGATTTGGGACTCAAGGGGAGCATAGCTTTGAGCGATAGATTAAATTGACAGGAGGCTCGAATACTTTATTGTTACAAAATTTCAAGGTTTTATGACGCTCCAGTAAAAAGTGACAAGCATTTGTATGTTGCAAACTTTGATAGGTGTAGGACGTACCGTATAGAAGTTAGGGCCATTTGAAGTTTTATCAGTGTTTGATTTGGGACTCAAGGGTAGCATAGCTTTGAGCGATAGCTAAAATTGACAAGAGGCTCGAGTATTTTATTGTTACGAAATTTCAAGGTTTTATGACGCTGCAGTAAAAAGTTACAAGCATTTGTATGTTGCAAACTTTTATAGGTGTAGGATGTACCGTAAAGAAGTTAGGGCCATTTGAAATTTTATCAGTGTTTGATTTGGGACTCAAGGGTAGCATAGCTTTGAGCGATAGCTTAAATTGACAAGAGGCTCGTGTACTTAATTGTTACAAAATTTCAAGGTTTTATGAAGCTCCAGTAAAAAGTTACAAGCATTTGTATGTTGCAAACTTTGATAGGTGTAGGACGTACCGTATAGAAGTTAGGGCCATTTGAAGTTTTATCAGTGTTTGATTTGGGACTCAAGGGTAGCATATCTTTGAGCGATAGCTTAAATTGAGAAGAGGCTCGAGTACTTGATTGTTACAAAATTTCAAGGTTTTATGAAGTCAAAAATTTCAATTTTTATGACGATCCAGTAAAAAGTTACCAGCATTTGTATGTTGCAAACTTTGATAGGTTTAGGACGTACCGTATAGAAGTTAGGGCCATTTGAAGTTTTATCAGTGTTTGATTTTGGATTCAAGGGTAGCATAGCTTTGAGCGATAGCTTAAATTGACAAGAGGCTCGAGTACTTTATTGTTACAAACTTTCAAGGTTTTATGACGCTCCAGTAAAAAGTGACAAGCATTTGTATGTTGCAAAGTTTAATAGGTGTAGGACCTACCGTATAGAAGTTAGGGCCATTTGAAGTTTTATCAGTGTTTGATTTGGGACTCAAGGGGAGCATAGCTTTGAGCGATAGCTTAAGTTGACAAGAGGCTCGAGAACTTTATTGTTACAAAATTTCAAGGTTTTATGACGCCCCTTAAAAAGTTACAAGCATTTGTATGTTGCAAACTTTGATAGGTGGAGGACGTAGCGTATAGAAGTTACCGCCATTTGAAGTTTTATCAGTGTTTGATTTGGGACTCAAGGGTAGCATAGCTTTGAGCGATAGCTTAAATTGACAAGAGGCTCGAGTACTTTATTGTTACAAAATTTCAAGGTTTTATGACGCTCCAGTAAAAAGTTACAATCATTTGTATGTTGCAAACTTTGTTAGGTGTAGGACGTACCGTATAGAAGTTAGGGCCATTTGAAGTTTTATCAGTGTTTGATTTGGGACTCAAGGGTAGGATAGCTTTTAGCGATAGCTTAAATTGACAAGAGGCTCGAGTACTTTATTGTTACAAAATTTCAAGGTTTTATGACGCTCCAGTAAAAAGTAACCAGCATTTGTATGTTGCCAACTTTGATAGGTGTAGGACGTACCATATAGAAGTTAGGGCCATTTGAAGCTTTATCAGTGTTTGATTTGTGACTCAAGGGTAGCATAGCTTTGAGCGATAGCTTAAATTGACAAGAGGCTCGAGTACTTTATTGTTACAAAATTTCAAGGTTTTATGACGGTCCAGTAAAAAGTTACAAGCATTTGTATGTAGCAAACTTTGATAGGTGTAGGACGTACCGTATAGAAGTTAGAGCCATTTGAAGTTTTATCAGTGTTTGATTTGGGACTCAAGTGAAGCATAGCTTTGAGCGATACCTTAAATTGACAAGAGGCTCGAGTACTTTATTGTTACAAAATTTAAAGGTTTTATGACGCTCCAGAAAAAAGTTACAAGCATTTGTATGTTGCAAACTTTGATAGGTGGAAGACTTACCGTCTAGAAGTTAGGGCCATTTGAAGTTTTATCAGTGTTTGATTGGGGACTCAAGGGTAGCATAGCTTTGAGCGATAGCTTAAATTGACAAGAGGCTCGAGTACTTTATTGTTACAAAATTTCAAGGTTTTATGACGCTCCAGTAAAAAGTTACAAGCATTTGTAGTTGCAAACTTTGATAGGTGTAGGACGTACCGTATAGAAGTTAGGGCTATTTGAAGTTTTATCAGTGTTTGATTTGTGACTCAAGTTTAGCATAGCTTTGAGCGATAGCTTAAATTGTCAAGAGGCTCAAGTACTTTATTTTTAGAAAATTTCAAGGTTTTATGACGCTCCAGTAAAAAGTTACAAGCATTTGTATGTTGCAAACTTTGATAGGTGTTGGATGCACCGTATAGAAGTTAGGGCCATTTGAAGTTTTATCAGTGTTTAATTTGGGACTCAAGGGTAGCATAGCTTTGAGCGATAACTTAAATTGACAAGAGGCTCGAGTACATTATTGTTACAAAATTTCAAGGTTTTATGACGCTCCAGAAAAAAGTTACAAGCATTTGTATGTTGCAAACTTTGATAGGTGTAGGACGTACCGTATAGAAGTTAGAGCCATTTGAAGTTTTATCAGTGTTTGATTTGGGACTCAACGGTAGCATAGCTTTGAGCGATAGCTTAAATTGACAAGAGGCTCGAGCATTTTATTGTTACGAAATTTCAATGTTTTATGACGCTGCAGTAAAAAGTTACAAGCATTTGTATGTTGCAAACTTAGATAGGTGTAGGACGTACCGTATAGAAGTTAGGGCCATTTGAAGTTTTATCAGTGTTTGATTGGGGACTCAAGGGTAGCATAGCTTTGAGCGATAGCTTAAATTGACAAGAGGCTTGAGTACTCTATTGTTAAAAATTTCAAGGTTTTATGAAGTAAAAAATTTCAAGGTTTTATGACGATCCAGTAAGAGGTTACAAGCATTTGTATGTTGCAACTTTTGATAGGTGTGGGACATACCGTATAGAAGTGAGGGCCATTTGAAGTTTTACAAGTGTTTGATTTGGGATTCAAGGGTAGCATAGCTTTGAGCGATAGCTTAAATTGTCAAGAGGCTCGAGCACTTTATTGTTACAAAATTTCAAGGTTTTATGACGCTCCAGTAAAAAGTTACAAGCATTTGTATGTTGCAAACTTTGATAGGTGTAGGACGTACCCTATAGAAGTTATTGCCATTTGAAGTTTTATCAGTGTTTGATTTGGGACTCAAGGGGAGCATAGCTTTGAGCGATAGCTTAAGTTGACAAGAGGCTCGAGTACTTTATTGTTACAAAATTTCAAGGTTTTATGACGCCCCTTAAAAAGTTACAAGCATTTGTATATTGCAAACTTTGATAGGTGGAGGACGTAGCGTATAGAAGTTACGGCCATTTGAAGTTTTATCAGTGTTTGATTTGGGACTCAAGGGTAGCATAGCTTTAAGCGATAGCTTAAATTGACAAGAGGCTCGAGTACTTTATTGTTACAAAATTTCAAGGTTTTATGACGCTCCAGTAAAAAGTTACAATCATTTGTATGTTGCAAACTTTGATAGGTGTAGGACGTACCGTATAGAAGTTAGGGCCATTTGAAGTTTTATCAGTGTTTGATTTGGGACTCAAGGGTAGGATAGCTTTTAGCGATAGCTTAAATTGACAAGAGGCTCGAGTACTTTATTGTTACAAAATTTCAAGGTTTTATGACGCTCCAGTAAAAAGTAACCAGCATTTGTATGTTGCCAACTTTGATAGGTGTAGGACGTACCATATAGAAGTTAGGGCCATTTGAAGTTTTATCAGTGTTTAATTTGGGACTCAAGGGTAGCATAGCTTTGAGCGATAACTTAAATTGACAAGAGGCTCGAGTACATTATTGTTACAAAATTTCAAGGTTTTATGACGCTCCAGAAAAAAGTTACAAGCATTTGTATGTTGCAAACTTAGATAGGTGTAGGACGTACCGTATAGAAGTTAGGGCCATTTGAAGTTTTATCAGTGTTTGATTGGGGACTCAAGGGTAGCATAGCTTTTAGCGATAGCTTAAATTGACAAGAGGCTTGAGTACTCTATTGTTAAAAATTTCAAGGTTTTATGAAGTAAAAAATTTCAAGGTTTTATGACGATCCAGTAAGAGGTTACAAGCATTTGTATGTTGCAACTTTTGATAGGTGTGGGACATACCGTATAGAAGTGAGGGCCATTTGAAGTTTTACCAGTGTTTAATTTGGGATTCAAGGGTAGCATAGCTTTGAGCGATAGCTTAAATTGTCAAGAGGCTCGAGCACTTTATTGTTACAAAATTTCAAGGTTTTATGACGCTCCAGTAAAAAGTTACAAGCATTTGTATGTTGCAAACATTGATAGGTGTAGGACGTACCGTATAGAAGTTAGGGCCATTTGAAGTTTTATCAGTGTTTGATTTGGGACTCAAGGGTAGGATAGCTTTTAGCGATAGCTTAAATTGACAAGAGGCTCGAGTACTTTATTGTTACAAAATTTCAAGGTTTTATGACGCTCCAGTAAAAAGTAACCAGCATTTGTATGTTGCCAACTTTGATAGGTGTAGGACGTACCATATAGAAGTTAGGGCCATTTGAAGCTTTATCAGTGTTTGATTTGTGACTCAAGGGTAGCATAGCTTTGAGCGATAGCTTAAATTGACAAGAGGCTCGAGTACTTTATTGTTACAAAATTTCAAAGTTTTTTGACGCTCCAGTAAAAAGTTACAAGCATTTGTATGTTGCAAACTTTGATAGGTGTAGGACGTACCGTATAGAAGTTAGAGCCATTTGAAGTTTTATCAGTGTTTGATTTGGGACTCAAGGGTAGCATAGCTTTGAGCGATAGCTTAAATTGACAAGAGGCTCGAGTACTTTATTGTTACAAAATTTCAAGGTTTTATGACGCTCCAGTAAAAAGTAACCAGCATTTGTATGTTGCCAACTTTGATAGGTGTAGGACGTACCATATAGAAGTTAGGGCCATTTGAAGCTTTATCAGTGTTTGATTTGTGACTCAAGGGTAGCATAGCTTTGAGCGATAGCTTAAATTGACAAGAGGCTCGAGTACTTTATTGTTACAAAATTTCAAGGTTTTATGACGCCCCTTAAAAAGTTACAAGCATTTGTATGTTGCAAACTTTGATAGGTGGAGGACGTACCGTATAGAAGTTACGGCCATTTGAAGTTTTATCAGTGTTTTATTTGGGACTCAAGGGTAGCATAGCTTTCAGCGATAGCTTAAATTGACAAGAGGCTCGAGTACTTTATTGTTACAAAATTTCAAGGTTTTATGACGCTCCAGTAAAAAGTTACAAGCATTTGTATGTTGCAAACTTTGATAGGTGTAGGACGTACCGTCTAGAAGTTAGGGCCATTTGAAGCTTTATCAGTGTTTGATTGGGGACTCAAGGGTAGCATAGCTTTGAGCGATAGCTTAAATTGACAAGAGACTTGAGTACTCTCTTGTTAAAAATTTCAAGGTTTTATGAAGTTAAAAATTTCAAGGTTTTATGACGATCCAGTAAAAGGTTACAAGCATTTGTATGCTGTAAACTTTGATAGGTGTAGGACGTACCGTATAGAAGTTAGGGCCATTTGAAGTTTTACCAGTGTTTGATTTGGGATTCAAGGGTAGCATAGCTTTGAGCGATAGCTTAAATTGACAAGAGGCTCGAGTACTTTATTGTTACAAAATTTCAAGGTTTTATGACGCTCCAGTAAAAAGTTACAAGCATTTGTATGTTGCAAACATTGATAGGTGTAGGACGTACCGTATAGAAGTTAGGGCCATTTGAAGTTTTATCAGTGTTTGATTTGGGACTCAAGGGTAGGATAGCTTTTAGCGATAGCTTAAATTGACAAGAGGCTCGAGTACTTTATTGTTACAAAATTTCAAGGTTTTATGACGCTCCAGTAAAAAGTAACCAGCATTTGTATGTTGCCAACTTTGATAGGTGTAGGACGTACCATATAGAAGTTAGGGCCATTTGAAGCTTTATCAGTGTTTGATTTGTGACTCAAGGGTAGCATAGCTTTGAGCGATAGCTTAAATTGACAAGAGGCTCGAGTACTTTATTGTTACAAAATTTCAAGGTTTTATGACGCCCCTTAAAAAGTTACAAGCATTTGTATGTTGCAAACTTTGATAGGTGGAGGACGTACCGTATAGAAGTTACGGCCATTTGAAGTTTTATCAGTGTTTTATTTGGGACTCAAGGGTAGCATAGCTTTCAGCGATAGCTTAAATTGACAAGAGGCTCGAGTACTTTATTGTTACAAAATTTCAAGGTTTTTTGACGCTCCAGTAAAAAGTTACAAGCATTTGTATGTTGCAAACTTTGATAGGTGTAGGACGTACCGTATAGAAGTTAGGGCCATTTGAAGTTTTATCAGTGTTTGATTTGGGACTCAAGGGTAGGATAGCTTTTAGCGATAGCTTAAATTGACAAGAGGCTCGAGTACTTTATTGTTACAAAATTTCAAGGTTTTATGACGCTCCAGTAAAAAGTAACCAGCATTTGTATGTTGCAAACTTTGATAGGTGTAGGACGTACCGTATAGAAGTTAGGGCCATTTGAAGCTTTATCAGTGTTTGATTTGTGACTCAAGGGTAGCATAGCTTTGAGCGATAGCTTAAATTGACAAGAGGCTCCAGTACTTTATTGTTACAAAATTTCAAGGTTTTATGACGCTCCAGTAAAAAGTTACAAGCATTTGTATGTTGCAAACTTTGATAAGTGTAGGACGTACCATATAGAAGTTAGAGCCATTTGAAGTTTTATCAGTGTTTGATTTGGGACTCAAGGGTAGCATAGCTTTGAGCGATAGCTTAAATTGACAAGAGGCTCGAGTACTTTATTGTTACAAAATTTCAAGGTATTATGACGCTCCAGTAAAAAGTTACAAGCATTTGTATGTTGCAAACTTTGATAGGTGTAGGACGTACGTTTAGAAGTTCGGTCCATTTGAAGTTTTCTCAGTGTTTGATTTGGGACTCAAGGGTAGGATAGCTTTTAGCGATAGCTTAAATTGACAAGAGGCTCGAGTACTTTATTGTTACAAAATTTCAAGGTTTTATGACGCTCCAGTAAAAAGTAACCAGCATTTGTATGTTGCCAACTTTGATAGGTGTAGGACGTACCATATAGAAGTTAGGGCCATTTGAAGCTTTATCAGTGTTTGATTTGTGACTCAAGGGTAGCATAGCTTTGAGCGATAGCTTAAATTGACAAGAGGCTCCAGTACTTTATTGTTACAAAATTTCAAGGTTTTATGACGCTCCAGTAAAAAGTTACAAGCATTTGTATGTTGCAAACTTTGATAAGTGTAGGACGTACCATATAGAAGTTAGAGCCATTTGAAGTTTTATCAGTGTTTGATTTGGGACTCAAGGGTAGCATAGCTTTGAGCGATAGCTTAAATTGACAAGAGGCTCGAGTACTTTATTGTTACAAAATTTCAAGGTATTATGACGCTCCAGTAAAAAGTTACAAGCATTTGTATGTTGCAAACTTTGATAGGTGTAGGACGTACGTTTAGAAGTTCGGTCCATTTGAAGTTTTCTCAGTGTTTGATTTGGGACTCAAGGGTAGCATAGCTTTGAGCGATATCGTAAATTGACAAGAGGCTCGAGTACTTTATTGTTACAAAATTTCAAGGTTTTATGACGCTCCAGTAAAAAGTTACAAGCATTTGTATGTTGCAAACTTTGATAGGTGTAGGACTTACCGTATAGAAGTTAAGGGCCATTTGAAGTTTTATCAGTGTTTGATTTGGGACTCAAGGTGAGCATAGCTTTGAGCGATAGCTTAAATTGACAAGAGACTTGAGTACTCTATTGTTAAAAATTTCAAGGTTTTATGAAGTAAAAAATGTCAAGGTTTTATGACGATCCAGTAAAAGGTTACAAGCATTTGTATGCTGTAAACTTTGATAGGTGTAGGACGTACCGTATAGAAGTTAGGGCCATTTGAAGTTTTACCAGTGTTTGATTTGGGATTCAAGGGTAGCATAGCCTTGAGCGATAGCTTAAATTGACAAGAGGCTCGAGTACTTTATTGTTACAAAATTTCAAGGTTTTATGACGCTCCAGTAAAAAGTTACAAGCATTTGTATGTTGCAAACTTTGATAGGTGTAGGACTTACCGTATAGAAGTTAGGGCCATTTGAAGTTTTATCAGTGTTTGATTTGGGACTCAAGGTGAGCATAGCTTTGAGCGATAGCTTAAGTTGGCAAGAGGCTCGAGTACTTTATTGTTACAAAATTTCAAGGTTTTATGACGCTCCAGTAAAAAGTTACAAGCATTTGTATGTTGCAAACTTTGATAGGTGTAGGACGTACCGTATAGAAGTCAGGGCCATTTGAAGTTTTATTAGTGTTTGATTTGTGACTCAAGGGTAGCATAGCTTTGAGCGATAGCTTAAATTGACAAGAGGCTCGAGTACTTTATTGTTACAAAATTTCACGGTATTATGACGCTCCAGTAAAAAGTTACAAGCATTTGTATGTTGCAAACTTTGATAGGTGTAGGACGTACGTTTAGAAGTTCGGGCCATTTGAAGTTTTCTCAGTGTTTGATTTGGGACTCAAGGGTAGCATAGCTTTGAGCGATATCGTAAATTGACAAGAGGCTCGAGTACTTTATTGTTACAAAATTTCAAGGTTTTATGACGCTCCAGTAAAAAGTTACAAGCATTTGTAAGTAGCAAACTTTGATAGGTGTAGGAAGTACCGTATAGAAGTTAGGGCCATTTGAAGTTTTATCAGTGTTTGATTTGTGACTCAAGGGTAGCATATCTTTGAGCGATAGCTTAAATTGTCAAGAGGCTCGAGTTCTTTATTTTTACAAAATTTCAAGGTTTTATGACGCTCCAGTAAAAAGTTACAAGCATTTGTATGTTGCAAACTTTGATAGGTGTAGGATGCACCGTATAGAAGTTAGGGCCTTTTGAAGTTTTATCAGTGTTTGATTTGGGACTCAAGGGTAGCATAGAGTTGAGCGATAACTTAAATTGACAAGAGGCTCGAGTACATTATTGTTACAAAATTTCAAGGTTTTATGACGCTCCAGAAAAAAGTTACAAGCATTTGTATGTTGCAAACTTTGATAGGTGTAGGACGTACCGTATAGAAGTTAGGGCCATTTGAAGTTTTATCAGTGTTTGATTTAGGACTCAAGGGTAGCATAGCTTTGAGCGATAGCTTAAATTGACAAGAGGCTCGAGTATTTTATTGTTACGAAATTTCAAGGTTTTATGACGCTGCAGTAAAAAGTTACAAGCATTTGTATGTTGCAAACTTTGATAGGTGTAGGATGTACCGTAAAGAAGTTAGGGCCATTTGAAGTTTTATCAGTGTTTGATTGGGGACTCAAGGGTAGCATAGCTTTGAGCGATAGCTTAAATTGACAAGAGGCTTGAGTACTCTATTGTTAAAAATTTGAAGGTTTTATGAAGTAAAAAATTTCAAGGTTTTATGACGATCCAGTAAAAGGTTACAAGCATTTGTATGTTGCAACTTTTGATAGGTGTAGGACGTACCGTATAGAAGTTAGGGCCATTTGAAGTTTTATCAGTGTTTGATTTGGGACTCAAGGGTAGCATAACTTTGACCGATAGCTTAAATTGACAAGAGGGTCGAGTATTTTATTGTTACGAAATTTCAAGGTTTTATGACGCTGCAGTAAAAAGTTACAAGCATTTGTATGTTGCAAACTTTGATAGGTGTAGGATGTACCGTAAAGAAGTTAGGGCCATTTGAAGTTTTATCAGTGTTTGATTTGGGACTCATGGGTAGCATAGCTTTGAGCGATAGCTTAAATTGACAAGAGGCTCGTGTACTTGATTGTTACAAAATTTCAAGGTTTTATGACGATCCAGTAAAAAGTTACAAGCATTTGTATGTTGCAAACTTTGATAGGTGTAGGACGTACCGTATAGAAGTTAGGGCCATTTGAAGTTTTATCAGTGTTTGATTTGGAACTCAAGGGTAGAATAGCTTTGAGCGATAGCTTAAATTGACAAGAGGCTCGAGTACTTGATTGTTACAAAATTTCAAGGTTTTATGAAGTAAAAAATTTCAATTTTTATGACGATCCAGTAAAAGGTACAAGCATTTGTATGTTGCAAACTTTGATAGGTGTAGGACGTACCGTATAGAAGTTAGGGCCATTTGAAGTTTTATCAGTGTTTGATTTGGGTTTCAAGGGTAGCATAGTTTTGAGCGATAGCTTAAATTGACAAGAGGCTCGAGTACTTTATTGTTACAAAATTTCAAGGTTTTATGACGCTCCAGTAAAAAGTTACAAGCATTTGTATGTTGCAAACTTTGATAGGTGTAGGACGTACCGTATAGAAGTTAGGGCCATTTGAAGTTTTATCAGTGTTTGATTTGGGACTCAAGGGTAGCATATCTTTGAGCGATAGCTTAAATTGAGAAGAGGCTCGAGTACTTGATTGTTACAAAATTTCAAGGTTTTATGAAGTCAAAAATTTCAATTTTTATGACGATCCAGTAAAAAGTTACAAGCATTTGTATGGTGCAAACTTTGATAGGTTTAGGACGTACCGTATAGAAGTTAGGGCCATTTGAAGTTTTATCAGTGTTTGTTTTGGGACTCAAGGGTAGGATAGCTTTTAGCGATAGCTTAAATTGACAAGAGGCTCGAGTAATTTATTGTTACAAAATTTCAAGGTTTTATGACGCTCCAGTAAAAAGTAACCAGCATTTGTAAGTTGCCAACTTTGATAGGTGTAGGACGTACCATATAGAAGTTAGGGCCATTTGAAGCTTTATCAGTGTTTGATTTGTGACTCAAGGGTAGCATAGCTTTGAGCGATAGCTTAAATTGACAAGAGGCTCGAGTACTTTATTGTTACAAAATTTCAAGGTTTTATGACGCTCCAGTAAAAAGTTACAAGCATTTGTATGTTGCAAACTTTGATAGGTGTAGGACGTACCGTATAGAAGTTAGAGCCATTTGAAGTTTTATCAGTGTTTGATTTGGGACTCAAGGGTAGCATAGCTTTGAGCGATAGCTTAAATTGACAAGAGGCTCGAGTACTTTATTGTTACAAAATTTAAAGGTTTTATGACGCTCCAGAAAAAAGTTACAAGCATTTGTATGTTGCACACTTTGATAGGTGGAGGACTTACCGTCTAGAAGTTAGGGCCATTTGAAGCTTTATCAGTGTTTGATTGGGGACTCAAGGGTAGCATAGCTTTGAGCGATAGCTTAAATTGACAAGAGACTTGAGTACTCTCTTGTTAAAAATTTCAAGGTTTTATGAAGTTAAAAATTTCAAGGTTTTATGACGATCCAGTAAAAGGTTACAAGCATTTGTATGCTGTAAACTTTGATAGGTGTAGGACGTACCGTATAGAAGTTAGGGCCATTTGAAGTTTTACCAGTGTTTGATTTGGGATTCAAGGGTAGCATAGCTTTGAGCGATAGCCTTAATTGACAAGAGGCTCGAGTACTTTATTGTTACAAAATTTCAAGGTTTTATGACGCTCCAGTAAAAAGTTACAAGCATTTGTATGTTGCAAACATTGATAGGTGTAGGACGTACCGTATAGAAGTTAGGGCCATTTGAAGTTTTATCAGTGTTTGATTTGGGACTCAAGGGTAGGATAGCTTTTAGCGATAGCTTAAATTGACAAGAGGCTCGAGTACTTTATTGTTACAAAATTTCAAGGTTTTATGACGCTCCAGTAAAAAGTAACCAGCATTTGTATGTTGCCAACTTTGATAGGTGTAGGACGTACCATATAGAAGTTAGGGCCATTTGAAGCTTTATCAGTGTTTGATTTGTGACTCAAGGGTAGCATAGCTTTGAGCGATAGCTTAAATTGACAAGAGGCTCGAGTACTTTATTGTTACAAAATTTCAAGGTTTTTTGACGCTCCAGTAAAAAGTTACAAGCATTTGTATGTTGCAAACTTTGATAGGTGTAGGACGTACCGTATAGAAGTTAGAGCCATTTGAAGTTTTATCAGTGTTTGATTTGGGACTCAAGGGTAGCATAGCTTTGAGCGATAGCTTAAATTGACAAGAGGCTCTAGTACTTTATTGTTACAAAATTTCAAGGTTTTATGACGCTCCAGTAAAAAGTAACCAGCATTTGTATGTTGCCAACTTTGATAGGTGTAGGACGTACCATATAGAAGTTAGGGCCATTTGAAGCTTTATCAGTGTTTGATTTGTGACTCAAGGGTAGCATAGCTTTGAGCGATAGCTTAAATTGACAAGAGGCTCGAGTACTTTATTGTTACAAAATTTCAAGGTTTTATGACGCCCCTTAAAAAGTTACAAGCATTTGTATGTTGCAAACTTTGATAGGTGGAGGACGTACCGTATAGAAGTTACGGCCATTTGAAGTTTTATCAGTGTTTTATTTGGGACTCAAGGGTAGCATAGCTTTCAGCGATAGCTTAAATTGACAAGAGGCTCGAGTACTTTATTGTTACAAAATTTCAAGGTTTTATGACGCTCCAGTAAAAAGTTACAAGCATTTGTATGTTGCAAACTTTGATAGGTGTAGGACGTACCGTCTAGAAGTTAGGGCCATTTGAAGCTTTATCAGTGTTTGATTGGGGACTCAAGGGTAGCATAGCTTTGAGCGATAGCTTAAATTGACAAGAGACTTGAGTACTCTCTTGTTAAAAATTTCAAGGTTTTATGAAGTTAAAAATTTCAAGGTTTTATGACGATCCAGTAAAAGGTTACAAGCATTTGTATGCTGTAAACTTTGATAGGTGTAGGACGTACCGTATAGAAGTTAGCGCCATTTGAAGTTTTACCAGTGTTTGATTTGGGATTCAAGGGTAGCATAGCTTTGAGCGATAGCTTAAATTGACAAGAGGCTCGAGTACTTTATTGTTACAAAATTTCAAGGTTTTATGACGCTCCAGTAAAAAGTTACAAGCATTTGTATGTTGCAAACATTGATAGGTGTAGGACGTACCGTATATAAGTTAGGGCCATTTGAAGTTTTATCAGTGTTTGATTTGGGACTCAAGGGTAGGATAGCTTTTAGCGATAGCTTAAATTGACAAGAGGCTCGAGTACTTTATTGTTACAAAATTTCAAGGTTTTATGACGCTCCAGTAAAAAGTAACCAGCATTTGTATGTTGCCAACTTTGATAGGTGTAGGACGTACCATATAGAAGTTAGGGCCATTTGAAGCTTTATCAGTGTTTGATTTGTGACTCAAGGGTAGCATAGCTTTGAGCGATAGCTTAAATTGACAAGAGGCTCGAGTACTTTATTGTTACAAAATTTCAAGGTTTTATGACGCCCCTTAAAAAGTTACAAGCATTTGTATGTTGCAAACTTTGATAGGTGGAGGACG
Source organism: Clusia tigrina (assembly GCA_920105625.2). Lineage (NCBI taxonomy): Eukaryota > Metazoa > Arthropoda > Insecta > Diptera > Clusiidae > Clusia > Clusia tigrina. Next base: position 69,763,362 of record OV050032.1, read on the forward strand.
TACCGTATAGAAGTTACGGCCATTTGAAGTTTTATCAGTGTTTTATTTGGGACTCAAGGGTAGCATAGCTTTCAGCGATAGCTTAAATTGACAAGAGGCTCGAGTACTTTATTGTTACAAAATTTCAAGGTTTTTTGACGCTCCAGTAAAAAGTTACAAGCATTTGTATGTTGCAAACTTTGATAGGTGTAGGACGTACCGTATAGAAGTTAGGGCCATTTGAAGTTTTATCAGTGTTTGATTTGGGACTCAAGGGTAGGATAGCTTTTAGCGATAGCTTAAATTGACAAGAGGCTCGAGTACTTTATTGTTACAAAATTTCAAGGTTTTATGACGCTCCAGTAAAAAGTAACCAGCATTTGTATGTTGCCAACTTTGATAGGTGTAGGACGTACCATATAGAAGTTAGGGCCATTTGAAGCTTTATCAGTGTTTGATTTGTGACTCAAGGGTAGCATAGCTTTGAGCGATAGCTTAAATTGACAAGAGGCTCGAGTACTTTATTGTTACAAAATTTCAAGGTTTTATGACGCTCCAGTAAAAAGTTACAAGCATTTGTATGTTGCAAACTTTGATAAGTGTAGGACGTACCGTATAGAAGTTAGAGCCATTTGAAGTTTTATCAGTGTTTGATTTGGGACTCAAGGGTAGCATAGCTTTGAGCGATAGCTTAAATTGATAAGAGGCTCGAGTACTTTATTGTTACAAAATTTCAAGGTATTATGACGCTCCAGTAAAAAGTTACAAGCATTTGTATGTTGCAAACTTTGATAGGTGTAGGACGTACGTTTAGAAGTTCGGTCCATTTGAAGTTTTCTCAGTGTTTGATTTGGGACTCAAGGGTAGCATAGCTTTGAGCGATATCGTAAATTGACAAGAGGCTCGAGTACTTTATTGTTACAAAATTTCAAGGTTTTATGACGCTCCAGTAAAAAGTTACAAGCATTTGTATGTTGCAAACTTTGATAGGTGTAGGACTTACCGTATAGAAGTTAAGGGCCATTTGAAGTTTTATCAGTGTTTGATTTGGGACTCAAGGTGAGCATAGCTTTGAGCGATAGCTTAAATTGACAAGAGACTTGAGTACTCTATTGTTAAAAATTTCAAGGTTTTATGAAGTAAAAAATGTCAAGGTTTTATGACGATCCAGTAAAAGGTTACAAGCATTTGTATGCTGTAAACTTTGATAGGTGTAGGACGTACCGTATAGAAGTTAGGGCCATTTGAAGTTTTACCAGTGTTTGATTTGGGATTCAAGGGTAGCATAGCCTTGAGCGATAGCTTAAATTGACAAGAGGCTCGAGTACTTTATTGTTACAAAATTTCAAAGTTTTATGACGCTCCAGTAAAAAGTTACAAGCATTTGTATGTTGCAAACTTTGATAGGTGTAGGACTTACCGTATAGAAGTTAGGGCCATTTGAAGTTTTATCAGTGTTTGATTTGGGACTCAAGGTGAGCATAGCTTTGAGCGATAGCTTAAGTTGGCAAGAGGCTCGAGTACTTTATTGTTACAAAATTTCAAGGTTTTATGACGCTCCAGTAAAAAGTTACAAGCATTTGTATGTTGCAAACTTTGATAGGTGTAGGACGTACCGTATAGAAGTCAGGGCCATTTGAAGTTTTATTAGTGTTTGATTTGTGACTCAAGGGTAGCATAGCTTTGAGCGATAGCTTAAATTGACAAGAGGCTCGAGTACTTTATTGTTACAAAATTTCAAGGTATTATGACGCTCCAGTAAAAAGTTACAAGCATTTGTATGTTGCAAACTTTGATAGGTGTAGGACGTACGTTTAGAAGTTCGGGCCATTTGAAGTTTTCTCAGTGTTTGATTTGGGACTCAAGGGTAGCATAGCTTTGAGCGATATCGTAAATTGACAAGAGGCTCGAGTACTTTATTGTTACAAAATTTCAAGGTTTTATGACGCTCCAGTAAAAAGTTACAAGCATTTGTAAGTAGCAAACTTTGATAGGTGTAGGAAGTACCGTATAGAAGTTAGGGCCATTTGAAGTTTTATCAGTGTTTGATTTGGGACTCAAGGGTAGCATAGCTTTGAGCGATAGCTTAAATTGTCAAGAGGCTCGAGTTCTTTATTTTTACAAAATTTCAAGGTTTTATGACGCTCCAGTAAAAAGTTACAAGCATTTGTATGTTGCAAACTTTGATAGGTGTAGGATGCACCGTATAGAAGTTAGGGCCTTTTGAAGTTTTATCAGTGTTTGATTTGGGACTCAAGGGTAGCATAGAGTTGAGCGATAACTTAAATTGACAAGAGGCTCGAGTACATTATTGTTACAAAATTTCAAGGTTTTATGACGCTCCAGAAAAAAGTTACAAGCATTTGTATGTTGCAAACTTTGATAGGTGTAGGACGTACCGTATAGAAGTTAGGGCCATTTGAAGTTTTATCAGTGTTTGATTTAGGACTCAAGGGTAGCATAGCTTTGAGCGATAGCTTAAATTGACAAGAGGCTCGAGTATTTTATTGTTACGAAATTTCAAGGTTTTATGACGCTGCAGTAAAAAGTTACAAGCATTTGTATGTTGCAAACTTTGATAGGTGTAGGATGTACCGTAAAGAAGTTAGGGCCATTTGAAGTTTTATCAGTGTTTGATTGGGGACTCAAGGGTAGCATAGCTTTGAGCGATAGCTTAAATTGACAAGAGACTTGAGTACTCTATTGTTAAAAATTTGAAGGTTTTATGAAGTAAAAAATTTCAAGGTTTTATGACGATCCAGTAAAAGGTTACAAGCATTTGTATGTTGCAACTTTTGATAGGTGTAGGACGTACCGTATAGAAGTTAGGGCCATTTGAAGTCTTATCAGTGTTTGATTTGGGACTCAAGGGTAGCATAACTTTGACCGATAGCTTAAATTGACAAGAGGCTCGAGTATTTTATTGTTACGAAATTTCAAGGTTTTATGACGCTGCAGTAAAAAGTTACAAGCATTTGTATGTTGCAAACTTTGATATGTGTAGGATGTACCGTAAAGAAGTTAGGGCCATTTGAAGTTTTATCAGTGTTTGATTTGGGACTCATGGGTAGCATAGCTTTGAGCGATAGCTTAAATTGACAAGAGGCTCGTGTACTTGATTGTTACAAAATTTCAAGGTTTTATGACGCTCCAGTAAAAAGTTACAAGCATTTGTATGTTGCAAACTTTGATAGGTGTAGGACGTACCGTATAGAAGTTAGGGCCATTTGAAGTTTTATCAGTGTTTGATTTGGAACTCAAGGGTAGAATAGCTTTGAGCGATAGCTTAAATTGACAAGAGGCTCGAGTACTTGATTGTTACAAAATTTCAAGGTTTTATGAAGTAAAAAATTTCAATTTTTATGACGATCCAGTAAAAGGTACAAGCATTTGTATGTTGCAAACTTTGATAGGTGTAGGACGTACCGTATAGAAGTTAGGGCCATTTGAAGTTTTATCAGTGTTTGATTTGGGTTTCAAGGGTAGCATAGTTTTGAGCGATAGCTTAAATTGACAAGAGGCTCGAGTACTTTATTGTTACAAAATTTCAAGGTTTTATGACGCTCCAGTAAAAAGTTACAAGCATTTGTATGTTGCAAACTTTGATAGGTGTAGGACGTACCGTATAGAAGTTAGGGCCATTTGAAGCTTTGAGCGATAGCTTAAATTGTCACGAGGCTCGAGTTCTTTATTTTTACAAAATTTCAAGGTTTTTTGACGCTCCAGTAAAAAGTTACAAGCGTTTGTATGCTGCAAACTTTGATAGGTGTAGGACGTACCGTATAGAAGTTAGAGCCATTTGAAGTTTTATCAGTGTTTGATTTGGGACTCAAGGGTAGCATAGCTTTGAGCGATAGCTTAAATAGACAAGAGGCTTGAGTACTCTATTGTTAAAAATTTCATGGTTTTATGAAGTAAAAAATTTCAAGGTTGTATGACGATCCAGTAAAAGGTTACAAGCATTTGTATGCTGTAAACTTTGATAGGTGTAGGATGTACCGTATAAAAGTTAGGGCCATTTGAAGTTTTATCAGTGTTTGATTTGGGACTCAAGGGTAGGATAGATTTTAGCGATAGCTTAAATTGACAAGAGGCTCGGGTACTTTATTGTTACAAAATTTCAAGGTTTTATGACGCTCCAGTAAAAAGTTACAAGCATTTGTATGTTGCAAACTTTGATAGGTGTAGGACTTACCGTATAGAAGTTAGGGCCATTTGAAGTTTTATCAGTGTTTGATTTGGGACTCAAGGTGAGCATAGCTTTGAGCGATAGCTTAAGTTGGCAAGAGGCTCGAGTACTTTATTGTTACAAAATTTCAAGGTTTTATGACGCTCCAGTAAAAAGTTACAAGCATTTGTATGTTGCAAACTTTGATAGGTGTAGGACGTACCGTATAGAAGTCAGGGCCATTTGAAGTTTTATTAGTGTTTGATTTGTGACTCAAGGGTAGCATAGCTTTGAGCGATAGCTTAAATTGACAAGAGGCTCGAGTACTTTATTGTTACAAAATTTCAAGGTATTATGACGCTCCAGTAAAAAGTTACAAGCATTTGTATGTTGCAAACTTTGATAGGTGTAGGACGTACGTTTAGAAGTTCGGGCCATTTGAAGTTTTCTCAGTGTTTGATTTGGGACTCAAGGGTAGCATAGCTTTGAGCGATATCGTAAATTGACAAGAGGCTCGAGTACTTTATTGTTACAAAATTTCAAGGTTTTATGACGCTCCAGTAAAAAGTTACAAGCATTTGTAAGTAGCAAACTTTGATAGGTGTAGGAAGTACCGTATAGAAGTTAGGGCCATTTGAAGTTTTATCAGTGTTTGATTTGTGACTCAAGGGTAGCATAGCTTTGAGCGATAGCTTAAATTGTCAAGAGGCTCGAGTTCTTTATTTTTACAAAATTTCAAGGTTTTATGACGCTCCAGTAAAAAGTTACAAGCATTTGTATGTTGCAAACTTTGATAGGTGTAGGATGCACCGTATAGAAGTTAGGGCCTTTTGAAGTTTTATCAGTATTTGATTTGGGACTCAAGGGTAGCATAGAGTTGAGCGATAACTTAAATTGACAAGAGGCTCGAGTACATTATTGTTACAAAATTTCAAGGTTTTATGACGCTCCAGAAAAAAGTTACAAGCATTTGTATGTTGCAAACTTTGATAGGTGTAGGACGTACCGTATAGAAGTTAGGGCCATTTGAAGTTTTATCAGTGTTTGATTTGGGACTCAAGGGTAGCATAGCTTTGAGCGATAGCTTAAATTGACAAGAGGCTCGAGTATTTTATTGTTACGAAATTTCAAGGTTTTATGACGCTGCAGTAAAAAGTTACAAGCATTTGTATGTTGCAAACTTTGATAGGTGTAGGATGTACCGTAAAGAAGTTAGGGCCATTTGAAGTTTTATCAGTGTTTGATTGGGGACTCAAAGGTAGCATAGCTTTGAGCGATAGCTTAAATTGACAAGAGGCCTGAGTACTCTATTGTTAAAAATTTGAAGGTTTTATGAAGTAAAAAATTTCAAGGTTTTATGACGATCCAGTAAAAGGTTACAAGCATTTGTATGTTGCAACTTTTGATAGGTGTAGGACGTACCGTATAGAAGTTAGGGCCATTTGAAGTCTTATCAGTGTTTGATTTGGGACTCAAGGGTAGCATAACTTTGACCGATAGCTTAAATTGACAAGAGGCTCGAGTATTTTATTGTTACGAAATTTCAAGGTTCTATGACGCTGCAGTAAAAAGTTACAAGCATTTGTATGTTGCAAACTTTGATAGGTGTAGGATGTACCGTAAAGAAGTTAGGGCCATTTGAAGTTTTATCAGTGTTTGATTTGGGACTCATGGGTAGCATAGCTTTGAGCGATAGCTTAAATTGACAAGAGGCTCGTGTACTTGATTGTTACAAAATTTCAAGGTTTTATGACGCTCCAGTAAAAAGTTACAAGCATTTGTATGTTGCAAACTTTGATAGGTGTAGGACGTACCGTATAGAAGTTAGGGCCATTTGAAGTTTTATCAGTGTTTGATTTGGAACTCAAGGGTAGAATAGCTTTGAGCGATAGCTTAAATTGACAAGAGGCTCGAGTACTTGATTGTTACAAAATTTCAAGGTTTTATGAAGTAAAAAATTTCAATTTTTATGACGATCCAGTAAAAGGTACAAGCATTTGTATATTGCAAACTTTGATAGGTGTAGGACGTACCGTATAGAAGTTAGGGCCATTTGAAGTTTTATCAGTGTTTGATTTGGGTTTCAAGGGTAGCATAGTTTTGAGCGATAGCTTAAATTGACAAGAGGCTCGAGTACTTTATTGTTACAAAATTTCAAGGTTTTATGACGCTCCAGTAAAAAGTTACAAGCATTTGTATGTTGCAAACTTTGATAGGTGTAGGACGTACCGTATAGAAGTTAGGGCCATTTGAAGCTTTGAGCGATAGCTTAAATTGTCACGAGGCTCGAGTTCTTTATTTTTACAAAATTTCAAGGTTTTATGACGCTCCAGTAAAAAGTTACAAGCGTTTGTATGCTGCAAACTTTGATAGGTGTAGGACGTACCGTATAGAAGTAAGAGCCATTTGAAGTTTTATCAGTGTTTGATTTGGGACTCAAGGGTAGCATAGCTTTGAGCGATAGCTTAAATAGACAAGAGGCTTGAGTACTCTATTGTTAAAAATTTCATGGTTTTATGAAGTAAAAAATTTCAAGGTTGTATGACGATCCAGTAAAAGGTTACAAGCATTTGTATGCTGTAAACTTTGATAGGTGTAGGATGTACCGTATAAAAGTTAGGGCCATTTGAAGTTTTATCAGTGTTTGATTTGGGACTCAAGGGTAGGATAGATTTTAGCGATAGCTTAAATTGACAAGAGGCTCGGGTACTTTATTGTTACAAAATTTCAAGGTTTTATGACGCTCCAGTAAAAAGTTACAAGCATTTGTATGTTGCAAACTTTGATAGGTGTAGGACTTACCGTATAGAAGTTAGGGCCATTTGAAGTTTTATCAGTGTTTGATTTGGGACTCAAGGTGAGCATAGCTTTGAGCGATAGCTTAAGTTGGCAAGAGGCTCGAGTACTTTATTGTTACAAAATTTCAAGGTTTTATGACGCTCCAGTAAAAAGTTACAAGCATTTGTATGTTGCAAACTTTGATAGGTGTAGGACGTACCGTATAGAAGTCAGGGCCATTTGAAGTTTTATTAGTGTTTGATTTGTGACTCAAGGGTAGCATAGCTTTGAGCGATAGCTTAAATTGACAAGAGGCCTGAGTACTCTATTGTTAAAAATTTGAAGGTTTTATGAAGTAAAAAATTTCAAGGTTTTATGACGATCCAGTAAAAGGTTACAAGCATTTGTATGTTGCAACTTTTGATAGGTGTAGGACGTACCGTATAGAAGTTAGGGCCATTTGAAGTCTTATCAGTGTTTGATTTGGGACTCAAGGGTAGCATAACTTTGACCGATAGCTTAAATTGACAAGAGGCTCGAGTACTTTATTGTTACAAAATTTCAAGGTTTTATGACGCTCCAGTAAAAAGTTACAAGCATTTGTAAGTAGCAAACTTTGATAGGTGTAGGAAGTACCGTATAGAAGTTAGGGCCATTTGAAGTTTTATCAGTGTTTGATTTGGGACTCAAGGGTAGCATAGCTTTGAGCGATAGCTTAAATTGGCAAGAGGCTCGAGTATTTTATTGTTACGAAATTTCAAGGTTTTATGACGCTGCAGTAAAAAGTTACAAGCATTTGTATGTTGCAAACTTTGATAGGTGTAGGATGTACCGTAAAGAAGTTAGGGCCATTTGAAGTTTTATCAGTGTTTGATTGGGGACTCAAGGGTAGCATAGCTTTGAGCGATAGCTTAAATTGACAAGAGGCCTGAGTACTCTATTGTTAAAAATTTGAAGGTTTTATGAAGTAAAAAATTTCAAGGTTTTATGACGATCCAGTAAAAGGTTACAAGCATTTGTATGTTGCAACTTTTGATAGGTGTAGGACGTACCGTATAGAAGTTAGGGCCATTTGAAGTCTTATCAGTGTTTGATTTGGGACTCAAGGGTAGCATAACTTTGACCGATAGCTTAAATTGACAAGAGGCTCGAGTATTTTATTGTTACGAAATTTCAAGGTTCTATGACGCTGCAGTAAAAAGTTACAAGCATTTGTATGTTGCAAACTTTGATAGGTGTAGGATGTACCGTAAAGAAGTTAGGGCCATTTGAAGTTTTATCAGTGTTTGATTTGGGACTCATGGGTAGCATAGCTTTGAGCGATAGCTTAAATTGACAAGAGGCTCGTGTACTTGATTGTTACAAAATTTCAAGGTTTTATGACGCTCCAGTAAAAAGTTACAAGCATTTGTATGTTGCAAACTTTGATAGGTGTAGGACGTACCGTATAGAAGTTAGGGCCATTTGAAGTTTTATCAGTGTTTGATTTGGAACTCAAGGGTAGAATAGCTTTGAGCGATAGCTTAAATTGACAAGAGGCTCGAGTACTTGATTGTTACAAAATTTCAAGGTTTTATGAAGTAAAAAATTTCAATTTTTATGACGATCCAGTAAAAGGTACAAGCATTTGTATATTGCAAACTTTGATAGGTGTAGGACGTACCGTATAGAAGTTAGGGCCATTTGAAGTTTTATCAGTGTTTGATTTGGGTTTCAAGGGTAGCATAGTTTTGAGCGATAGCTTAAATTGACAAGAGGCTCGAGTACTTTATTGTTACAAAATTTCAAGGTTTTATGACGCTCCAGTAAAAAGTTACAAGCATTTGTATGTTGCAAACTTTGATAGGTGTAGGACGTACCGTATAGAAGTTAGGGCCATTTGAAGCTTTGAGCGATAGCTTAAATTGTCACGAGGCTCGAGTTCTTTATTTTTACAAAATTTCAAGGTTTTATGACGCTCCAGTAAAAAGTTACAAGCGTTTGTATGCTGCAAACTTTGATAGGTGTAGGACGTACCGTATAGAAGTAAGAGCCATTTGAAGTTTTATCAGTGTTTGATTTGGGACTCAAGGGTAGCATAGCTTTGAGCGATAGCTTAAATAGACAAGAGGCTTGAGTACTCTATTGTTAAAAATTTCATGGTTTTATGAAGTAAAAAATTTCAAGGTTGTATGACGATCCAGTAAAAGGTTACAAGCATTTGTATGCTGTAAACTTTGATAGGTGTAGGACGTACCGTATAGAAGTTAGGGCCATTTGAAGTCTTATCAGTGTTTGATTTGGGACTCAAGGGTAGCATAACTTTGACCGATAGCTTAAATTGACAAGAGGCTCGAGTATTTTATTGTTACGAAATTTCAAGGTTCTATGACGCTGCAGTAAAAAGTTACAAGCATTTGTATGTTGCAAACTTTGATAGGTGTAGGATGTACCGTAAAGAAGTTAGGGCCATTTGAAGTTTTATCAGTGTTTGATTTGGGACTCAAGGTGAGCATAGCTTTGAGCGATAGCTTAAGTTGGCAAGAGGCTCGAGTACTTTATTGTTACAAAATTTCAAGGTTTTATGACGCTCCAGTAAAAAGTTACAAGCATTTGTATGTTGCAAACTTTGATAGGTGTAGGACGTACCGTATAGAAGTCAGGGCCATTTGAAGTTTTATTAGTGTTTGATTTGTGACTCAAGGATAGCATAGCTTTGAGCGATAGCTTAAATTGACAAGAGGCTCGAGTACTTTATTGTTACAAAATTTCAAGGTATTATGACGCTCCAGTAAAAAGTTACAAGCATTTGTATGTTGCAAACTTTGATAGGTGTAGGACGTACGTTTAGAAGTTCGGGCCATTTGAAGTTTTCTCAGTGTTTGATTTGGTACTCAAGGGTAGCATAGCTTTGAGCGATATCGTAAATTGACAAGAGGCTCGAGTACTTTATTGTTACAAAATTTCAAGGTTTTATGACGCTCCAGTAAAAAGTTACAAGCATTTGTAAGTAGCAAACTTTGATAGGTGTAGGAAGTACCGTATAGAAGTTAGGGCCATTTGAAGTTTTATCAGTGTTTGATTTGTGACTCAAGGGTAGCATAGCTTTGAGCGATAGCTTAAATTGTCAAGAGGCTCGAGTTCTTTATTTTTACAAAATTTCAAGGTTTTATGACGCTCCAGTAAAAAGTTACAAGCATTTGTATGTTGCAAACTTTGATAGGTGTAGGATGCACCGTATAGAAGTTAGGGCCTTTTGAAGTTTTATCAGTATTTGATTTGGGACTCAAGGGTAGCATAGAGTTGAGCGATAACTTAAATTGACAAGAGGCTCGAGTACATTATTGTTACAAAATTTCAAGGTTTTATGACGCTCCAGAAAAAAGTTACAAGCATTTGTATATTGCAAACTTTGATAAGTGTAGGACGTACCGTATAGAAGTTAGGGCCATGTGAAGTTTTATCAGTGTTTGATTTGGGACTCAAGGGTAGCATAGCTTTGAGCGATAGCTTAAATTGACAAGAGGCTCGAGTATTTTATTGTTACGAAATTTCAAGGTTTTATGACGCTGCAGTAAAAAGTTACAAGCATTTGTATGTTGCAAACTTTGATAGGTGTAGGATGTACCGTAAAGAAGTTAGGGCCATTTGAAGTTTTATCAGTGTTTGATTGGGGACTCAAGGGTAGCATAGCTTTGAGCGATAGCTTAAATTGACAAGAGGCCTGAGTACTCTATTGTTAAAAATTTGAAGGTTTTATGAAGTAAAAAATTTCAAGGTTTTATGACGATCCAGTAAAAGGTTACAAGCATTTGTATGTTGCAACTTTTGATAGGTGTAGGACGTACCGTATAGAAGTTAGGGCCATTTGAAGTTTTATCAGTGTTTGATTTGGGACTCAAGGGTAGCATAACTTTGACCGATAGCTTAAATTGACAAGAGGCTCGAGTATTTTATTGTTACGAAATTTCAAGGTTCTATGACGCTGCAGTAAAAAGTTACAAGCATTTGTATGTTGCAAACTTTGATAGGTGTAGGATGTACCGTAAAGAAGTTAGGGCCATTTGAAGTTTTATCAGTGTTTGATTTGGGACTCATGGGTAGCATAGCTTTGAGCGATAGCTTAAATTGACAAGAGGCTCGTGTACTTGATTGTTACAAAATTTCAAGGTTTTATGACGCTCCAGTAAAAAGTTACAAGCATTTGTATGTTGCAAACTTTGATAGGTGTAGGACGTACCGTATAGAAGTTAGGGCCATTTGAAGTTTTATCAGTGTTTGATTTGGAACTCAAGGGTAGAATAGCTTTGAGCGATAGCTTAAATTGACAAGAGGCTCGAGTACTTGATTGTTACAAAATTTCAAGGTGTTATGAAGTAAAAAATTTCAATTTTTATGACGATCCAGTAAAAGGTACAAGCATTTGTATATTGCAAACTTTGATAGGTGTAGGACGTACCGTATAGAAGTTAGGGCCATTTGAAGTTTTATCAGTGTTTGATTTGGGTTTCAAGGGTAGCATAGTTTTGAGCGATAGCTTAAATTGACAAGAGGCTCGAGTACTTTATTGTTACAAAATTTCAAGGTTTTATGACGCTCCAGTAAAAAGTTACAAGCATTTGTATGTTGCAAACTTTGATAGGTGTAGGACGTACCGTATAGAAGTTAGGGCCATTTGAAGCTTTGAGCGATAGCTTAAATTGTCACGAGGCTCGAGTTCTTTATTTTTACAAAATTTCAAGGTTTTATGACGCTCCAGTAAAAAGTTACAAGCGTTTGTATGCTGCAAACTTTGATAGGTGTAGGACGTACCGTATAGAAGTAAGAGCCATTTGAAGTTTTATCAGTGTTTGATTTGGGACTCAAGGGTAGCATAGCTTTGAGCGATAGCTTAAATAGACAAGAGGCTTGAGTACTCTATTGTTAAAAATTTCATGGTTTTATGAAGTAAAAAATTTCAAGGTTGTATGACGATCCAGTAAAAGGTTACAAGCATTTGTATGCTGTAAACTTTGATAGGTGTAGGACGTACCGTATAGAAGTTAGGGCCATTTGAAGTCTTATCAGTGTTTGATTTGGGACTCAAGGGTAGCATAACTTTGACCGATAGCTTAAATTGACAAGAGGCTCGAGTATTTTATTGTTACGAAATTTCAAGGTTCTATGACGCTGCAGTAAAAAGTTACAAGCATTTGTATGTTGCAAACTTTGATAGGTGTAGGATGTACCGTAAAGAAGTTAGGGCCATTTGAAGTTTTATCAGTGTTTGATTTGGGACTCAAGGTGAGCATAGCTTTGAGCGATAGCTTAAGTTGGCAAGAGGCTCGAGTACTTTATTGTTACAAAATTTCAAGGTTTTATGACGCTCCAGTAAAAAGTTACAAGCATTTGTATGTTGCAAACTTTGATAGGTGTAGGACGTACCGTATAGAAGTCAGGGCCATTTGAAGTTTTATTAGTGTTTGATTTGTGACTCAAGGGTAGCATAGCTTTGAGCGATAGCTTAAATTGACAAGAGGCTCGAGTACTTTATTGTTACAAAATTTCAAGGTATTATGACGCTCAAGTAAAAAGTTACAAGCATTTGTATGTTGCAAACTTTGATAGGTGTAGGACGTACGTTTAGAAGTTCGGGCCATTTGAAGTTTTCTCAGTGTTTGATTTGGGACTCAAGGGTAGCATAGCTTTGAGCGATATCGTAAATTGACAAGAGGCTCGAGTACTTTATTGTTACAAAATTTCAAGGTTTTATGACGCTCCAGTAAAAAGTTACAAGCATTTGTAAGTAGCAAACTTTGATAGGTGTAGGAAGTACCGTATAGAAGTTAGGGCCATTTGAAGTTTTATCAGTGTTTGATTTGTGACTCAAGGGTAGCATAGCTTTGAGCGATAGCTTAAATTGTCAAGAGGCTCGAGTTCTTTATTTTTACAAAATTTCAATTTTTTATGACGCTCCAGTAAAAAGTTACAAGCATTTGTATGTTGCAAACTTTGATAGGTGTAGGATGCACCGTATAGAAGTTAGGGCCTTTTGAAGTTTTATCAGTATTTGATTTGGGACTCAAGGGTAGCATAGAGTTGAGCGATAACTTAAATTGACAAGAGGCTCGAGTACATTATTGTTACAAAATTTCAAGGTTTTATGACGCTCCAGAAAAAAGTTACAAGCATTTGTATGTTGCAAACTTTGATAGGTGTAGGACGTACCGTATAGAAGTTAGGGCCATTTGAAGTTTTATCAGTGTTTGATTTGGGACTCAAGGGTAGCATAGCTTTGAGCGATAGCTTAAATTGACAAGAGGCTCGAGTATTTTATTGTTACGAAATTTCAAGGTTTTATGACGCTGCAGTAAAAAGTTACAAGCATTTGTATGTTGCAAACTTTGATAGGTGTAGGATGTACCGTAAAGAAGTTAGGGCCATTTGAAGTTTTATCAGTGTTTGATTGGGGACTCAAGGGTAGCATAGCTTTGAGCGATAGCTTAAATTGACAAGAGGCCTGAGTACTCTATTGTTAAAAATTTGAAGGTTTTATGAAGTAAAAAATTTCAAGGTTTTATGACGATCCAGTAAAAGGTTACAAGCATTTGTATGTTGCAACTTTTGATAGGTGTAGGACGTACCGTATAGAAGTTAGGGCCATTTGAAGTCTTATCAGTGTTTGATTTGGGACTCAAGGGTAGCATAACTTTGACCGATAGCTTAAATTGACAAGAGGCTCGAGTATTTTATTGTTACGAAATTTCAAGGTTCTATGACGCTGCAGTAAAAAGTTACAAGCATTTGTATGTTGCAAACTTTGATAGGTGTAGGATGTACCGTAAAGAAGTTAGGGCCATTTGAAGTTTTATCAGTGTTTGATTTGGGACTCAAGGGTAGAATAGCTTTGAGCGATAGCTTAAATTGACAAGAGGCTCGAGTACTTGATTGTTACAAAATTTCAAGGTTTTATGAAGTAAAAAATTTCAATTTTTATGACGATCCAGTAAAAGGTACAAGCATTTGTATATTGCAAACTTTGATAGGTGTAGGACGTACCGTATAGAAGTTAGGGCCATTTGAAGTTTTATCAGTGTTTGATTTGGGTTTCAAGGGTAGCATAGTTTTGAGCGATAGCTTAAATTGACAAGAGGCTCGAGTACTTTATTGTTACAAAATTTCAAGGTTTTATGACGCTCCAGTAAAAAGTTACAAGCATTTGTATGTTGCAAACTTTGATAGGTGTAGGACGTACCGTATAGAAGTTAGGGCCATTTGAAGCTTTGAGCGATAGCTTAAATTGTCACGAGGCTCGAGTTCTTTATTTTTACAAAATTTCAAGGTTTTATGACGCTCCAGTAAAAAGTTACAAGCGTTTGTATGCTGCAAACTTTGATAGGTGTAGGACGTACCGTATAGAAGTAAGAGCCATTTGAAGTTTTATCAGTGTTTGATTTGGGACTCAAGGGTAGCATAGCTTTGAGCGATAGCTTAAATAGACAAGAGGCTTGAGTACTCTATTGTTAAAAATTTCATGGTTTTATGAAGTAAAAAATTTCAAGGTTGTATGACGATCCAGTAAAAGGTTACAAGCATTTGTATGCTGTAAACTTTGATAGGTGTAGGACGTACCGTATAGAAGTTAGGGCCATTTGAAGTCTTATCAGTGTTTGATTTGGGACTCAAGGGTAGCATAACTTTGACCGATAGCTTAAATTGACAAGAGGCTCGAGTATTTTATTGTTACGAAATTTCAAGGTTCTATGACGCTGCAGTAAAAAGTTACAAGCATTTGTATGTTGCAAACTTTGATAGGTGTAGGATGTACCGTAAAGAAGTTAGGGCCATTTGAAGTTTTATCAGTGTTTGATTTGGGACTCAAGGTGAGCATAGCTTTGAGCGATAGCTTAAATTGACAAGAGGCTCGGGTACTTTATTGTTACAAAATTTCAAGGTTTTATGACGCTCCAGTAAAAAGTTACAAGCATTTGTATGTTGCAAACTTTGATAGGTGTAGGACGTACCGTATAGAAGTTAGGGCCATTTGAAGCTTTGAGCGATAGCTTAAATTGTCACGAGGCTCGAGTTCTTTATTTTTACAAAATTTCAAGGTTTTATGACGCTCCAGTAAAAAGTTACAAGCGTTTGTATGCTGCAAACTTTGATAGGTGTAGGACGCACCGTATAGAAGTTAGAGCCATTTGAAGTTTTATCAGTGTTTGATTTGGGACTCAAGGGTAGCATAGCTTTGAGCGATAGCTTAAATAGACAAGAGGCTTGAGTACTCTATTGTTAAAAATTTCATGGTTTTATGAAGTAAAAAATTTCAAGGTTGTATGACGATCCAGTAAAAGGTTACAAGCATTTGTATGCTGTAAACTTTGATAGGTGTAGGATGTACCGTATAAAAGTTAGGGCCATTTGAAGTTTTATCAGTGTTTGATTTGGGACTCAAGGGTAGGATAGATTTTAGCGATAGCTTAAATTGACAAGAGGCTCGGGTACTTTATTGTTACAAAATTTCAAGGTCTTATGACGCTCCAGTAAAAAGTTACAAGCATTTGTATGTTGCAAACTTTGATAGGTGTAGGACGTACCGTATAGAAGTTAGGGCCATTTGAAGTTTTATCAGTGTTTGATTTGGGACTCAAGGGTAGCATAGAGTTGAGCGATAACTTAAATTGACAAGAGGCTCGAGTACATTATTGTTACAAAATTTCAAGGTTTTATGACGCTCCAGAAAAAAGTTACAAGCATTTGTATGTTGCAAACTTTGATAGGTGTAGGACGTACCGTATAGAAGTTAGGGCCATTTGAAGTTTTATCAGTGTTTGATTTGGGACTCAAGGGTAGCATAGCTTTGAGCGATAGCTTAAATTGACAAGAGGCTCGAGTATTTTATTGTTACGAAATTTCAAGGTTTTATGACGCTGCAGTAAAAAGTTACAAGCATTTGTATGTTGCAAACTTTGATAGGTGTAGGATGTACCGTAAAGAAGTTAGGGCCATTTGAAGTTTTATCAGTGTTTGATTGGGGACTCAAGGGTAGCATAGCTTTGAGCGATAGCTTAAATTGACAAGAGGCTTGAGTACTCTATTGTTAAAAATTTGAAGGTTTTATGAAGTAAAAAATTTCAAGGTTTTATGACGATCCAGTAAAAGGTTACAAGCATTTGTATGTTGCAACTTTTGATAGGTGTAGGACGTACCGTATAGAAGTTAGGGCCATTTGAAGTCTTATCAGTGTTTGATTTGGGACTCAAGGGTAGCATAACTTTGACCGATAGCTTAAATTGACAAGAGGCTCGAGTATTTTATTGTTACGAAATTTCAAGGTTTTATGACGCTGCAGTCAAAAGTTACAAGCATTTGTATGTTGCAAACTTTGATAGATGTAGGATGTACCGTAAAGAAGTTAGGGCCATTTGAAGCTTTATCAGTGTTTGATTTGGGACTCATGGGTAGCATAGCTTTGAGCGATAGCTTAAATTGACAAGAGGCTCGTGTACTTGATTGTTACAAAATTTCAAGGTTTTATGACGCTCCACTAAAAAGTTACAAGCATTTGTATGTTGCAAACTTTGATAGGTGTAGGACGTACCGTATAGAAGTAAGAGCCATTTGAAGTTTTATCAGTGTTTGATTTGGGTTTCAAGGGTAGCATAGTTTTGAGCGATAGCTTAAATTGACAAGAGGCTCGAGTACTTTATTGTTACAAAATTTCAAGGTTTTATGACGCTCCAGTAAAAAGTTACAAGCATTTGTATGTTGCAAACTTTGATAGGTGTAGGACGTACCGTATAGAAGTTAGGGCCATTTGAAGCTTTGAGCGATAGCTTAAATTGTCACGAGGCTCGAGTTCTTTATTTTTACAAAATTTCAAGGTTTTATGACGCTCCAGTAAAAAGTTACAAGCGTTTGTATGCTGCAAACTTTGATAGGTGTAGGACGTACCGTATAGAAGTAAGAGCCATTTGAAGTTTTATCAGTGTTTGATTTGGGACTCAAGGGTAGCATAGCTTTGAGCGATAGCTTAAATAGACAAGAGGCTTGAGTACTCTATTGTTAAAAATTTCATGGTTTTATGAAGTAAAAAATTTCAAGGTTGTATGACGATCCAGTAAAAGGTTACAAGCATTTGTATGCTGTAAACTTTGATAGGTGTAGGATGTACCGTATAAAAGTTAGGGCCATTTGAAGTT
Source organism: Clusia tigrina (assembly GCA_920105625.2). Taxonomy (NCBI): domain Eukaryota; kingdom Metazoa; phylum Arthropoda; class Insecta; order Diptera; family Clusiidae; genus Clusia; species Clusia tigrina. The sequence continues at coordinate 69,780,447 of OV050032.1, forward strand.
TTATCAGTGTTTGATTTGGGACTCAAGGGTAGGATAGATTTTAGCGATAGCTTAAATTGACAAAAGGCTCGGGTACTTTATTGTTACAAAATTTCAAGGTTTTATGACGCTCCAGTAAAAAGTTACAAGCATTTGTATGTTGCAAACTTTGATAGGTGTAGGACGTACCGTATAGAAGTTAGGGCCATTTGAAGTTTTATCAGTGTTTGATTTGTGACTCAAGGGTAGCATAGCTTTGAGCGATAGCTTAAATTGGCAAGAGGCTCGAGTACTTTATTGTTACAAAATTTCAAGGTTTTATGACGCTCCAGTAAAAAGTTACAAGCATTTGTATGTTGCAAACTTTGATAGGTGTAGGACGTACCGTATAGAAGTTAGGGCCATTTGAAGTTTTCTCAGTGTTTGATTTGGGACTCAAGGGTAGCATAGCTTTGAGCGATAGCTTAAATTGACAAGTGACTCGAGTACTTTATTGTTACAAAGTTTCAATGTTTTATGACGCTCCAGTAAAAAGTTACAAGCATTTGTATGCTGCAAACTTTGATAGGTGTAGGACGTACCGTATAGAAGTTAGAGCCATTTGAATTTTTATCAGTGTTTGATTTGGGACTCAAGGGTAGCATAGCTTTGAGCGATAGCTTAAATTGACAAGAGGCTCGAGTACTTTATTGTTACAAAATTTAAAGGTTTTATGACGCTCCAGAAAAAAATTACAAGCATTTGTATGTTGCAAACTTTGATAGGTGGAGGACTTACCATCTAGAAGTTAGGGCCATTTGAAGTTTGATCAGTGTTTGATTAGGGACTCAAGGGTAGCATAGCTTTGAGCGATAGCCTTAATTGACAAGAGGCTTGAGGACTCTATTGTTAAAAATTTCAAGGTTTTATGAAGTAAAAAATTTCAAGGTTTTATGACGATTTAGTAAAAGGTTACAAGCATTTGTATGTTGCAAACTTTGATAGGTGTAGGACGTACCGTATAGAAGTTAGGGCCATTTGAAGTTTTACCAGTGTTTGATTTGGGATTCAAGGGTAGCATAGCTTTGAGCGATAGCTTCAATTGACAAGAGGCTCGAGTACTTAATTGTTACAAAATTTCAAGGTTTTATGACGCTCCAGTAAAAAGTTACAAGCATTTGTATGTGGCAAACTTTGATAGGTGTAGGACTTACCGTATAGAAGTTAGGGCCATTTGAAATTTTATCAGTGTTTGATTTGGGACTCAAGGGGAGCATAGCTTTGAGCGATAGCTTAAGTTGACAAGAGGCTCGAGTACTTAATTGTTACAAAATTTAAAGGTTTTATGACGCTGCAGTAAAAAGTTACAAGCATTTGTATGCTGCAAACTTTGATAGGTGTAGGACGTACCGTATAGAAGTTAGAGCCATTTGAAGTTTTATCAGTGTTTGATTTGCGACTCAAGGGTAGCATAGCTTTGAGCGATAGCTTAAATTGACAAGAGGCTCGAGTACTTTATTGTTACAAAATTTAAAGGTTTTATGACGCTCCAGAAAAAAGTTACAAGCATTTGTATGTTGCAAACTTTGATAGGTGGAGGAATTACCGTCTAGAAGTTAGGGCCATTTGAAGATTTATCAGTGTTTGATTGGGGACTCAAGGGTAGCATAGCTTTGAGCGATAGCTTAAATTGACAAGAGACTTGAGTACTCTATTGTTAAAAATTTCAAGGTTTTATGAAGTAAAAAATTTCAAGGTTTTATGACGATCCAGTAAAAGGTTACAAGCATTTGTATGCTGTAAACTTTGATAGGTGTAGGACGTACCGTATAGAAGTTAGGGCCATTTGAAGTTTTACCAGTGTTTGATTTGGGACTCAAGGGGAGCATAGCTTTGAGGGATAGCTTAAGTTGACAAGAGGCTCGAGTACTTTATTGTTACAAAATTTCAAGGTTTTATGACGCTCCAGTAAAAAGTTACAAGCATTTGTATGTTGCAAACTTTGATAGGTGTAGGACTTACCGTATAGAAGTTAGGGTCATTTGAAGTTTTATCAGTGTTTGATTTGGGACTCAAGGGGAGCATAGCTTTGAGGGATAGCTTAAGTTGACAAGAGGCTGGAGTACTTTATTGTTACAAAATTTCAAGGTTTTATGACGCTCCAGTAAAAAGTTACAAGCATTTGTATGTTGCAAACTTTGATAGGTGTAGAACGTACCGTATAGAAGTTAGGGCCATTTGAAGTTTTATCAGTGTTTGATTTGGGACTCAAGGGTAGGATAGCTTTTACCGATAACTTAAATTGACAAGAGGCTCGAGTACTTTATTGTTACAAAATTTCAAGGTTTTATGACGCTCCAGTAAAAAGTTACAAGCATTTGTATGTTGGAAACTTTGATAGGTGTAGGACGTACCGTATAGAAGTTAGGGCCATTTGAAGTTTTCTCAGTGTTTGATTTGGGACTCAAGGGTAGCATAGCTTTGAGCGGTAGCTTAAATTGACAAGAGGCTCGAGTACTTTATTGTTACAAAGTTTCAATGTTTTATGACGCTCCAGTAAAAAGTTACAAGCATTTGTATGCTGCAAACTTTGATAGGTGTAGGACGTACCGTATAGAAGTTAGAGCCATTTGAATTTTTATCAGTGTTTGATTTGGGACTCAAGGGTAGCATAGCTTTGAGCGATAGCTTAAATTGACAAGAGGCTCGAGAACTTTATTGTTACAAAATTTCAAGGTTTTATGACGCTCCAGTAAAAAGTTACAAGCATTTGTAGTTGCAAACTTTGATAGGTGTAGGACGTACCGTATAGAAGCTAGGTCCATTTGAAGTTTTATCAGTGTTTGATTTGGGACTCAAGGGCAGGATAGCTTTTAGCGATAGCTTAAATTGACAAGAGGCTCGAGTACTTTATTGTTACAAAATTTCAAGGTTTTATTAAGCATTTGTATGTTGCAAACTTTGATAGGTGTAGGACGTACCGTATAGAAGTTAGGGCCATTTGAAGTTTTATCAATGTTTGATTTGGGACTCAAGAGTAGCATAGCTTTGAGCGATAGCTTAAATTGGCAAGAGGCTCGAGTACTTCATTGTTACAAAATTTCAAGGTTTTATGACGCTCCAGTAAAAAGTTACAAGCATTTGTATGCTGCAAACTTTGATAGGTGTAGGACGTACCGTATAGAAGTTAGAGCCATTTGAAGTTTCATCAGTGTTTGATTTGGGACTCAAGGGTAGCTTAGCTTTAAGCGATAGCTTAAATTGACAAGAGGCTCGAGTACTTTATTGTTACAAAATTTAAAGGTTTTATGACGCTGCAGTAAAAAGTTACAAGCATTTGTATGTTGCAAACTTTGATAGGTGTAGGATGTACCGTAAAGAAGTTAGGGCCATTTGAAGTTTTATCAGTGTTTGATTGGGGACTCAAGGGTAGCATAGCTTTGAGCGATAGCTTAAATTGACAAGAGGCTTCAGTACTCTATTGTTAAAAATTTGAAGGTTTTATGAAGTAAAAAATTTCAAGGTTTTATGACGATCCAGTAAAAGGTTACAAGCATTTGTATGTTGCAACTTTTGATAGGTGTAGGACGTACCGTATAGAAGTTAGGGCCATTTGAAGTCTTATCAGTGTTTGATTTGGGACTCAAGGGTAGCATAACTTTGACCGATAGCTTAAATTGACAAGAGGCTCGAGTATTTTATTGTTACGAAATTTCAAGGTTTTATGACGCTGCAGTAAAAAGTTACAAGCATTTGTATGTTGCAAACTTTGATAGGTGTAGGATGTACCGTAAAGAAGTTAGGGCCATTTGAAGTTTTATCAGTGTTTGATTTGGGACTCATGGGTAGCATAGCTTTGAGCGATAGCTTAAATTGACAAGAGGCTCGAGTACTTGATTGTTACAAAATTTCAAGGTTTTATGAAGTAAAAAATTTCAATTTTTATGACGATCCAGTAAAAGGTACAAGTATTTGTATGTTGCAAACTTTGATAGGTGTAGGACGTACCGTATAGAAGTTAGGGCCATTTGAAGTTTTATCAGTGTTTGATTTGGGTTTCAAGGGTAGCATAGTTTTGAGCGATAGCTTAAATTGACAAGAGGCTCGAGTACTTTATTGTTACAAAATTTCAAGGTTTTATGACGCTCCAGTAAAAAGTTACAAGCATTTGTATGTTGCAAACTTTGATAGGTGTAGGACGTACCGTATTGAAGTTAGGGCCATTTGAAGCTTTGAGCGATAGCTTAAATTGTCACGAGGCTCGAGTTCTTTATTTTTACAAAATTTCAAGGATTTATGACGCTCCAGTAAAAAGTTACAAGCGTTTGTATGCTGCAAACTTTGATAGGTGTAGGACGTACCGTATAGAAGTAAGAGCCATTTGAAGTTTTATCAGTGTTTGATTTGGGACTCAAGGGTAGGATAGATTTTAGCGATAGCTTAAATTGACAAGAGGCTCGGGTACTTTATTGTTACAAAATTTCAAGGTTTTATGACGCTCCAGTAAAAAGTTACAAGCATTTGTATGTTGCAAACTTTGATAGGTGTAGGACGTACCGTATAGAAGTTAGGGCCATTTGAAGTTTTATCAGTGTTTGATTTGTGACTCAAGGGTAGCATAGCTTTGAGCGATAGCTTAAATTGGCAAGAGGCTCGAGTACTTTATTGTTACAAAATTTCAAGGTTTTATGACGCTCCAGTAAAAAGTTACAAGCATTTGTATGTTGCAAACTTTGATAGGTGTAGGACGTACCGTATAGAAGTTAGGGCCATTTGAAGTTTTCTCAGTGTTTGATTTGGGACTCAAGGGTAGCATAGCTTTGAGCGATAGCTTAAATTGACAAGTGACTCGAGTACTTTATTGTTACAAAGTTTCAATGTTTTATGACGCTCCAGTAAAAAGTTACAAGCATTTGTATGCTGCAAACTTTGATAGGTGTAGGACGTACCGTATAGAAGTTAGAGCCATTTGAATTTTTATCAGTGTTTGATTTGGGACTCAATGGTAGCATAGCTTTGAGCGATAGCTTAAATTGACAAGAGGCTCGAGTACTTTATTGTTACAAAATTTAAAGGTTTTATGCCGCTCCAGAAAAAAGTTACAAGCATTTGTATGTTGCAAACTTTGATAGTTGGAGGACTTACCGTATAGAAGTTAGAGCCATTTGAAGTTTCATCAGTGTTTGATTTGGGACTCAAGGGTAGCTTAGCTTTAAGCGATAGCTTAAATTGACAAGAGGCTCGAGTACTTTATTGTTACAAAATTTCAAGGTTTTATGAAGTAAAAAATTTCAAGGTTTTATGACGATTTAGTAAAAGGTTACAAGCATTTGTATGTTGCAAACTTTGATAGGTGTAGGACGTACCGTATAGAAGTTAGGGCCATTTGAAGTTTTACCAGTGTTTGATTTGGGATTCAAGGGTAGCATAGCTTTGAGCGATAGCTTCAATTGACAAGAGGCTCGAGTACTTAATTGTTACAAAATTTCAAGGTTTTATGACGCTCCAGTAAAAAGTTACAAGCATTTGTATGTGGCAAACTTTGATAGGTGTAGGACTTACCGTATAGAAGTTAGGGCCATTTGAAGTTTTATCAATGTTTGATTTGGGACTCAAGAGTAGCATAGCTTTGAGCGATAGCTTAAATTGGCAAGAGGCTCGAGTACTTCATTGTTACAAAATTTCAAGGTTTTATGACGCTCCAGTAAAAAGTTACAAGCATTTGTATGCTGCAAACTTTGATAGGTGTAGGACGTACCGTATAGAAGTTAGAGCCATTTGAAGTTTCATCAGTGTTTGATTTGGGACTCAAGGGTAGCTTAGCTTTAAGCGATAGCTTAAATTGACAAGAGGCTCGAGTACTTTATTGTTACAAAATTTAAAGGTTTTATGACGCTGCAGTAAAAAGTTACAAGCATTTGTATGTTGCAAACTTTGATAGGTGTAGGATGTACCGTAAAGAAGTTTGGGCCATTTGAAGTTTTATCAGTGTTTGATTGGGGACTCAAGGGTAGCATAGCTTTGAGCGATAGCTTAAATTGACAAGAGGCTTCAGTACTCTATTGTTAAAAATTTGAAGGTTTTATGAAGTAAAAAATTTCAAGGTTTTATGACGATCCAGTAAAAGGTTACAAGCATTTGTATGTTGCAACTTTTGATAGGTGTAGGACGTACCGTATAGAAGTTAGGGCCATTTGAAGTCTTATCAGTGTTTGATTTGGGACTCAAGGGTAGCATAACTTTGACCGATAGCTTAAATTGACAAGAGGCTCGAGTATTTTATTGTTACGAAATTTCAATGTTTTATGACGCTGCAGTAAAAAGTTACAAGCATTTGTATGTTGCAAACTTTGATAGGTGTAGGATGTACCGTAAAGAAGTTAGGGCCATTTGAAGTTTTATCAGTGTTTGATTTGGGACTCATGGGTAGCATAGCTTTGAGCGATAGCTTAAATTGACAAGAGGCTCGAGTACTTGATTGTTACAAAATTTCAAGGTTTTATGAAGTAAAAAATTTCAATTTTTATGACGATCCAGTAAAAGGTACAAGCATTTGTATGTTGCAAACTTTGATAGGTGTAGGACGTACCGTATAGAAGTTAGGGCCATTTGAAGTTTTATCAGTGTTTGATTTGGGTTTCAAGGGTAGCATAGTTTTGAGCGATAGCTTAAATTGACAAGAGGCTCGAGTACTTTATTGTTACAAAATTTCAAGGTTTTATGACGCTCCAGTAAAAAGTTACAAGCATTTGTATGTTGCAAACTTTGATAGGTGTAGGACGTACCGTATAGAAGTTAGGGCCATTTGAAGCTTTGAGCGATAGCTTAAATTGTCACGAGGCTCGAGTTCTTTATTTTTACAAAATTTCAAGGTTTTATGACGCTCCAGTAAAAAGTTACAAGCGTTTGTATGCTGCAAACTTTGATAGGTGTAGGACGTACCGTATAGAAGTAAGAGCCATTTGAAGTTTTATCAGTGTTTGATTTGGGACTCAAGGGTAGCATAGCTTTGAGCGATAGCTTAAATAGACAAGAGGCTTGAGTACTCTATTGTTAAAAATTTCATGGTTTTATGAAGTAAAAAATTTCAAGGTTGTATGACGATCCAGTAAAAGGTTACAAGCATTTGTATGCTGTAAACTTTGATGGGTGTAGGATGTACCGTATCAAAGTTAGGGCCATTTGAAGTTTTATCAGTGTTTGATTTGGGACTCAAGGGTAGGATAGATTTTAGCGATAGCTTAAATTGACAAGAGGCTCGGGTACTTTATTGTTACAAAATTTCAAGGTTTTATGACGCTCCAGTAAAAAGTTACAAGCATTTGTATGTTGCAAACTTTGATAGGTGTAGGACGTACCGTATAGAAGTTAGGGCCATTTGAAGTTTTATCAGTGTTTGATTTGTGACTCAAGGGTAGCATAGCTTTGAGCGATAGCTTAAATTGGCAAGAGGCTCGAGTACTTTATTGTTACAAAATTTCAAGGTTTTATGACGCTCCAGTAAAAAGTTACAAGCATTTGTATGTTGCAAACTTTGATAGGTGTAGGACGTACCGTATAGAAGTTAGGGCCATTTGAAGTTTTCTCAGTGTTTGATTTGGGACTCAAGGGTAGCATAGCTTTGAGCGATAGCTTAAATTGACAAGTGACTCGAGTACTTTATTGTTACAAAGTTTCAATGTTTTATGACGCTCCAGTAAAAAGTTACAAGAATTTGTATGCTGCAAACTTTGATAGGTGTAGGACGTACCGTATAGAAGTTAGAGCCATTTGAATTTTTATCAGTGTTTGATTTGGGACTCAATGGTAGCATAGCTTTGAGCGATAGCTTAAATTGACAAGAGGCTCGAGTACTTTATTGTTACAAAATTTAAAGGTTTTATGCCGCTCCAGAAAAAAGTTACAAGCATTTGTATGTTGCAAACTTTGATAGTTGGAGGACTTACCGTATAGAAGTTAGAATCATTTGAAGTTTCATCAGTGTTTGATTTGGGACTCAAGGGTAGCTTAGCTTTAAGCGATAGCTTAAATTGACAAGAGGCTCGAGTACTTTATTGTTACAAAATTTCAAGGTTTTATGAAGTAAAAAATTTCAAGGTTTTATGACGATTTAGTAAAAGGTTACAAGCATTTGTATGTTGCAAACTTTGATAGGTGTAGGACGTACCGTATAGAAGTTAGGGCCATTTGAAGTTTTACCAGTGTTTGATTTGGGATTCAAGGGTAGCATAGCTTTGAGCGATAGCTTCAATTGACAAGAGGCTCGAGTACTTAATTGTTACAAAATTTCAAGGTTTTATGACGCTCCAGTAAAAAGTTACAAGCATTTGTATGTGGCAAACTCTGATAGGTGTAGGACTTACCGTATAGAAGTTAGGGCCATTTGAAGTTTTATCAATGTTTGATTTGGGACTCAAGAGTAGCATAGCTTTGAGCGATAGCTTAAATTGGCAAGAGGCTCGAGTACTTCATTGTTACAAAATTTCAAGGTTTTATGACGCTCCAGTAAAAAGTTACAAGCATTTGTATGCTGCAAACATTGATAGGTGTAGGACGTACCGTATAGAAGTTAGAGCCATTTGAAGTTTCATCAGTGTTTGATTTGGGACTCAAGGGTAGCTTAGCTTTAAGCGATAGCTTAAATTGACAAGAGGCTCGAGTACTTTATTGTTACAAAATTTAAAGGTTTTATGACGCTGCAGTAAAAAGTTACAAGCATTTGTATGTTGCAAACTTTGATAGGTGTAGGATGTACCGTAAAGAAGTTAGGGCCATTTGAAGTTTTATCAGTGTTTGATTGGGGACTCAAGGGTAGCATAGCTTTGAGCGATAGCTTAAATTGACAAGAGGCTTCAGTACTCTATTGTTAAAAATTTGAAGGTTTTATGAAGTAAAAAATTTCAAGGTTTTATGACGATCCAGTAAAAGGTTACAAGCATTTGTATGTTGCAACTTTTGATAGGTGTAGGACGTACCGTATAGAAGTTAGGGCCATTTGAAGTCTTATCAGTGTTTGATTTGGGACTCAAGGGTAGCATAACTTTGACCGATAGCTTAAATTGACAAGAGGCTCGAGTATTTTATTGTTACGAAATTTCAATGTTTTATGACGCTGCAGTAAAAAGTTACAAGCATTTGTATGTTGCAAACTTTGATAGGTGTAGGATGTACCGTAAAGAAGTTAGGGCCATTTGAAGTTTTATCAGTGTTTGATTTGGGACTCATGGGTAGCATAGCTTTGAGCGATAGCTTAAATTGACAAGAGGCTCGAGTACTTGATTGTTACAAAATTTCAAGGTTTTATGAAGTAAAAAATTTCAATTTTTATGACGATCCAGTAAAAGGTACAAGCATTTGTATGTTGCAAACTTTGATAGGTGTAGGACGTACCGTATAGAAGTTAGGGCCATTTGAAGTTTTATCAGTGTTTGATTTGGGTTTCAAGGGTAGCATAGTTTTGAGCGATAGCTTAAATTGACAAGAGGCTCGAGTACTTTATTGTTACAAAATTTCAAGGTTTTATGACGCTCCAGTAAAAAGTTACAAGCATTTGTATGTTGCAAACTTTGATAGGTGTAGGACGTACCGTATAGAAGTTAGTGCCATTTGAAGCTTTGAGCGATAGCTTAAATTGTCACGAGGCTCGAGTTCTTTATTTTTACAAAATTTCAAGGTTTTATGACGCTCCAGTAAAAAGTTACAAGCGTTTGTATGCTGCAAACTTTGATAGGTGTAGGACGTACCGTATAGAAGTAAGAGCCATTTGAAGTTTTATCAGTGTTTGATTTGGGACTCAAGGGTAGCATAGCTTTGAGCGATAGCTTAAATAGACAAGAGGCTTGAGTACTCTATTGTTAAAAATTTCATGGTTTTATGAAGTAAAAAATTTCAAGGTTGTATGACGATCCAGTAAAAGGTTACAAGCATTTGTATGCTGTAAACTTTGATGGGTGTAGGATGTACCGTATCAAAGTTAGGGCCATTTGAAGTTTTATCAGTGTTTGATTTGGGACTCAAGGGTAGGATAGATTTTAGCGATAGCTTAAATTGACAAGAGGCTCGGGTACTTTATTGTTACAAAATTTCAAGGTTTTATGACGCTCCAGTAAAAAGTTACAAGCATTTGTATGTTGCAAACTTTGATAGGTGTAGGACGTACCGTATAGAAGTTAGGGCCATTTGAAGTTTTATCAGTGTTTGATTTGTGACTCAAGGGTAGCATAGCTTTGAGCGATAGCTTAAATTGGCAAGAGGCTCGAGTACTTTATTGTTACAAAATTTCAAGGTTTTATGACGCTCCAGTAAAAAGTTACAAGCATTTGCATGTTGCAAACTTTGATAGTTGGAGGACTTACCGTCTAGAAGTTAGGGCCATTTGAAGTTTTGCCAGTGTTTGATTGGGGTCTCAAGGGTAGCATAGCTTTGAGCGATAGCTTAAATTGACAAGAGGCTCGAGTACTTTATTGTTACAAAATTTCAAGGTTTTATGACGCTCCAGAAAAAAATTACAAGCATTTGTATGTTGCAAACTTTGATAGGTGGAGGACTTACCATCTAGAAGTTAGGGCCATTTGAAGTTTGATCAGTGTTTGATTAGGGACTCAAGGGTAGCATAGCTTTGAGCGATAGCCTTAATTGACAAGAGGCTTGAGGACTCTATTGTTAAAAATTTCAAGGTTTTATGAAGTAAAAAATTTCAAGGTTTTATGACGATTTAGTAAAAGGTTACAAGCATTTGTATGTTGCAAACTTTGATAGGTGTAGGACGTACCGTATAGAAGTTAGGGCCATTTGAAGTTTTACCAGTGTTTGATTTGGGATTCAAGGGTAGCATAGCTTTGAGCGATAGCTTCAATTGACAAGAGGCTCGAGTACTTAATTGTTACAAAATTTCAAGGTTTTATGACGCTCCAGTAAAAAGTTACAAGCATTTGTAAGTGGCAAACTTTGATAGGTGTAGGACTTACCGTATAGAAGTTAGGGCCATTTGAAATTTTATCAGTGTTTGATTTGGGACTCAAGGGGAGCATAGCTTTGAGCGATAGCTTAAGTTGACAAGAGGCTCAAGTACTTAATTGTTACAAAATTTAAAGGTTTTATGACGCTGCAGTAAAAAGTTACAAGCATTTATATGTTGCAAACTTTGATAGGTGGAGGACGTACCGTATAGAAGTTAGGGCCATTTGAAGTTTTATCAGTGTTTGATTTGCGACTCAAGGGCAGCATAGCTTTGAGCGATAACTTAAATTGACAAGAGGCTGGAGTCCTTTATTGTTACAAAATTTCAAGGTTTTATGACGCTCCAGTAAAAAGTTACAAGCATTTGTATGTTGCAAACTTTGATAGGTGTAGGACGTACCGTATAGAAGTTAGGGCCATTTGAAGTCTTATCAGTGTTTGATTTATGACTCAAGGGTAGCATAGCTTTGAGCGATAGCTTAAATTGACAAGAGGCTCGAGTACATACTTTATTGCTACAAAATTTCAAGGTTTTATGACGCTCCAGTAAAAAGTTGCAAGCATTTGTATGTTGCAGCTTTGATATTTGTAAGACGTACCGTATAGAAGTTAGGGCCATTTGAAGTTTTCTCAGTGTTTTTTTTTGGGACTCAAGGGTAGCATAGCTTTGAGCGATAGCTTAAATTGACAAGAGGCTTGAGTACTTTATTGTTACAAAGTTTCAATGTTTTATGACGCTCCAGTAAAAAGTTACAAGCATTTGTATGCTGCAAACTTTGATAGGTGTAGGACGTACCGTATAGAAGTTAGAGCCATTTGAATTTTTATCATTGTTTGATTTGGGACTCAAGGGTAGCATAGCTTTGAGCGATAGCTTAAATTGACAAGAGGCTCGAGTACTTTATTGTTACAAAATTTAAAGGTTTTATGACGCTCCAGAAAAAAGTTACAAGCATTTGTATGTTGCAAACTTTGATAGGTGGAGGAATTACCGTCTAGAAGTTAGGGCCATTTGAAGATTTATCAGTGTTTGATTGGGGACTCAAGGGTAGCATAGCTTTGAGCGATAGCTTAAATTGACAAGAGACTTGAGTACTCTATTGTTAAAAATTTCAAGGTTTTATGAAGTAAAAAATTTCAAGGTTTTATGACGATCCAGTAAAAGGTTACAAGCATTTGTATGCTGTAAACTTTGATAGGTGTAGGACGTACCGTATAGAAGTTAGGGCCATTTGTAGTTTTACCAGTGTTTGATTTGGGACTCAAGGGGAGCATAGCTTTGAGGGATAGCTTAAGTTGACAAGAGGCTCGAGTACTTTATTGTTACAAAATTTCAAGGTTTTATGACGCTCCAGTAAAAAGTTACAAGCATTTGTATGTTGCAAACTTTGATAGGTGTAGGACTTACCGTATAGAAGTTAGGGCCATTTGAAGTTTTATCAGTGTTTGATTTGGGACTCAAGGGGAGCATAGCTTTGAGGGATAGCTTAAGTTGACAAGAGGCTGGAGTACTTTATTGTTACAAAATTTCAAGGTTTTATGACGCTCCAGTAAAAAGTTACAAGCATTTGTATGTTGCAAACTTTGATAGGTGTAGAACGTACCGTATAGAAGTTAGGGCCATTTGAAGTTTTATCAGTGTTTGATTTGGGACTCAAGGGTAGGATAGCTTTTACCGATAACTTAAATTGACAAGAGGCTCGAGTACTTTATTGTTACAAAATTTCAAGGTTTTATGACGCTCCAGTAAAAAGTTACAAGCATTTGTATGTTGGAAACTTTGATAGGTGTAGGACGTACCGTATAGAAGTTAGGGCCATTTGAAGTTTTCTCAGTGTTTGATTTGGGACAAAGGGTAGCATAGCTTTGAGCGATAGCTTAAATTGACAAGAGGCTCGAGTACTTTATTGTTACAAAGTTTCAATGTTTTATGACGCTCCAGTAAAAAGTTACAAGCATTTGTATGCTGCAAACTTTGATAGGTGTAGGACGTACCGTATAGAAGTTAGAGCCATTTGAATTTTTATCAGTGTTTGATTTGGGACTCAAGGGTAGCATAGCTTTGAGCGATAGCTTAAATTGACAAGAGGCTCGAGTACTTTATTGTTACAAAATTTCAAGGTTTTATGACGCTCCAGTAAAAAGTTACAAGCATTTGTAGTTGCAAACTTTGATAGGTGTAGGACGTACCGTATAGAAGCTAGGTCCATTTGAAGTTTTATCAGTGTTTGATTTGGGACTCAAGGGCAGGATAGCTTTTAGCGATAGCTTAAATTGACAAGAGGCTCGAGTATTTTATTGTTACAAAATTTCAAGGTTTTATTAAGCATTTGTATGTTGCAAACTTTGATAGGTGTAGGACGTACCGTATAGAAGTTAGGGCCATTTGAAGTTTTATCAATGTTTGATTTGTCACTCAAGGGTAGCATAGCTTTGAGCGATAGCTTAAATTGTCAAGAGGCACGAGTTCTTTATTTTTACAAAATTTCAAGGTTTTATGACGCTCCAGTAAAAAGTTACAAGCATTTGTATCCTGCAAACTTTGATAGGTGTAGGACGTACCGTATAGAAGTTAGAGCCATTTGAAGTTTCATCAGTGTTTGATTTGGGACTCAAGGGTAGCTTAGCTTTAAGCGATAGCTTAAATTGACAAGAGGCTCGAGTACTTTATTGTTACAAAATTTAAAGGTTTTATGACGCTCCAGAAAAAAATTACAAGCATTTGTATGTTGCAAACTTTGATAGGTGGAGGACTTACCATCTAGAAGTTAGGGCCATTTGAAGTTTGATCAGTGTTTGATTAGGGACTCAAGGGTAGCATAGCTTTGAGCGATAGCCTTAATTGACAAGAGGCTTGAGGACTCTATTGTTAAAAATTTCAAGGTTTTATGAAGTAAAAAATTTCAAGGTTTTATGACGATTTAGTAAAAGGTTACAAGCATTTGTATGTTGCAAACTTTGATAGGTGTAGGACGTACCGTATAGAAGCTAGGTCCATTTGAAGTTTTATCAGTGTTTGATTTGGGACTCAAGGGCAGGATAGCTTTTAGCGATAGCTTAAATTGACAAGAGGCTCGAGTACTTTATTGTTACAAAATTTCAAGGTTTTATTAAGCATTTGTATGTTGCAAATTTTGATAGGTGTAGGACGTACCGTATAGAAGTTAGGGCCATTTGAAGTTTTATCAATGTTTGATTTGTCACTCAAGGGTAGCATAGCTTTGAGCGATAGCTTAAATTGTCAAGAGGCACGAGTTCTTTATTTTTACAAAATTTCAAGGTTTTATGACGCTCCAGTAAAAAGATACAAGCATTTGTATGTTGCAAACTTTGATAGGTGTAGGACTTACCGTAAAGAAGTTAGGGCCATTTGAAGTCTTATCAGTGTTTGATTTATGACTCAAGGGTAGCATAGCTTTGAGCGATAGCTTAAATTGACAAGATGCTCGAGTACTTTATTGCTACAAAATTTCAAGGTTTTATGACGCTCCAGTAAAAAGTTGCAAGCATTTGTATGTTGCAAACTTTAATATTTGTAAGACGTACCGTATAGAAGTTAGGGCCATTTGAAGTTTTCTCAGTGTTTGATTTGGGACTCAAGGGTAGCATAGCTTTGAGCGATAGCTTAAATTGACAAGAGGCTTGAGTACTTTATTGTTACAAAGTTTCAATGTTTTATGACGCTCCAGTAAAAAGTTACAAGCATTTGTATGCTGCAAACTTTGATAGGTGTAGGACGTACCGTATAGAAGTTAGGGCCATTTGAAGTTTTACCAGTGTTTGATTTGGGACTCAAGGGGAGCATAGCTTTGAGGGATAGCTTAAGTTGACAAGAGGCTCGAGTACTTTATTGTTACAAAATTTCAAGGTTTTATGACGCTCCAGTAAAAAGTTACAAGCATTTGTATGTTGCAAACTTTGATAGGTGTAGGACTTACCGTATAGAAGTTAGGGCCATTTGAAGTTTTATCAGTGTTTGATTTGGGACTCAAGGGGAGCATAGCTTTGAGGGATAGCTTAAGTTGACAAGAGGCTGGAGTACTTTATTGTTACAAAATTTCAAGGTTTTATGACGCTCCAGTAAAAAGTTACAAGCATTTGTATGTTGCAAACTTTGATAGGTGTAGAACGTACCGTATAGAAGCTAGGTCCATTTGAAGTTTTATCAGTGTTTGATTTGGGACTCAAGGGCAGGATAGCTTTTAGCGATAGCTTAAATTGACAAGAGGCTCGAGTACTTTATTGTTACAAAATTTCAAGGTTTTATTAAGCATTTGTATGTTGCAAACTTTGATAGGTGTAGGACGTACCGTATAGAAGTTAGGGCCATTTGAAGTTTTATCAATGTTTGATTTGTCACTCAAGGGTAGCATAGCTTTGAGCGATAGCTTAAATTGTCAAGAGGCTCGAGTACTTTATTGTTACAAAATTTAAAGGTTTTATGACGCTCCAGAAAAAAATTACAAGCATTTGTATGTTGCAAACTTTGATAGGTGGAGGACTTACCATCTAGAAGTTAGGGCCATTTGAAGTTTGATCAGTCTTTGATTAGGGACTCAAGGGTAGCATAGCTTTGAGCGATAGCCTTAATTGACAAGAGGCTTGAGGACTCTATTGTTAAAAATTTCAAGGTTTTATGAAGTAAAAAATTTCAAGGTTTTATGACGATTTAGTAAAAGGTTACAAGCATTTGTATGTTGCAAACTTTGATAGGTGTAGGACGTACCGTATAGAAGTTAGGGCCATTTGAAGTTTTACCAGTGTTTGATTTGGGATTCAAGGGTAGCATAGCTTTGAGCGATAGCTTCAATGACAAGAGGCTCGCGTACTTAATTGTTACAAAATTTCAAGGTTTTATGACGCTCCAGTAAAAAGTTACAAGCATTTGTATGTTGCAAACTTTGATAGGTGTAGGACTTACCGTAAAGAAGTTAGGGCCATTTGAAGTTTTATCAGTGTTTGATTTGGGACTCAAGGGGAGCATAGCTTTGAGCGATAGCTTAAGTTGACAAGAGACTCGAGTACTTTATTGTTACAAAATTTCAAGGTTTTATGACGCCCCTTAAAAAGTTACAAGCATTTGTATGTTGCAAACTTTGATAGGTGGAGGACGTACCGTATAGAAGTTAGGGCCATTTGAAGTTTTATCAGTGTTTGATTTGGGACTCAAGGGCAGCATAGCTTTGAGCGATAACTTAAATTGACAAGAGGCTGGAGTACTTTATTGTTACAAAATTTCAAGGTTTTATGACGCTCCAGTAAAAAGTTACAAGCATTTGTATGTTGCAAACTTTGATAGGTGTAGGACGTACCGTATAGAAGTTAGGGCCATTTGAAGTCTTATCAGTGTTTGATTTATGACTCAAGGGTAGCATAGCTTTGAGCGATAGCTTAAATTGACAAGAGGCTCGAGTACTTTATTGCTACAAAATTTCAAGGTTTTATGACGCTCCAGTAAAAAGTTGCAAGCATTTGTATGTTGCAAACTTTAATATTTGTAAGATGTACCGTATAGAAGTTAGGGCCATTTGAAGTTTTCTCAGTGTTTGATTTGGACTCAAGGGTAGCATAGCTTTGAGCGATAGCTTAAATTGACAAGAGGCTTGAGTACTTTATTGTTACAAAGTTTCAATGTTTTATGACGCTCCAGTAAAAAGTTACAAGCATTTGTATGCTGCAAACTTTGATAGGTGTAGGACGTACCGTATAGAAGTTAGGGCCATTTGAAGTTTTACCAGTGTTTGATTTGGGACTCAAGGGGAGCATAGCTTTGAGGGATAGCTTAAGTTGACAAGAGGCTCGAGTACTTTATTGTTACAAAATTTCAAGGTTTTATGACGCTCCAGTAAAAAGTTACAAGCATTTGTATGTTGCAAACTTTGATAGGTGTAGGACTTACCGTATAGAAGTTAGGGCCATTTGAAGTTTTATCAGTGTTTGATTTGGGACTCAAGGGGAGCATAGCTTTGAGGGATAGCTTAAGTTGACAAGAGGCTGGAGTACTTTATTGTTACAAAATTTCAAGGTTTTATGACGCTCCAGTAAAAAGTTACAAGCATTTGTATGTTGCAAACTTTGATAGGTGTAGAACGTACCGTATAGAAGTTAGGGCCATTTGAAGTTTTATCAGTGTTTGATTTGGGACTCTAGGGTAGGACAGCTTTTACCGATAACTTAAATTGACAAGAGGCTCGAGTACTTTATTGTTACAAAATTTCAAGGTTTTATGACGCTCCAGTAAAAAGTTACAAGCATTTGTATGTTGGAAACTTTGATAGGTGTAGGACGTACCGTATAGAAGTTAGGGCCATTTGAAGTTTTCTCAGTGTTTGATTTGGGACTCAAGGGTAGCATAGCTTTGAGCGATAGCTTAAATTGACAAGAGGCTCGAGTACTTTATTGTTACAAAGTTTCAATGTTTTATGACGCTCCAGTAAAAAGTTACAAGCATTTGTATGCTGCAAACTTTGATAGGTGTAGGACGTACTGTATAGAAGTTAGAGCCATTTGAATTTTTATCAGTGTTTGATTTGGGACTCAAGGGTAGCATAGCTTTGAGCGATAGCTTAAATTGAAAGAGGCTCGAGTACTTTATTGTTACAAAATTTCAAGGTTTTATGACGCTCCAGTAAAAAGTTACAAGCATTTGTAGTTGCAAACTTTGATAGGTGTAGGACGTACCGTATAGAAGCTAGGTCCATTTGAAGTTTTATCAGTGTTTGATTTGGGACTCAAGGGCAAGATAGCTTTTAGCGATAGCTTAAATTGACAAGAGGCTCGAGTACTTTATTGTTACAAAATTTCAAGGTTTTATTAAGCATTTGTATGTTGGAAACTTTGATAGGTGTAGGACGTACCGTATAGAAGTTAGGGCCATTTGAAGTTTTCTCAGTGTTTGATTTGTCACTCAAGGGTAGCATAGCTTTGAGCGATAGCTTAAATTGTCAAGAGGCACGAGTTCTTTATTTTTACAAAATTTCAAGGTTTTATGACGCTCCAGTAAAAAGTTACAAGCATTTGTATCCTGCAAACTTTGATAGGTGTAGGACGTACCGTATAGAAGTTAGAGCCATTTGAAGTTTCATCAGTGTTTGATTTGGGACTCAAGGGTAGCTTAGCTTTAAGCGATAGCTTAAATTGACAAGAGGCTCGAGTACTTTATTGTTACAAAATTTAAAGGTTTTATGACGCTCCAGAAAAAAATTACAAGCATTTGTATGTTGCAAACTTTGATAGGTGGAGGACTTACCATCTAGAAGTTAGGGCCATTTGAAGTTTGATCAGTGTTTGATTAGGGACTCAAGGGTAGCATAGCTTTGAGCGATAGCCTTAATTGACAAGAGGCTTGAGGACTCTATTGTTAAAAATTTCAAGGTTTTATGAAGTAAAAAATTTCAAGGTTTTATGACGATTTAGTAAAAGGTTACAAGCATTTGTATGTTGCAAACTTTGATAGGTGTAGGACGTACCGTATAGAAGTTAGGGCCATTTGAAGTTTTACCAGTGTTTGATTTGGGATTCAAGGGTAGCATAGCTTTGAGCGATAGCTTCAATTGACAAGAGGCTCGAGTACTTAATTGTTACAAAATTTCAAGGTTTTATGACGCTCCAGTAAAAAGATACAAGCATTTGTATGTTGCAAACTTTGATAGGTGTAGGACTTACCGTAAAGAAGTTAGGGCCATTTGAAGTTTTATCAGTGTTTGATTTGGGACTCAAGGGGAGCATAGCTTTGAGCGATAGCTTAAGTTGACAAGAGACTCGAGTACTTTATTGTTACAAAATTTCAAGGTTTTATGACGCCCCTTAAAAAGTTACAAGCATTTGTATGCTGCAAACTTTGATAGGTGTAGGACGTACCGTATAGAAGTTAGAGCCATTTGAATTTTTATCAGTGTTTGATTTGGGACTCAAGGGTAGCATAGCTTTGAGCGATAGCTTAAATTGACAAGAGGCTCGAGTACTTTATTGTTACAAAATTTCAAGGTTTTATGACGCTCCAGTAAAAAGTTACAAGCATTTGTAGTTGCAAACTTTGATAGGTGTAGGACGTACCGTATAGAAGCTAGGTCCATTTGAAGTTTTATCAGTGTTTGATTTGGGACTCAAGGGCAGGATAGCTTTTAGCGATAGCTTAAATTGACAAGAGGCTCGAGTACTTTATTGTTACAAAATTTCAAGGTTTTATTAAGCATTTGTATGTTGCAAACTTTGATAGGTGTAGGACGTACCGTATAGAAGTTAGGGCCATTTGAAGTTTTATCAATGTTTGATTTGTCACTCAAGGGTAGCATAGCTTTGAGCGATAGCTTAAATTGTCAAGAGGCACGAGTTCTTTATTTTTACAAAATTTCAAGGTTTTATGACGCTCCAGTAAAAAGACACAAGCATTTGTATGTTGCAAACTTTGATAGGTGTAGGACTTACCGTAAAGAAGTTAGGGCCATTTGAAGTCTTATCAGTGTTTGATTTATGACTCAAGGGTAGCATAGCTTTGAGCGATAGCTTAAATTGACAAGAGGCTCGAGTACTTTATTGCTACAAAATTTCAAGGTTTTATGACGCTCCAGTAAAAAGTTGCAAGCATTTGTATG
The DNA here is from genome assembly GCA_920105625.2 of Clusia tigrina. Taxonomy (NCBI): domain Eukaryota; kingdom Metazoa; phylum Arthropoda; class Insecta; order Diptera; family Clusiidae; genus Clusia; species Clusia tigrina. The sequence continues at coordinate 69,799,958 of OV050032.1, forward strand.
TTGCAAACTTTAATATTTGTAAGACGTACCGTATAGAAGTTAGGGCCATTTGAAGTTTTCTCAGTGTTTGATTTGGGACTCAAGGGTAGCATAGCTTTGAGCGATAGCTTAAATTGACAAGAGGCTTGAGTACTTTATTGTTACAAAGTTTCAATGTTTTATGACGCTCCAGTAAAAAGTTACAAGCATTTGTATGCTGCAAACTTTGATAGGTGTAGGACGTACCGTATAGAAGTTAGGGCCATTTGAAGTTTTACCAGTGTTTGATTTGGGACTCAAGGGGAGCATAGCTTTGAGGGATAGCTTAAGTTGACAAGAGGCTCGAGTACTTTATTGTTACAAAATTTCAAGGTTTTATGACGCTCCAGTAAAAAGTTACAAGCATTTGTATGTTGCAAACTTTGATAGGTGTAGGACTTACCGTATAGAAGTTAGGGCCATTTGAAGTTTTATCAGTGTTTGATTTGGGACTCAAGGGGAGCATAGCTTTGAGGGATAGCTTAAGTTGACAAGAGGCTGGAGTACTTTATTGTTACAAAATTTCAAGGTTTTATGACGCTCCAGTAAAAAGTTACAAGCATTTGTATGTTGCAAACTTTGATAGGTGTAGAACGTACCGTATAGAAGCTAGGTCCATTTGAAGTTTTATCAGTGTTTGATTTGGGACTCAAGGGCAGGATAGCTTTTAGCGATAGCTTAAATTGACAAGAGGCTCGAGTACTTTATTGTTACAAAATTTCAAGGTTTTATTAAGCATTTGTATGTTGCAAACTTTGATAGGTGTAGGACGTACCGTATAGAAGTTAGGGCCATTTGAAGTTTTATCAATGTTTGATTTGTCACTCAAGGGTAGCATAGCTTTGAGCGATAGCTTAAATTGTCAAGAGGCTCGAGTACTTTATTGTTACAAAATTTAAAGGTTTATGACGCTCCAGAAAAAAATTACAAGCATTTGTATGTTGCAAACTTTGATAGGTGGAGGACTTACCATCTAGAAGTTAGGGCCATTTGAAGTTTGATCAGTCTTTGATTAGGGACTCAAGGGTAGCATAGCTTTGAGCGATAGCCTTAATTGACAAGAGGCTTGAGGACTCTATTGTTAAAAATTTCAAGGTTTTATGAAGTAAAAAATTTCAAGGTTTTATGACGATTTAGTAAAAGGTTACAAGCATTTGTATGTTGCAAACTTTGATAGGTGTAGGACGTACCGTATAGAAGTTAGGGCCATTTGAAGTTTTACCAGTGTTTGATTTGGGATTCAAGGGTAGCATAGCTTTGAGCGATAGCTTCAATGACAAGAGGCTCGCGTACTTAATTGTTACAAAATTTCAAGGTTTTATGACGCTCCAGTAAAAAGTTACAAGCATTTGTATGTTGCAAACTTTGATAGGTGTAGGACTTACCGTAAAGAAGTTAGGGCCATTTGAAGTTTTATCAGTGTTTGATTTGGGACTCAAGGGGAGCATAGCTTTGAGCGATAGCTTAAGTTGACAAGAGACTCGAGTACTTTATTGTTACAAAATTTCAAGGTTTTATGACGCCCCTTAAAAAGTTACAAGCATTTGTATGTTGCAAACTTTGATAGGTGGAGGACGTACCGTATAGAAGTTAGGGCCATTTGAAGTTTTATCAGTGTTTGATTTGGGACTCAAGGGCAGCATAGCTTTGAGCGATAACTTAAATTGACAAGAGGCTGGAGTACTTTATTGTTACAAAATTTCAAGGTTTTATGACGCTCCAGTAAAAAGTTACAAGCATTTGTATGTTGCAAACTTTGATAGGTGTAGGACGTACCGTATAGAAGTTAGGGCCATTTGAAGTCTTATCAGTGTTTGATTTATGACTCAAGGGTAGCATAGCTTTGAGCGATAGCTTAAATTGACAAGAGGCTCGAGTACTTTATTGTTACAAAATTTCAAGGTTTTATGACGCTCCAGTAAAAAGTTACAAGCATTTGTAGTTGCAAACTTTGATAGGTGTAGGACGTACCGTATAGAAGCTAGGTCCATTTGAAGTTTTATCAGTGTTTGATTTGGGACTCAAGGGCAAGATAGCTTTTAGCGATAGCTTAAATTGACAAGAGGCTCGAGTACTTTATTGTTACAAAATTTCAAGGTTTTATTAAGCATTTGTATGTTGCAAACTTTGATAGGTGTAGGACGTACCGTATAGAAGTTAGGGCCATTTGAAGTTTTATCAATGTTTGATTTGTCACTCAAGGGTAGCATAGCTTTGAGCGATAGCTTAAATTGTCAAGAGGCACGAGTTCTTTATTTTTACAAAATTTCAAGGTTTTATGACGCTCCAGTAAAAAGTTACAAGCATTTGTATGCTGCAAACTTTGATAGGTGTAGGACGTACCGTATAGAAGTTAGAGCCATTTGAAGTTTCATCAGTGTTTGATTTGGGACTCAAGGGTAGCTTAGCTTTAAGCGATAGCTTAAATTGACAAGAGGCTCGAGTACTTTATTGTTACAAAATTTAAAGGTTTTATGACGCTCCAGAAAAAAATTACAAGCATTTGTATGTTGCAAACTTTGATAGGTGGAGGACTTACCATCTAGAAGTTAGGGCCATTTGAAGTTTGATCAGTGTTTGATTAGGGACTCAAGGGTAGCATAGCTTTGAGCGATAGCCTTAATTGACAAGAGGCTTGAGGACTCTATTGTTAAAAATTTCAAGGTTTTATGAAGTAAAAAATTTCAAGGTTTTATGACGATTTAGTAAAAGGTTACAGGCATTTGTATGTTGCAAACTTTGATAGGTGTAGGACGTACCGTATAGAAGTTAGGGCCATTTGAAGTTTTACCAGTGTTTGATTTGGGACTCAAGGGGAGCATAGCTTGGAGGGATAGCTTAAGTTGACAAGAGGCTGGAGTACTTTATTGTTACAAAATTTCAAGGTTTTATGACGCTCCAGTAAAAAGTTACAAGCATTTGTATGTTGCAAACTTTGATAGGTGTAGAACGTACCGTATAGAAGTTAGGGCCATTTGAAGTTTTATCAGTGTTTGATTTGGGACTCTAGGGTAGGATAGCTTTTACCGATAACTTAAATTGACAAGAGGCTCGAGTACTTTATTGTTACAAAATTTCAAGGTTTTATGACGCTCCAGTAAAAAGTTACAAGCATTTGTATGTTGGAAACTTTGATAGGTGTAGGACGTACCGTATAGAAGTTAGGGCCATTTGAAGTTTTCTCAGTGTTTGATTTGGGACTCAAGGGTAGCATAGCTTTGAGCGATAGCTTAAATTGACAAGAGGCTCGAGTACTTTATTGTTACAAAGTTTCAATGTTTTATGACGCTCCAGTAAAAAGTTACAAGCATTTGTATGCTGCAAACTTTGATAGGTGTAGGACGTACTGTATAGAAGTTAGAGCCATTTGAATTTTTATCAGTGTTTGATTTGGGACTCAAGGGTAGCATAGCTTTGAGCGATAGCTTAAATTGACAAGAGGCTCGAGTACTTTATTGTTACAAAATTTCAAGGTTTTATGACGCTCCAGTAAAAAGTTACAAGCATTTGTAGTTGCAAACTTTGATAGGTGTAGGACGTACCGTATAGAAGCTAGGTCCATTTGAAGTTTTATCAGTGTTTGATTTGGAACTCAAGGGCAGGATAGCTTTTAGCGATAGCTTAAATTGACAAGAGGCTCGAGTACTTTATTGTTAAAAAATTTCAAGGTTTTATTAAGCATTTGTATGTTGCAAACTTTGATAGGTGTAGGACGTACCGTATAGAAGTTAGGGCCATTTGAAGTTTTATCAATGTTTGATTTGTCACTCAAGGGTAGCATAGCTTTGAGCGATAGCTTAAATTGTCAAGAGGCACGAGTTCTTTATTTTTACAAAATTTCAAGGTTTTATGACGCTCCAGTAAAAAGTTACAAGCATTTGTATGCTGCAAACTTTGATAGGTGTAGGACGTACCGTATAGAAGTTAGAGCCATTTGAAGTTTCATCAGTGTTTGATTTGGGACTCAAGGGTAGCTTAGCTTTAAGCGATAGCTTAAATTGACAAGAGGCTCGAGTACTTTATTGTTACAAAATTTAAAGGTTTTATGACGCTCCAGAAAAAAATTACAAGCATTTGTATGTTGCAAACTTTGATAGGTGGAGGACTTACCATCTAGAAGTTAGGGCCATTTGAAGTTTGATCAGTGTTTGATTAGGGACTCAAGGGTAGCATAGCTTTGAGCGATAGCCTTAATTGACAAGAGGCTTGAGGACTCTATTGTTAAAAATTTCAAGGTTTTATGAAGTAAAAAATTTCAAGGTTTTATGACGATTTAGTAAAAGGTTACAGGCATTTGTATGTTGCAAACTTTGATAGGTGTAGGACGTACCGTATAGAAGTTAGGGCCATTTGAAGTTTTACCAGTGTTTGATTTGGGATTCAAGGGTAGCATAGCTTTGAGCGATAGCTTCAATTGACAAGAGGCTCGAGTACTTAATTGTTACAAAATTTCAAGGTTTTATGACGCTCCAGTAAAAAGTTACAAGCATTTGTATGTTGCAAACTTTGATAGGTGTAGGACTTACCGTAAAGAAGTTAGGGCCATTTGAAGTTTTACCAGTGTTTGATTTGGGATTCAAGGGCAGCATTGCTTTGAGCGATAACTTAAATTGACAAGAGGCTGGAGTACTTTATTGTTACAAAATTTCAAGGTTTTATGACGCTGCAGTAAAAAGTTACAAGCATTTGTGTGTTGCAAACTTTGATAGGTGTAGGACGTACCGTATAGAAGTTAGGGCCATTTGAAGTCTTATCAGTGTTTGATTTATGACTCAAGGGTAGCATAGCTTTGAGCGATAGCTTAAATTGACAAGAGGCTCGAGTACTTTATTGCTACAAAATTTCAAGGTTTTATGACGCTCCAGTAAAAAGTTGCAAGCATTTGTATGTTGCAAACTTTAATATTTGTAAGACGTACCGTATAGAAGTTAGGGCCATTTGAAGTTTTCTCAGTGTTTGATTTGGGACTCAAGGGTAGCATAGCTTTGAGCGATAGCTTAAATTGACAAGAGGCTTGAGTACTTTATTGTTACAAAGTTTCAATGTTTTATGACGCTCCAGTAAAAAGTTACAAGCATTTGTATGCTGCAAACTTTGATAGGTGTAGGACGTACCGTATAGAAGTTAGAGCCATTTGAATTTTTATCATTGTTTGATTTGGGACTTAAGGGTAGCATAGCTTTGAGCGATAGCTTAAATTGACAAGAGGCTCGAGTACTTTATTGTTACAAAATTTAAAGGTTTTATGACGCTCCAGAAAAAAGTTACAAGCATTTGTATGTTGCAAACTTTGATAGGTGGAGGACTTACCGTCTAGAAGTTAGGGCCATTTGAAGATTTATCAGTGTTTGATTGGGGACTCAAGGGTAGCATAGCTTTGAGTGATAGCTTAAATTGACAAGAGACTTGAGTACTCTATTGTTAAAAATTTCAAGGTTTTATGAAGTAAAAAATTTCAAGGTTTTATGACGATCCAGTAAAAGGTTACAAGCATTTGTATGCTGTAAACTTTGATAGGTGTAGGACGTACCGTATAGAAGTTAGGGCCATTTGAAGTTTTACCAGTGTCTGATTTGGGATTCAAGGGTAGCATAGCTTTGAGCGATAGCTTAAATTGACAAGAGGCTCGAGTACTTTATTGTTACAAAATTTCAAGGTTTTATGACGCTCCAGTAAAAAGTTACAAGCATTTGTATGCTGCAAACTTTGATAGGTGTAGGACGTACCGTATAGAAGTTAGAGCCATTTGAATTTTTATCAGTGTTTGATTTGGGACTCAAGGGTAGCATAGCTTTGAGCGATAGCTTAAATTGACAAGAGGCTCGAGTACTTTATTGTTACAAAATTTCAAAGTTTTATGATGCTCCAGTAAAAAGTTACAAGCATTTGTAGTTGCAAACTTTGATTGGTGTTGGACGTACCGTATAGAAGCTAGGTCCATTTGAAGTTTTATCAGTGTTTGATTTGGGACTCAAGGGCAGGATAGCTTTTAGCGATAGCTTAAATTGACAAGAGGCTCGAGTACTTTATTGTTACAAAATTTCAATGTTTTATTAAGCATTTGTATGTTGCAAACTTTGATAGGTGTAGGACGTACCGTATAGAAGTTAGGGCCATTTGAAGTTTTATCAATGTTTGATTTGTCACTCAAGGGTAGCATAGCTTTGAGCGATAGCTTAAATTGTCAAGAGGCACGAGTTCTTTATTTTTACCAAATTTCAAGGTTTTATGACGCTCCAGTAAAAAGTTACAAGCATTTGTATGCTGCAAACTTTGATAGGTGTAGGACGTACCGTATAGAAGTTAGAGCCATTTGAAGTTTCATCAGTGTTTGATTTGGGACTCAAGGGTAGCTTAGCTTTAAGCGATAGCTTAAATTGACAAGAGGCTCGAGTACTTTATTGTTACAAAATTTAAAGGTTTTATGACGCTCCAGAAAAAAATTACAAGCATTTGTATGTTGCAAACTTTGATAGGTGGAGGACTTACCATCTAGAAGTGAGGGCCATTTGAAGTTTGATCAGTGTTTGATTAGGGACTCAAGGGTAGCATAGCTTTGAGCGATAGCCTTAATTGACAAGAGGCTTGAGGACTCTATTGTTAAAAATTTCAAGGTTTTATGAAGTAAAAAATTTCAACGTTTTATGACGATTTAGTAAAAGGTTACAAGCATTTGTATGTTGCAAACTTTGATAGGTGTAGGACGTACCGTATAGAAGTTAGGGCCATTTGAAGTTTTACCAGTGTTTGATTTGGGATTCAAGGGTAGCATAGCTTTGAGCGATAGCTTCAATTGACAAGAGGCTCGAGTACTTAATTGTTACAAAATTTCAAGGATTTATGACGCTCCAGTAAAAAGTTACAAGCATTTGTATGTTGCAAACTTTGATAGGTGTAGGACTTACCGTAAAGAAGTTAGGGCCATTTGAAGTTTTATCAGTGTTTGATTTGGGACTCAAGGGGAGCATAGCTTTGAGCGATAGCTTAAGTTGACAAGAGGCTCGAGTACTTTATTGTTACAAAATTTCAAGGTTTTATGACGCCCCTTAAAAAGTTACAAGCATTTGTATGTTGCAAACTTTGATAGGTGGAGGACGTACCGTATAGAAGTTAGGGCCATTTGAAGTTTTATCAGTGTTTGATTTGGGACTCAAGGGCAGCATAGCTTTGAGCGATAACTTAAATTGACAAGAGGCTGGAGTACTTTATTGTTACAAAATTTCAAGGTTTTATGACGCTCCAGTAAAAAGTTACAAGCATTTGTATGTTGCAAACTTTGATAGGTGTAGGACGTACCGTATAGAAGTTAGGGCCATTTGAAGTCTTATCAGTGTTTGATTTATGACTCAAGGGTAGCATAGCTTTGAGCGATAGCTTAAATTGACAAGAGGCTCGAGTACTTTATTGCTACAAAATTTCAAGGTTTTATGACGCTCCAGTAAAAAGTTGCAAGCATTTGTATGTTGCAAACTTTAATATTTGTAAGACGTACCGTATAGAAGTTAGGGCCATTTGAAGTTTTCTCAGTGTTTGATTTGGGACGCAAGGGTAGCATAGCTTTGAGCGATAGCTTAAATTGACAAGAGGCTTGAGTACTTTATTGTTACAAAGTTTCAATGTTTTATGACGCTCCAGTAAAAAGCTACAAGCATTTGTATGCTGCAAACTTTGATAGGTGTAGGACGTACCGTATAGAAGTTAGAGCCATTTGAATTTTGATCATTGTTTGATTTGGGACTCAAGGGCAGGATAGCTTTTAGCGATAGCTTAAATTGACAAGAGGCTCGAGTACTTTATTGTTACAAAATTTCAAGGTTTTATTAAGCATTTGTATGTTGCAAACTTTGATAGGTGTAGGACGTACCGTATAGAAGTTAGGGCCATTTGAAGTTTTATCAATGTTTGATTTGTCACTCAAGGGTAGCATAGCTTTGAGCGATAGCTTACATTGTCAAGAGGCACGAGTTCTTTATTTTTACAAAATTTCAAGGTTTTATGACGCTCCAGTAAAAAGTTACAAGCATTTGTATGCTGCAAACTTTGATAGGTGTAGGACGTACCGTATAGAAGTTAGAGCCATTTGAAGTTTCATCAGTGTTTGATTTGGGACTCAAGGGTAGCTTAGCTTTAAGCGATAGCTTAAATTGACAAGAGGCTCGAGTACTTTATTGTTACAAAATTTAAAGGTTTTATGACGCTCCAGAAAAAAATTACAAGCATTTGTATGTTGCAAACTTTGATAGGTGGAGGACTTACCATCTAGAAGTTAGGGCCATTTGAAGTTTGATCAGTGTTTGATTAGGGACTCAAGGGTAGCATAGCTTTGAGCGATAGCCTTAATTGACAAGAGGCTTGAGGACTCTATTGTTAAAAATTTCAAGGTTTTATGAAGTAATAAATTTCAAGGTTTTATGACGATTTAGTAAAAGGTTACAAGCATTTGTATGTTGCAAACTTTGATAGGTGTAGGACGTACCGTATAGAAGTTAGGGCCATTTGAAGTTTTACCAGTGTTTGATTTGGGATTCAAGGGTAGCATAGCTTTGAGCGATAGCTTCAATTGACAAGAGGCTCGAGTACTTAATTGTTACAAAATTTCAAGGTTTTATGACGCTCCAGTAAAAAGTTACAAGCATTTGTATGTTGGAAACTTTGATAGGTGTAGGACTTACCGTAAAGAAGTTAGGGCCATTTGAAGTTTTATCATTGTTTGATTTGGGACTCAAGGGGAGCATAGCTTTGAGCGATAGCTTAAGTTGACAAGAGGCTCGAGTACTTTATTGTTACAAAATTTCAAGGTTTTATGACGCCCCTTAAAAAGTTACAAGCATTTGTATGTTGCAAACTTTGATAGGTGGAGGACGTACCGTATAGAAGTTAGGGCCATTTGAAGTTTTATCAGTGTTTGATTTGGGACTCAAGGGCAGCATAGCTTTGAGCGATAACTTAAATTGACAAGAGGCTGGAGTACTTTATTGTTACAAAATTTCAAGGTTTTATGACGCTCCAGTAAAAAGTTACAAGCATTTGTATGTTGCAAACTTTGATTGGTGTAGGACGTACCGTATCGAAGTTAGGGCCATTTGAAGTCTTATCAGTGTTTGATTTATGACTCAAGGGTAGCATAGCTTTGAGCGATAGCTTAAATTGACAAGAGGCTCGAGTACTTTATTGCTACAAAATTTCAAGGTTTTATGACGCTCCAGTAAAAAGTTGCAAGGATTTGTATGTTGCAAACTTTAATATTTGTAAGACGTACCGTATAGAAGTTAGGGCCATTTGAAGTTTTCTCAGTGTTTGATTTGGGACTCAAGGGTAGCATAGCTTTGAGCGATAGCTTAAATTGACAAGAGGCTTGAGTACTTTATTGTTACAAAGTTTCAATGTTTTATGACGCTCCAGTAAAAAGCTACAAGCATTTGTATGCTGCAAACTTTGATAGGTGTAGGACGTACCGTATAGAAGTTAGAGCCATTTGAATTTTTATCTTTGTTTGATTTGGGACTCAAGGGTAGCATAGCTTTGAGCGATAGCTTAAATTGACAAGAGGCTCGAGTACTTTATTGTTACAAAATTTAAAGGTTTTATGACGCTCCAGAAAAAAGTTACAAGCATTTGTATGTTGCAAACTTTGATAGGTGGAGGACTTACCGTCTAGAAGTTAGGGCCATTCGAAGATTTATCAGTGTTTGATTGGGGACTCAAGGGTAGCATAGCTTTGAGCGATAGCTTAAATTGACAAGAGACTTGAGTACTCTATTGATAAAAATTTCAAGGTTTTATGAAGTAAAAAATTTCAAGGTTTTATGACGATCCAGTAAAAGGTTATAAGCATTTGTATGCTGTAAACTTTGATAGGTGTAGGACGTACCGTATAGAAGTTAGGGCCATTTGAAGTTTTACCAGTGTTTGATTTGGGATTCAAGGGTAGCATAGCTTTGAGCGATAGCTTAAATTGACAAGAGGCTCGAGTACTTTATTGTTACAAAATTTCAAGGTTTTATGACGCTCCAGTAAAAAGTTACAAGCATTTGTATGCTGCAAACTTTGATAGGTGTAGGACGTACCGTATAGAAGTTAGAGCCATTTGAATTTTTATCAGTGTTTGATTTGGGACTCAAGGGTAGCATAGCTTTGAGCGATAGCTTAAATTGACAAGAGGCTCGAGTACTTTATTGTTACAAAATTTCAAGGTTTTATGACGCTCCAGTAAAAAGTTACAAGCATTTGTAGTTGCAAACTTTGATAGGTGTAGGACGTACCGTATAGAAGCTAGGTCCATTTGAAGCTTTATCAGTGTTTGATTTGGGACTCAAGGGCAGGATAGCTTTTAGCGATAGCTTAAATTGACAAGAGGCTCGAGTACTTTATTGTTACAAAATTTCAAGGTTTTATTAAGCATTTGTATGTTGCAAACTTTGATAGGTGTAGGACGTACCGTATAGAAGTTAGGGCCATTTGAAGTTTTATCAATGTTTGATTTGTCACTCAAGGGTAGCATAGCTTTGAGCGATAGCTTAAATTGTCAAGAGCCACGAGTTCTTTATTTTTACAAAATTTCAAGGTTTTATGACGCTCCAGTAAAAAGTTACAAGCATTTGTATGCTGCAAACTTTGATAGGTGTAGGACGTACCGTATAGAAGTTAGAGCCATTTGAAGTTTTATCAGTGTTTGATTTGGGACTCAAGGGTAGCTTAGCTTTAAGCGATAGCTTAAATTGACAAGAGGCTCGAGTACTTTATTGTTACAAAATTTAAAGGTTTTATGACGCTCCAGAAAAAAATTACAAGCATTTGTATGTTGCAAACTTTGATAGGTGGAGGACTTACCATCTAGAAGTTAGGGCCATTTGAAGTTTGATCAGTGTTTGATTAGGGACTCAAGGGTAGCATAGCTTTGAGCGATAGCCTTAATTGACAAGAGGCTTGAGGACTCTATTGTTAAAAATTTCAAGGTTTTATGAAGTAAAAAATTTCAAGGTTTTATGACGCTCCAGTAAAAAGTTACAAGCATTTGTATGTTGCAAACTTTGATAGGTGTAGGACGTACCGTATAGAAGTTAGGGCCATTTGAAGTCTTATCAGTGTTTGATTTATGACTCAAGGGTAGCATAGCTTTGAGCGATAGCTTAAATTGACAAGAGGCTCGAGTACTTTATTGCTACAAATATTCAAGGTTTTATGACGCTCCAGTAAAAAGTTGCAAGCATTTGTATGTTGCAAACTTTAATATTTGTAAGACGTACCGTATAGAAGTTAGGGCCATTTGAAGTTTTCTCAGTGTTTGATTTGGGACTCAAGGGTAGCATAGCTTTGAGCGATAGCTTAAATTGACAAGAGGCTTGAGTACTTTATTGTTACAAAGTTTCAATGTTTTATGACGCTCCAGCAAAAAGTTACAAGCATTTGTATGCTGCAAACTTTGATAGGTGTAGGACGTACCGTATAGAAGTTAGAGCCGTTTGAATTTTTATCATTGTTTGATTTGGGACTCAAGGGTAGCATAGCTTTGAGCGATAGCTTAAATTGACAAGAGGCTCGAGTACTTTATTGTTACAAAATTTAAAGGTTTTATGACGCTCCAGAAAAAAGTTACAAGCATTTGTATGTTGCAAACTTTGATAGGTGGAGGACTTACCGTCTAGAAGTTAGGGCCATTTGAAGATTTATCAGTGTTTGATTGGGGACTCAAGGGTAGCATAGCTTTGAGCGATAGCTTAAATTGACAAGAGACTTGAGTACTCTATTGTTAAAAACTTCAAGGTTTTATGAAGTAAAAAATTTCAAGGTTTTATAACGATCCAGTAAAAGGTTACAAGCATTTGTATGCTGTAAACGTTGATAGGTGTAGGACGTACCGTATAGAAGTTAGGGCCATTTGAAGTTTTACCAGTGTTTGATTTGGGATTCAAGGGTAGCATAGCTTTGAGCGATAGCTTAAATTGACAAGAGGCTCGAGTACTTTATTGTTACAAAATTTCAAGTTTTTATGACGCTCCAGTAAAAAGTTACAAGCATTTGTATGTTGCAAACTTTGATAGGTGTAGGACTTACCGTATAGAAGTTAGGGCCATTTGAAGTTTTATCAGTGTTTGATTTGGGACTCAAGGGGAGCATAGCTTTAAGCGATAGCTTAAGTTGACAAGAGGCTCGAGTACTTTATTGTTACAAAATTTCAAGGTTTTATGACGCTCCAGTAAAAAGTTACAAGCATTTGTATGTTGCAAACTTTGATAGGTGTAGGACGTACCGTATAGAAGTTAGGGCCATTTGAAGTTTTATCAGTGTTTGATTTGGGACTCAAGGGTAGGATAGCTTTTAGCGATAACTTAAATTGACAAGAGGCTCGAGTACTTTATTGTTACAAAATTTCAAGGTTTTATGACGCTCCAGTAAAAAGTTACAAGCATTTGTTTGTTGCAAACTTTGATAGTTGTAGGACGTACCGTATAGAAGTTAGGGCCATTTGAAGTTTTATTAGTGTTTGATTTGTGACTCAAGGGTAGCATAGCTTTGAGCGATAGCTTAAATTGACAAGAGGCTCGAGTACTTTATTGTTACAAAATTTCAAGGTTTTATGACGCCCCTTAAAAAGTTACAAGCATTTGTAAGTTGCAAACTTTGATAGGTGGAGGACGTACCGTATAGAAGTTACGGCCTTTGAAGTTTTATCAGTGTTTGATTTGGGACTCAAGGGTAGCATAGCTTTGAGCGATAGCTTAAATTGACAAGAGGCTCGAGTACTTTATTGTTACAAAATTTCAAGGTTTTATGACGCTCCAGTAAAAAGTTACAAGCATTTGTATGTTGCAAACTTTGATAGGTGTAGGACGTACCGTATAGAAGTTAGGGCCATTTGAAGTTTTATCAGTGTTTGATTTGGGACTCAAGGGTAGGATAGCTTTTAGCGATAGCTTAAATTGACAAGAGGCTCGAGTACTTTATTGTTACAAAATTTCAAGGTTTTATGACGCTCCAGTAAAAAGTAACCAGCATTTGTATGTTGCCAACTTTGATAGGTGTAGGACGTACCATATAGAAGTTAGGGCCATTTGAAGCTTTATCAGTGTTTGATTTGTGACTCAAGGGTAGCATAGCTTTCAGCGCTAGCTTAAATTGACAAGAGGCTCGAGTACTTTATTGTTACAAAATTTCAAGGTTTTATGACGCTCCAGTAAAAAGTTACAAGCATTTGTATGTTGCAAACTTTGATAGGTGTAGGACGTACCGTATAGAAGTTAGAGCCATTTGAAGTTTTATCAGTGTTTGATTTGGGACTCAAGGGTAGCATAGCTTTGAGCGATAGCTTAAATTGACAAGAGGCTCGATTACTTTATTGTTACAAAATTTATAGGTTTTATGACGGTCCAGAAAAAAGTTACAAGCATTTATATGTTGCAAACTTTGATAGGTGGAGGACTTACCGTCTAGAAGTTAGGGCCATTTGAAGTTTTATCAGTGTTTGATTGGGGACTCAAGGGTAGCATAGCTTTGAGCGATAGCTTAAATTGACAAGAGACTTGAGTACTCTATTGTTAAAAATTTCAAGGTTTTATGAAGTAAAAAATTTCAAGGTTTTATGACGATCCAGTGAAAGGTTACAGGCATTTGTATGCTGTAAACTTTGATAGGTGTAGGACGTACCGTATAGAAGTTAGGGCCAATTGAAGTTTTACCAGTGTTTGATTTGGGATTCAAGGGTAGCATAGCTTTGAGCGATAGCTTAAATTGACAAGAGGCTCGAGAACTTTATTGTTACAAAATTTCAAGGTTTTATGACGCTCCAGTAAAAAGTTACAAGCATTTGTATGTAGCAAACTGTGATATGTGTAGGACTTACCGTATAGAAGTTAGGGCCATTTGAAGTTTTATCAGTGTTTGATTTGGGACTCAAGGGGAGCATAGCTTTGAGCGATAGCTTAAGTTGACAAGAGGCTCGAGTACTTTATTGTTACAAAATTTCAAGGTTTTATGACGCTCCAGTAAAAAGTTGCAAGCATTTGTATGTTGCAAACTTTGATAGGTGTAGGACGTACCGTATAGAAGTCAGGGCCATTTGAAGTTTTATTAGTGTTTGATTTGTGACTCAAGGGTAGCATAGCTTTGAGCGATAGCTTAAATTGACAAGAGGCTCGAGTACTTTATTGTTACAAAATTTCAAGGTTTTATGACGCTCCAGTAAAAAGTTACAAGCATTTGTATGTTGCAAACTTTGATAGGTGGAGGACGTACCGTATAGAAGTTATGGCCATTTGAAGTTTTATCAGTGTTTGATTTGGGACTCAAGGGCAGCATAGCTTTGAGCGATAACTTAAATTGCCAAGAGGCTCGAGTACTTTATTGTTACAAAATTTAAAGGTTTTATGACGCTCCAGAAAAAAGTTACAAGCATTTGTATGTTGCAAACTTTGATAGGTGTAGGACTTACCGTCTAGAAGTTAGGACCATTTGAAGATTTATCAGTGTTTGATTGGGGACTCAAGGGTAGCATAGCTTTGAGCGATAGCTTAAATTGACAAGAGACTTGAGTACTCTATTGTTAAAAATTTCAAGGTTTTATGAAGTAAAAAATTTCAAGGTTTTATGACGATCCAGTAAAAGGTTACAAGCATTTGTATGCTGTAAACTTTGATAGGTGTAGGACGTACCGTATAGAAGTTAGGGCCATTTGAAGTTTTACCAGTGTTTGATTTGGGATTCAAGGGTAGCATAGCTTTGAGCGATAGCTTAAATTGACAAGAGGCTCGAGTACTTTATTGTTACAAAATTTCAAGGTTTTATGACGCTCCAGTAAAAAGTTACAAGCATTTGTATGCTGCAAACTTTGATAGGTGTAGGACGTACCGTATAGAAGTTAGAGCCATTTGAATTTTTATCAGTGTTTGATTTGGGACTCAAGGGTAGCATAGCTTTGAGCGATAGCTTAAATTGACAAGAGGCTCGAGTACTTTATTGTTACAAAATTTCAAGGTTTTATGACGCTCCAGTAAAAAGTTACAAGCATTTGTAGTTGCAAACTTTGATAGGTGTAGGACGTACCGTATAGAAGCTAGGTCAATTTGAAGCTTTATCAGTGTTTCATTTGGGACTCAAGGGCAGGATAGCTTTGAGCGATAGCTTAAATTGACAAGAGGCTCGAGTATTTTATTGTTACAAAATTTCAAGGTTTTATTAAGCATTTGTATGTTGCAAACTTTGATAGGTGTAGGACTTACCGTATAGAAGTTAGGGCCATTTGAAGTTTTATCAATGTTTGATTTGTCACTCAAGGGTAGCATAGCTTTGAGCGATAGCTTAAATTGACAAGAGGCTCGAGTACTTAATTGTTACAAAATTTCAAGGTTTTATGACGCTCCAGTAAAAAGTTACAAGCATTTGTATGTTGCAAACTTTGATAGGTGTAGGACTTACCGTATAGAAGTTAGGGCCATTTGAAGTTTTATCAGTGTTTGATTTGGGACTGAAGGGGAGCATAGCTTTGAGCGATAGCTTAAGTTGACAAGAGGCTCGAGTGCTTTATTGTTACAAAATTTCAAGGTTTTATGACGCCCCTTAAAAAGTTACAAGCATTTGTATGTTGCAAACTTTGATAGGTGGAGGACGTACCGTATAGAAGTTAGGGCCATTTGAAGTTTTATCAGTGTTTGATTTGGGACTCAAGGGCAGCATAGCTTTGAGCGATAACTTAAATTGACAAGAGGCTGGAGTACTTTATTGGTACAAAATTTCAAGGTTTTATGACGCTCCAGTAAAAAGTTACAAGCATTTGTATGTTGCAAACTTTGATAGGTGTAGGACGTACCGTATAGAAGTTAGGGCCATTTGAAGTCTTATCAGTGTTTGATTTATGACTCAAGGGTAGCATAGCTTTGAGCGATAGCTTAAATTGACAAGAGGCTCGAGTACTTTATTGCTACAAATTTTCAAGGTTTTATGACGCTCCAGTAAAAAGTTGCAAGCATTTGTATGTTGCAAACTTTAATATATGTAAGACGTACCGTATAGAAGTTAGGGCCATTTGAAGTTTTCTCAGTGTTTGATTTGGGACTCAAGGGTAGCATAGCTTTGAGCGATAGCTTAAATTGACAAGAGGCTTGACTACTTTATTGTTACAAAGTTTCAATGTTTTATGACGCTCCAGTAAAAAGTTACAAGCATTTGTATGCTGCAAACTTTGATAGGTGTAGGACGTACCGTATAGAAGTTAGAGCCATTTGAATTTTTATCATTGTTTGATTTGGGACTCAAGGGTAGCATAGCTTTGAGCGATAGCTTAAATTGACAAGAGGCTCGAGTACTTCATTGTTACAAAATTTAAAGGTTTTATGACGCTCCAGAAAAAAGTTACAAGCATTTGTATGTTGCAAACTTTGATAGGTGGAGGACTTACCGTCTAGAAGTTAGGGCCATTTGAAGATTTATCAGTGTTTGATTGGGGACTCAAGGGTAGCATAGCTTTGAGCGATAGCTTAAATTGACAAGAGACTTGAGTACTCTATTGTTAAAAATTTCAAGGTTTTATGGAGTAAAAAATTTCAAGGTTTTATGACGATCCAGTAAAAGGTTACAAGCATTTGTATGCTGTAAACGTTGATAGGTGTAGGACGTACCGTATAGAAGTAAGGGCCATTTGAAGTTTTACCAGTGTTTGATTTGGGATTCAAGGGTAGCATAGCTTTGAGCGATAGCTTAAATTGACAAGAGGCTCGAGTACTTTATTGTTACAAAATTTAAAGGTTTTATGACGCTCCAGAAAAAAATTACAAGCATTTGTATGTTGCAAACTTTGATAGGTGGAGGACTTACCATCTAGAAGTTAGGGCCATTTGAAGTTTGATCAGTGTTTGATTAGGGACTCAAGGGTAGCATAGCTTTGAGCGATAGCCTTAATTGACAAGAGGCTTGAGGACTCTATTGTTAAAAATTTCAAGGTTTTATGAAGTAAAAAATTTCAAGGTTTTATGACGATTTAGTAAAAGGTTACAAGCATTTGTATGTTGCAAACTTTGATAGGTGTAGGACGTACCGTATAGAAGTTAGGGCCATTTGAAGTTTTACCAGTGTTTGATTTGGGATTCAAGGGTAGCATAGCTTTGAGCGATAGCTTCAATTGACAAGAGGCTCGAGTACTTAATTGTTACAAAATTTCAAGGTTTTATGACGCTCCAGTAAAAAGTTACAAGCATTTGTATGTTGCAAACTTTGATAGGTGTAGGACTTACCGTATAGAAGTTAGGGCCATTTGAAGTTTTATCAGTGTTTGATTTGGGACTGAAGGGGAGCATAGCTTTGAGCGATAGCTTAAGTTGACAAGAGGCTCGAGTGCTTTATTGTTACAAAATTTCAAGGTTTTATGACGCCCCTTAAAAAGTTACAAGCATTTGTATGTTGCAAACTTTGATAGGTGGAGGACGTACCGTATAGAAGTTAGGGCCATTTGAAGTTTTATCAGTGTTTGATTTGGGACTCAAGGGTAGCATAGCTTTGAGCGATAGCTTAAATTGACAAGAGACTTGAGTACTCTATTGTTAAAAATTTCAAGGTTTTATGAAGTAAAAAATTTCAAGGTTTTATGACGATCCAGTAAAAGGTTACAAGCATTTGTATGCTGTAAACGTTGATAGGTGTAGGACGTACCGTATAGAAGTAAGGGCCATTTGAAGTTTTACCAGTGTTTGATTTGGGATTCAAGGGTAGCATAGCTTTGAGCGATAGCTTAAATTGACAAGAGGCTCGAGTACTTTATTGTTACAAAATTTCAAGGTTTTATGACGCTCCAGTAAAAAGTTACAAGCATTTGTATGTTGCAAACTTTGATAGGTGTAGGACTTACCGTATAGAAGTTAGGGCCATTTGAAGTTTTATCAGTGTTTGATTTGGGATTCAAGGGGAGCATAGCTTTAAGCGATAGCTTAAGTTGACAAGAGGCTCGAGTACTTTATTGTTACAAAATTTCAAGGTTTTATGACGCTCCAGTAAAAAGTTACAAGCATTTGTATGTTGCAAACTTTGATAGGTGTAGGACGTACCGTATAGAAGTTAGGGCCATTTGAAGTTTTATCAGTGTTTGATTTGGGACTCAAGGGTAGGATAGCTTTTAGCGATAACTTAAATTGACAAGAGGCTCGAGTACTTTATTGTTACAAAATTTCAAGGTTTTATGACGCTCCAGTAAAAAGTTACAAGCATTTGTTTGTTGCAAACTTTGATAGGTGTAGGACGTACCGTATAGAAGTTAGGGCCATTTGAAGTTTTATTAGTGTTTGATTTGTGACTCAAGGGTAGCATAGCTTTGAGCGATAGCTTAAATTGACAAGAGGCTCGAGTACTTTATTGTTACAAAATTTCAAGGTTTTATGACGCCCCTTAAAAAGTTACAAGCATTTGTAAGTTGCAAAATGTGATAGGTGGAGGACGTACCGTATAGAAGTTACGACCTTTGAAGTTTTATCAGTGTTTGATTTGGGACTCAAGGGTAGCATAGCTTTGAGCGATAGCTTAAATTGACAAGAGGCTCGAGTACTTTATTGTTACAAAATTTCAAGGTTTTATGACGCTCCAGTAAAAAGTTACAAGCATTTGTATGTTGCAAACTTTGATAGGTGTAGGACGTACCGTATAGAAGTTAGGGCCATTTGAAGTTTTATCAGTGTTTGATTTGGGACTCAAGGGTAGGATAGCTTTTAGCGATAGCTTAAATTGACAAGAGGCTCGAGTACTTTATTGTTACAAAATTTCAAGGTTTTATGACGCTCCAGTAAAAAGTAACCAGCATTTGTATGTTGCCAACTTTGATAGGTGTAGGACGTACCATATAGAAGTTAGGGCCATTTGAAGCTTTATCAGTGTTTGATTTGTGACTCAAGGGTAGCATAGCTTTGAGCGATAGCTTAAATTGACAAGAGGCTCGAGTACTTCATTGTTACAAAATTTAAAGGTTTTATGACGCTCCAGAAAAAAGTTACAAGCATTTGTATGTTGCAAACTTTGATAGGTGGAGGACTTACCGTCTAGAAGTTAGGGCCATTTGAAGATTTATCAGTGTTTGATTGGGGACTCAAGGGTAGCATAGCTTTGAGCGATAGCTTAAATTGACAAGAGACTTGAGTACTCTATTGTTAAAAATTTCAAGGTTTTATGAAGTAAAAAATTTCAAGGTTTTATGACGATCCAGTAAAAGGTTACAAGCATTTGTATGCTGTAAACGTTGATAGGTGTAGGACGTACCGTATAGAAGTAAGGGCCATTTGAAGTTTTACCAGTGTTTGATTTGGGATTCAAGGGTAGCATAGCTTTGAGCGATAGCTTAAATTGACAAGAGGGTCGAGTACTTTATTGTTACAAAATTTCAAGGTTTTATGACGCTCCAGTAAAAAGTTACAAGCATTTGTATGTTGCAAACTTTGATAGGTGTAGGACTTACCGTATAGAAGTTAGGGCCATTTGAAGTTTTATCAGTGTTTGATTTGGGATTCAAGGGGAGCATAGCTTTAAGCGATAGCTTAAGTTGACAAGAGGCTCGAGTACTTTATTGTTACAAAATTTCAAGGTTTTATGACGCTCCAGTAAAAAGTTACAAGCATTTGTATGTTGCAAACTTTGATAGGTGTAGGACGTACCGTATAGAAGTTAGGGCCATTTGAAGTTTTATCAGTGTTTGATTTGGGACTCAAGGGTAGGATAGCTTTTAGCGATAACTTAAATTGACAAGAGGCTCGAGTACTTTATTGTTACAAAATTTCAAGGTTTTATGACGCTCCAGTAAAAAGTTACAAGCATTTGTTTGTTGCAAACTTTGATAGGTGTAGGACGTACCGTATAGAAGTTAGGGCCATTTGAAGTTTTATTAGTGTTTGATTTGTGACTCAAGGGTAGCATAGCTTTGAGCGATAGCTTAAATTGACAAGAGGCTCGAGTACTTTATTGTTACAAAATTTCAAGGTTTTATGACGCTCCAGTAAAAAGTTACAAGCATTTGTATGTTGCAAACTTTGATAGGTGTAGGACGTACCGTATAGAAGTTAGAGCCATTTGAAGTTTTATCAGTGTTTGATTTGGGACTCAAGGGTAGCATAGCTTTGAGCGATAGCTTAAATTGACAAGAGGCTCGATTACTTTATTGTTACAAAATTTAAAGGTTTTATGACGCTCCAGAAAAAAGTTACAAGCATTTGTATGTTGCAAACTTTGATAGGTGGAGGACTTACCGTCTAGAAGTTAGGGCCATTTGAAGTTTTATCAGTGTTTGATTGGGGACTCAAGGGTAGCATAGCTTTGAGCGATAGCTTAAATTGACAAGAGACTTGAGTACTCTATTGTTAAAAATTTCAAGGTTTTATGAAGTAAAAAATTTCAAGGTTTTATGACGATCCAGTAAAAGGTTACAGTCATTTGTATGCTGTAAACTTTGATAGGTGTAGGACGTACCGTATAGAAGTTAGGGCCAATTGAAGTTTTACCAGTGTTTGATTTGGGATTCAAGGGTAGCATAGCTTTGAGCGATAGCTTAAATTGACAAGAGGCTCGAGAACTTTATTGTTACAAAATTTCAAGGTTTTATGACGCTCCAGTAAAAAGTTACAAGCATTTGTATGTAGCAAACTTTGATAGGTGTAGGACTTACCGTATAGAAGTTAGGGCCATTTGAAGTTTTATCAGTGTTTGATTTGGGACTCAAGGGGAGCATAGCTTTGAGCGATAGCTTAAATTGACAAGAGGCTCGAGTACTTTATTGTTACAAAATTTCAAGGTTTTATGACGCTCCAGTAAAAAGTTACAAGCATTTGTATGTTGCAAACTTTGATAGATGTAGGACGTACGTTTAGAAGTTAGGGCCATTTGAAGTTTTACCAGTGTTTGATTTGGGACTCAAGGGTAGCATAGCTTTGAGCGATATCGTAAATTGACAAGAGGCTCGAGTACTTTATTGTTACAAAATTTCAAGGTTTTATGACGCTCCAGTAAAAAGTTACAAGCATTTGTATGTTGCAAAGTTTGATAGGTGTAGGACGTACCATATAGAAGTTAGGGCCATTTGAAGTTTTATCAGTGTTTGATTTGGGACTCAAGGGTAGCATAGCTTTGAGCGATAGCTTAAATTGACAAGAGGCTCGAGTACTTTATTGTTACAAAATTTCAAGGTTTTATGACGCTCCAGTAAAAAGTTAGAAGCATTTGTATGTTGCAAACTTTGATAGGTGGAGGACGTACCGTATAGAAGTTACGGCCATTTGAAGTTTTATCAGTGTTTGATTTGGGACTCAAGGATAGCATAGCTTTGAGCGATAGCTTAAATTGACAAGAGGCTCGAGTACTTTATTGTTACAAAATTTCAAGGTTTTATGACGCTCCAGTAAAAAGTTACAAGCATTTGTATGTTGCAAACTTTGATAGGTGTAGGACGTACCGTATAGAAGTTACGGCAATTTGAAGTTTTATCAGTGTTTGATTTGGGTCTCAAGGGTAGCATAGCTTTGAGCGATAGCTTAAATTGACAAGAGACTTGAGTACTCTATTGTTAAAAATTTCAAGGTTTTATGAAGTAAAAAATTTCAAGGTTTTATGACGATCCAGTAAAAGGTTACAAGCATTTGTATGCTGTAAACGTTGATAGGTGTAGGACGTATCGTATAGAAGTTAGGGCCATTTGAAGTTTTACCAGTGTTTGATTTGGGATTCAAGGGTAGCATAGCTTTGAGCGATAGCTTAAATTGACAAGAGGCTCGAGTACTTTATTGTTACAAAATTTCAAGGTTTTATGACGCTCCAGTAAAAAGTTACAAGCATTTGTATGTTGCAAACTTTGATAGGTGTAGGACTTACCGTATAGAAGTTAGGGCCATTTGAAGTTTTATCAGTGTTTGATTTGGGACTCAAGGGGAGCATAGCTTTAAGCGATAGCTTAAGTTGACAAGAGGCTCGAGTACTTTATTGTTACAAAATTTCAAGGTTTTATGACGCTCCAGTAAAAAGTTACAAGCATTTGTATGTTGCAAACTTTGATAGGTGTAGGACGTACCGTATAGAAGTTAGGGCCATTTGAAGTTTTATCAGTGTTTGATTTCGGACTCAAGGGTAGGATAGCTTTTAGCGATAACTTAAATTGACAAGAGCCTCGAGTACTTGATTGTTACAAAATTTCAAGGTTTTATGACGCTCCAGTAAAAAGTTACAAGCATTTGTTTGTTGCAAACTTTGATAGGTGTAGGACGTACCGTATAGAAGTTAGGGCCATTTGAAGTTTTATTAGCGTTTGATTTGTGACTCAAGGGTAGCATAGCTTTGAGCGATAGCTTAAATTGACAAGAGGCTCGAGTACTTTATTGTTACAAAATTTCAAGGTTTTATGACGCCCCTTAAAAAGTTACAAGCATTTGTAAGTTGCAAAATGTGATAGGTAGAGGACGTACCGTATAGAAGTTACGACCTTTGAAGTTTTATCAGTGTTTGATTTGGGACTCAAGGGTAGCATAGCTTTGAGCGATAGCTTAAATTGACAAGAGGCTCGAGTACTTTATTGTTACAAAATTTCAAGGTTTTATGACGCTCCAGTAAAAAGTTACAAGCATTTGTATGTTGCAAACTTTGATAGGTGTAGGACGTACCGTATAGAAGTTAGGGCCATTTGAAGTTTTATCAGTGTTTGATTTGGGACTCAAGGGTAGGATAGCTTTTAGCGATAGCTTAAATTGACAAGAGGCTCGAGTACTTTATTGTTACAAAATTTCAAGGTTTTATGACGCTCCAGTAAAAAGTAACCAGCATTTGTATGTTGCCAACTTTGATAGGTGTAGGACGTACCATATAGAAGTTAGGGCCATTTGAAGCTTTATCAGTGTTTGATTTGTGACTCAAGGGTAGCATAGCTTTGAGCGATAGCTTAAATTGACAAGAGGCTCGAGTACTTTATTGTTACAAAATTTCAAGGTTTTATGACGCTCCAGTAAAAAGTTACAAGCATTTGTATGTTGCAAACTTTGATAGGTGTAGGACGTACCGTATAGAAGTTAGAGCCATTTGAAGTTTTATCAGTGTTTGATTTGGGACTCAAGGGTAGCATAGCTTTGAGCGATAGCTTAAATTGACAAGAGGCTCGATTACTTTATTGTTACAAAATTTAAAGGTTTTATGACGCTCCAGAAAAAAGTTACAAGCATTTGTATGTTGCAAACTTTGATAGGTGGAGGACTTACCGTCTAGAAGTTAGGGCCATTTGAAGTTTTATCAGTGTTTGATTGGGGACTCAAGGGTAGCATAGCTTTGAGCGATAGCTTAAATTGACAAGAGACTTGAGTACTCTATTGTTAAAAATTTCAAGGTTTTATGAAGTAAAAAATTTCAAGGTTTTATGACGATCCAGTAAAAGGTTACAGGCATTTGTATGCTGTAAACTTTGATAGGTGTAGGACGTACCGTATAGAAGTTAGGGCCAATTGAAGTTTTACCAGTGTTTGATTTGGGATTCAAGGGTAGCATAGCTTTGAGCGATAGCTTAAATTGACAAGAGGCTCGAGAACTTTATTGTTACAAAATTTCAAGGTTTTATGACGCTCCAGTAAAAAGTTACAAGCATTTGTATGTAGCAAACTTTGATAGGTGTAGGACTTACCGTATAGAAGTTAGGGCCATTTGAAGTTTTATCAGTGTTTGATTTGGGACTCAAGGGGAACATAGCTTTGAGCGATAGCTTAAGTTGACAAGAGGCTCGAGTACTTTATTGTTACAAAATTTCAAGGTTTTATGACGCTCCAGTAAAAAGTTGCAAGCATTTGTATGTTGCAAACTTTGATAGGTGTAGGACGTACCGTATAGAAGTCAGGGCCATTTGAAGTTTTATTAGTGTTTGATTTGTGACTCAAGGGTAGCATAGCTTTGAGCGATAGCTTAAATTGACAAGAGGCTCGAGTACTTTATTGTTACAAAATTTCAAGGTTTTATGACGCTCCAGTAAAAAGTTACAAGCATTTGTATGTTGCAAACTTTGATAGGTGTAGGACGTACGTTTAGAAGTTCGGGCCATTTGAAGTTTTCTCAGTGTTTGATTTGGGACTCAAGGGTAGCATAGCTTTGAGCGATATCGTAAATTGACAAGAGGCTCGAGTACTTTATTGTTACAAAATTTCAAGGTTTTATGACACTCCAGTAAAAAGTGACAAGCATTTGTATGTTGCAAACTTTGATAGGTGGAGGACGTACCGTATAGAAGTTAGGGCCATTTGAAGTTTTACAAGTGTTTGATTTGGGATTCAAGGGTAGCATAGCTTTGAGCGATAGCTTAAATTGACAAGAGGCTCGAGTACTTTATTGTTACAAAATTTCAAGGTTTTATGACGCTCCAGTAAAAAGTTACAAGCGTTTGTATGTTGCAAACTGTGATAGGTGTAGGACTTACCGTATCGAAGTTAGGGCCATTTGAAGTTTTATCAGTGTTTGATTTGGGACTCAAGGGGAGCATAGCTTTGAGCGATAGCTTAAGTTGACAAGAGGCTCGAGTACTTTATTGTTACACAATTTCAAGGTTTTATGACGCCCCTTAAAAAGTTACAAGCATTTGTATGTTGCAAACTTTGATAGGTGTAGGGCGTACCGTATAGAAGTTAGGGCCAATTGAAGTTTTATCAGTGTTTGATTTGGGACTCAAGGGTAGGATAGCTTTTAGCGATAGCTTAAATTGACAAGAGGCTCGAGTACTTTATTGTTACAAAATTTCAAGGTTTTATGACGCTCCAGTAAAAAGTTAGAAGCATTTGTTTGTTGCAAACTTTGATAGGTGTAGGACGTATCGTATAGAAGTTAGGGCCATTTGAAGTTTTATCAGTGTTTGATTTGTGACTCAAGGGTAGCATAGCTTTGAGCGATAGCTTAAATTGACAAGAGGCTCGAGTACTTTATTGTTACAAAATTTCAAGGTTTTATGACGCTCCAGTAAAAAGTTAGAAGCATTTGTTTGTTGCAAACTTTGATAGGTGGAGGACGTACCGTATAGAAGTTACGGCCATTTGAAGTTTTATCAGTGTTTGATTTGGGACTCAAGGATAGCATAGCTTTGAGCGATAGCTTAAATTGACAAGAGGCTCGAGTACTTTATTGTTACAAAATTTCAAGGTTTTATGACGCTCCAGTAAAAAGTTACAAGCATTTGTATGCTGCAAACTTTGATAGGTGTAGGGCGTACCGTATAGAAGTTACGGCAATTTGAAGTTTTATCAGTGTTTGATTTGGGACTCAAGGGTAGCATAGCTTTGAGCGATAGCTTAAATTGACAAGAGGCTCGAGTGCTTTATTGTTACAAAATTTCAAGGTTTTATGACGCTCCAGTAAAAAGTTACAAGCATTTGTATGTTGCAAACTTTGATAGGTGGAGGACGTACCGTATAGAAGTTACGGCCATTTGAAGTTTTATCAGTGTTTGATTTGGGACTCAAGGGTAGCATAGCTTTGAGCGATAACTTAAATTGACAAGAGGCTCGAGTACATTATTGTTACAAAATTTCAAGGTTTTATGACGCTCCAGAAAAAAGTTACAAGCATTTGTATGTTGCAAACTTTGATAGGTGGAGGACGTACCGTATAGAAGTTAGGGCCATTTGAAGTTTTATCAGTGTTTGATTTGGGATTCAAGGCTAGCATAGCTTTGAGCGATAGCTTAAATTGACAAGAGGCTCGAGAACTTTATTGTTACAAAATTTCAAGGTTTTATGACGCTCCAGTAAAAAGTTACAAGCATTTGTATGTTGCAAACTTTGATAGGTGTAGGACTTACCGTATCGAAGTTAGGGCCATTTGAAGTTTTATCAGTGTTTGATTTGGGACTCAAGGGGAGCATAGCTTTGAGCGATAGCTTAAGTTGACAAGAGGCTCGAGTACTTTATTGTTACACAATTTCAAGGTTTTATGACGCCCCTTAAAAAGTTACAAACATTTGTATGTTGCAAACTTTGATAGGTGGAGGACGTACCGTATAGAAGTTACGGCCATTTGAAGTTTTATCAGTGTTTGATTTGGGATTCAAGGGTAGCATAGCTTTGAGCGATAGCTTAATTTGACAAGAGGCTCGAGTACTTTATTGTTAAAAAATTTCAAGGTTTTATGACGCTCCAGTAAAAAGTTACAAGCATTTGTATGTTGCAAACTTTGATAGGTGTAGGGCGTACCGTATAGAAGTTAGGGCCATTTGAAGTTTTATCAGTGTTTGATTTGGGACTCAAGGGTAGGATAGCTTTTTGCGATAGCTTAAATTGACAAGAGGCTCGAGTACTTTATTGTTACAAAATTTCAAGGTTTTATGACGCTCCAGTAAAAAGTTACAAGCATTTGTATGTTGCAAACTTTGATAGGTGTAGGACGTACCGTATAGAAGTTAGGGCCATTTGAAGTTTTATCAGTGTTTGATTTGTGACTCAAGGGTAGCATAGCTTTGAGCGATAGCTTAAATTGACAAGAGGCTCGAGTACTTTATTGTTACAAAATTTCAAGTTTTTATGACGCTCCAGTAAAAAGTTACAAGCATTTGTATGTTGCAAACTTTGATAGGTGTAGGACGTACCGTATAGAAGTTAGGGCCATTTGAAGTTTTATCAGTGTTTGATTTGGGACTCAAGGGTAGCATAGCTTTGAGCGATAGCTTAAATTGACAAGAGGCTCGAGTACTTTATTGTTACAAAATTTAAAGGTTTTATGACGCTCCAGAAAAAGTTACAAGCATTTGTATGTTGCAAACTTTGATAGGTGGAGGACTTACCGTCTAGAAGTTAGGGCCATTTGAAGTTTTATCAGTGTTTGATTGGGGACTCAAGGGTAGCATAGCTTTGAGCGATAGCTTAAATTGACAAGAGACTTGAGTACTCTATTGTTAAAAATTTCAAGGTTTTATGAAGTAAAAAATTTCAATTTTTATGACGATCCAGTAAAAGGTACCAGCATTTGTATGTTGCAAACTTTGATAGGTGTAGGACGTACCGTATAGAAGTTAGGGCCATTTGAAGTTTTATTAGTGTTTGATTTGGGATTCAAGGGTAGCATAGCTTTGAGCGATAGCTTAAATTGACAAGAGGCTCGAGTACTTTATTGTTACAAAATTTCAAGTTTTTATGACGCTCCAGTAAAAAGTTACAAGCATTTGTATGTTGCAAACTTGAATAGGTGTAGGACGTACCGTATAGAAGTTAGGGCCATTTGAAGTTTTATCAGTGTTTGATTTGGGACTCAAGGGTAGCATAGCTTTGAGCGATAGCTTAAATTGACAAGAGGCTCGAGTACTTTATTGTTACAAAATTTAAAGGTTTTATGACGCTCCAGAAAAAGTTACAAGCATTTGTATGTTGCAAACTTTGATAGGTGGAGGACTTACCGTCTAGAAGTTAGGGCCATTTGAAGTTTTATCAGTGTTTGATTGGGGACTCAAGGGTAGCATAGCTTTGAGCGATAGCTTAAATTGACAAGAGACTTGAGTACTCTATTGTTAAAAATTTCAAGGTTTTATGAAGTAAAAAATTTCAATTTTTATGACGATCCAGTAAAAGGTACCAGCATTTGTATGTTGCAAACTTTGATAGGTGTAGGACGTACCGTATAGAAGTTAGGGCCATTTGAAGTTCTATCAGTTTTTGATTTGGGACTCAAGGGTAGCATAGCTTTGACCGATAGCTTAAATTGACAAGAGGCTCGAGTACTTTATTGTCACAAAATTTCAAGGTTTTATGACGCTCCAGTAAAAAGTTACAAGCATTTGTAGTTGCAAACTTTGATAGGTGTAGGACGTACCGTATAGAAGTTAGGGCCATTTGAAGTTCTATCAGTTTTTGATTTGGGACTCAAGGGTAGCATAGCTTTGACCGATAGCTTAAATTGACAAGAGGCTCGAGTACTTTATTGTTACAAAATTTCAAGGTTTTATGACGCTCCAGTAAAAAGTTACAAGCATTTGTAGTTGCAAACTTTGATAGGTGTAGGACGTACCGTATAGAAGTTAGGGCTATTTGAAGTTTTATCAGTGTTTAATTTGTGACTCAAGTTTAGCATAGCTTTGAGCGATAGCTTAAATTGTCAAGAGGCTCGAGTTCTTTATTTTTATAAAATTTCAAGGTTTTATGACGCTCCAGTAAAAAGTTACAAGCATTTGTATGTTGCAAACTTGGATAGGTGTAGGATGCACCATATAGAAGTTAGGGCCATTTGAAGTTTTATCAGTGTTTAATTTGGGACTCAAGGGTAGCATAGCTTTGAGCGATAACTTAAATTGACAAGAGGCTCGAGTACAATATTGTTACAAAATTTCAAGGTTTTATGACGCTCCAGAAAAAAGTTACAAGCATTTGTATGTTGCAAACTTTGATAGGTGTAGGACGTACCGTATAGAAGTTAGGGCCATTTGAAGTTTTATCAGTGTTTGATTTGGGACTCAAGGCTAGCATAGCTTTGAGAGATAGCTTAAATTGACAAGAGGCTCGAGTATTTTATTGTTACGAAATTTCAATGTTTTATGACGCTGCAGTAAAAAGTTACAAGCATTTGTATGTTGCAAACTTAGATAGGTGTAGGACGTACCATATAGAAGTTAGGGCCATTTGAAGTTTTATCAGTGTTTGATTTGTGACTCAAGTGTAGCATAGCTTTGAGCGATAGGTTAAATTGACAAGAGGCTCGGGTACTTTATTGTTACAAAATTTCAAGTTTTTATGACGCTCCAGTAAAAAGTTACAAGCATTTGTATGTAGCAAACTTTGATAGGTGTAGGACGTATCGTATAGAAGTTAGGGCCATTTGAAGTTTTATCAGTGTTTGATTTGGGACTCAAGGGTAGCATAGCTTTGAGCGATAGCTTAAATTGACAAGAGGCTCGAGTACTTTATTGTTACAAAATTTAAAGGTTTTATGACGCTCCAGAAAAAGTTACAAGCATTTGTATGTTGCAAACTTTGATAGGTGGAGGACTTACCGTCTAGAAGTTAGGGCCATTTGAAGTTTTATCAGTGTTTGATTGGGGACTCAAGGGTAGCATAGCTTTGAGCGATAGCTTAAATTGACAAGAGACTTGAGTACTCTATTGTTAAAAATTTCAAGGTTTTATGAAGTAAAAAATTTCAATTTTTATGACGATCCAGTAAAAGGTACCAGCATTTGTATGTTGCAAACTTTGATAGGTGTAGGACGTACCGTATAGAAGTTAGGGCCATTTGAAGTTTTATTAGTGTTTGATTTGGGATTCAAGGGTAGCATAGCTTTGAGCGATAGCTTAAATTGACAAGAGGCTCGAGTACTTTATTGTTACAAAATTTCAAGGTTTTATGACGATCCAGTAAAAAGTTACAAGCATTTGTATGTTGCAAACTTTGATAGGTGTAGGACGTACCGTATAGAAGTTAGGGCCATTTGAAGTTCTATCAGTTTTTGATTTGGGACTCAAGGGTAGCATAGCTTTGACCGATAGCTTAAATTGACAAGAGGCTCGAGTACTTTATTGTCACAAAATTTCAAGGTTTTATGACGCTCCAGTAAAAAGTTACAAGCATTTGTAGTTGCAAACTTTGATAGGTGTAGGACGTACCGTATAGAAGTTAGGGCCATTTGAAGTTTTATCAGTTTTTGATTTGGGACTCAAGGGTAGCATAGCTTTGACCGATAGCTTAAATTGACAAGAGGCTCGAGTACTTTATTGTTACAAAATTTCAAGGTTTTATGACGCTCCAGTAAAAAGTTACAAGCATTTGTAGTTGCAAACTTTGATAGGTGTAGGACGTACCGTATAGAAGTTAGGGCTATTTGAAGTTTTATCAGTGTTTAATTTGTGACTCAAGTTTAGCATAGCTTTGAGCGATAGCTTAAATTGTCAAGAGGCTCGAGTTCTTTATTTTTATAAAATTTCAAGGTTTTATGACGCTCCAGTAAAAAGTTACAAGCATTTGTATGTTGCAAACTTGGATAGGTGTAGGATGCACCATATAGAAGTTAGGGCCATTTGAAGTTTTATCAGTGTTTAATTTGGGACTCAAGGGTAGCATAGCTTTGAGCGATAACTTAAATTGACAAGAGGCTCGAGTACAATATTGTTACAAAATTTCAAGGTTTTATGACGCTCCAGAAAAAAGTTACAAGCATTTGTATGTTGCAAACTTTGATAGGTGTAGGACGTACCGTATAGAAGTTAGGGCCATTTGAAGTTTTATCAGTGTTTGATTTGGGACTCAAGGCTAGCATAGCTTTGAGAGATAGCTTAAATTGACAAGAGGCTCGAGTATTTTATTGTTACGAAATTTCAATGTTTTATGACGCTGCAGTAAAAAGTTACAAGCATTTGTATGTTGCAAACTTAGATAGGTGTAGGACGTACCATATAGAAGTTAGGGCCATTTGAAGTTTTATCAGTGTTTGATTTGTGACTCAAGTGTAGCATAGCTTTGAGCGATAGGTTAAATTGACAAGAGGCTCGGGTACTTTATTGTTACAAAATTTCAAGTTTTTATGACGCTCCAGTAAAAAGTTACAAGCATTTGTATGTAGCAAACTTTGATAGGTGTAGGACGTATCGTATAGAAGTTAGGGCCATTTGAAGTTTTATCAGTGTTTGATTTGGGACTCAAGGGTAGCATAGCTTTGAGCGATAGCTTAAATTGACAAGAGGCTCGAGTACTTTATTGTTACAAAATTTAAAGGTTTTATGACGCTCCAGAAAAAGTTACAAGCATTTGTATGTTGCAAACTTTGATAGGTGGAGGACTTACCGTCTAGAAGTTAGGGCCATTTGAAGTTTTATCAGTGTTTGATTGGGGACTCAAGGGTAGCATAGCTTTGAGCGATAGCTTAAATTGACAAGAGACTTGAGTACTCTATTGTTAAAAATTTCAAGGTTTTATGAAGTAAAAAATTTCAATTTTTATGACGATCCAGTAAAAGGTACCAGCATTTGTATGTTGCAAACTTTGATAGGTGTAGGACGTACCGTATAGAAGTTAGGGCCATTTGAAGTTTTATTAGTGTTTGATTTGGGATTCAAGGGTAGCATAGCTTTGAGCGATAGCTTAAATTGACAAGAGGCTCGAGTACTTTATTGTTACAAAATTTCAAGGTTTTATGACGATCCAGTAAAAAGTTACAAGCATTTGTATGTTGCAAACTTTGATAGGTGTAGGACGTACCGTATAGAAGTTAGGGCCATTTGAAGTTCTATCAGTTTTTGATTTGGGACTCAAGGGTAGCATAGCTTTGACCGATAGCTTAAATTGACAAGAGGCTCGAGTACTTTATTGTCACAAAATTTCAAGGTTTTATGACGCTCCAGTAAAAAGTTACAAGCATTTGTAGTTGCAAACTTTGATAGGTGTAGGACGTACCGTAT
Organism: Clusia tigrina; assembly: GCA_920105625.2. NCBI lineage: Eukaryota > Metazoa > Arthropoda > Insecta > Diptera > Clusiidae > Clusia > Clusia tigrina. Next base: position 69,831,309 of record OV050032.1, read on the forward strand.
AGAAGTTAGGGCCATTTGAAGTTCTATCAGTTTTTGATTTGGGACTCAAGGGTAGCATAGCTTTGACCGATAGCTTAAATTGACAAGAGGCTCGAGTACTTTATTGTTACAAAATTTCAAGGTTTTATGACGCTCCAGTAAAAAGTTACAAGCATTTGTAGTTGCAAACTTTGATAGGTGTAGGACGTACCGTATAGAAGTTAGGGCTATTTGAAGTTTTATCAGTGTTTAATTTGTGACTCAAGTTTAGCATAGCTTTGAGCGATAGCTTAAATTGTCAAGAGGCTCGAGTTCTTTATTTTTATAAAATTTCAAGGTTTTATGACGCTCCAGTAAAAAGTTACAAGCATTTGTATGTTGCAAACTTGGATAGGTGTAGGATGCACCATATAGAAGTTAGGGCCATTTGAAGTTTTATCAGTGTTTAATTTGGGACTCAAGGGTAGCATAGCTTTGAGCGATAACTTAAATTGACAAGAGGCTCGAGTACAATATTGTTACAAAATTTCAAGGTTTTATGACGCTCCAGAAAAAAGTTACAAGCATTTGTATGTTGCAAACTTTGATAGGTGTAGGACGTACCGTATAGAAGTTAGGGCCATTTGAAGTTTTATCAGTGTTTGATTTGGGACTCAAGGGTAGCATAGCTTTGAGAGATAGCTTAAATTGACAAGAGGCTCGAGTATTTTATTGTTACGAAATTTCAATATTTTATGACGCTGCAGTAAAAAGTTACAAGCATTTGTATGTTGCAAACTTAGATAGGTGTAGGACGTACCATATAGAAGTTAGGGCCATTTGAAGTTTTATCAGTGTTTGATTTGGGACTCAAGGGTAGCTTAGTTTTGAGCGATAGCTTAAATTGACAAGAGGCTCGAGTACTTGATTGTTACAAAATTTCAAGGTTTTATGACGCTCCAGTAAAAAGTTACAAGCATTTGTATGTTGCAAACTTTGATAGGTGTATAACGTACCGTATAGAAGTTAGGGCCATTTGAAGTTCTATCAGTGTTTGATTGGGGACTCAAGGGTAGCATAGATTTGACCGATAGCTTAAATTGACAAGAGGCTTGAGTACTCTATTGTTAAAAATTCCAAGGTTTTATGAAGTAAAAAATTTCAAGGTTTTATGACGCTCCAGTAAAAAGTTACAAGCATTTGTATGTTGCAAACTTAGATAGGTGTAGGACGTACCATATAGAAGTTAGGGCCATTTGAAGTTTTATCAGTGTTTGATTTGGGACTCAAGGGTAGCATAGCTTTGAGCGATAGCTTAAATTGACAAGAGGCTCGAGTACTTTATTGTTACAAAATTTCAAGGTTTTATGACGCTCCAGTAAAAAGTTACAAGCATTTGTATGTTGCAAACTTTGATAGGTGGAGGACGTACCGTATAGAAGTTACGGCCATTTGAAGTTTTATCAGTGTTTGATTTGGGACTCAAGGGTAGCATAGCTTTGAGCGATAACTTAAATTGACAAGAGGCTCGAGTACATTATTGTTACAAAATTTCAAGGTTTTATGACGCTCCAGAAAAAAGTTACAAGCATTTGTATGTTGCAAACTTTGATAGGTGGAGGACGTACAGTATAGAAGTTAGGGCCATTTGAAGTTTTATCAGTGTTTGATTGGGGACTCAAGGGTAGTATAGCTTTGAGTGATAGCTGAAATTGACAAGAGGCTTGAGTACTTTATTGTTAAAAATTTCAAGGTTTTATGAAGTAAAAAATTTAAAGGTTTTATGACGATCCAGTAAAAGGTTACAAGCATTTGTATGTTGCAAACTTTGATATTTGTAGGACGTACCGTATAGAAGTTAGGGCCATTTGAAGTTTTACAAGTGTTTGATTTGGGATTCAAGGGTAGCATAGCTTTGAGCGATAGCTTAAATTGACAAGAGGCTCGAGAACTTTATTGTTACAAAATTTCAAGGTTTTATGACGCTCCAGTAAAAAGTTACAAGCATTTGTATGTTGCAAACTTTGATAGGTGTAGGACTTACCGTATCGAAGTTAGGGCCATTTGAAGTTTTATCAGTGTTTGATTTGGGACTCAAGGGGAGCATAGCTTTGAGCGATAGCTTAAGTTGACAAGAGGCTCGAGTACTTTATTGTTACACAATTTCAAGGTTTTATGACGCCCCTTAAAAAGTTACAAGCATTTGTATGTTGCAAACTTTGGTAGGTGGAGGACGTACCGTATAGAAGTTACGGCCATTTGAAGTTTTATCAGTGTTTGATTGGGGACTCAAGGGTAGTATAGCTTTGAGCGATAGCTTAAATTGACAAGAGGCTCGAGTACTTTATTGTTACAAAATTTCAAGGTTTTATGACGCTCCAGTAAAAAGTTACAAGCATTTGTATGTTGCAAACTTTGATAGGTGTAGGGCGTACCGTATAGAAGTTAGGGCCATTTGAAGTTTTATCAGTGTTTGATTTGGGACTCAAGGGTAGCATAGCTTTGAGCGATAACTTAAATTGACAAGAGGCTCGAGTACATTATTGTTACAAAATTTCAAGGTTTTATGACGCTCCAGAAAAAAGTTACAAGCATTTGTATGTTGCAAACTTTGATAGGTGGAGGACGTACCGTATAGAAGTTAGGGCCATTTGAAGTTTTATCAGTGTTTGATTGGGGACTCAAGGGTAGTATAGCTTTGAGTGATAGCTGAAATTGACAAGAGGCTTGAGTACTTTATTGTTAAAAATTTCAGGGTTTTATGAAGTAAAAAATTTAAAGGTTTTATGACGATCCAGTAAAAGGTTACAAGCATTTGTATGTTGCAAACTTTGATATTTGTAGGACGTACCGTATAGAAGTTAGGGCCATTTGAAGTTTTACAAGTGTTTGATTTGGGATTCAAGGGTAGCATAGCTTTGAGCGATAGCTTAAATTGACAAGAGGCTCGAGAACTTTATTGTTACAAAATTTCAAGGTTTTATGACGCTCCAGTAAAAAGTTACAAGCATTTGTATGTTGCAAACTTTGATAGGTGTAGGACTTACCGTATCGAAGTTAGGGCCATTTGAAGTTTTATCAGTGTTTGATTTGGGACTCAAGGGGAGCATAGCTTTGAGCGATAGCTTAAGTTGACAAGAGGCTCGAGTACTTTATTGTTACACAATTTCAAGGTTTTATGACGCCCCTTAAAAAGTTACAAGCATTTGTATGTTGCAAACTTTGGTAGGTGGAGGACGTACCGTATAGAAGTTACGGCCATTTGAAGTTTTATCAGTGTTTGATTTGGGATTCAAGGGTAGCATAGCTTTGAGCGATAGCTTAAATTGACAAGAGGCTCGAGTACTTTATTGTTACAAAATTTCAAGGTTTTATGACGCTCCAGTAAAAAGTTACAAGCATTTGTATGTTGCAAACTTTGATAGGTGTAGGGCGTACCGTATAGAAGTTAGGGCCATTTGAAGTTTTATCAGTGTTTGATTTGGGACTCAAGGGTAGGATAGCTTTTAGCGATAGCTTAAATTGACAAGAGGCTCGAGTACTTTATTGTTACAAAATTTCAAGGTTTTATGACGCTCCAGTAAAAAGATACAAGCATTTGTATGTTGCAAACTTTGATAGGTGTAGGACGTACCGTATAGAAGTTAGGGCCATTTGAAGTTTTATCAGTGTTTGATTTGTGACTCAAGGGTAGCATAGCTTTGAGCGATAGCTTAAATTGACAAGAGGCTCGAGTACTTTATTGTTACAAAATTTCAAGTTTTTATGACGCTCCAGTAAAAAGTTACAAGCATTTGTATGTTGCAAACTTTGATAGGTGTAGGACGTACCGTATAGAAGTTAGGGCCATTTGAAGTTTTATCAGTGTTTGATTTGGGACTCAAGGGTAGCATAGCTTTGAGCGATAGCTTAAATTGACAAGAGGCTCGAGTACTTTATTGTTACAAAATTTAAAGGTTTTATGACGCTCCAGAAAAAGTTACAAGCATTTGTATGTTGCAAACTTTGATAGGTGGAGGACTTACCGTCTAGAAGTTAGGGCCATTTGAAGTTTTATCAGTGTTTGATTGGGGACTCAAGGGTAGCATAGCTTTGAGCGATAGCTTAAATTGACAAGAGACTTGAGTACTCTATTGTTAAAAATTTCAAGGTTTTATGAAGTAAAAAATTTCAATTTTTATGACGATCCAGTAAAAGGTACCAGCATTTGTATGTTGCAAACTTTGATAGGTGTAGGACGTACCGTATAGAAGTTAGGGCCATTTGAAGTTTTTTTAGTGTTTGATTTGGGATTCAAGGGTAGCATAGCTTTGAGCGATAGCTTAAATTGACAAGAGGCTCTAGTACTTTATTGTCACAAAATTTCAAGGTTTTATGACGCTCCAGTAAAAAGTTACAAGCATTTGTATGTTGCAAACTTTGATAGGTGTAGGACGTACCGTATAGAAGTTAGGGCCATTTGAAGTTCTATCAGTTTTTGATTTGGGACTCAAGGGTAGCATAGCTTTGACCGATAGCTTAAATTGACAAGAGGCTCGAGTACTTTATTGTCACAAAATTTCAAGGTTTTATGACGCTCCAGTAAAAAGTTACAAGCATTTGTAGTTGCAAACTTTGATAGGTGTAGGACGTACCGTATAGAAGTTAGGGCCATTTGAAGTTCTATCAGTTTTTGATTTGGGACTCAAGGGTAGCATAGCTTTGACCGATAGCTTAAATTGACAAGAGGCTCGAGTACTTTATTGTTACAAAATTTCAAGGTTTTATGACGCTCCAGTAAAAAGTTACAAGCATTTGTAGTTGCAAACTTTGATAGGTGTAGGACGTACCGTATAGAAGTTAGGGCTATTTGAAGTTTTATCAGTGTTTAATTTGTGACTCAAGTTTAGCATAGCTTTGAGCGATAGCTTAAATTGTCAAGAGGCTCGAGTTCTTTATTTTTATAAAATTTCAAGGTTTTATGACGCTCCAGTAAAAAGTTACAAGCATTTGTATGTTGCAAACTTGGATAGGTGTAGGATGCACCATATAGAAGTTAGGGCCATTTGAAGTTTTATCAGTGTTTAATTTGGGACTCAAGGGTAGCATAGCTTTGAGCGATAACTTAAATTGACAAGAGGCTCGAGTACAATATTGTTACAAAATTTCAAGGTTTTATGACGCTCCAGAAAAAAGTTACAAGCATTTGTATGTTGCAAACTTTGATAGGTGTAGGACGTACCGTATAGAAGTTAGGGCCATTTGAAGTTTTATCAGTGTTTGATTTGGGACTCAAGGGTAGCATAGCTTTGAGAGATAGCTTAAATTGACAAGAGGCTCGAGTATTTTATTGTTACGAAATTTCAATATTTTATGACGCTGCAGTAAAAAGTTACAAGCATTTGTATGTTGCAAACTTAGATAGGTGTAGGACGTACCATATAGAAGTTAGGGCCATTTGAAGTTTTATCAGTGTTTGATTTGGGACTCAAGGGTAGCTTAGTTTTGAGCGATAGCTTAAATTGACAAGAGGCTCGAGTACTTGATTGTTACAAAATTTCAAGGTTTTATGACGCTCCAGTAAAAAGTTACAAGCATTTGTATGTTGCAAACTTTGATAGGTGTATAACGTACCGTATAGAAGTTAGGGCCATTTGAAGTTCTATCAGTGTTTGATTGGGGACTCAAGGGTAGCATAGATTTGACCGATAGCTTAAATTGACAAGAGGCTTGAGTACTCTATTGTTAAAAATTCCAAGGTTTTATGAAGTAAAAAATTTCAAGGTTTTATGACGCTCCAGTAAAAAGTTACAAGCATTTGTATGTTGCAAACTTAGATAGGTGTAGGACGTACCATATAGAAGTTAGGGCCATTTGAAGTTTTATCAGTGTTTGATTTGGGACTCAAGGGTAGCATAGCTTTGAGCGATAGCTTAAATTGACAAGAGGCTCGAGTACTTTATTGTTACAAAATTTCAAGGTTTTATGACGCTCCAGTAAAAAGTTACAAGCATTTGTATGTTGCAAACTTTGATAGGTGGAGGACGTACCGTATAGAAGTTACGGCCATTTGAAGTTTTATCAGTGTTTGATTTGGGACTCAAGGGTAGCATAGCTTTGAGCGATAACTTAAATTGACAAGAGGCTCGAGTACATTATTGTTACAAAATTTCAAGGTTTTATGACGCTCCAGAAAAAAGTTACAAGCATTTGTATGTTGCAAACTTTGATAGGTGGAGGACGTACAGTATAGAAGTTAGGGCCATTTGAAGTTTTATCAGTGTTTGATTGGGGACTCAAGGGTAGTATAGCTTTGAGTGATAGCTGAAATTGACAAGAGGCTTGAGTACTTTATTGTTAAAAATTTCAAGGTTTTATGAAGTAAAAAATTTAAAGGTTTTATGACGATCCAGTAAAAGGTTACAAGCATTTGTATGTTGCAAACTTTGATAGGTGTAGGACTTACCGTATCGAAGTTAGGGCCATTTGAAGTTTTATCAGTGTTTGATTTGGGACTCAAGGGGAGCATAGCTTTGAGCGATAGCTTAAGTTGACAAGAGGCTCGAGTACTTTATTGTTACACAATTTCAAGGTTTTATGACGCCCCTTAAAAAGTTACAAGCATTTGTATGTTGCAAACTTTGGTAGGTGGAGGACGTACCGTATAGAAGTTACGGCCATTTGAAGTTTTATCAGTGTTTGATTTGGGATTCAAGGGTAGCATAGCTTTGAGCGATAGCTTAAATTGACAAGAGGCTCGAGTACTTTATTGTTACAAAATTTCAAGGTTTTATGACGCTCCAGTAAAAAGTTACAAGCATTTGTATGTTGCAAACTTTGATAGGTGTAGGGCGTACCGTATAGAAGTTAGGGCCATTTGAAGTTTTATCAGTGTTTGATTTGGGACTCAAGGGTAGCATAGCTTTGAGCGATAACTTAAATTGACAAGAGGCTCGAGTACATTATTGTTACAAAATTTCAAGGTTTTATGACGCTCCAGAAAAAAGTTACAAGCATTTGTATGTTGCAAACTTTGATAGGTGGAGGACGTACCGTATAGAAGTTAGGGCCATTTGAAGTTTTATCAGTGTTTGATTGGGGACTCAAGGGTAGTATAGCTTTGAGTGATAGCTGAAATTGACAAGAGGCTTGAGTACTTTATTGTTAAAAATTTCAGGGTTTTATGAAGTAAAAAATTTAAAGGTTTTATGACGATCCAGTAAAAGGTTACAAGCATTTGTATGTTGCAAACTTTGATATTTGTAGGACGTACCGTATAGAAGTTAGGGCCATTTGAAGTTTTACAAGTGTTTGATTTGGGATTCAAGGGTAGCATAGCTTTGAGCGATAGCTTAAATTGACAAGAGGCTCGAGAACTTTATTGTTACAAAATTTCAAGGTTTTATGACGCTCCAGTAAAAAGTTACAAGCATTTGTATGTTGCAAACTTTGATAGGTGTAGGACTTACCGTATCGAAGTTAGGGCCATTTGAAGTTTTATCAGTGTTTGATTTGGGACTCAAGGGGAGCATAGCTTTGAGCGATAGCTTAAGTTGACAAGAGGCTCGAGTACTTTATTGTTACACAATTTCAAGGTTTTATGACGCCCCTTAAAAAGTTACAAGCATTTGTATGTTGCAAACTTTGGTAGGTGGAGGACGTACCGTATAGAAGTTACGGCCATTTGAAGTTTTATCAGTGTTTGATTTGGGATTCAAGGGTAGCATAGCTTTGAGCGATAGCTTAAATTGACAAGAGGCTCGAGTACTTTATTGTTACAAAATTTCAAGGTTTTATGACGCTCCAGTAAAAAGTTACAAGCATTTGTATGTTGCAAACTTTGATAGGTGTAGGGCGTACCGTATAGAAGTTAGGGCCATTTGAAGTTTTATCAGTGTTTGATTTGGGACTCAAGGGTAGGATAGCTTTTAGCGATAGCTTAAATTGACAAGAGGCTCGAGTACTTTATTGTTACAAAATTTCAAGGTTTTATGACGCTCCAGTAAAAAGATACAAGCATTTGTATGTTGCAAACTTTGATAGGTGTAGGACGTACCGTATAGAAGTTAGGGCCATTTGAAGTTTTATCAGTGTTTGATTTGTGACTCAAGGGTAGCATAGCTTTGAGCGATAGCTTAAATTGACAAGAGGCTCGAGTACTTTATTGTTACAAAATTTCAAGTTTTTATGACGCTCCAGTAAAAAGTTACAAGCATTTGTATGTTGCAAACTTTGATAGGTGTAGGACGTACCGTATAGAAGTTAGGGCCATTTGAAGTTTTATCAGTGTTTGATTTGGGACTCAAGGGTAGCATAGCTTTGAGCGATAGCTTAAATTGACAAGAGGCTCGAGTACTTTATTGTTACAAAATTTAAAGGTTTTATGACGCTCCAGAAAAAGTTACAAGCATTTGTATGTTGCAAACTTTGATAGGTGGAGGACTTACCGTCTAGAAGTTAGGGCCATTTGAAGTTTTATCAGTGTTTGATTGGGGACTCAAGGGTAGCATAGCTTTGAGCGATAGCTTAAATTGACAAGAGACTTGAGTACTCTATTGTTAAAAATTTCAAGGTTTTATGAAGTAAAAAATTTCAATTTTTATGACGATCCAGTAAAAGGTACCAGCATTTGTATGTTGCAAACTTTGATAGGTGTAGGACGTACCGTATAGAAGTTAGGGCCATTTGAAGTTTTATTAGTGTTTGATTTGGGATTCAAGGGTAGCATAGCTTTGAGCGATAGCTTAAATTGACAAGAGGCTCGAGTACTTTATTGTTACAAAATTTCAAGGTTTTATGACGCTCCAGTAAAAAGTTACAAGCATTTGTATGTTGCAAACTTTGATAGGTGTAGGACTTACCGTATCGAAGTTAGGGCCATTTGAAGTTTTATCAGTGTTTGATTTGGGACTCAAGGGGAGCATAGCTTTGAGCGATAGCTTAAGTTGACAAGAGGCTCGAGTACTTTATTGTTACACAATTTCAAGGTTTTATGACGCCCCTTAAAAAGTTACAAGCATTTGTATGTTGCAAACTTTGGTAGGTGGAGGACGTACCGTATAGAAGTTACGGCCATTTGAAGTTTTATCAGTGTTTGATTTGGGATTCAAGGGTAGCATAGCTTTGAGCGATAGCTTAAATTGACAAGAGGCTCGAGTACTTTATTGTTACAAAATTTCAAGGTTTTATGACGCTCCAGTAAAAAGTTACAAGCATTTGTATGTTGCAAACTTTGATAGGTGTAGGGCGTACCGTATAGAAGTTAGGGCCATTTGAAGTTTTATCAGTGTTTGATTTGGGACTCAAGGGTAGGATAGCTTTTAGCGATAGCTTAAATTGACAAGAGGCTCGAGTACTTTATTGTTACAAAATTTCAAGGTTTTATGACGCTCCAGTAAAAAGATACAAGCATTTGTATGTTGCAAACTTTGATAGGTGTAGGACGTACCGTATAGAAGTTAGGGCCATTTGAAGTTTTATCAGTGTTTGATTTGTGACTCAAGGGTAGCATAGCTTTGAGCGATAGCTTAAATTGACAAGAGGCTCGAGTACTTTATTGTTACAAAATTTCAAGTTTTTATGACGCTCCAGTAAAAAGTTACAAGCATTTGTATGTTGCAAACTTTGATAGGTGTAGGACGTACCGTATAGAAGTTAGGGCCATTTGAAGTTTTATCAGTGTTTGATTTGGGACTCAAGGGTAGCATAGCTTTGAGCGATAGCTTAAATTGACAAGAGGCTCGAGTACTTTATTGTTACAAAATTTAAAGGTTTTATGACGCTCCAGAAAAAGTTACAAGCATTTGTATGTTGCAAACTTTGATAGGTGGAGGACTTACCGTCTAGAAGTTAGGGCCATTTGAAGTTTTATCAGTGTTTGATTGGGGACTCAAGGGTAGCATAGCTTTGAGCGATAGCTTAAATTGACAAGAGACTTGAGTACTCTATTGTTAAAAATTTCAAGGTTTTATGAAGTAAAAAATTTCAATTTTTATGACGATCCAGTAAAAGGTACCAGCATTTGTATGTTGCAAACTTTGATAGGTGTAGGACGTACCGTATAGAAGTTAGGGCCATTTGAAGTTTTATTAGTGTTTGATTTGGGATTCAAGGGTAGCATAGCTTTGAGCGATAGCTTAAATTGACAAGAGGCTCGAGTACTTTATTGTTACAAAATTTCAAGGTTTTATGACGCTCCAGTAAAAAGTTACAAGCATTTGTATGTTGCAAACTTTGATAGGTGTAGGACGTACCGTATAGAAGTTAGGGCCATTTGAAGTTCTATCAGTTTTTGATTTGGGACTCAAGGGTAGCATAGCTTTGACCGATAGCTTAAATTGACAAGAGGCTCGAGTACTTTATTGTCACAAAATTTCAAGGTTTTATGACGCTCCAGTAAAAAGTTACAAGCATTTGTAGTTGCAAACTTTGATAGGTGTAGGACGTACCGTATAGAAGTTAGGGCCATTTGAAGTTCTATCAGTTTTTGATTTGGGACTCAAGGGTAGCATAGCTTTGACCGATAGCTTAAATTGACAAGAGGCTCGAGTACTTTATTGTTACAAAATTTCAAGGTTTTATGACGCTCCAGTAAAAAGTTACAAGCATTTGTAGTTGCAAACTTTGATAGGTGTAGGACGTACCGTATAGAAGTTAGGGCTATTTGAAGTTTTATCAGTGTTTAATTTGTGACTCAAGTTTAGCATAGCTTTGAGCGATAGCTTAAATTGTCAAGAGGCTCGAGTTCTTTATTTTTATAAAATTTCAAGGTTTTATGACGCTCCAGTAAAAAGTTACAAGCATTTGTATGTTGCAAACTTGGATAGGTGTAGGATGCACCGTATAGAAGTTAGGGCCATTTGAAGTTTTATCAGTGTTTAATTTGGGACTCAAGGGTAGCATAGCTTTGAGCGATAACTTAAATTGACAAGAGGCTCGAGTACAATATTGTTACAAAATTTCAAGGTTTTATGACGCTCCAGAAAAAAGTTACAAGCATTTGTATGTTGCAAACTTTGATAGGTGTAGGACGTACCGTATAGAAGTTAGGGCCATTTGAAGTTTTATCAGTGTTTGATTTGGGACTCAAGGGTAGCATAGTTTTGAGAGATAGCTTAAATTGACAAGAGGCTCGAGTATTTTATTGTTACGAAATTTCAATGTTTTATGACGCTGCAGTAAAAAGTTACAAGCATTTGTATGTTGCAAACTTAGATAGGTGTAGGACGTACCATATAGAAGTTAGGGCCATTTGAAGTTTTATCAGTGTTTGATTTGGGACTCAAGGGTAGCTTAGTTTTGAGCGATAGCTTAAATTGACAAGAGGCTCGAGTACTTGATTGTTACAAAATTTCAAGGTTTTATGACGCTCCAGTAAAAAGTTACAAGCATTTGTATGTTGCAAACTTTGATAGGTGTAGAACGTACCGTATAGAAGTTAGGGCCATTTGAAGTTCTATCAGTGTTTGATTGGGGACTCAAGGGTAGCATAGATTTGACCGATAGCTTAAATTGACAAGAGGCTTGAGTACTCTATTGTTAAAAATTCCAAGGTTTTATGAAGTAAAAAATATCAAGGTTTTATGACGATCCAGTAAAAGGTTACAAGCATTTGTATGTTGCAAATTTTGATAGGTGTAGGACGTACCGTATAGAAGTTAGGGCCATTTGAAGTTTTACCAGTGTTTGATTTGGGATTCAAGGGTAGCATAGCTTTGAGCGATAGCTTAAATTGACAAGAGGCTCTAGCACTTTATTGTTACAAAATTTCAAGGTTTTATGACGCTCCTGTAAAAAGTTACAAGCATTTGTATGTTGCAAACTTTGATAGGTGTAGGACGTACCGTATAGAAGTTAGGGCCATTTGAAGTTTTATCAGTGTTTGATTTGGGACTCAAGGGTAGCATAGCTTTGAGCGATAGCTTAAATTGACAAGAGGCTCGAGTATTTTATTGTTACGAAATTTCAAGGTTTTATGACGCTGCAGTAAAAAGTTACAAGCATTTGTATGTTGCAAATTTTTACAGGTGTAGGATGTACCGTAAAGAAGTTAGGGCCATTTGAAGTTTTGTCAGTGTTTGATTTGGGACTCAAGGGTAGCATAGCTTTGAGCGATAGCTTAAATTGACAAGAGGCTCGTGTACTTAATTGTTACAAAATTTCAAGGTTTTATGACGCTCCAGTAAAAAGTTACAAGCATTTGTATGTTGCAAACTTTGATAGGTGTAGGACGTACCGTATAGAAGTTAGGGCCATTTGAAGTTTTATCAGTGTTTGATTTGGGACTCAAGGGTAGCATATCTTTGAGCGATAGCTTAAATTGAGAAGAGGCTCGAGTACTTGATTGTTACAAAATTTCAAGGTTTTATGAAGTCAAAAATTTCAATTTTTATGACGATCCAGTAAAAAGTTACCAGCATTTGTATGTTGCAAACTTTGATAGATGGAGGACGTACCGTATTGAAGTTACGGCCATTTGAAGTTTTATCAGTGTTTGATTTGGGACTCAAGGGTAGCATAGCTTTGAGCGATAGCTTAAATTGACAAGAGGCTCGAGTACTTTATTGTTACAAAATTTCAAGGTTTTATGACGCTCCAGTAAAAAGTTACAAGCATTTGTATGTTGCAAACTTTGATAGGTGTAGGACGTACCATATAGAAGTTAGGGCCATTTGAAGTTTTATCAGTGTTTGATTTGGGACTCAAGGGTAGGATAGCTTTTAGCGATAGCTTAAATTGACAAGAGGCTCGAGTACTTTATTGTTACAAAATTTCAAGGTTTTATGACGCTCCAGTAAAAAGTAACCAGCATTTGTATGTTGCCAACTTTGATAGGTGTAGGACGTACCATATAGAAGTTAGGGCCATTTGAAGCTTTATCAGTGTTTGATTTGTGACTCAAGGGTAGCATAGCTTTGAACGATAGCTTAAATTGACAAGAGGCTCGAGTACTTTATTGTTACAAAATTTCAAGGTTTTATGACGGTCCAGTAAAAAGTAACAAGCATTTGTATGTTGCAAACTTTGATAGGTGTAGGACGTACCGTATAGAAGTTAGAGCCATTTGAAGTTTTATCAGTGTTTGATTTGGGACTCAAGGGAAGCATAGCTTTGAGCGATAGCTTAAATTGACAAGAGGCTCGAGTACTTTATTGTTACAAAATTTAAAGGTTTTATGACGCTCCAGAAAAAAGTTACAAGCATTTGTATGTTGCAAACTTTGATAGGTGGAAGACTTACCGTCTAGAAGTTAGGGCCATTTGAAGTTTGATAGCTTAAATTGACAAGAGGCTCGAGTACTTTATTGTTACAAAATTTCAAGGTTTTATGACGCTCCAGTAAAAAGTTACAAGCATTTGTAGTTGCAAACTTTGATAGGTGTAGGACGTACCGTATAGAAGTTAGGGCTATTTGAAGTTTTATCAGTGTTTGATTTGTGACTCAAATTTAGCATAGCTTTGAGCGATAGCTTAAATTGTCAAGAGGCTCGAGTACTTTATTTTTATAAAATTTCAAGGTTTTTTGACGCTCCAGTAAAAAGTTACAAGCATTTGTATGTTGCAAACTTAGATAGGTGTAGGACGTACCGTATAGAAGTTAGGGCCATTTGAAGTTTTACCAGTGTTTGATTTGGGATTCAAGGGTAGCATAGCTTTGAGCGATAGCTTAAATTGTCAAGAGGCTCGAGCACTTTATTGTTACAAAATTTCAAGGTTTTATGACGCTCCAGTAAAAAGTTACAAGCATTTGTATGTTGCAAACTTTGATAGGTGTAGGACGTACCGTATAGAAGTTAGGGCCATTTGAAGTTTTATCAGTGTTTGATTTGGGACTCAAGGGTAGCATATCTTTGAGCGATAGCTTAAATTGACAAGAGGCTCGAGTACTTGATTGTTACAAAATTTCAAGGTTTTATGACGCTCCAGTAAAAAGTTACAAGCATTTGCATGTTGCAAACTTTGATAAGTGTAGGACGTACCGTATAGAAGTTAGGGCCATTTGAAGTTTTATCAGTGTTTGATTTGGGACTCAAGGGTAGCATAGCTTTGAGCGATAACTTAAATTGACAAGAGGCTCGAGTATTTTATTGTTACGAAATTTCAAGGTTTTATGACGCTGCATTAAAAAGTTACAAGCATTTGTATGTTGCAAACTTTGATAGGTGTAGGATGTACCGTAAAGAAGTTAGGGCCATTTGAAGTTTTATCAGTGTTTGATTTGGGACTCAAGGGTAGCATAGCTTTGAGCGATAGCTTAAATTGACAAGAGGCTCATGTACTTGATTGTTACAAAATTTCAAGGTTTTATGACGCTCCAGTAAAAAGTTACAAGCGTTTGTATGTTGCAAACTTTGATAGGTATAGGACGTACCGTATAGAAGTTAGGGCCATTTGAAGTTTTATCAGTGTTTGATTTGGGACTCAAGGGTAGCATATCTTTGAGCGATAGCTTAAATTGACAAGAGACTTGAGTACTCTATTGTTAAAAATTTCAAGGTTTTATGAAGTAAAAAATTTCAATTTTTATGACGATCCAGTAAAAGGTACCAGCATTTGTATGTTGCAAACTTTGATAGGTGTAGGACGTACCGTATAGAAGTTAGGGCCATTTGAAGTTTTATTAGTGTTTGATTTGGGATTCAAGGGTAGCATAGCTTTGAGCGATAGCTTAAATTGACAAGAGGCTCGAGTACTTTATTGTTACAAAATTTCAAGGTTTTATGACGCTCCAGTAAAAAGTTACAAGCATTTGTATGTTGCAAACTTTGATAGGTGTAGGACGTACCGTATAGAAGTTAGGGCCATTTGAAGTTCTATCAGTTTTTGACTTGGGACTCAAGGGTAGCATAGCTTTGACCGATAGCTTAAATTGACAAGAGGCTCGAGTACTTTATTGTCACAAAATTTCAAGGTTTTATGACGCTCCAGTAAAAAGTTACAAGCATTTGTAGTTGCAAACTTTGATAGGTGTAGGACGTACCGTATAGAAGTTAGGGCCATTTGAAGTTCTATCAGTTTTTGATTTGGGACTCAAGGGTAGCATAGCTTTGACCGATAGCTTAAATTGACAAGAAGCTCGAGTACTTTATTGTTACAAAATTTCAAGGTTTTATGACGCTCCAGTAAAAAGTTACAAGCATTTGTAGTTGCAAACTTTGATAGGTGTAGGACGTACCGTATAGAAGTTAGGGCTATTTGAAGTTTTATCAGTGTTTAATTTGTGACTCAAGTTTAGCATAGCTTTGAGCGATAGCTTAAATTGTCAAGAGGCTCGAGTTCTTTATTTTTATAAAATTTCAAGGTTTTATGACGCTCCAGTAAAAAGTTACAAGCATTTGTATGTTGCAAACTTGGATAGGTGTAGGATGCACCATATAGAAGTTAGGGCCATTTGAAGTTTTATCAGTGTTTAATTTGGGACTCAAGGGTAGCATAGCTTTGAGCGATAACTTAAATTGACAAGAGGCTCGAGTACAATATTGTTACAAAATTTCAAGGTTTTATGACGCTCCAGAAAAAAGTTACAAGCATTTGTATGTTGCAAACTTTGATAGGTGTAGGACGTACCGTATAGAAGTTAGGGCCATTTGAAGTTTTATCAGTGTTTGATTTGGGACTCAAGGGTAGCATAGCTTTGAGAGATAGCTTAAATTGACAAGAGGCTCGAGTATTTTATTGTTACGAAATTTCAATGTTTTATGACGCTGCAGTAAAAAGTTACAAGCATTTGTATGTTGCAAACTTAGATAGGTGTAGGACGTACCATATAGAAGTTAGGGCCATTTGAAGTTTTATCAGTGTTTGATTTGTGACTCAAGGGTAGCTTAGTTTTGAGCGATAGCTTAAATTGACAAGAGGCTCGAGTACTTGATTGTTACAAAATTTCAAGGTTTTTTGACGCTCCAGTAAAAAGTTACAAGCATTTGTATGTTGCAAACTTTGATAGGTGTAGAACGTACCGTATAGAAGTTAGGGCCATTTGAAGTTCTATCAGTGTTTGATTGGGGACTCAAGGGTAGCATAGATTTGACCGATAGCTTAAATTGACAAGAGGCTTGAGTACTCTATTGTTAAAAATTCCAAGGTTTTATGAAGTAAAAAATGTCAAGGTTTTATGACGATCCAGTAAAAGGTTACAAGCATTTGTATGTTGCAAATTTTGATAGGTGTAGGACGTACCGTATAGAAGTTAGGGCCATTTGAAGTTTTACCAGTGTTTGATTTGGGATTCAAGGGTAGCATAGCTTTGAGCGATAGCTTAAGTTGACAAGAGGCTCGAGCACTTTATTGTTACAAAATTTCAAGGTTTTATGACGCTCCAGTAAAAAGTTACAAGCATTTGTATGTTGCAAACTTTGATAGGTGTAGGACGTACCGTATAGAAGTTAGGGCCATTTGAAGTTTTATTAGTGTTTGATTTGGGATTCAAGGGTAGCATAGCTTTGAGCGATAGGTTAAATTGACAAGAGGCTCGAGTACTTTATTGTTACAAAATTTCAAGGTTTTATGACGCTCCAGTAAAAAGTTACAAGCATTTGTATGTTGCAAACTTTGATAGGTGTAGGACGTACCGTATAGAAGTTAGGGCCATTTGAAGTTCTATCAGTTTTTGACTTGGGACTCAAGGGTAGCATAGCTTTGACCGATAGCTTAAATTGACAAGAGGCTCGAGTACTTTATTGTCACAAAATTTCAAGGTTTTATGACGCTCCAGTAAAAAGTTACAAGCATTTGTAGTTGCAAACTTTGATAGGTGTAGGACGTACCGTATAGAAGTTAGGGCCATTTGAAGTTCTATCAGTTTTTGATTTGGGACTCAAGGGTAGCATAGCTTTGACCGATAGCTTAAATTGACAAGAGGCTCGAGTACTTTATTGTTACAAAATTTCAAGGTTTTATGACGCTCCTGTAAAAAGTTACAAGCATTTGTAGTTGCAAACTTTGATAGGTGTAGGACGTACCGTATAGAAGTTAGGGCTATTTGAAGTTTTATCAGTGTTTAATTTGTGACTCAAGTTTAGCATAGCTTTGAGCGATAGCTTAAATTGTCAAGAGGCTCGAGTTCTTTATTTTTATAAAATTTCAAGGTTTTATGACGCTCCAGTAAAAAGTTACAAGCATTTGTATGTTGCAAACTTGGATAGGTGTAGGATGCACCATATAGAAGTTAGGGCCATTTGAAGTTTTATCAGTGTTTAATTTGGGACTCAAGGGTAGCATAGCTTTGAGCGATAACTTAAATTGACAAGAGGCTCGAGTACAATATTGTTACAAAATTTCAAGGTTTTATGACGCTCCAGAAAAAAGTTACAAGCATTTGTATGTTGCAAACTTTGATAGGTGTAGGACGTACCGTATAGAAGTTAGGGCCATTTGAAGTTTTACCAGTGTTTGATTTGGGATTCAAGGGTAGCATAGCTTTGAGCGATAGCTTAAGTTGACAAGAGGCTCGAGCACTTTATTGTTACAAAATTTCAAGGTTTTATGACGCTCCAGTAAAAAGTTACAAGCATTTGTATGTTGCAAACTTTGATAGGTGTAGGAATACCGTATAGAAGTTAGGGCCATTTGAAGTTTTATCAGTGTTTGATTTGGGACTCAAGGGGAGCATAGCTTTGAGCGATAGCTTAAATTGACAGGAGGCTCGAATACTTTATTGTTACAAAATTTCAAGGTTTTATGACGCTCCAGTAAAAAGTGACAAGCATTTGTATGTTGCAAACTTTGATAGGTGTAGGACGTACCGTATAGAAGTTAGGGCCATTTGAAGTTTTATCAGTTTTTGATTTGGGACTCAAGGGTAGCATAGCTTTGAGCGATAGCTTAAATTGACAAGAGGCTCGAGTATTTTATTGTTACGAAATTTCAAGGTTTTATGACGCTGCAGTAAAAAGTTACAAGCATTTGTATGTTGCAAATTTTTACAGGTGTAGGATGTACCGTAAAGAAGTTAGGGCCATTTGAAGTTTTGTCAGTGTTTGATTTGGGACTCAAGGGTAGCATAGCTTTGAGCGATAGCTTAAATTGACAAGAGGCTCGTGTACTTAATTGTTACAAAATTTCAAGGTTTTATGACGCTCCAGTAAAAAGTTACAAGCATTTGTATGTTGCAAACTTTGATAGGTGTAGGAATACCGTATAGAAGTTAGGGCCATTTGAAGTTTTATCAGTGTTTGATTTGGGACTCAAGGGTAGCATAGCTTTGAGCGATAGCTTAAATTGTCAAGAGGCTCGAGCACTTTATTGTTACAAAATTTCAAGGTTTTATGACGCTCCAGTAAAAAGTTACAAGCATTTGTATGTTGCAAACTTTGATAGGTGTAGGACGTACCGTATAGAAGTTAGGGCCATTTGAAGTTTTATCAGTGTTTGATTTGGGACTCAAGGGTAGCATATCTTTGAGCGATAGCTTAAATTGACAAGAGGCTCGAGTACTTGATTGTTACAAAATTTCAAGGTTTTATGACGCTCCAGTAAAAAGTTACAAGCATTTGCATGTTGCAAACTTTGATAAGTGTAGGACGTACCGTATAGAAGTTAGGGCCATTTGAAGTTTTATCAGTGTTTGATTTGGGACTCAAGGGTAGCATAGCTTTGAGCGATAACTTAAATTGACAAGAGGCTCGAGTATTTTATTGTTACGAAATTTCAAGGTTTTATGACGCTGCAGTAAAAAGTTACAAGCATTTGTATGTTGCAAACTTTGATAGGTGTAGGATGTACCGTAAAGAAGTTAGGGCCATTTGAAGTTTTATCAGTGTTTGATTTGGGACTCAAGGGTAGCATAGCTTTGAGCGATAGCTTAAATTGACAAGAGGCTCATGTACTTGATTGTTACAAAATTTCAAGGTTTTATGACGCTCCAGTAAAAAGTTACAAGCATTTGTATGTTGCAAACTTTGATAGGTATAGGACGTACCGTATAGAAGTTAGGGCCATTTGAAGTTTTATAAGTGTTTGATTTGGGACTCAAGGGTAGCATATCTTTGAGCGATAGCTTAAATTGACAAGAGACTTGAGTACTCTATTGTTAAAAATTTCAAGGTTTCATGAAGTAAAAAATTTCAATTTTTATGACGATCCAGTAAAAGGTACCAGCATTTGTATGTTGCAAACTTTGATAGGTGTAGGACGTACCGTATAGAAGTTAGGGCCATTTGAAGTTTTATTAGTGTTTGATTTGGGATTCAAGGGTAGCATAGCTTTGAGCGATAGCTTAAATTGACAAGAGGCTCGAGTACTTTATTGTTACAAAATTTCAAGGTTTTATGACGCTCCAGTAAAAAGTTACAAGCATTTGTATGTTGCAAACTTTGATAGGTGTAGGACGTACCGTATAGAAGTTAGGGCCATTTGAAGTTCTATCAGTTTTTGACTTGGGACTCAAGGGTAGCATAGCTTTGACCGATAGCTTAAATTGACAAGAGGCTCGAGTACTTTATTGTCACAAAATTTCAAGGTTTTATGACGCTCCAGTAAAAAGTTACAAGCAGTTGTAGTTGCAAACTTTGATAGGTGTAGGACGTACCGTATAGAAGTTAGGGCCATTTGAAGTTCTATCAGTTTTTGATTTGGGACTCAAGGGTAGCATAGCTTTGACCGATAGATTAAATTGACAAGAGGCTCGAGTACTTTATTGTTACAAAATTTCAAGGTTTTATGACGCTCCAGTAAAAAGTTACAAGCATTTGTAGTTGCAAACTTTGATAGGTGTAGGACGTACCGTATAGAAGTTAGGGCTATTTGAAGTTTTATCAGTGTTTAATTTGTGACTCAAGTTTAGCATAGCTTTGAGCGATAGCTTAAATTGTCAAGAGGCTCGAGTTCTTTATTTTTATAAAATTTCAAGGTTTTATGACGCTCCAGTAAAAAGTTACAAGCATTTGTATGTTGCAAACTTGGATAGGTGTAGGATGCACCATATAGAAGTTAGGGCCATTTGAAGTTTTATCAGTGTTTAATTTGGGACTAAGGGTAGCATAGCTTTGAGCGATAACTTAAATTGACAAGAGGCTCGAGTACAATATTGTTACAAAATTTCAAGGTTTTATGACGCTCCAGAAAAAAGTTACAAGCATTTGTATGTTGCAAACTTTGATAGGTGTAGGACGTACCGTATAGAAGTTAGGGCCATTTGAAGTTTTATCAGTGTTTGATTTGGGACTCAAGGGTAGCATAGCTTTGAGAGATAGCTTAAATTGACAAGAGGCTCGAGTATTTTATTGTTACGAAATTTCAATGTTTTATGACGCTGCAGTAAAAAGTTACAAGCATTTGTATGTTGCAAACTTAGATAGGTGTAGGACGTACCATATAGAAGTTAGGGCCATTTGAAGTTTTATCAGTGTTTGATTTGTGACTCAAGGGTAGCTTAGTTTTGAGCGATAGCTTAAATTGACAAGAGGCTCGAGTACTTGATTGTTACAAAATTTCAAGGTTTTTTGACGCTCCAGTAAAAAGTTACAAGCATTTGTATGTTGCAAACTTTGATAGGTGTAGAACGTACCGTATAGAAGTTAGGGCCATTTGAAGTTCTATCAGTGTTTGATTGGGGACTCAAGGGTAGCATAGATTTGACCGATAGCTTAAATTGACAAGAGGCTTGAGTACTCTATTGTTAAAAATTCCAAGGTTTTATGAAGTAAAAAATTTCAATTTTTATGACGATCCAGTAAAAGGTACCAGCATTTGTATGTTGCAAACTTTGATAGGTGTAGGACGTACCGTATAGAAGTTAGGGCCATTTGAAGTTTTATTAGTGTTTGATTTGGGATTCAAGGGTAGCATAGCTTTGAGCGATAGCTTAAATTGACAAGAGGCTCGAGTACTTTATTGTTACAAAATTTCAAGGTTTTATGACGCTCCAGTAAAAAGTTACAAGCATTTGTATGTTGCAAACTTTGATAGGTGTAGGACGTACCGTATAGAAGTTAGGGCCATTTGAAGTTCTATCAGTTTTTGACTTGGGACTCAAGGGTAGCATAGCTTTGACCGATAGCTTAAATTGACAAGAGGCTCGAGTACTTTATTGTCACAAAATTTCAAGGTTTTATGACGCTCCAGTAAAAAGTTACAAGCATTTGTAGTTGCAAACTTTGATAGGTGTAGGACGTACCGTATAGAAGTTAGGGCCATTTGAAGTTCTATCAGTTTTTGATTTGGGACTCAAGGGTAGCATAGCTTTGACCGATAGCTTAAATTGACAAGAGGCTCGAGTACTTTATTGTTACAAAATTTCAAGGTTTTATGACGCTCCAGTAAAAAGTTACAAGCATTTGTAGTTGCAAACTTTGATAGGTGTAGGACGTACCGTATAGAAGTTAGGGCTATTTGAAGTTTTATCAGTGTTTAATTTGTGACTCAAGTTTAGCATAGCTTTGAGCGATAGCTTAAATTGTCAAGAGGCTCGAGTTCTTTATTTTTATAAAATTTCAAGGTTTTATGACGCTCCAGTAAAAAGTTACAAGCATTTGTATGTTGCAAACTTGGATAGGTGTAGGATGCACCATATAGAAGTTAGGGCCATTTGAAGTTTTATCAGTGTTTAATTTGGGACTCAAGGGTAGCATAGCTTTGAGCGATAACTTAAATTGACAAGAGGCTCGAGTACAATATTGTTACAAAATTTCAAGGTTTTATGACGCTCCAGAAAAAAGTTACAAGCATTTGTATGTTGCAAACTTTGATAGGTGTAGGACGTACCGTATAGAAGTTAGGGCCATTTGAAGTTTTATCAGTGTTTGATTTGGGACTCAAGGGTAGCATAGCTTTGAGAGATAGCTTAAATTGACAAGAGGCTCGAGTATTTTATTGTTACGAAATTTCAATGTTTTATGACGCTGCAGTAAAAAGTTACAAGCATTTGTATGTTGCAAACTTAGATAGGTGTAGGACGTACCATATAGAAGTTAGGGCCATTTGAAGTTTTATCAGTGTTTGATTTGTGACTCAAGGGTAGCTTAGTTTTGAGCGATAGCTTAAATTGACAAGAGGCTCGAGTACTTGATTGTTACAAAATTTCAAGGTTTTTTGACGCTCCAGTAAAAAGTTACAAGCATTTGTATGTTGCAAACTTTGATAGGTGTAGAACGTACCGTATAGAAGTTAGGGCCATTTGAAGTTCTATCAGTGTTTGATTGGGGACTCAAGGGTAGCATAGATTTGACCGATAGCTTAAATTGACAAGAGGCTTGAGTACTCTATTGTTAAAAATTCCAAGGTTTTATGAAGTAAAAAATGTCAAGGTTTTATGACGATCCAGTAAAAGGTTACAAGCATTTGTATGTTGCAAATTTTGATAGGTGTAGGACGTACCGTATAGAAGTTAGGGCCATTTGAAGTTTTACCAGTGTTTGATTTGGGATTCAAGGGTAGCATAGCTTTGAGCGATAGCTTAAGTTGACAAGAGGCTCGAGCACTTTATTGTTACAAAATTTCAAGGTTTTATGACGCTCCAGTAAAAAGTTACAAGCATTTGTATGTTGCAAACTTTGATAGGTGTAGGAATACCGTATAGAAGTTAGGGCCATTTGAAGTTTTATCAGTGTTTGATTTGGGACTCAAGGGGAGCATAGCTTTGAGCGATAGCTTAAATTGACAGGAGGCTCGAATACTTTATTGTTACAAAATTTCAAGGTTTTATGACGCTCCAGTAAAAAGTGACAAGCATTTGTATGTTGCAAACTTTGATAGGTGTAGGACGTACCGTATAGAAGTTAGGGCCATTTGAAGTTTTATCAGTTTTTGATTTGGGACTCAAGGGTAGCATAGCTTTGAGCGATAGCTTAAATTGACAAGAGGCTCGAGTATTTTATTGTTACGAAATTTCAAGGTTTTATGACGCTGCAGTAAAAAGTTACAAGCATTTGTATGTTGCAAATTTTTACAGGTGTAGGATGTACCGTAAAGAAGTTAGGGCCATTTGAAGTTTTGTCAGTGTTTGATTTGGGACTCAAGGGTAGCATAGCTTTGAGCGATAGCTTAAATTGACAAGAGGCTCGTGTACTTAATTGTTACAAAATTTCAAGGTTTTATGACGCTCCAGTAAAAAGTTACAAGCATTTGTATGTTGCAAACTTTGATAGGTGTAGGACGTACCGTATAGAAGTTAGGGCCATTTGAAGTTTTATCAGTGTTTGATTTGGGACTCAAGGGTAGCATATCTTTGAGCGATAGCTTAAATTGAGAAGAGGCTCGAGTACTTGATTGTTACAAAATTTCAAGGTTTTATGAAGTCAAAAATTTCAATTTTTATGACGATCCAGTAAAAAGTTACCAGCATTTGTATGTTGCAAACTTTGATAGATGGAGGACGTACCGTATAGAAGTTACGGCCATTTGAAGTTTTATCAGTGTTTGATTTGGGACTCAAGGGTAGCATAGCTTTGAGCGATAGCTTAAATTGACAAGAGGCTCGAGTACTTTATTGTTACAAAATTTCAAGGTTTTATGACGCTCCAGTAAAAAGTTACAAGCATTTGTATGTTGCAAACTTTGATAGGTGTAGGACGTACCATATAGAAGTTAGGGCCATTTGAAGTTTTATCAGTGTTTGATTTGGGACTCAAGGGTAGGATAGCTTTTAGCGATAGCTTAAATTGACAAGAGGCTCGAGTACTTTATTGTTACAAAATTTCAAGGTTTTATGACGCTCCAGTAAAAAGTAACCAGCATTTGTATGTTGCCAACTTTGATAGGTGTAGGACGTACCATATAGAAGTTAGGGCCATTTGAAGCTTTATCAGTGTTTGATTTGTGACTCAAGGGTAGCATAGCTTTGAGCGATAGCTTAAATTGACAAGAGGCTCGAGTACTTTATTGTTACAAAATTTCAAGGTTTTATGACGGTCCAGTAAAAAGTTACAAGCATTTGTATGTTGCAAACTTTGATAGGTGTAGGACGTACCGTATAGAAGTTAGAGACATTTGAAGTTTTATCAGTGTTTGATTTGGGACTCAAGGGAAGCATAGCTTTGAGCGATAGCTTAAATTGACAAGAGGCTCGAGTACTTTATTGTTACAAAATTTAAAGGTTTTATGACGCTCCAGAAAAAAGTTACAAGCATTTGTATGTTGCAAACTTTGATAGGTGGAAGACTTACCGTCTAGAAGTTAGGGCCATTTGAAGTTTGATAGCTTAAATTGACAAGAGGCTCGAGTACTTTATTGTTACAAAATTTCAAGGTTTTATGACGCTCCAGTAAAAAGTTACAAGCATTTGTAGTTGCAAACTTTGATAGGTGTAGGACGTACCGTATAGAAGTTAGGGCTATTTGAAGTTTTATCAGTGTTTGATTTGTGACTCAAATTTAGCATAGCTTTGAGCGATAGCTTAAATTGTCAAGAGGCTCGAGTACTTTATTTTTATAAAATTTCAAGGTTTTTTGACGCTCCAGTAAAAAGTTACAAGCATTTGTATGTTGCAAACTTAGATAGGTGTAGGACGTACCGTATAGAAGTTAGGGCCATTTGAAGTTTTACCAGTGTTTGATTTGGGATTCAAGGGTAGCATAGCTTTGAGCGATAGCTTAAATTGTCAAGAGGCTCGAGCACTTTATTGTTACAAAATTTCAAGGTTTTATGACGCTCCAGTAAAAAGTTACAAGCATTTGTATGTTGCAAACTTTGATAGGTGTAGGACGTACCGTATAGAAGTTAGGGCCATTTGAAGTTTTATCAGTGTTTGATTTGGGACTCAAGGGTAGCATATCTTTGAGCGATAGCTTAAATTGACAAGAGGCTCGAGTACTTGATTGTTACAAAATTTCAAGGTTTTATGACGCTCCAGTAAAAAGTTACAAGCATTTGTATGTTGCAAACTTTGATAGGTGTAGGACGTACCGTATAGAAGTTAGGGCCATTTGAAGTTTTATCAGTGTTTGATTTGGGACTCAAGGGTAGCATAGCTTTGAGCGATAACTTAAATTGACAAGAGGCTCGAGTATTTTATTGTTACGAAATTTCAAGGTTTTATGACGCTGCAGTAAAAAGTTACAAGCATTTGTATGTTGCAAACTTTGATAGGTGTAGGATGTACCGTAAAGAAGTTAGGGCCATTTGAAGTTTTATCAGTGTTTGATTTGGGACTCAAGGGTAGCATAGCTTTGAGCGATAGCTTAAATTGACAAGAGGCTCATGTACTTGATTGTTACAAAATTTCAAGGTTTTATGACGCTCCAGTAAAAAGTTACAAGCATTTGTATGTTGCAAACTTTGATAGGTATAGGACGTACCGTATAGAAGTTAGGGCCATTTGAAGTTTTATCAGTGTTTGATTTGGGACTCAAGGGTAGCATATCTTTGAGCGATAGCTTAAATTGAGAAAAGGCTCGAGTACTTGATTGTTACAAAATTTCAAGGTTTTATGAAGTCAAAAATTTCAATTTTTATGACGATCCAGTAAAAAGTTACAAGCATTTGTATGTTGCAAACTTTGATCGGTTTAGGACGTACCGTATAGAAGTTAGGGCCATTTGAAGTTTTATCAGTGTTTGATTTGGGATTCAAGGGTAGCATAGCTTTGAGCGATAGCTTAAATTGACAAGAGGCTCGAGTACTTTATTGTTACAAAATTTCAAGGTTTTATGACGCTCCAGTAAAAAGTTACAAGCATTTGTATGTTGCAAACTTTGATAGGTGTAGGACGTACCGTATAGAAGTTAGGGCCATTTGAAGTTTTATCAGTGTTTGATTTGGGACTCAAGGGTAGGATAGCTGTTAGCGATAGCTTAAATTGACAAGAGGCTCGAGTACTTTATTGTTACAAAATTTCAAGGTTTTATGACGCTCCAGTAAAAAGTAACCAGCATTTGTATGTTGCCAACTTTGATAGGTGTAGGACGTACCATATAGAAGTTAGGGCCATTTGAAGCTTTATCAGTGTTTGATTTGTGACTCAAGGGTAGCATAGCTTTGAGCGATAGCTTAAATTGTCAAGAGGCTCGAGCACTTTATTGTTACAAAATTTCAAGGTTTTATGACGCTCCAGTAAAAAGTTACAAGCATTTGTATGTTGCAAACTTTGATAGGTGTAGGACGTACCGTATAGAAGTTAGAGACATTTGAAGTTTTATCAGTGTTTGATTTGGGACTCAAGGGTAGCAAGCTTTGAGCGATAGCTTAAATTGACAAGAGGCTCGAGTACTCTATTGTTACAAAATTTAAAGGTTTTATGACGCTCCAGAAAAAAGGTACAAGCATTTGTATGCTGTAAACTTTGATAGGTGTAGGACGTACCGTATAGAAGTTAGGGCCATTTGAAGTTTTACCAGTGTTTGATTTGGGATTCAAGGGTAGCATAGCTTTGAGCGATAGCTTAAATTGACAAGAGGCTCGAGTACTTTATTGTTACAAACT
The DNA here is from genome assembly GCA_920105625.2 of Clusia tigrina. NCBI lineage: Eukaryota > Metazoa > Arthropoda > Insecta > Diptera > Clusiidae > Clusia > Clusia tigrina. The sequence continues at coordinate 69,857,600 of OV050032.1, forward strand.
TTCAAGGTTTTATGACGCTCCAGTAAAAAGTTACAAGCATTTGTATGTTGCAAACTTTGATAGGTGGAGGACGTACCGTATAGAAGTTACGGCCATTTGAAGTTTTATCAGTGTTTGATTTGGGACTCAAGGGTAGCATAGCTTTCAGCGATAGCTTAAATTGACAAGAGGCTCGAGTACTTTATTGTTACAAAATTGCAAGGTTTTATGACGCTCCAGTAAAAAGTTACAAGCATTTGCATGTTGCAAACTTTGATAGGTGTAGGATGTACCGTATAGAAGTTAGGGTCATTTGAAGTTTTATCAGTGTTTGATTTGGGACTCAAGGGTAGGATAGCTTTTAGCGATAGCTTAAATTGACAAGAGGCTCGAGTACTTTATTGTTACAAAATTGCATTTGTATGTTGCCAACTTTGATAGGTGTAGGACGTACCATATAGAAGTTAGGGCCATTTGAAGCTTTATCAGTGTTTGATTTGTGACTCAAGGGTAGCATAGCTTTGAGCGATAGCTTAAATTGACAAGAGGCTCGAGTACTTTATTGTTACAAAATTTCAAGGTTTTATGACGCTCCAGAAAAAAGTTACAAGCATTTGTATGTTGCAAACTTTGATAGGTGGAGGAATTACCGTCTAGAAGTTAGGGCCATTTGAAGTTTTATCAGTGTTTGATTGGGGAATCAAGGGTAGCATAGCTTTGAGCGATAGCTTAAATTGACAAGAGACTTGAGTACTCTATTGTTAAAAATTTCAAGGTTTTATGAAGTAAAAAATTTCAAGGTTTTATGACGATCCAGTAAAAGGTTACAAGCATTTGTATGCTGTAAACTTTGATAGGTGTAGGACGTACCGTATAGAAGTTAGGGCCATTTGAAGTTTTACCAGTGTTTGATTTGGGATTCAAGGGTAGCATAGCTTTGAGCGATAGCTTAAATTGACAAGAGGCTCGAGTACTTTATTGTTACAAAATTTCAAGGTTTTATGACGCTCCAGTAAAAAGTTACAAGCATTTGTATGTTTCAAACTTTGATAGGTGTAGGACTTACCGTATAGAAGTTAGGGCCATTTGAAGTTTTATCAGTGTTTGATTTGGGACTCAAGGGGAGCATAGCTTTGAGCGATAGCTTAAGTTGGCAAGAGGCTCGAGTACTTTATTGTTACAAAATTTCAAGGTTTTATGACGCTCCAGTAAAAAGTTACAAGCATTTGTATGTTGCAAACTTTGATAGGTGTAGGGCGTACCGTATAGAAGTTAGGGCCATTTGAAGTTTTATCAGTGTTTGATTTGGGACTCAAGGGTAGGATAGCTTTTAGCGATAGCTTAAATTGACAAGAGGCTCGAGTACTTTATTGTTACAAAATTTCAAGGTTTTATGACGTTCCAGTAAAAAGTTACAAGCATTTGTATGTTGCAAACTTTGATAGGTGGAGGAATTACCGTCTAGAAGTTAGGGCCATTTGAAGTTTTATCAGTGTTTGATTGGGGAATCAAGGGTAGCATAGCTTTGAGCGATAGCTTAAATTGACAAGAGACTTGAGTACTCTATTGTTAAAAATTTCAAGGTTTTATGAAGTAAAAAATTTCAAGGTTTTATGACAATCCAGTAAAAGGTTACAAGCATTTGTATGTTGCATACTTTGATAGGTGTAGGACGTACCGTATAGAAGTCAGGGCCATTTGAAGTTTTATTAGTGTTTGATTTGTGACTCAAGGGTAGCATAGCTTTGAGCGATAGCTTAAATTGACAAGAGGCTCGAGTACATTATTGTTACAAAATTTCAAGGTTTTATGACGCTCCAGTAAAAAGTTACAAGCATTTGTATGTTGCAAACTTTGATAGGTGTAGGACGTACCGTATAGAAGTTAGGGCCATTTGAAGTTTTCACAGTGTTTTATTTGGGACTCAAGGGTAGCATAGCTTTGAGCGATAGCTTAAATTGACAAGCGGCTCGAGTACTTTATTGTTACAAAGTTTCAATGTTTTATGACGCTCCAGTAAAAAGTTACAATCATTTGTATGCTGCAAACTTTGATAGGTGTAGGACGTACCGTATAGAAGTTAGAGCCATTTGAAGTTTTATCAGTGTTTGATTTGGGACTCAAGGGTAGCATAGCTTTGAGCGATAGCTTAAATTGACAAGAGGCTCGAGTACTTTATTGTTACAAAATTTAAAGGTTTTATGACGCTCCAGAAAAAAGTTACAAGCATTTGTATGTTGCAAACTTTGATAGATGTAGGAAATACCGTATAGAAGTTAGGGCCATTTGAAGTTTTATCAGTGTTTGATTGGGGACTCAAGTGTAGCATAGCTTTGAACGATAGCTTAAATTGACAAGAGACTTGAGTACTCTATTGTTAAAAATTTCAAGGTTTTATGAAGTAAAAAATTTCAAGGTTTTATGACGATCCAGTAAAAGGTTACAAGCATTTGTATGCTGTAAACTTTGATAGGTGTAGGACGTACCGTATAGAAGTTAGGGTCATTTGAAGTTTTACCAGTGTTTGATTTGGGATTCAAGGGTAGCATAGCTTTGACCGATAGCTTAAATTGACAAGAGGCTCGAGTACTTTATTGTTACAAAATTTCAAGGTTTTATGACGCTCCAGTAAAAAGTTACAAGCATTTGTATGTTGCAATCTTTGATAGGTGTAGGACTTACCGTATAGAAGTTAGGGCCATTTGAAATTTTATCAGTGTTTGATTTGGGACTCAAGGGGAGCATAGCTTTGAGCGATAGCTTAAGTTGACAAGAGGCTCGAGTACTTTATTGTTACAAAATTTCAAGGTTTTATGACGCTCCAGTAAAAAGTTACAAGCATTTGTATGTTGCAAACTTTGATAGGTGTAGGATGCACCGTATAGAAGTTAGGGCCATTTGAAGTTTTATCAGTGTTTGATTTGGGACTCAAGGGTAGCATAGCTTTGAGCGATAACTTAAATTGGCAAGAGGCTCGAGTACATTATTGTTACAAAATTTCAAGGTTTTATAAGGCTCCAGAAAAAAGTTACAAGCATTTGTATGTTGCAAACTTTGATAAGTGGAGGACGTACCGTATAGAAGTTAGGGCCATTTGAAGTTTTATCAGTGTTTGATTGGGGAATCAAGGGTAGAATAGCTTTGAGCGATAGCTTAAATTGACAAGAGGCTTGAGTACTTTATTGTTAAAAATTTCAAGGTTTTATGAAGTAAAAAATTTAAAGGTTTTATGACGATCCAGTAAAAGGTTACAAGCATTTGTATGTTGCAAACTTTGATAGGTGTAGGACGTACCGTATAGAAGTTAGGGCCATTTGAAGTTTTACCAGTGTTTGATTTGGGATTCAAGGGTAGCATAGTTTTGAGCGATGGCTTAAATTGACAAGAGGCTCGAGTACTTTATTGTTACAAAATTTCAAGGTTTTATGACGCTCCAGTAAAAAGTTACAAGCATTTGTATGTTGCAAACTTTGATAGGTGTAGGACTTACCGTATAGAAGTTAGGGCCATTTGAAGTTTTATCAGTGTTTGATTTGTGACTCAAGTTTAGCATAGCTTTGAGCGATAGCTTAAATTGTCAAGAGGCTCGAGTTCTTTATTTTTATAAAATTTCAAGGTTTTATGACGCTCCAGTAAAAAGTTACAAGCATTTGTATGTTGCAAACTTTGATAGGTGTAGGATGCACCGTATAGAAGTTAGGGCCATTTGAAGTTTTATCAGTGTTTAATTTGGGACTCAAGGGTAGCATAGCTTTGAGCGATAACTTAAATTGACAAGAGGCTCGAGTACATTATTGTTACAAAATTTCAAGGTTTTATGACGCTCCAGAAAAAATTTACAAGCATTTGTATGTTGCAAACTTTGATAGGTGTAGGACGTACCGTATAGAAGTTAGGGCCATTTGAAGTTTTATCAGTGTTTGATTTGGGACTCAAGTTTAGCATAGCTTTGAGCGATAGCTTAAATTGACAAGAGGCTCGAGTATTTTATTGTTACGAAATTTCAATGTTTTATGACGCTGCAGTAAAAAGTTACAAGCATTTGTATGTTGCAAAATTAGATAGGTGTAGGACGTACCGTATAGAAGTTAGGGCCATTTGAAGTTTTATCAGTGTTTGATTGGGGACTCAAGGGCAGCATAGCTTTGAGCGATAGCTTAAATTGACAATTGGCTTGAGTACTCTATTGTTAAAAATTTCAAGGTTTTATTAAGTAAAAAATTTCAAGGTTTTATGACGATCCAGTAAAAGGTTACAAGCATTTGTATGTTGCAACTTTTGATAGGTGTAGGACATACCGTATAGAAGTTAGGGCCATTTGAAGTTTTACCAGTGTTTGATTTGGGATTCAAGGGTAGCATAGCTTTGAGCGATAGCTTAAATTGTCAAGAGGCTCGAGCACTTTATTGTTACAAATTTCAAGGTTTTATGACGCTCCAGTAAAAAGTTATAAACATTTGTATGTTGCAAACTTTGATAGGTGTAGAACGTACCGTATAGAAGTTAGGGCCATTTGAAGTTCTATCAGTGTTTGATTTGGGACTCAAGGGGAGCATAGCTTTGAGCGATAGCTTAAATTGACAGGAGGCTCGAATACTTTATTGTTACAAAATTTCAAGGTTTTATGACGCTCCAGTAAAAAGTGACAAGCATTTGTATGTTGCAAACTTTGATAAGTGTAGGACTTACCGTATAGAAGTTAGGGCCATTTGAAGTTTTATCAGTGTTTGATTTGGGACTCAAGGGGAGCATAGCTTTGAGCGATAGCTTAAATTGATAAGAGGCTCGAGTACTTTATTGTTTCAAAATTTCAAGGTTTTATGACGCTCCACTAAAAAGTTACAAGCATTTGTATGTTGCAAACTTTGATAGGTGTAGGACGTACCGTATAGAAGATAGGGCCATTTGAAGTTTTATCAGTGTTTGATTTGGGACTCAAGGGTAGCATAGCTTTGAGCGACAACTTAAATTGACAAGAGGCTCGAGTACTTTATTGTTACAAAATTTCAAGGTTTTATGACGCTCCAATAAAAAGTTACAAGAATTTGTATGCTGCAAACTTTGATAGGTGTAGGACGTACCGTATAGAAGTTAGGGCCATTTGAAGTTTTATCAGTGTTTGATTTGGGATTCAAGGGTAGCATAGCTTTGAGCGATAGCTTAAATTGACAAGAGGCTCGAGTACTTTATTGTTACAAAATTTAAAGGTTTTATGACGCTCCAGTAAAATGTTACAAGCATTTGTATGTTGCAAACTTTGATAGGTGTAGGACGTACCGTATAGAAGTTAGGGCCATTTGAAGTTTTATCAGTGTTTGATTTGGGACTCAGGGGTAGCATAGCTTTGAGCGATAGCTTAAATTGACGAGAGGCTCGAGTACTTTATTGTTACAAAATTTCAAGGTTTTATGACGCTCCAGTAAAGAGTTACAAGCATTTGTATGTTGCAAACTTTGATAGGTGTAGGACGTACCGTATAGAAGTTAGGGTCATTTGAAGTTTTATCAGTGTTTGATTTTGGACTCAAGGGTAGCATAGCTTTGAGCGATAGCTGAGATTGTCAAGAGGCTGAGTACTTTATTGTTACAAAATTTCAAGGTTTTATGATGCTCCAGAAAAAAGTTACAAGCATTTGTATGTTGCAAACTTTGATAGGTGTAGGACGTACCGTATAGAAGTTAGGGCCATTTGAAGTTTTCTCAGTGTTTGATTTGGGACTCAAGGGTAGCATAGCTTTGAGCGATAACTTAAATTGGCAAGAGGCTCGAGTACTTTATTGTTACAAAATTTCAAGGTTTTATGACACTCCCGCAAAAAGTTACAAGCATTTGTATGTTGCAAACTTTGATAGGTGTAGGACGTACCGTATAGAAGTTAGGGCCATTTGAAGTTTTATCAGTGTTTGATTTGGGACTCAAGGGTAGCATAGCTTTGAGCGATAGCTTAAATTGATAAGAGGCTCGAGTACTTTATTGTCACAAAATTTCAAGGTTTTATAACGCTCTAGCAAAAAGTTACAAGCATTTGATTGTTGCCAAATTTGATAGGTGTAGGACGTACCGTATAGAAGTTAGGGCCATTTGAAGTTTTATCAGAGTTTGATTTGGGACTCAAGGGTAGCATAGCTTTGAGCGATAGCTTAAATTGATAAGAGGCTCGAGTACTTTATTGTCACAAAATTTCAAGGTTTTGTGACGCTCCAGAAAAAAGTTACAAGCATTTGTATGTTGCAAACTTTGATAGGTGTAGGACGTACCGTATAGAAGTTAGGGCCATTTGAAGTTTTCTCAGTGTTTGATTTGGGACTCAAGGGTAGCATAGCTTTGAGCGATAGCTTAAATTGATAAGAGGCTCGAGTACTTTATTGTTACAAAATTTCAAGGTTTTATGACACTCCAGCAAAAAGTTACAAGCATTTGTATGTTGCAAACTTTGATAGGTGTAGGACGTACCGTATAGAAGTTAGGGCCATTTGAAGTTTTATCAGTGTTTGATTTGGGACTCAAGGGTAGCATAGCTTGAGCGATAGCTTAAATTGATAAGAGGCTCGAGTACTTTATTGTCACAAAATTTCAAGGTTTTATGACGCTCCAGAAAAAAGTTACAAGCATTTGTGTGTTGTAAACTTTGATAGGTGGAGGACGTACCGTATAGAAGTTAGGGCCATTTGAAGTTTTACCAGTGTTTGATTTGGGATTCAAGGGTAGCATAGCTTTGAGCGATAGCTTAAATTGACAAGAGGCTCGAGTACTTTATTGTTACAAAATTTCAAGGTTTTATGACGCTCCAGTAAAAAGTTACAAGCATTTGTATGTTGCAAACTTTGATAGGTGTAGGACTTACCGTATAGAAGTTAGGGCCATTTGAAGTTTTATCAGTGTTTGATTTGGGACTCAAGGGGAGCATAGCTTTGAGCGATAGCTTAAATTGACAAGAGGCTCGAGTACTTTATTGTTACACAATTTCAGGGTTTTATGACACTCCAGTAAAAAGTGACAAGCATTTGTATGTTGCAAACTTTGATAGGTGTAGGACGTACCGTATAGAAGTTAGGGCCATTTGAAGTTTTATCAGTGTTTGATTTGGGACTCAAGGGTAGCATAGCTTTGAGCGATAGCTTAAATAGACAAGAGGCTCGAGTATTTTATTGTTACGAAATTTCAAGGTTTTATGACGCTCCAGTAAAAAGATACAAGCATTTGTATGTTGCAAACCTTGATAGGTGTAGGACGTACCGTATAGAAGTTAGGGCCATTTGAAGATTTATCAATGTTTGATTTGGGACTCAAGTGTAGCATAGCTTTAAGCGATAGCTTAAATAGACAAGAGGCTCGAGTACTTGATTGTTACAAAATTTCAAGGTTTTATGAAGTAAAAAATTTCAATTTTTATGACACTCCAGCAAAAAGTTACAAGCATTTGTATGTTGCAAACTTTGATAGGTGTAGGACGTACCGTATAGAAGTTAGGGCCATTTGAAGTTTTATCAGTGTTTGATTTGGGACTCAAGGGTAGCATAGCTTTGAGCGATAGCTTAAATTGATAAGAGGCTCGAGTACTTTATTGTCACAAAATTTGAAGGTTTTATAACGCTCTAGCAAAAAGTTACAAGCATTTGAATGTTGCAAACTTTCATAAGTCTAGGACACACCGTATTGAAGTTAGGGCCATTTGAAGTTTTATCAGTGTTTGATTTGGGACTCAAGGGTAGCATAGCTTTGAGCGATAACTTAAATTGACAAGAGGCTCGAGTACTTTATTGTTACAAAATTTAAAGATTCTATGACGCTCCAGTGAAAAGTTAAAAGCATTTGATTGTTGCCAAATTTGATAGGTGTAGGACGTACCGTATAGAAGTTAGGGCCATTTGAAGTTTTATCAGTGTTTGGTTTGGGACTCAAGGGTAGCATAGCTTTGAGCGATAGCTTAAATTGATAAGAGGCTCGAGTACTTTATTGTCACAAAATTTCAAGGTTTTATGACGCTCCAGAAAAAAGTTACAAGCATTTGTATGTTGCAAACTTTCATAGGTGTAGGACGTACCGTATAGAAGTTAGGGCCATTTGAAGTTTTCTCAGTGTTTGATTTGGGACTCAAGGGTAGCATAGCTTTGAGCGATAGCTTAAATTGATAAGAGGCTCGAGTACTTTATTGTTACAAAATTTCAAGCGTTTATGACGCTCCAGTAAAAAGTTACAAGCATTTGATTGTTGCAAACTTTGATAGGTGTAGGACGCACCGTATAGGAGTTAGGGCCATTTGAAGTTTTATCAGTGTTTGATTTGGGTCTCAAGGGTAGCATAGCTATGAGCGATAGCTTAAATTGATAAGAGGCTCGAGTACTTTATTGTCACAAAATTTCAAGGTTTTATGACGCTCCAGAAAAAAGTTACAAGCATTTGTGTGTTGCAAACTTTGATAGGTGGAGGACTTACCGTCTAGAAGTTAGGGCCATTTGAAGTTTTATCAGTGTTTGATTGGGGACTCAAGGGTAGCATAGCTTTGAGCGACAGCTTAAATTGACAAGAGACTTGAGTACTCTATTGTTAAAAATTTCAAGGTTTTATGAAGTAAAAAATTTAAAGGTTTTATGACGATCCAGTAAAAGGTTACAAGCATTTGTATGCTGTAAACTTTGATAGGTGTAGGACGTACCGTATAGAAGTTAGGGCCATTTGAAGTTTTACCAGTGTTTGATTTGGGATTCAAGGGTAGCATAGCTTTGAGCGATAGCTTAAATTGACAAGAGGCTCGAGTACATTATTGTTACAAAATTTCAAGGTTCTATGACGCTCCAGAAAAAAGTTACAAGCATTTGTATGTTGCAAACTTTGATAGGTGGAGGACGTACCGTATAGAAGTTAGGGCCATTTGAAGTTTTATCAGTGTTTGATTGGGGACTCAAGGGTAGTATAGCTTTGAGCGATAGCTTAAATTGACAAGAGGCTTGAGTACTTTATTGTTAAAAATTTCAAGGTTTTATGAAGTAAAGAATTTAAAGGTTTTATGACGATCCAGTAAAAGGTTACAAGCATTTGTATGTTGCAAACATTGATAGGTGTAGGACTTACCGTATAGAAGTTAGGGCCATTTGAAGTTTTATCAGTGTTTGATTTGGGACTCAAGGGGAGCATAGCTTTGAGCGATAGCTTAAATTGACAACAGGCTCGAGTACTTTATTGTTACACAATTTCAGGGTTTTATGACACTCCAGGAAAAAGTGACAAGCATTTGTATGTTGCAAACTTTGATAGGTGTAGGACGTACCGTATAGAAGTTAGGGACATTTGAAGTTTTATCAGTGTTTGATTTGGGACTCAAGGGTAGCATAGCTTTGAGCGATAGCTTAAATAGACAAGAGGCTCGAGTATTTTATTGTTACGAAATTTCAAGGTTTTATGACGCTCCAGTAAAAAGATACAAGCATTTGTATGTTGCAAACTTTGATAGGTGTAGGACGTACCGTATAGAAGTTAGGGCCATTTGAAGATTTATCAGTGTTTGATTTGGGACTCAAGGGTAGCATAGCTTTGAGCGATAGCTTAAATAGACAAGAGGCTCGAGTACTTGATTGTTACAAAATTTCAAGGTTTTATGAAGTAAAAAATTTCAATTTTTATGACGATCCAGTAAAAGGTACCAGCATTTGTATGTTGCAAACTTTGATAGGTGTAGGACGTACCGTATAGAAGTTAGGGCCATTTGCAGTTTTATCAGTGTTTGATTTGGGATTCAAGGGTAGCATAGCTTTGAGCGATAGCTCAAATTGACAAGAGGCTCGAGTACTTTATTGTTACAAAATTTAAAGGTTTTATGACGCTCCAGTAAAAAGTTACAAGCATTTGTATGTTGCAAACTTTGATAGGTGTAGGACTTACCGTATAGAAGTTAGGGCCATTTGAAGTTTTATCAGTGTTTGATTTGGGACTCAAGGGGAGCATAGCTTTGAGCGATAGCTTAAATTGACAACAGGCTCGAGTACTTTATTGTTACACAATTTCAGGGTTTTATGACACTCCAGGAAAAAGTGACAAGCATTTGTATGTTGCAAACTTTGATAGGTGTAGGACGTACCGTATAGAAGTTAGGGACATTTGAAGTTTTATCAGTGTTTGATTTGGGACTCAAGGGTAGCATAGCTTTGAGCGATAGCTTAAATAGACAAGAGGCTCGAGTATTTTATTGTTACGAAATTTCAAGGTTTTATGACGCTCCAGTAAAAAGATACAAGCATTTGTATGTTGCAAACTTTGATAGGTGTAGGACGTACCGTATAGAAGTTAGGGCCATTTGAAGATTTATTAGTGTTTGATTTGGGACTCAAGGGTAGCATAGCTTTGAGCGATAGCTTAAATAGACAAGAGGCTCGAGTACTTGATTGTTACAAAATTTCAAGGTTTTATGAAGTAAAAAATTTCAATTTTTATGACGATCCAGTAAAAGGTACCAGCATTTGTATGTTGCAAACTTTGATAGGTGTAGGACGTACCGTATAGAAGTTAGGGCCATTTGCAGTTTTATCAGTGTTTGATTTGGGATTCAAGGGTAGCATAGCTTTGAGCGATAGCTTAAATTGACAAGAGGCTCGAGTACTTTATTGTTACAAAATTTCAAGGTTTTATGACGCTCCAGTAAAAAGTTACAAGCATTTGTATGTTGCAAACTTTGATAGGTGTAGGACGTACCGTATAGAAGTTAGCGCCATTTGAAGTTCTATCAGTTTTTGAATTGGGACTCAAGGGTAGCATAGCTTTGAGCGATAGCTTAAATTGACAAGAGGCTCGAGTACTTTATTGTTACAAAATTTCAAGGTTTTATGACGCTCCAGTAAAAAGTTACAAGCATTTGTAGTTGCAAACTTTGATAGGTGTAGGACGTACCGTATAGAAGTTAGCGCCATTTGAAGTTCTATCAGTTTTTGATTTGGGACTCAAGGGTAGCATAGCTTTGACCGATAGCTTAAATTGACAAGAGTCTCGAGTACTTTATTGTTACAAAATTTCAAGGTTTTATGACGCTCCAGTAAAAAGTTACAAGCATTTGTAGTTGCAAACTTTGATAGGTGTAGGACGTACCGTATAGAAGTTAGGGCCATTTGAAGTTCTATCAGTTTTTGATTTGGGACTCAAGGGTAGCATAGCTTTGACCGATAGCTTAAATTGACAAGAGACTCGAGTACTTTATTGTTACAAAATTTCAAGGTTTTATGACGCTCCAGTAAAAAGTTACAAGCATTTGTAGTTGCAAACTTTGATAGGTGTAGGACGTACCGTATAGAAGTTAGGACTATTTGAAGTTTTATCAGTGTTTGATGTGTGACTCAAGTTTAGCATAGCTTTGAGCGATAGCTTAAATTGTCAAGAGGCTCGAGTTCTTTATTTTTATAAAATTTCAAGGTTTAATGACGCTCCAGTAAAAAGTTACAAGCATTTGTATGTTGCAAACTTTGATAGGTGTAGGATGCACCGTATAGAAGTTAGGGCCATTTGAAGTTTTATCAGTGTTTAATTTGGGACTCAAGGGTAGCATAGCTTTGAGCGATAACTTAAATTGACAAGAGGCTCGAGTACATTATTGTTACAAAATTTCAAGGTTTTATGACGCTCCAGAAAAAAGTTACAAGCATTTGTATGTTGCAAACTTTGATAGGTGTAGGACGTACCGTATAGAAGTTAGGGCCATTTGAAGTTTTATCAGTGTTTGATTTGGGACTCAAGGGTAGCATAGCTTTGAGCGATAGCTTAAATTGGCAAGAGGCTAGAGTATTTTATTGTTACGAAATTTCAATGTTTTATGACGCTCCAGTATAAAGTTACAAGCATTTGTATGTTGCAAACTTTGATAGGTGTAGAACGTACCGTATAGAAGTTAGGGCCATGTGAAGTTCTATCAGTGGTTGATTGGGGACACAAGGGTAGCATAGCTTTGACCGATAGCTTAAATTGACAAGAGGCTTGTGTACTCTATTGTTAAAAATTCCAAGGTTTTATGAAGTAAAAAATTTCAAGGTTTTATGACGATCCAGTAAAAGGTTACAAGCATTTGTATGTTGCAAATTTTGATAGGTGTAGGACGTACCGTATAGAAGTTAGGGCAATTTGAAGTTTCACCAGTGTTTGATTTGGGATTCAAGGGTAGCATAGCTTTGAGCGATAGCTTAAATTGACAAGAGGCTCGAGCACTTTATTGTTACAAAATTTCAAGGTTTTATGACGCTCCAGTAAAAAGTTACAAGCATTTGTATGTTGCAAACTTTGATAGGTGTAGGACTTACCGTATAGAAGTTAGGGCCATTTGAAGTTTTATCAGTGTTTGATTTGGGACTCAAGGGGAGCATAGCTTTGAGCGATAGCTTAAATTGACAGGAGGCTCGAATACTTTATTGTTACAAAATTTCAAGGTTTTATGACGCTCCAGTAAAAAGTGACAAGCATTTGTATGTTGCAAACTTTGATAGGTGTAGGACGTACCGTATAGAAGTTAGGGCCATTTGAAGTTTTATCAGTGTTTGATTTGGGACTCAAGGGTAGCATAGCTTTGAGCGATAGCTTAAATAGACAAGAGGCTCGAGTATTTTATTGTTACGAAATTTCAAGGTTTTATGACGCTCCAGTAAAAAGATACAAGCATTTGTATGTTGCAAACTTTGATAGGTGTAGGACGTACCGTATAGAAGTTAGGGCCATTTGAAGATTTATCAGTGTTTGATTTGGGACTCAAGGGTAGCATAGCTTTGAGCGATAGCTTAAATAGACAAGAGGCTCGAGTACTTGATTGTTACAAAATTTCAAGGTTTTATGAAGTAAAAAATTTCAATTTTTATGACGATCCAGTAAAAGGTACCAGCATTTGTATGTTGCAAACTTTGATAGGTGTAGGACGTACCGTATAGAAGTTAGGGCCATTTGCAGTTTTATCAGTGTTTAATTTGGGATTCAAGGGTAGCATAGCTTTGAGCGATAGCTTAAATTGACAAGAGGCTCGAGTACTTTATTGTTACAAAATTTCAAGGTTTTATGACGCTCCAGTAAAAAGTTACAAGCATTTGTATGTTGCAAACTTTGATAGGTGTAGGACGTACCGTATAGAAGTTAGCGCCATTTGAAGTTCTATCAGTTTTTGAATTGGGACTCAAGGGTAGCATAGCTTTGACCGATAGCTTAAATTGACAAGAGTCTCGAGTACTTTATTGTTACAAAATTTCAAGGTTTTATGACGCTCCAGTAAAAAGTTACAAGCATTTGTATGTTGCAAACTTTGATAGGTGTAGGACGTACCGTATAGAAGTTAGGGCCATTTGAAGTTTTATCAGTGTTTGATTTGGGACTCAAGGGTAGCATATCTTTGAGCGATAGCTTAAATTGACAAGAGGCTCGAGTACTGGATTGTTACAAAATTTCAAGGTTTTATGAAGTCAAAAATTTCAATTTTTATGACGATCCAGTAAAAAGTTACAAGCATTTGTATGTTGCAAACTTTGATAGGTTTAGGACGTACCGTATAGAAGTTAGGGCCATTTGAAGTTTTATCAGTGTTTGATTTGGGATTCAAGGGTAGCATAGCTTTGAGCGATAGCTTAAATTGACAAGAGGCTCGAGTACTTTATTGTTACAAACTTTCAAGGTTTTATGACGCTCCAGTAAAAAGTTACAAGCATTTGTATGTTGCAAACTTTGATAGGTGTAGGACGTACCGTATAGAAGTTAGGGCCATTTGAAATTTTATCAGTGTTGGATTTGGGACTCAAGGGAAGCATAGCTTTGAGCGATAGCTTAAATTGACAAGAGGCTCGAGTACTTTATTGTTACAATATTTCAAGGTTTTATGACGCTCCAGTAAATAGTTACAAGCATTTGTATGTTGCAAAGTTTGATAGGTGTAGGACGCACAGTATAGCAGTTAGGGCCATTTGAAGTTTTATCAGTGTTTGATTTGGGACTCAAGGGTAGCATAGCTTTGAGCGATAGATTAAATTGACAAGAGGCTCGAGTATTTTATTGTTACAATATTTTAAGGTTTTACGACGCTGCAGTAAAAAGATACAAGCATTTGTATGTTGCAAACTTCGGTAGGTGTAGGACGTACCGTATAGAAGTTAGGGCCATTTGAAGTTTTATCAGTGTTTTATTTGGGACTCAAGGGTAGCATAGCTTTGAGCGATAGCTTAAATTGACAAGAGGCTCGAGTACTTGATTGTTACAAAATTTCAAGGTTTTATGACGCTCCAGTAAAAAGTTACAAGCATTTCTATGTTGCAAACTTTAATAGGTGTAGGACGTACCGTATAGAAGTTAGGGCCATTTGAAGTTTTATCAGTGTTTGATTTGTGACTCAAGTTTAGCATAGCTTTGAGCGATAGCTTAAATTGTCAAGAGGCTCGAGTTCTTTATTTTTATAAAATTTCAAGGTTTTATGACGCTCCAGTAAAAAGTTACAAGCATTTGTATGTTGCAAACTTTGATAGGTGTAGGATGCACCGTATAGAAGTTAGGGTCATTTGAAGTTTTATCAGTGTTTAATTTGGGATTCAAGGGTAGCATAGCTTTGAGCGATAACTTGAATTGACAAGAGGCTCGAGTACATTATTGTTACAAAATTTCAAGGTTTTATGACGCTCCAGAAAAAAGTTACAAGCATTTGTATGTTGCAAACTTTGATAGGTGTAGGACGTACCGTATAGAAGTTAGGGCCATTTGAAGTTTTATCAGTGTTTGATTTGGGACTCAAGGGTAGCATAGCTTTGAGCGATAGCTTAAATTGACAAGAGGCTCGAGTATTTTATTGTTACGAAATTTCAATGTTTTATGACGCTCCAGTAAAAAATTACAAGCATTTGTATGTTGCAAACTTTGATAGGTGTAGAACGTACCGTATAGAAGTTAGGGCCATTTGAAGTTCTATCAGTGTTTGATTGGGGACACAAGGGTAGCATAGCTTTGACCGATAGCTTAAATTGACAAGAGGCTTGAGTACTCTATTGTTAAAAATTCCAAGGTTTTATGAAGTAAAAAATTTCAAGGTTTTATGACAATCCAGTAAAAGGTTACAAGCATTTGTATGTTGCAAATTTTGATAGGTGTAGGACGTACCGTATAGAAGTTAGGGCAATTTGAAGTTTTACCAGTGTTTGATTTGGGATTCAAGGGTAGCATAGCTTTGAGCGATAGATTAAATTGACAAGAGGCTCGAGCACTTTATTGTTACAAAATTTCAAGGTTTTATGACGCTCCAGTAAAAAGTTACAAGCATTTGTATGTTGCAAACTTTGATAGGTGTAGGACTTACCGTTTAGAAGTTAGGGCCATTTGAAGTTTTATCAGTGTTTGATTTGGGACTGAAGGGGACCATAGCTTTGAGCGATAGCTTAAATTGACAGGAGGCTCGAATACTTTATTTTTGCAAAATTTCAAGGTTTTATGACGCTCCAGTAAAAAGTGACAAGCATTTGTATGTTGCAAACTTTGATAGGTGTAGGACGTACCGTATAGAAGTTAGGGCCATTTGAAGTTTTATCAGTGTTTGATTTGGGACTCAAGGGTAGCATAGCTTTGAGCGATAGCTTAAATTGACAAGAGGCTCGAGTATTTTATTGTTACGAAATTTCAAGGTTTTATGACGCTGCAGTAAAAGTTACAAGCATTTGTATGTTGCAAACTTTGATAGGTGTAGGATGTACCGTAAAGAAGTTAGGGCCATTTGAAGTTTTATCAGTGTTTGATTTGGGACTCAAGGGTAGCATAGCTTTGAGCGATAGCTTAAATAGACAAGAGGCTCGTGTACTTAATTGTTACAAAATTTCAAGGTTTTATGACGCTCCAGTAAAAAGTGACAAGCATTTGTATGTTGCAAACTTTGATAGGTGTAGGACGTACCGTATAGAAGTTAGGGCCATTTGAAGTTTTATCAGTGTTTGATTTGGGACTCAAGGGTAGCATAGCTTTGAGCGATAGCTTAAATTGACAAGAGACTCGAGTATTTTATTGTTACGAAATTTCAAGGTTTTATGACGCTGCAGTAAAAGTTACAAGCATTTGTATGTTGCAAACTTTGATAGGTGTAGGAAGTACCGTATAGAAGTTAGGGCCATTTGAAGTTTTATCAGTGTTTGATTTGGGACTCAAGGGTAGCATATCTTTGAGCGATAGCTTAAATTGAGAAGAGGCTCGAGTACTTGATTGTTACAAAATTTCAAGGTTTTATGAAGTCAAAAATTTCAATTTTTATGACGATCCAGTAAAAAGTTACAAGCATTTATATGTTGCAAACTTTGATAGGTTTAGGACGTACCGTATAGAAGTTAGGGCCATTTGAAGTTTTATCAGTGTTTGATTTGGGATTCAAGGGTAGCATAGCTTTGAGCGATAGCTTAAATTGACAAGAGGCTCGAGTACTTTATTGTTACAAACTTTCAAGGTTTTATGACGCTCCAGTAAAAAGTTACAAGCATTTGTATGTTGCAAACTTAGATAGGTGTAGGACGTACCGTATAGAAGTTAGGGCCATTTGAAATTTTATCAGTGTTGGATTTGGGACTCAAGGGAAGCATAGCTTTGAGCGATAGCTTAAATTGACAAGAGGCTCGAGTACTTTATTGTTACAATATTTCAAGGTTTTATGACGCTCCAGTAAATAGTTACAAGCATTTGTATGTTGCAAAGTTTGATAGGTGTAGGACGCACAGTATAGCAGTTAGGGCCATTTGAAGTTTTATCAGTGTTTGATTTGGGACTCAAGGGTAGCATAGCTTTGAGCGACAGCTTAAATTGACAAGAGGCTCGAGTATTTTATTGTTACAATATTTTAAGGTTTTACGACGCTGCAGTAAAAAGTTACAAGCACTTGTATGTTGCAAACTTCGGTAGGTGTAGGACGTACCGTATAGAAGTTAGGACCATTTGAAGTTTTATCAGTGTTTTATTTGGGACTCAAGGGTAGCATAGCTTTGAGCGATAGCTTAAATTGACAAGAGGCTCGAGTACTTGATTGTTACAAAATTTCAAGGTTTTATGACGCTCCAGTAAAAAGTTACAAGCATTTGTATGTTGCAAACTTTAATAGGTGTAGGACGTACCGTATAGAAGTTAGGGCCATTTGAAGTTTTATAAGTGTTTGACTTGGGACTCAAGAGTAGCATAGCTTTGAGCGATAGCTTAAATTGACAAGAGGCTGGAGTACTTTATTGTTACAAAATTTCAAGGTTTTATGACGCTCCAGTAAAAAGTTACAAGCATTTGTATGTTGCAAACTTTGATAGGTGGAGGACGTACCGTATAGAAGTTAGGGACATTTAAAGTTTTATCAGTGTTTGATTTGGGACTCAAGGGTAGCATAGCTTTGAGCGATAGCTTAAATTGACAAGAGGCTCGACTACTTTATTGTTACAAAATTTCAAGGTTTTATGACGCTCCAGTAAAAAGTTACAAGCATTTGTATGCTGCAAACTTTGATAGGTGTAGGATGTACCGTATAGAAGTTAGGGCCATTTGAAGTTTTATCAGTGTTTGATTTGGGACTCAAGGGTAGCATAGCTTTGAGCGATAGCTTAAATTGACAAGAGGCTCGAGTACTTTATTGTTACAAAATTTCAAGGTTTTATGACGCTCCAGTAAAAAGTTACAAGGATTTGTATGTTGCAAACTTTGATAGGTGTAGGACGTAGCGTATAGAAGTTAAGGCCATTTGAAGTTTTATGAGTGTTTGATTTGGGACTCAAGAGTAGCATAGCTTTGAGCGATAGCTTAAATTGACAAGAGGCTTGAGTACTCTATTGTTAAAAATTTCAAGGTTTTATGAAGTAAAAAATCTCAAGGTTTTATGACGATCCAGTAAAAGGTTACAAGCATTTGTATGTTGCAAACTTTGATAGGTGTAGGACGGACCGTGTAGAAGTTAGGGCCATTTGAAGTTTTACCAGTGTTTGATTTGGGATTCAAGGGTAGCATAGCTTTGAGCGATAGCTTAAATTGACAAGAGGCTCGAGTACTTTATTGTTACAAAATTTCAAGGTTTTATGTCGCTCCAGTAAAAAGTTACAAGCATTTGTATGTTGCAAACTTTGATAGGTGTAGGACTTACCGTATAGAAGTTAGGGCCATTTGAAGTTTTATCAGTGTTTGATTTGGGATTCAAGGGGAGCATAGGTTTTAGCGATAGCTTAAATTGACAAGAGGCTCGAGTACTTTATTGTTACAAAATTTCAAGGTTTTATGACGCTCCAGTAAAAAGTTACAAGCATTTGTATGTTGCAAACATTGATAGGTGTAGGATGTACCGTAAAGAAGTTAGGGCCATTTGAAGTTTTATCCGTATTTGATTTGGGACTCAAGGGTAGCATAGCTTTGAGCGATAGCTTAAATTGACAAGAGGCTCGTGTACTTGATTGTTACAAATTTCAAAGTTTTATGAGGCTGCAGTAAAAAGTTACAAGCATTTGTATGTTGCAAACTTTGATAGGTGTAGGATGTACCGTAAAGAAGTTAGGGCCATTTGAAGTTTTATCAGTGTTTGATTTGGGACTCAAGGGTAGCATAGCTTTGAGCGATAGCTTAAATTGACAAGAGGCTCGAGTATTTTATTGTTACGAAATTTCAAGGTTTTATGACGCTGCAGTAAAAAGTTACAAGCATTTGTATGTTGCAAACTTTGATAGGTGTAGGATGTACCGTAAAGAAGTTAGGGCCATTTGAAGTTTTATCAGTGTTTGATTTGGGACTCAAGGGTAGCATAGCTTTGAGCGATAGCTTAAATTGACAAGAGGCTCGTGTACTTGATTGTTACAAAATTTCAAGGTTTTATGACGCTCCAGTAAAAAGTTACAAGCATTTGTATGTTGCAAACTTTGATAGGTGTAGGACGTACCGTATAGAAGTTAGGGCCATTTGAAGTTTTATCAGTGTTTGATTTGGGACTCAAGGGTAGCATATCTTTGAGCGATAGCTTAAATTGAGAAGAGGCTCGAGTACTTGATTGTTACAAAATTTCAAGGTTTTATGACGCTCCAGTAAAAAGTTACAAGCATTTGTATGTTGCAAACTTTGATAGGTGTAGGACGTACCGTATAGAAGTTAGGGCCATTTGAAGGTTTATCAGTGTTTGATTTGGGACTCAAGGGTAGCATATCTTTGAGCGATAGCTTAAATTGAGAAGAGGCTCGAGTACTTGATTGTTACAAAATTTCAAGGTTTTATGACGCTCCAGTAAAAAGTTACAAGCATTTGTATGCTGCAAACTTTGATAGGTGTAGGATGTACCGTATAGAAGTTAGGGCCATTTGAAGTTTTATCAGTGTTTGATTTGGGACTCAAGGGTAGCATAGCTTTGAGCGATAGCTTAAATTGACAAGAGGCTCGAGTACTTTATTGTTACAAAATTTCAAGGTTTTATGACGCTCCAGTAAAAAGTTACAAGGATTTGTATGTTGCAAACTTTGATAGGTGTAGGACGTAGCGTATAGAAGTTAAGGCCATTTGAAGTTTTATGAGTGTTTGATTTGGGACTCAAGAGTAGCATAGCTTTGAGCGATAGCTTAAATTGACAAGAGGCTTGAGTACTCTATTGTTAAAAATTTCAAGGTTTTATGAAGTAAAAAATCTCAAGGTTTTATGACGATCCAGTAAAAGGTTACAAGCATTTGTATGTTGCAAACTTTGATAGGTGTAGGACGGACCGTGTAGAAGTTAGGGCCATTTGAAGTTTTACCAGTGTTTGATTTGGGATTCAAGGGTAGCATAGCTTTGAGCGATAGCTTAAATTGACAAGAGGCTCGAGTACTTTATTGTTACAAAATTTCAAGGTTTTATGTCGCTCCAGTAAAAAGTTACAAGCATTTGTATGTTGCAAACTTTGATAGGTGTAGGACTTACCGTATAGAAGTTAGGGCCATTTGAAGTTTTATCAGTGTTTGATTTGGGATTCAAGGGGAGCATAGGTTTGAGCGATAGCTTAAATTGACAAGAGGCTCGAGTACTTTATTGTTACAAAATTTCAAGGTTTTATGACGCTCCAGTAAAAAGTTACAAGCATTTGTATGTTGCAAACATTGATAGGTGTAGGATGTACCGTAAAGAAGTTAGGGCCATTTGAAGTTTTATCAGTGTTTGATTTGGGACTCAAGGGTAGCATAGCTTTGAGCGATAGCTTAAATTGACAAGAGGCTCGTGTACTTGATTGTTACAAATTTCAAAGTTTTATGAGGCTGCAGTAAAAAGTTACAAGCATTTGTATGTTGCAAACTTTGATAGGTGTAGGATGGACCGTAAAGAAGTTAGGGCCATTTGAAGTTTTATCAGTGTTTGATTTGGGACTCAAGGGTAGCATAGCTTTGAGCGATAGCTTAAATTGACAAGAGGCTCGAGTATTTTATTGTTACGAAATTTCAAGGTTTTATGACGCTGCAGTAAAAAGTTACAAGCATTTGTATGTTGCAAACTTTGATAGGTGTAGGATGTACCGTAAAGAAGTTAGGGCCATTTGAAGTTTTATCAGTGTTTGATTTGGGACTCAAGGGTAGCATAGCTTTGAGCGATAGCTTAAATTGACAAGAGGCTCGTGTACTTGATTGTTACAAAATTTCAAGGTTTTATGACGCTCCAGTAAAAAGTTACAAGCATTTGTATGTTGCAAACTTTGATAGGTGTAGGACGTACCGTATAGAAGTTAGGGCCATTTGAAGTTTTATCAGTGTTTGATTTGGGACTCAAGGGTAGCATATCTTTGAGCGATAGCTTAAATTGAGAAGAGGCTCGAGTACTTGATTGTTACAAAATTTCAAGGTTTTATGACGCTCCAGTAAAAAGTTACAAGCATTTGTATGTTGCAAACTTTGATAGGTGTAGGACGTACCGTATAGAAGTTAGGGCCATTTGAAGGTTTATCAGTGTTTGATTTGGGACTCAAGGGTAGCATATCTTTGAGCGATAGCTTAAATTGAGAAGAGGCTCGAGTACTTGAT
The DNA here is from genome assembly GCA_920105625.2 of Clusia tigrina. Lineage (NCBI taxonomy): Eukaryota > Metazoa > Arthropoda > Insecta > Diptera > Clusiidae > Clusia > Clusia tigrina. The sequence goes on from OV050032.1 coordinate 69,878,529, forward strand.
TGTTACAAAATTTCAAGGTTTTATGAAGTCAAAAATTTCAATTTTTATGACGATCCAGTAAAAAGTTACAAGCATTTGTATGTTGCAAACTTTGATAGGTGTAGGATGTACCGTAAAGAAGTTAGGGCCATTTGAAGTTTTATCAGTTTTTGATTTGGGACTCAAGGGTAGCATAGCTTTGAGCGATAGCTTAAATTGAGAAGAGGCTCGAGTACTTGATTGTTACAAAATTTCAAGGTTTTATGAAGTCAAAAATTTCAATTTTTATGACGATCCAGTAAAAAGTTACAAGCATTTGTATGTTGCAAACTTTGAAAGGTTTAGGACGTACCGTATAGAAGTTAGGGCCATTTGAAGTTTTATCAGTGTTTGATTTGGGATTCAAGGGTAGCATAGCTTTGAGCGATAGCTTAAATTGAGAAGAGGCTCGAGTACTTGATTGTTACAAAATTTCAAGGTTTTATGAAATCAAAAATTTCAATTTTTATGACGATCCAGTAAAAAGTTACAAGCATTTGTATGTTGCAAACTTTGATAGGTTTAGGACGTACCGTATAGAAGTTAGGGCCATTTGAAGTTTTATCAGTGTTTGATTTGGGATTCAAGGGTAGCATAGCTTTGAGCGATAGCTTAAATTGACAAGAGGCTCGAGTACTTTATTGTTACAATATTTCAAGGTTTTATGACGCTCCAGTAAATAGTTACAAGCATTTGTATGTTGCAAACTTTGATAGGTGTAGGACGTACCGTATAGAAGTTAGGGCCATTTGAAATTTTATCAGTGTTGGATTTGGGACTCAAGGGAAGCATAGCTTTGAGTGATAGCTTAAATTGACAAGAGGCTCGAGTACTTTATTGTTACAATATTTCAAGGTTTTATGACGCTCCAGTAAATAGTTACAAGCATTTGTATGTTGCAAAGTTTGATAGGTGTAGGATGCACAGTATAGCAGTTAGGGCCATTTGAAGTTTTATCAGTGTTTGATTTGGGACTCAAGGGTAGCATAGCTTTGAGCGATAGCTTAAATTGACAAGAGGCTCGAGTATTTTATTGTTACAAAATTTCAAGGTTTTATGACGCTCCAGTAAAAAGTTACAAGCATTTGTATGTTGCAAACTTTGATAGGTGGAGGACGTACCGTATAGAAGTTAGGGCCATTTGAAGTTTTATCAGTGTTTGATTTGGGACTCAAGGGTAGCATAGCTTTAAGCGATAGCTTAAATTGACAAGAGGCTCGAGTACTTTATTGTTACAAAATTTCAAGGTTTTATGACGCTCCAGTAAAAAGTTACAAGCATTTGTATGCTGCAAACTTTGATAGGTGTAGGATGTACCGTATAGAAGTTAGGGCCATTTGAAGTTTTATCAGTGTTTGATTTGGGACTCAAGGGTAGCATAGCTTTGAGCGATAGCTTAAATTGACAAGAGGCTCGAGTACTTTATTGTTACAAAATTTCAAGGTTTTATGACGCTCCAATAAAAAGTTACAAGGATTTGTATGTTGCAAACTTTGATAGGTGTAGGACGTAGCGTATAGAAGTTAAGGACATTTGAAGTTTTATGAGTGTTTGATTTGGGACTCAAGAGTAGCATAGCTTTGAGCGATAGCTTAAATTGACAAGAGGCTTGAGTACTCTATTGTTAAAAATTTCAAGGTTTTATGAAGTAAAAAATCTCAAGGGTTTATGACGATCCAGTAAAAGGTTACAAGCATTTGTATGTTGCAAACTTTGATAGGTGTAGGACGGACCGTGTAGAAGTTAGGGCCATTTGAAGTTTTACCAGTGTTTGATTTGGGATTCAAGGGTAGCATAGGTTTGAGCGATAGCTTAAATTGACAAGAGGCTCGTGTACTTGATTGTTACAAATTTCAAAGTTTTATGACGCTGCAGTAAAAAGTTACAAGCATTTGTATGTTGCAAACTTTGATAGGTGTAGGATGTACCGTAAAGAAGTTAGGGCCATTTGAAGTTTTATCAGTGTTTGATTTGGGATTCAAGGGGAGCATAGGTTTGAGCGATATCTTAAATTGACAAGAGGCTCGAGTACTTTATTGTTACAAAATTTCAAGGTTTTATGACGCTCCAGTAAAAAGTTACAAGCATTTGTATGTTGCAAACATTGATAGGTGTAGGATGTACCGTAAAGAAGTTAGGGCCATTTGAAGTTTTATCCGTATTTGATTTGGGACTCAAGGGTAGCATAGCTTTGAGCGATAGCTTAAATTGACAAGAGGCTCGTGTACTTGATTGTTACAAATTTCAAAGTTTTATGACGCTCCAGTAAAAAGTTACAAGCATTTGTATGTTGCAAACTTTGATAGGTGTAGGACGTACCGTATAGAAGTTAGGGCCATTTGAAGTTTTATCAGTGTTTGATTTGGGACTCAAGGGTAGCATATCTTTGAGCGATAGCTTAAATTGAGAAGAGGCTCGAGTACTTGATTGTTACAAAATTTCAAGGTTTTATGAAATCAAAAATTTCAATTTTTATGACGATCCGGTAAAAAGTTACAAGCATTTGTATGTTGCAAACTTTGATAGGTTTAGGACGTACCGTATAGAAGTTAGGGCCATTTGAAATTTTATCAGTGTTTGATTTGGGATTCAAGGGTAGCATAGCTTTGAGCGATAGCTTAAATTGACAAGAGGCTCGAGTACTTTATTGTTACAAACTTTCAAGGTTTTATGACGCTCCAGTAAAAAGTTACAAGCATTTGTATGTTGCAAACTTTGATAGGTGTAGGACGTACCGTATAGAAGTTAGGGCCATTTGAAATTTTATCAGTGTTGGATTTGGGACTCAAGGGAAGCATAGCTTTGAGCGATAGCTTAAATTGACAAGAGGCTCGAGTACTTTATTGTTACAATATTTCAAGGTTTTATGACGCTCCAGTAAATAGTTACAAGCATTTGTATGTTGCAAAGTTTGATAGGTGTAGGACGCACAGTGTAGCAGTTAGGGCCATTTGAAGTTTTATCAGTGTTTGATTTGGGACTCAAGGGTAGCATAGCTTTGAGCGATAGCTTAAATTGACAAGAGGCTCGAGTATTTTATTGTTTCAATATTTTAAGGTTTTACGACGCTGCAGTAAAAAGTTACAAGCATTTGTATGTTGCAAACTTCGGTAGGTGTAGGACGTACCGTATAGAAGTTAGGGCCATTTGAAGTTTTATCAGTGTTTTATTTGGGACTCAAGGGTAGCATAGCTTTGAGCGATAGCTTAAATTGACAAGAGGCTCGAGTACTGGATTGTTACAAAATTTCAAGGTTTTATGACGCTCCAGTAAAAAGTTACAAGCATTTGTATGTTGCAAACTTTATTAGGTGTAGGACGTACCGTATAGAAATTAGGGCCATTTGAAGTTTTATAAGTGTTTTACTTGGGACTCAAGAGTAGCATAGCTTTGAGCGATAGCTTAAATTGACAAGAGGCTGGAGTACTTTATTGTTACAAAATTTCAAGGTTTTATGACGCTCCAGTAAAAAGTTACAAGCATTTGTATGTTGCAAACTTTGATAGGTTGAGGACGTACCGTATAGAAGTTAGGGACATTTGAAGTTTTATCAGTGTTTGATTTGGGACTCAAGGGTAGCATAGCTTTGAGCGATAGCTTAAATTGACAAGAGGCTCGACTACTTTATTGTTACAAAATTTCACGGTTTTATGACGCTCCAGTAAAAAGTTACAATAATTTGTATGTTGCAAACTTTGATAGGTGTAGGATGTAACGTATAGAAGTTAGGGCCATTTGAAGTTTTATCAGCGTTTGATTTGGGACTCAACGGTAGGATAGCTTTTAGCGATAGCTTAAATTGACAAGAGGCTCGAGAACTTTATTGTTACAAAATTTCAAGGTTTTATGACGCTCCAGTAAAAAGTTACAAGCATTTGTATGTTGCAAACTTTGATAGGTGTAGGACGTACCGTATAGAAGTTAGGGCCATTTGAAGTTTTCTCAGTGTTTGATTTGGGACTCAAGGGTAGCATAGCTTTAAGCGATAGCTTAAATTGACAAGAGGCTCGAGTACTTTATTGTTACAAAATTTCAAGGTTTTATGACGCTCCAGTAAAAAGTTACAAGCATTTGTATGCTGCAAACTTTGATAGGTGTAGGATGTACCGTATAGAAGTTAGGGCCATTTGAAGTTTTATCAGTGTTTGATTTGGGACTCAAGGGTAGCATAGCTTTGAGCGATAGCTTAAATTGACAAGAGGCTCGAGTACTTTATTGTTACAAAATTTCAAGGTTTTATGACGCTCCAGTAAAAAGTTACAAGAATTTGTATGTTGCAAACTTTGATAGGTGTAGGACGTAGCATGTAGAAGTTAAGGCCATTTGAAGTTTTATGAGTGTTTGATTTGGGACTCAAGAGTAGCATAGCTTTGAACGATAGCTTAAATTGACAAGAGGCTTGAGTACTCTATTGTTAAAAATTTCAAGGTTTTATGAAGTAAAAAATCTCAAGGTTTTATGACGATCCAGTAAAAGGTTACCAGCATTTGTATGTTGCAAACTTTGATAGGTGTAGGACGGACCGTGTAGAAGTTAGGGCCATTTGAAGTTTTACCAGTGTTTGATTTGGGATTCAAGGGTAGCATAGCTTTGAGCGATAGCTTAAATTGACAAGAAGCTCGAGTACTTTATTGTTACAAAATTTCAAGGTTTTATGACGCTGCAGTAAAAAGTTACAAGCATTTGTATGTTGCAAACTTTGATAGGTGTAGGATGTACCGTAAAGAAGTTAGGGCCATTTGAAGTTTTATCAGTGTTTGATTTGGGATTCAAGGGGAGCATAGGTTTGAGCGATAGCTTAAATTGACAAGAAGCTCGAGTACTTTATTGTTACAAAATTTCAAGGTTTTATGACGCTCCAGTAAAAAGTTACAAGCATTTGTATGTTGCAAACATTGATAGGTGTAGGATGTACCGTAAAGAAGTTAGGGCCATTTGAAGTTTTATCCGTATTTGATTTGGGACTCAAGGGTAGCATAGCTTTGAGCGATAGCTTAAATTGACAAGAGGCTCGTGTACTTGATTGTTACAAATTTCAAAGTTTTATGACGCTCCAGTAAAAAGTTACAAGCATTTGTATGTTGCAAACTTTGATAGGTTTAGGACGTACCGTATAGAAGTTAGGGCCATTTGAAGTTTTATCAGTGTTTGATTTGGGATTCAAGGGTAGCATAGCTTTGAGCGATAGCTTAAATTGACAAGAGGCTCGAGTACTTTATTGTTACAAAATTTCAAGGTTTTATGACGCTCCAGTAAAAAGTTACAAGAATTTGTATGTTGCAAACTTTGATAGGTGTAGGACGTAGTATATAGAAGTTAAGGCCATTTGACGTTTTATGAGTGTTTGATTTGGGACTCAAGAGTAGCATAGCTTTGAACGATAGCTTAAATTGACAAGAGGCTTGAGTACTCTATTGTTAAAAATTTCAAGGTTTTATGAAGTAAAAAATCTCAAGGTTTTATGACGATCCAGTAAAAGGTTACCAACATTTGTATGTTGCAAACTTTGATAGGTGTAGGACGGACCGTGTAGAAGTTAGGGCCATTTGAAGTTTTACCAGTGTTTGATTTGGGATTCAAGGGTAGCATAGCTTTGAGCGATAGCTTAAATTGACAAGAGGCTCGAGTACTTTATTGTTACAAAATTTCAAGGTTTTATGTCGCTCCAGTAAAAAGTTACAAGCATTTGTATGTTGCAAACTTTGATAGGTGTAGGACTTACCGTATAGAATTTAGGGCCATTTGAAGTTTTATCAGTGCTTGATTTGGGATTCAAGGGGAGCATAGGTTTGAACGATAGCTTAAATTGACAAGAGGCTCGAGTACTTTATTGTTACAAAATTTCAAGGTTCTATGACGCTCCAGTAAAAAGTTACAAGCATTTGTATGTTGCAAACATTGATAGGTGTAGGATGTACCGTAAAGAAGTTAGGGCCATTTGAAGTTTTATCCGTATTTGATTTGGGACTCAAGGGTAGCATAGCTTTGAGCGATAGCTTAAATTGACAAGAGGCTCGTGTACTTGATTGTTACAAATTTCAAGGTTTTATGTCGCTCCAGTAAAAAGTTACAAGCATTTGTATGTTGCAAACTTTGATAGGTGTAGGACTTACCGTATAGAATTTAGGGCCATTTGAAGTTTTATCAGTGTTTGATTTGGGATTCAAGGGGAGCATAGGTTTGAACGATAGCTTAAATTGACAAGAGGCTCGAGTACTTTATTGTTACAAAATTTCAAGGTTCTATGACGCTCCAGTAAAAAGTTACAAGCATTTGTATGTTGGAAACTTTGATAGGTTTAGGACGTACCGTATAGAAGTTAGGGCCATTTGAAGTTTTAATAGTGTTTGATTTGGGATTCAAGGGTAGCATAGCTTTGAGCGATAGCTTAAATTGACAAGAGGCTCGAGTACTTTATTGTTACAAACTTTCAAGGTTTTATGACGCTCCAGTAAAAAGTTACAAGCATTTGTATGTTGCAAACTTTGATAGGTGTAGGACGTACCGTATAGAAGTTAGGGCCATTTGAAATTTTATCAGTGTTGGATTTGGGACTCAAGGGAAGCATAGCTTTGAGCGATAGCTTAAATTGACAAGAGGCTCGAGTACTTTATTGTTACAATATGTCAAGGTTTTATGACGCTCCAGTAAATAGTTACAAGCATTTGTATGTTGCAAAGTTTGATAGGTGTAGGACGCACAGTGTAGCAGTTAGGGCTATTTGAAGTTTTATCAGTGTTTGATTTGGGACTCAAGGGTAGCATAGCTTTGAGCGATAGCTTAAATTGACAAGAGGCTCGAGTATTTTATTGTTACAATATTTTAAGGTTTTACGACGCTGCAGTAAAAAGTTACAAGCATTTGTATGTTGCAAACTTCGGTAGGTGTAGGACGTACCGTATAGAAGTTAGGGCCATTTGAAGTTTTATCAGTGTTTTATTTGGGACTCAAGGGTAGCATAGCTTTGAGCGATAGCTTAAATTGACAAGAGGCTCGAGTACTGGATTGTTACAAAATTTCAAGGTTTTATGACGCTCCAGTAAAAAGTTACAAGCATTTGTATGTTGCAAACTTTATTAGGTGTAGGACGTACCGTATAGAAATTAGGGCCATTTGAAGTTTTATAAGTGTTTGACTTGGGACTCAAGAGTAGCATAGCTTTGAGCGATAGCTTAAATTGACAAGAGGCTGGAGTACTTTATTGTTACAAAATTTCAAGGTTTTATGACGCTCCAGTAAAAAGTTACAAGCATTTGTATGTTGCAAACTTTGATAGGTTGAGGACGTACCGTATAGAAGTTAGCGACATTTGAAGTTTTATCAATGTTTGATTTGGGACTCAAGGGTAGCATAGCTTTGAGCGATAACGTAAATTGACAAGAGGCTCGACTACTTTATTGTTACAAAATTTCACGGTTTTATGACGCTCCAGTAAAAAGTTACAAGCATTTGTATGTTGCAAACTTTGATAGGTGTAGGATGTAACGTATAGAAGTTAGGGCCATTTGAAGTTTTATCAGCGTTTGATTTGGGACTCAACGGTAGGATAGCTTTTAGCGATAGCTTAAATTGACAAGAGGCTCGAGTACTTTATTGTTACAAAATTTCAAGGTTTCATGACGCTGCAGTAAAAAGTTACAAGCATTTGTATGTTGCAAACTTTGATAGGTGTAGGACGTACCGTATAGAAGTTAGGGCCATTTGAAGTTTTATCAGTGTTTGATTTGGGATTCAAGGGGAGCATAGGTTTGAGCGATAGCTTAAATTGACAAGAGGCTCGAGTACTTTATTGTTACAAAATTTCAAGGTTTTATGACGCTCCAGTAAAAAGTTACAAGCATTTGTATGTTGCAAACATTGATAGGTGTAGGATGTACCGTAAAGAAGTTAGGGCCATTTGAAGTTTTATCCGTATTTGATTTGGGACTCAAGGGTAGCATAGCTTTGAGCGATAGCTTAAATTGACAAGAGGCTCGTGTACTTGATTGTTACAAATTTCAAAGTTTTATGACGCTCCAGTAAAAAGTTACAAGCATTTGTATGTTGCAAACTTTGATAGGTGTAGGACGTACCGTATAGAAGTTAGGGCCATTTGAAGTTTTATCAGTGTTTGATTTGGGATTCAAGGGTAGCATAGCTTTGAGCGATAGCTTAAATTGACAAGAGGCTCGAGTACTTTATTGTTACAAACTTTCAAGGTTTTATGACGCTCCAGTAAAAATTTACAAGCATTTGTATGTTGCAAACTTTGATAGGTGTAGGACGTACCGTATAGAAGTTAGGGCCATTTGAAATTTTATCAGTGTTGGATTTGGGACTCAAGGGAAGCATAGCTTTGAGCGATAGCTTAAATTGACAAGAGCCTCGAGTACTTTATTGTTACAATATTTCAAGGTTTTATGACGCTCCAGTAAATAGTTACAAGCATTTGTATGTTGCAAAGTTTGATAGGTGTAGGACGCACAGTGTAGCAGTTAGGGCCATTTGAAGTTTTATCAGTGTTTGATTTGGGACTCAAGGGTAGCATAGCTTTGAGCGATAGCTTAAATTGACAAGAGGCTCGAGTATTTTATTGTTACAATATTTTAAGGTTTTACGACGCTGCAGTAAAAAGTTACAAGCATTTGTATGTTGCAAACTTCGGTAGGTGTAGGACGTACCGTATAGAAGTTAGGGCCATTTGAAGTTTTATCAGTGTTTTATTTGGGACTCAAGGGTAGCATAGCTTTGAGCGATAGCTTAAATTGACAAGAGGCTCGAGTACTGGATTGTTACAAAATTTCAAGGTTTTATGACGCTCCAGTAAAAAGTTACAAGCATTTGTATGTTGCAAACTTTATTAGGTGTAGGACGTACCGTATAGAAATTAGGGCCATTTGAAGTTTTATAAGTGTTTGACTTGGGACTCAAGAGTAGCATAGCTTTGAGCGATAGCTTAAATTGACAAGAGGCTGGAGTACTTTATTGTTACAAAATTTCAAGGTTTTATGACGCTCCAGTAAAAAGTTACAAGCATTTGTATGTTGCAAACTTTGATAGGTTGAGGACGTACCGTATAGAAGTTAGGGACATTTGAAGTTTTATCAGTGTTTGATTTGGGACTCAAGGGTAGCATAGCTTTGAGCGATAGCTTAAATTGACAAGAGGCTCGACTACTTTATTGTTACAAAATTTCACGGTTTTATGACGCTCCAGTAAAAAGTTACAAGCATTTGTATGTTGCAAACTTTGATAGGTTTAGGACGTACCGTATAGAAGTTAGGGCCATTTGAAGTTTTATCAGTGTTTGATTTGGGATTCAAGGGTAGCATAGCTTTGAGCGATAGCTTAAATTGACAAGAGGCTCGAGAACTTTATTGTTACAAACTTTCAAGGTTTTATGACGCTCCAGTAAAAAGTTACAAGCATTTGTATGTTGCAAACTTTGATAGGTGTAGGACGTACCGTATAGAAGTTAGGGCCATTTTCAATTTTATCAGTGTTGGATTTGGGACTCAAGGGAAGCATAGCTTTGAGCGATAGCTTAAATTGACAAGAGCCTCGAGTACTTTATTGTTACAATATTTCAAGGTTTTATGACGCTCCAGTAAATAGTTACAAGCATTTGTATGTTGCAAAGTTTGATAGGTGTAGGACGCACAGTGTAGCAGTTAGGGCCATTTGAAGTTTTATCAGTGTTTGATTTGGGACTCAAGGGTAGCATAGCTTTGAGCGATAGCTTAAATTGACAAGAGGCTCGAGTACTTTATTGTTACAAAATTTCAAGGTTTTATGTCGCTCCAGTAAAAAGTTACAAGCATTTGTATGTTGCAAACTTTGATAGGTGTAGGACTTACCGTATAGAATTTAGGGCCATTTGAAGTTTTATCAGTGCTTGATTTGGGATTCAAGGGGAGCATAGGTTTGAACGATAGCTTAAATTGACAAGAGGCTCGAGTACTTTATTGTTACAAAATTTCAAGGTTCTATGACGCTCCAGTAAAAAGTTACAAGCATTTGTATGTTGCAAACATTGATAGGTGTAGGATGTACCGTAAAGAAGTTAGGGCCATTTGAAGTTTTATCCGTATTTGATTTGGGACTCAAGGGTAGCATAGCTTTGAGCGATAGCTTAAATTGACAAGAGGCTCGTGTACTTGATTGTTACAAATTTCAAGGTTTTATGTCGCTCCAGTAAAAAGTTACAAGCATTTGTATGTTGCAAACTTTGATAGGTGTAGGACTTACCGTATAGAATTTAGGGCCATTTGAAGTTTTATCAGTGTTTGATTTGGGATTCAAGGGGAGCATAGGTTTGAACGATAGCTTAAATTGACAAGAGGCTCGAGTACTTTATTGTTACAAAATTTCAAGGTTCTATGACGCTCCAGTAAAAAGTTACAAGCATTTGTATGTTGGAAACTTTGATAGGTTTAGGACGTACCGTATAGAAGTTAGGGCCATTTGAAGTTTTAATAGTGTTTGATTTGGGATTCAAGGGTAGCATAGCTTTGAGCGATAGCTTAAATTGACAAGAGGCTCGAGTACTTTATTGTTACAAACTTTCAAGGTTTTATGACGCTCCAGTAAAAAGTTACAAGCATTTGTATGTTGCAAACTTTGATAGGTGTAGGACGTACCGTATAGAAGTTAGGGCCATTTGAAATTTTATCAGTGTTGGATTTGGGACTCAAGGGAAGCATAGCTTTGAGCGATAGCTTAAATTGACAAGAGGCTCGAGTACTTTATTGTTACAATATGTCAAGGTTTTATGACGCTCCAGTAAATAGTTACAAGCATTTGTATGTTGCAAAGTTTGATAGGTGTAGGACGCACAGTGTAGCAGTTAGGGCCATTTGAAGTTTTATCAGTGTTTGATTTGGGACTCAAGGGTAGCATAGCTTTGAGCGATAGCTTAAATTGACAAGAGGCTCGAGTATTTTATTGTTACAATATTTTAAGGTTTTACGACGCTGCAGTAAAAAGTTACAAGCATTTGTATGTTGCAAACTTCGGTAGGTGTAGGACGTACCGTATAGAAGTTAGGGCCATTTGAAGTTTTATCAGTGTTTTATTTGGGACTCAAGGGTAGCATAGCTTTGAGCGATAGCTTAAATTGACAAGAGGCTCGAGTACTGGATTGCTACAAAATTTCAAGGTTTTATGACGCTCCAGTAAAAAGTTACAAGCATTTGTATGTTGCAAACTTTATTAGGTGTAGGACGTACCGAATAGAAATTAGGGCCATTTGAAGTTTTATAAGTGTTTGACTTGGGACTCAAGAGTAGCATAGCTTTGAGCGATAGCTTAAATTGACAAGAGGCTGGAGTACTTTATTGTTACAAAATTTCAAGGTTTTATGACGCTCCAGTAAAAAGTTACAAGCATTTGTATGTTGCAAACTTTCATAGGTTGAGGACGTACCGTATAGAAGTTAGCGACATTTGAAGTTTTATCAGTGTTTGATTTGGGACTCAACGGTAGGATAGCTTTTAGCGATAGCTTAAATTGACAAGAGGCTCGAGTACTTTATTGTTACAAAATTTCAAGGTTTTATGACGCTCCAGTAAAAAGTTACAAGCATTTGTATGTTGCAAACATTGATAGGTGTAGGATGTACCGTAAAGAAGTTAGGGCCATTTGAAGTTTTATCCGTATTTGATTTGGGACTCAAGGGTAGCATAGCTTTGAGCGATAGCTTAAATTGACAAGAGGCTCGTGTACTTGATTGTTACAAATTTCAAAGTTTTATGACGCTCCAGTAAAAAGTTACAAGCATTTGTATGTTGCAAACTTTGATAGGTGTAGGACGTACCGTATAGAAGTTAGGGCCATTTGAAATTTTATCAGTGTTGGATTTGGGACTCAAGGGAAGCATAGCTTTGAGCGATAGCTTAAATTGACAAGAGCCTCGAGTACTTTATTGTTACAATATTTCAAGGTTTTATGACGCTCCAGTAAATAGTTACAAGCATTTGTATGTTGCAAAGTTTGATAGGTGTAGGACGCACAGTGTAGCAGTTAGGGCCATTTGAAGTTTTATCAGTGTTTGATTTGGGACTCAAGGGTAGCATAGCTTTGAGCGATAGCTTAAATTGACAAGAGGCTCGAGTATTTTATTGTTACAATATTTTAAGGTTTTACGACGCTGCAGTAAAAAGTTACAAGCATTTGTATGTTGCAAACTTCGGTAGGTGTAGGACGTACCGTATAGAAGTTAGGGCCATTTGAAGTTTTATCAGTGTTTTATTTGGGACTCAAGGGTAGCATAGCTTTGAGCGATAGCTTAAATTGACAAGAGGCTCGAGTACTGGATTGTTACAAAATTTCAAGGTTTTATGACGCTCCAGTAAAAAGTTACAAGCATTTGTATGTTGCAAACTTTATTAGGTGTAGGACGTACCGTATAGAAATTAGGGCCATTTGAAGTTTTATAAGTGTTTGACTTGGGACTCAAGAGTAGCATAGCTTTGAGCGATAGCTTAAATTGACAAGAGGCTGGAGTACTTTATTGTTACAAAATTTCAAGGTTTTATGACGCTCCAGTAAAAAGTTACAAGCATTTGTATGTTGCAAACTTTGATAGGTTGAGGACGTACCGTATAGAAGTTAGGGACATTTGAAGTTTTATCAGTGTTTGATTTGGGACTCAAGGGTAGCATAGCTTTGAGCGATAGCTTAAATTGACAAGAGGCTCGACTACTTTATTGTTACAAAATTTCACGGTTTTATGACGCTCCAGTAAAAAGTTACAAGCATTTGTATGTTGCAAACTTTGATAGGTTTAGGACGTACCGTATAGAAGTTAGGGCCATTTGAAGTTTTATCAGTGTTTGATTTGGGATTCAAGGGTAGCATAGCTTTGAGCGATAGCTTAAATTGACAAGAGGCTCGAGAACTTTATTGTTACAAACTTTCAAGGTTTTATGACGCTCCAGTAAAAAGTTACAAGCATTTGTATGTTGCAAACTTTGATAGGTGTAGGACGTACCGTATAGAAGTTAGGGCCATTTTCAATTTTATCAGTGTTGGATTTGGGACTCAAGGGAAGCATAGCTTTGAGCGATAGCTTAAATTGACAAGAGCCTCGAGTACTTTATTGTTACAATATTTCAAGGTTTTATGACGCTCCAGTAAATAGTTACAAGCATTTGTATGTTGCAAAGTTTGATAGGTGTAGGACGCACAGTGTAGCAGTTAGGGCCATTTGAAGTTTTATCAGTGTTTGATTTGGGACTCAAGGGTAGCATAGCTTTGAGCGATAGCTTAAATTGACAAGAGGCTCGAGTACTTTATTGTTACAAAATTTCAAGGTTTTATGTCGCTCCAGTAAAAAGTTACAAGCATTTGTATGTTGCAAACTTTGATAGGTGTAGGACTTACCGTATAGAATTTAGGGCCATTTGAAGTTTTATCAGTGCTTGATTTGGGATTCAAGGGGAGCATAGGTTTGAACGATAGCTTAAATTGACAAGAGGCTCGAGTACTTTATTGTTACAAAATTTCAAGGTTCTATGACGCTCCAGTAAAAAGTTACAAGCATTTGTATGTTGCAAACATTGATAGGTGTAGGATGTACCGTAAAGAAGTTAGGGCCATTTGAAGTTTTATCCGTATTTGATTTGGGACTCAAGGGTAGCATAGCTTTGAGCGATAGCTTAAATTGACAAGAGGCTCGTGTACTTGATTGTTACAAATTTCAAGGTTTTATGTCGCTCCAGTAAAAAGTTACAAGCATTTGTATGTTGCAAACTTTGATAGGTGTAGGACTTACCGTATAGAATTTAGGGCCATTTGAAGTTTTATCAGTGTTTGATTTGGGATTCAAGGGGAGCATAGGTTTGAACGATAGCTTAAATTGACAAGAGGCTCGAGTACTTTATTGTTACAAAATTTCAAGGTTCTATGACGCTCCAGTAAAAAGTTACAAGCATTTGTATGTTGGAAACTTTGATAGGTTTAGGACGTACCGTATAGAAGTTAGGGCCATTTGAAGTTTTAATAGTGTTTGATTTGGGATTCAAGGGTAGCATAGCTTTGAGCGATAGCTTAAATTGACAAGAGGCTCGAGTACTTTATTGTTACAAACTTTCAAGGTTTTATGACGCTCCAGTAAAAAGTTACAAGCATTTGTATGTTGCAAACTTTGATAGGTGTAGGACGTACCGTATAGAAGTTAGGGCCATTTGAAATTTTATCAGTGTTGGATTTGGGACTCAAGGGAAGCATAGCTTTGAGCGATAGCTTAAATTGACAAGAGGCTCGAGTACTTTATTGTTACAATATGTCAAGGTTTTATGACGCTCCAGTAAATAGTTACAAGCATTTGTATGTTGCAAAGTTTGATAGGTGTAGGACGCACAGTGTAGCAGTTAGGGCCATTTGAAGTTTTATCAGTGTTTGATTTGGGACTCAAGGGTAGCATAGCTTTGAGCGATAGCTTAAATTGACAAGAGGCTCGAGTATTTTATTGTTACAATATTTTAAGGTTTTACGACGCTGCAGTAAAAAGTTACAAGCATTTGTATGTTGCAAACTTCGGTAGGTGTAGGACGTACCGTATAGAAGTTAGGGCCATTTGAAGTTTTATCAGTGTTTTATTTGGGACTCAAGGGTAGCATAGCTTTGAGCGATAGCTTAAATTGACAAGAGGCTCGAGTACTGGATTGTTACAAAATTTCAAGGTTTTATGACGCTCCAGTAAAAAGTTACAAGCATTTGTATGTTGCAAACTTTATTAGGTGTAGGACGTACCGTATAGAAATTAGGGCCATTTGAAGTTTTATAAGTGTTTGACTTGGGACTCAAGAGTAGCATAGCTTTGAGCGATAGCTTAAATTGACAAGAGGCTGGAGTACTTTATTGTTACAAAATTTCAAGGTTTTATGACGCTCCAGTAAAAAGTTACAAGCATTTGTATGTTGCAAACTTTGATAGGTTGAGGACGTACCGTATAGAAGTTAGCGACATTTGAAGTTTTATCAGTGTTTGATTTGGGACTCAACGGTAGGATAGCTTTTAGCGATAGCTTAAATTGACAAGAGGCTCGAGTACTTTATTGTTACAAAATTTCAAGGTTTTATGACGCTCCAGTAAAAAGTTACAAGCATTTGTATGTTGCAAACATTGATAGGTGTAGGATGTACCGTAAAGAAGTTAGGGCCATTTGAAGTTTTATCCGTATTTGATTTGGGACTCAAGGGTAGCATAGCTTTGAGCGATAGCTTAAATTGACAAGAGGCTCGTGTACTTGATTGTTACAAATTTCAAAGTTTTATGACGCTCCAGTAAAAAGTTACAAGTATTTGTATGTTGCAAACTTTGATAGGTGTAGGACGTACCGTATAGAAGTTAGGGCCATTTGAAGTTTTATCAGTGTTTGATTTGGGATTCAAGGGTAGCATAGCTTTGAGCGATAGCTTAAATTGACAAGAGGCTCGAGTACTTTATTGTTACAAACTTTCAAGGTTTTATGACGCTCCAGTAAAAAGTTACAAGCATTTGTATGTTGCAAACTTTGATAGGTGTAGGACGTACCGTATAGAAGTTAGGGCCATTTGAAATTTTATCAGTGTTGGATTTGGGACTCAAGGGAAGCATAGCTTTGAGCGATAGCTTAAATTGACAAGAGCCTCGAGTACTTTATTGTTACAATATTTCAAGGTTTTATGACGCTCCAGTAAATAGTTACAAGCATTTGTATGTTGCAAAGTTTGATAGGTGTAGGACGCACAGTGTAGCAGTTAGGGCCATTTGAAGTTTTATCAGTGTTTGATTTGGGACTCAAGGGTAGCATAGCTTTGAGCGATAGCTTAAATTGACAAGAGGCTCGAGTATTTTATTGTTACAATATTTTAAGGTTTTACGACGCTGCAGTAAAAAGTTACAAGCATTTGTATGTTGCAAACTTCGGTAGGTGTAGGACGTACCGTATAGAAGTTAGGGCCATTTGAAGTTTTATCAGTGTTTTATTTGGGACTCAAGGGTAGCATAGCTTTGAGCGATAGCTTAAATTGACAAGAGGCTCGAGTACTGGATTGTTACAAAATTTCAAGGTTTTATGACGCTCCAGTAAAAAGTTACAAGCATTTGTATGTTGCAAACTTTATTAGGTGTAGGACGTACCGTATAGAAATTAGGGCCATTTGAAGTTTTATAAGTGTTTGACTTGGGACTCAAGAGTAGCATAGCTTTGAGCGATAGCTTAAATTGACAAGAGGCTGGAGTACTTTATTGTTACAAAATTTCAAGGTTTTATGACGCTCCAGTAAAAAGTTACAAGCATTTGTATGTTGCAAACTTTGATAGGTTGAGGACGTACCGTATAGAAGTTAGGGACATTTGAAGTTTTATCAGTGTTTGATTTGGGACTCAAGGGTAGCATAGCTTTGAGCGATAGCTTAAATTGACAAGAGGCTCGACTACTTTATTGTTACAAAATTTCACGGTTTTATGACGCTCCAGTAAAAAGTTACAAGCATTTGTATGTTGCAAACTTTGATAGGTTTAGGACGTACCGTATAGAAGTTAGGGCCATTTGAAGTTTTATCAGTGTTTGATTTGGGATTCAAGGGTAGCATAGCTTTGAGCGATAGCTTAAATTGACAAGAGGCTCGAGAACTTTATTGTTACAAACTTTCAAGGTTTTATGACGCTCCAGTAAAAAGTTACAAGCATTTGTATGTTGCAAACTTTGATAGGTGTAGGACGTACCGTATAGAAGTTAGGGCCATTTGAAATTTTATCAGTGTTGGATTTGGGACTCAAGGGAAGCATAGCTTTGAGCGATAGCTTAAATTGACAAGAGCCTCGAGTACTTTATTGTTACAATATTTCAAGGTTTTATGACGCTCCAGTAAATAGTTACAAGCATTTGTATGTTGCAAAGTTTGATAGGTGTAGGACGCACAGTGTAGCAGTTAGGGCCATTTGAAGTTTTATCAGTGTTTGATTTGGGACTCAAGGGTAGCATAGCTTTTAGCGATAGCTTAAATTGACAAGAGGCTCGAGTATTTTATTGTTACAATATTTTAAGGTTTTACGACGCTGCAGTAAAAAGTTACAAGCATTTGTATGTTGCAAACTTCGGTAGGTGTAGGACGTACCGTATAGAAGTTAGGGCCATTTGAAGTTTTATCAGTGTTTTATTTGGGACTCAAGGGTAGCATAGCTTTGAGCGATAGCTTAAATTGACAAGAGGCTCGAGTACTGGATTGTTACAAAATTTCAAGGTTTTATGACGCTCCAGTAAAAAGTTACAAGCATTTGTATGTTGCAAACTTTATTAGGTGTAGGACGTACCGTATAGAAATTAGGGCCATGTGAAGTTTTATAAGTGTTTGACTTGGGACTCAAGAGTAGCATAGCTTTGAGCGATAGCTTAAATTGACAAGAGGCTGGAGTACTTTATTGTTACAAAATTTCAAGGTTTTATGACGCTCCAGTAAAAAGTTACAAGCATTTGTATGTTGCAAACTTTGATAGGTTGAGGACGTACCGTATAGAAGTTAGGGACATTTGAAGTTTTATCAGTGTTTGATTTGGGACTCAAGGGTAGCATAGCTTTGAGCGATAGCTTAAATTGACAAGAGGCTCGACTACTTTATTGTTACAAAATTTCACGGTTTTATGACGCTCCAGTAAAAAGTTACAAGCATTTGTATGTTGCAAACTTTGATAGGTGTAGGATGTAACGTATAGAAGCTAGGGCCATTTGAAGTTTTATCAGCGTTTGATTTGGGACTCAACGGTAGGATAGCTTTTAGCGATAGCTTAAATTGACAAGAGGCTCGAGAACTTTATTGTTACAAAATTTCAAGGTTTTATGACGCTCCAGTAAAAAGTTACAAGCATTTGTATGTTGCAAACTTTGATAGGTGTAGGACGTACCGTATAGAAGTTAGGGCCATTTGAAGTTTTCTCAGTGTTTGATTTGGGACTCAAGGGTAGCATAGCTTTAAGCGATAGCTTAAATTGACAAGAGGCTCGAGTACTTTATTGTTACAAAATTTCAAGGTTTTATGACGCTCCAGTAAAAAGTTACAAGCATTTGTATGCTGCAAACTTTGATAGGTGTAGGATGTACCGTATAGAAGTTAGGGCCATTTGAAGTTTTATCAGTGTTTGATTTGGGACTCAAGGGTAGCATAGCTTTGAGCGATAGCTTAAATTGACAAGAGGCTCGAGTACTTTATTGTTACAAAATTTCAAGGTTTTATGACGCTCCAGTAAAAAGTTACAAGCATTTGTATGTTGCAAACTTTGATAGGTGTAGGATGTAGCATATAGAACTTAAGGCCATTTGAAGTTTTATGAGTGTTTGATTTGGGACTCAAGAGTAGCATAGCTTTGAACGATAGCTTAAATTGACAAGAGGCTTGAGTACTCTATTGTTAAAAGTTTCAAGGTTTTATGAAGTAAAAAATCTCAAAGTTTTATGACGATCCAGTAAAAGGTTACCAGCATTTGTATGTTGCAAACTTTGATAGGTGTAGGACGGACCGTGTAGAAGTTAGGGCCATTTGAAGTTTTACTAGTGTTTGATTTGGGATTCAAGGGTAGCATAGCTTTGAGCGATAGCTTAAATTGACAAGAGGCTCGAGTACTTTATTGTTACAAAATTTCAAGGTTTATGTCGCTCCAGTAAAAAGTTACAAGCATTTGTATGTTGCAAACTTTGATAGGTGTAGGACTTACCGTATAGAATTTAGGGCCATTTGAAGTTTTATCAGTGTTTGATTTGGGATTCAAGGGGAGCATAGGTTTGAACGATAGCTTAAATTGACAAGAGGCTCGAGTACTTTATTGTTACAAAATTTCAAGGTTCTATGACGCTCCAGTAAAAAGTTACAAGCATTTGTATGTTGCAAACATTGATAGGTGTAGGATGTACCGTAAAGAAGTTAGGGCCATTTGAAGCTTTATCCGTATTTGATTTGGGACTCAAGGGTAGCATAGCTTTGAGCGATAGCTTAAATTGACAAGAGGCTCGTGTACTTGATTGTTACAAATTACAAAGTTTTATGACGCTGCAGTAAAAAGTTACAAGCATTTGTATGTTGCAAACTTTGATAGGTGTAGGACGTACCGTATAGAAGTTAGGGCCATTTGAAGTTTTATCAGTGTTTGATTTGGGACTCAAGGGGAGCATAGCTTTGAGCTATAGCTTAAATTGACAAGAGGCTCGAGTACTTGATTGTTACAAAATTTCAAGGTTTTATGACGCTCCAGTAAAAAGTTACAAGCATTTGTATGTTGCAAACTTTAATAGGTGTAGGACGTACCGTATAGAAGTTAGGGCCATTTGAAGTTTTATAAGTGTTTGACTTGGGACTCAAGAGAAGCATAGCTTTGAGCGATAGCTTAAATTGACAAGAGGCTGGAGTACTTTATTGTTACAAAATTTCAAGGTTTTATGACGCTCCAGTAAAAAGTTACAAGCATTTGTATGTTGCAAACTTTGATAGGTGGAGGACGTACCGTATAGAAGTTAGGGACATTTGAAGTTTTATCAGTGTTTGATTTGGGACTCAAGGGTAGCATAGCTTTTAGCGATAGCTTAAATTGACAAGAAGCTCGACTACTTTATTGTTACAAAATTTCACGTTTTTATGACGCTCCAGTAAAAAGTTACAAGCATTTGTATGTTGCAAACTTTGATAGGTGTAGGATGTAACGTATAGAAGTTAGGGCCATTTGAATTTTTATCAGCTTTTGATTTGGGACTCAACGGTAGGATAGCTTTTAGCGATAGCTTAAATTGACAAGAGGCTCGAGAACTTTATTGTTACAAAATTTCAAGGTTTTATGACGCTCCAGTAAAAAGTTACAAGCATTTGTATGTTGCAAACTTTGATAGGTGTAGGACGTACCGTATAGAAGTTAGGGCCATTTGAAGTTTTCTCAGTGTTTGATTTGGGACTCAAGGGTAGCATAGCTTTAAGCGATAGCTTAAATTGACAAGAGGCTCGAGTACTTTATTGTTACAAAATTTCAAGGTTTTATGACGCTCCAGTAAAAAGTTACAAGCATTTGTATGCTGCAAACTTTGATAGGTGTAGGATGTACCGTAAAGAAGTTAGGGCCATTTGAAGTTTTATCAGTATTTGATTTGGGACTGAAGGGTAGCATAGCTTTGAGCGATAGCTTAAATTGACAAGAGGCTCGTGTACTTGATTGTTACAAAATTTCAAGGTTATATGACGCTCCAGTAAAAAGTTACAAGCATTTGTATGTTGCAAACTTTGATAGGTGTAGGACGTACCGTATAGAAGTTAGGGCCATTTGAAGTTTTATCAGTGTTTGATTTGGGACTCAAGGGTAGCATATCTTTGAGCGATAGCTTAAATTGAGAAGAGGCTCGAGTACTTGATTGTTACAAAATTTCAAGGTTTTATGAAGCCAAAAATTTCAATTTTTATGACGATCCAGTAAAAAGTTACAAGCATTTGTATGTTGCAAACTTTGATTGGTTTAGGACGTACCGTATAGAAGTTAGGGCCATTTGAAGTTTTATCAGTGTTTGATTTGGGATTCAAGGGTAGCATAGCTTTGAGCGATAGCTTAAATTGACAAGAGGCTCGAGTACTTTATTGTTACAAACTTTCAATGTTTTATGACGCTCCAGTAAAAAGTTACAAGCATTTGTATGTTGCAAACTTTGATAGGTGTAGGACGTACCGTATAGAAGTTAGGGCCATTTGAAATTTTATCAGTGTTGGATTTGGGACTCAAGGGAAGCATAGCTTTGAGCGATAGCTTAAATTGACAAGAGGCTCGAGTATTTTATTGTTACAATATTTTAAGGTTTTACGACGCTGCAGTAAAAAGTTACAAGCATTTGTATGTTGCAAACTTCGGTAGGTGTAGGACGTATCGTATAGAAGTTAGGGCCATTTGAAGTTTTATAAGTGTTTGACTTGGGACTCAAGAGTAGCATAGCTTTGAGCGATAGCTTAAATTGACAAGAGGCTGGAGTACTTTATTGTTACAAAATTTCAAGGTTTTATGACGCTCCAGTAAAAAGTTACAAGCATTTGTATGTTGCAAACTTTGATAGGTTGAGGACGTACCGTATAGAAGTTAGGGACATTTGAAGTTTTATCAGTGTTTGATTTGGGACTCAAGGGTAGAATAGCTTTGAGCGATAGCTTAAATTGACAAGA
Organism: Clusia tigrina; assembly: GCA_920105625.2. Taxonomy (NCBI): domain Eukaryota; kingdom Metazoa; phylum Arthropoda; class Insecta; order Diptera; family Clusiidae; genus Clusia; species Clusia tigrina. The sequence continues at coordinate 69,899,690 of OV050032.1, forward strand.
GGCTCGACTACTTTATTGTTACAAAATTTCACGGTTTTATGACGCTCCAGTAAAAAGTTACAAGCATTTGTATGTTGCAAACTTTGATAGGTGTAGGATGTAACGTATAGAAGCTAGGGCCATTTGAAGTTTTATCAGCGTTTGATTTGGGACTCAACGGTAGGATAGCTTTTAGCGATAGCTTAAATTGACAAGAGGCTCGAGAACTTTATTGTTACAAAATTTCAAGGTTTTATGACGCTCCAGTAAAAAGTTACAAGCATTTGTATGTTGCAAACTTTGATAGGTGTAGGACGTACCGTATAGAAGTTAGGGCCATTTGAAGTTTTCTCAGTGTTTGATTTGGGACTCAAGGGTAGCATAGCTTAAGCGATAGCTTAAATTGACAAGAGGCTCGAGTACTTTATTGTTACAAAATTTCAAGGTTTTATGACGCTCCAGTAAAAAGTTACAAGCATTTGTATGCTGCAAACTTTGATAGGTGTAGGATGTACCGTATAGAAGTTAGGGCCATTTGAAGTTTTATCAGTGTTTGATTTGGGACTCAAGGGTAGCATAGCTTTTAGCGATAGCTTAAATTGACAAGAGGCTCGAGTACTTTATTGTTACAAAATTTCAAGGTTTTATGACGCTCCAGTAAAAAGTTACAAGGATTTGTATGTTGCAAACTTTGATAGGTGTAGGACGTAGCATATAGAAGTTAAGGCCATTTGAAGTTTTATGAGTGTTTGATTTGGGACTCAAGAGTAGCATAGCTTTGAACGATAGCTTAAATTGACAAGAGGCTTGAGTACTCTATTGTTAAAAATTTCAAGGTTTTATGAAGTAAAAAATCTCAAAGTTTTATGACGATCCAGTAAAAGGTTACCAGCATTTGTATGTTGCAAACTTTGATAGGTGTAGGACGGACCGTGTAGAAGTTAGGGCCATTTGAAGTTTTACCAGTGTTTGATTTGGGATTCAAGGGTAGCATAGCTTTGAGCGATAGCTTAAATTGACAAGAGGCTCGAGTACTTTATTGTTACAAAATTTCAAGGTTTTATGTCGCTCCAGTAAAAAGTTACAAGCATTTGTATGTTGCAAACTTTGATAGGTGTAGGACTTACCGTATAGAATTTAGGGCCATTTGAAGTTTTATCAGTGTTTGATTTGGGATTCAAGGGGAGCATAGGTTTGAACGATAGCTTAAATTGACAAGAGGCTCGAGTACTTTATTGTTACAAAATTTCAAGGTTCTATGACGCTCCAGTAAAAAGTTACAAGCATTTGTATGTTGCAAACATTGATAGGTGTAGGATGTACCGTAAAGAAGTTAGGGCCATTTGAAGTTTTATCCGTATTTGATTTGGGACTCAAGGGTAGCATAGCTTTGAGCGATAGCTTAAATTGACAAGATGCTCGTGTACTTGATTGTTACAAATTACAAAGTTTTATGACGCTGCAGTAAAAAGTTACAAGCATTTGTATGTTGCAAACTTTGATAGGTGTAGGATGTACCGTAAAGAAGTTAGGGCCATTTGAAGTTTTATCAGTATTTGATTTGGGACTCAAGGGGAGCATAGCTTTGAGCTATAGCTTAAATTGACAAGAGGCTCGAGTACTTGATTGTTACAAAATTTCAAGGTTTTATGACGCTCCAGTAAAAAGTTACAAGCATTTGTATGTTGCAAACTTTAATAGGTGTAGGACGTACCGTATAGAAGTTAGGGCCATTTGAAGTTTTATAAGTGTTTGACTTGGGACTCAAGAGAAGCATAGCTTTGAGCGATAGCTTAAATTGACAAGAGGCTGGAGTACTTTATTGTTACAAAATTTCAAGGTTTTATGACGCTCCAGTAAAAAGTTACAAGCATTTGTATGTTGCAAACTTTGATAGGTGGAGGACGTACCGTATAGAAGTTAGGGACATCTGAAGTTTTATCAGTGTTTGATTTGGGACTCAAGGGTAGCATAGCTTTGAGCGATAGCTTAAATTGACAAGAAGCTCGACTACTTTATTGTTACAAAATTTCACGGTTCTATGACGCTCCAGTAAAAAGTTACAAGCATTTGTATGTTGCAAACTTTGATAGGTGTAGGATGTAACGTATAGAAGTTGGGGCCATTTGAAGTTTTATCAGCTTTTGATTTGGGACTCAACGGTAGGATAGCTTTTAGCGATAGCTTAAATTGACAAGAGGCTCGAGAACTTTATTGTTACAAAATTTCAAGGTTTTATGACGCTCCAGTAAAAAGTTACAAGCATTTGTATGTTGCAAACTTTGATAGGTGTAGGACGTACCGTATAGAAGTTAGGGCCATTTGAAGTTTTCTCAGTGTTTGATTTGGGACTCAAGGGTAGGATAGCTTTAAGCGATAGCTTAAATTGACAAGAGGCTCGAGTACTTTATTGTTACAAAATTTCAAGGTTTTATGACGCTCCAGTAAAAAGTTACAAGCATTTGTATGCTGCAAACTTTGATAGGTGTAGGATGTACCGTATAGAAGTTAGGGCCATTTGAAGTTTTATCAGTGTTTGATTTGGGACTCAAGGGTAGCATAGCTTTGAGCGATAGCTTAAATTGACAAGAGGCTCGAGTACTTTATTGTTACAAAATTTCAAGGTTTTATGACGCTCCAGTAAAAAGTTACAAGGATTTGTATGTTGCAAACTTTGATAGGTGTAGGACGTAGCATATAGAAGTTAAGGCCATTTGAAGTTTTATGAGTGTTTGATTTGGGACTCAAGAGTAGCATAGCTTTGAACGATAGCTTAAATTGACAAGAGGCTTGAGTACTCTATTGTTAAAAATTTCAAGGTTTTATGAAGTAAAAAATCTCAAAGTTTTATGACGATCCAGTAAAAGGTTACCAGCATTTGTATGTTGCAAACTTTGATAGGTGTAGGACGGACCGTGTAGAAGTTAGGCCATTTGAAGTTTTACCAGTGTTTGATTTGGGATTCAAGGGTAGCATAGCTTTGAGCGATAGCTTAAATTGACAAGAGGCTCGAGTACTTTATTGTTACAAAATTTCAAGGTTTTATGTCGCTCCAGTAAAAAGTTACAAGCATTTGTATGTTGCAAACTTTGATAGGTGTAGGACTTACCGTATAGAATTTAGGGCCATTTGAAGTTTTATCAGTGTTTGATTTGGGATTCAAGGGGAGCATAGGTTTGAACGATAGCTTAAATTGACAAGAGGCTCGAGTACTTTATTGTTACAAAATTTCAAGGTTCTATGACGCTCCAGTAAAAAGTTACAAGCATTTGTATGTTGCAAACATTGATAGGTGTAGGATGTACCGTAAAGAAGTTAGGGCCATTTGAAGTTTTATCCGTATTTGATTTGGGACTCAAGGGTAGCATAGCTTTGAGCGATAGCTTAAATTGACAAGAGGCTCGTGTACTTGATTGTTACAAATTACAAAGTTTTATGACGCTGCAGTAAAAAGTTACAAGCATTTGTATGTTGCAAACTTTGATAGGTGTAGGATGTACCGTAAAGAAGTTAGGGCCATTTGAAGTTTTATCAGTATTTGATTTGGGACTGAAGGGTAGCATAGCTTTGAGCGATAGCTTAAATTGACAAGAGGCTCGTGTACTTGATTGTTACAAAATTTCAAGGTTATATGACGCTCCAGTAAAAAGTTACAAGCATTAGTATGTTGCAAGCTTTGATAGGTGTAGGACGTACCGTATAGAAGTTAGGGCCATTTGAAGTTTTATCAGTGTTTGATTTGGGACTCAAGGGGAGCATAGCTTTGAGCTATAGCTTAAATTGACAAGAGGCTCGAGTACTTGATTGTTACAAAATTTCAAGGTTTTATGACGCTCCAGTAAAAAGTTACAAGCATTTGTATGTTGCAAACTTTAATAGGTGTAGGACGTACCGTATAGAAGTTAGGGCCATTTGAAGTTTTATAAGTGTTTGACTTGGGACTCAAGAGAAGCATAGCTTAGAGCGATAGCTTAAATTGACAAGAGGCTGGAGTACTTTATTGTTACAAAATTTCAAGGTTTTATGACGCTCCAGTAAAAAGTTACAAGCATTTGTATGTTGCAAACTTTGATAGGTGGAGGACGTACCGTATAGAAGTTAGGGACATTTGAAGTTTTATCAGTGTTTGATTTGGGACTCAAGGGTAGCATAGCTTTGAGCGATAGCTTAAATTGACAAGAAGCTCGACTACTTTATTGTTACAAAATTTCACGGTTTTATGACGCTCCAGTAAAAAGTTACAAGCATTTGTATGTTGCAAACTTTGATAGGTGTAGGATGTAACGTATAGAAGTTACTCAACGGTAGGCTAGCTTTTAGCGATAGCTTAAATTGACAAGAGGCTCGAGAACTTTATTGTTACAAAATTTCAAGGTTTTATGACGCTCCAGTAAAAAGTTACAAGCATTTGTATGTTGCAAACTTTGATAGGTGTAGGACGTACCGTATAGAAGTTAGGGCCATTTGAAGTTTTCTCAGTGTTTGATTTGGGACTCAAGGGTAGCATAGCTTTAAGCGATAGCTTAAATTGACAAGAGGCTCGAGTACTTTATTGTTACAAAATTTCAAGGTTTTATGACGCTCCAGTAAAAAGTTACAAGCATTTGTATGCTGCAAACTTTGATAGGTGTAGGATGTACCGTATAGAAGTTAGGGCCATTTGAAGTTTTATCAGTGTTTGATTTGGGACTCAAGGGTAGCATAGCTTTGAGAGATAGCTTAAATTGACAAGAGGCTCGAGTACTTTATTGTTACAAAATTTCAAGGTTTTATGACGCTCCAGTAAAAAGTTACAAGGATTTGTATGTTGCAAACTTTGATAGGTGTAGGACGTAGCATATAGAAGTTAAGGCCATTTGAAGTTTTATGAGTGTTTGATTTCGGACTCAAGAGTAGCATAGCTTTGAGCGATAACTTAAATTGACAAGAGGCTTGAGTACTCTATTGTTCAAAATTTCAAGGTTTTATGAAGTAAAAAATCTCAAGGTTTTATGACGATCCAGTAAAAGGTTGCAAGCATTTGTATGTTGCAAACTTTGATAGGTGTAGGACAGACCGTGTAGAAGTTAGGGCCATTTGAAGTTTTACCAGTGTTTGATTTGGGATTCAAGGGTAGCATAGCTTTGAGCGATAGCTTAAATTGACAAGAGGCTCGAGTACTTTATTGTTACAAAATTTCAAGGTTTTATGACGATCCAGTAAAAGGTTACAAGCATTTGTATGTTGCAAACTTTGATAGGTGTAGGACGGACCGTGTAGAAGTTATGGCCATTTGAAGTTTTACCAGTGTTTGATTTGGGATTCAAGGGTAGCATAGCTTTGAGCGATAGCTTAAATTGACAAGAGGCTCGAGTACTTTATTGTTACAAAATTTCAAGGTTTTATGTCGCTCCAGTAAAAAGTTACAAGCATTTGTATGTTGCAAACTTTGATAGGTGTAGGACTTACCGTATAGAAGTTAGGGCCATTTGAAGTTTTATCAGTGTTTGATTTGGGATTCAAGGGGAGCATAGGTTTGAGCGATAGCTTAAATTGACAAGAGGCTCGAGTACTTTATTGTTACAAAATTTCAAGGTTTTATGACGCTCCAGTAAAAAGTTACAAGCATTTGTATGTTGCAAACTTTGATAGGTGTAGGACGTACAGTATAGAAGTTAGGGCCATTTGAAGTTTTACCAGTGTTTGATTTGGGACTCAAGGGTAGCATAGCTTTGAGCTATAGCTTAAATTGACAAGAGGCTCGAGTACTTGATTGTTACAAAATTTCAAGGTTTTATGATGCTCCAGTAAATAGTTACAAGCATTTGTATGTTGCAAACTTTGATTGGTGTAGGACGTACCGTATAGAAGTTAGGGCCATTTGAAGTTTTATAGGTGTTTGACTTGGGACTCAAGGGTAGCATAGCTTTGAGCGATAGCTTAAATTGACAAGAGGCTGGAGTACTTTATTGTTACAAAATTTCAAGGTTTTATGACGCTCCAGTAAAAAGTTACAAGCATTTGTATGTTGCAAACTTTGATAGGTGGAGGACGTACCGTATAGAAGTTAGGGCCATTTGAAGTTTTATCAGTGTTTCATTTGGGACTCAAGGGTAGCATAGCTTTGAGCGATAGCTTAAATTGACAAGAGGCTCGAGTATTTTATTGTTACAAAATTTTAAGGTTTTATGACGCTGCAGTAAAAAGTTACAAGCATTTGTATGTTGCAAACTTTGGTAGGTGTAGGACGTACCGTATAGAAGTTAGGGCCATTTGAAGTTTTATCAGTGTTTTATTTGGGACTCAAGGGTAGCATAGCTTTGAGCGATAGCTTAAATTGACAAGAGGCTTGAGTACTTGATTGTTACAAAATTTAAAGGTTTTATGACGCTCCAGTAAAAAGTTACAAGCATTTGTATGTTGCAAACTTTGATAGGTGTAGGACGTACCGTATAGAAGTTAGGGCCATTTGTAGTTTTATCAGTGTTTGATTTGGGACTCAAGGGTAGCATAGCTTTGAGCGATAGCTTAAATTGACAAGAGGCTCGTGTACTTTATTGTTACAAAATTTCAAGGTTTTATGACGCTCCAGTAAAAAGTTACAAGCATTTGTATGTTGCAAACATTGGTAGGTGTAGGACGTACCGTATAGAAGTTAGGGCCATTTGACATTTTATCAGTGTTTGATTTGGGACTCAAGGGAAACATAGCTTTGAGCGATAGCTTAAATTGATAAGAGGCTCGAGTACTTTATTGTTACAAAATTTCAAGGTATTATGACGCTCCACTAAAAAGTTACAAGCATTTGTATCTTGCAAACTTTGATAGGTGTAGGACGTACCGTATAGAAGTTAGGGCCATTTGAAGTTTTATCAGTGTTTGATTTGGGACTCAAGGGTAGCATAGCTTTGAGCGATAACTTAAATTGACAAGAGGCTCGAGTACTTTATTGTTACAAAATTTAAAGGTTTTATGACGCTCCAATAAAAAGTTACAAGAATTTGTATGCTGCAAACTTTGATAGGTGTAGGACGTACCGTATAGAAGTTAGGGCCATTTGAAGTTTTATCAGTGTTTGATTTGGGACTCAAGGATAGCATAGCTTTCAGCAATAGCTTAAATTGGCAAGAGGCTCGAGTACTTTATTGTTACAAAATTTCAAGGTTTTATGACGCTCCAGTAAAAAGTTACAAGCATTTGTATGTTGCAAACTTTGATAGGTGTAGGACGTACCGTATAGAAGTTAGGGCCATTTGAAGTTTTATCAGTGTTTGATTTGGGACTCAGGGGTAGCATAGCTTTGAGCGATAGCTTAAATTGACAAGAGGCTCGAGTACTTTATTGTTACAAAATTTCAAGGTTTTATGACGCTCCAGTAAAGAGTTACAAGCATTTGTATGTTGCAAACTTTGATAGGTGTAGGACGTACCGTATAGAAGTTAGGGTCATTTAAAGTTGTATCAGTGTTTGATTTTGGATTCAAGGGTAGCATAGCTTTGAGCGATAGCTGAAATTGTCAAGAGGCTCGAGTACTTTATTGTTACAAAATTTCAAGGTTTTATGACGCTCCAGTAAAAAGTTACAAGCATTTGTATGTTGCAAACGTTGATAGGTGTAGGATGTACCATATAGAAGTTAGGGCCATTTGAAATTTTATCAGTGTTTGATTTGGGACTCAAGGGTAGCATAGCTTTGAGCGATAACTTAAATTGACAAGAGGCTCGAGTACTTTATTGTTACAAAATTTCAAGGTTTTATGACGCTCCAGAAGAAAGTTTCAAGCATTCGTATGTTGCAAACTTTGATAGGTGTAGGACGTACCGTATAGAAGTTAGGGCCATTTGAAGTTTTATCAGTGTTTGATTTGGGACTCAAGGGTAGCATAGCTTTGAGCGATTGCTTAAATTGATAAGAGGCTCGAGTACTTTATTGTCACAAAATTTCAAGGTTTTATAAAGCTCCAGCAAAAAGTTACAAGCATTTGAATGTTGCAAACTTTCATAAGTCTTGGACGCACCGTATAGAAGTTAGGGCCATTTGAAGTTTTCTCAGTGTTTGATTTGGGACTCAAGGGTAGCATAGCTTTGAGCGATAACTTAAATTGACAAGAGGCTCGAGTACTTTATTGTTACAAAATTTCAAGGTTTTATGACGCTCCAGAAAAAATTTACAAGAATTTGTATGCTGCAAACTTTGATAGGTGGAGGACGTACCGTATAGAAGTTAGGGCCATTTGAAGTTTTATCAGTGTTTGATTTGGGACTCAAGGGTAGCATAGCTGTGAGCGATAACTAAAATTGACAAGAGGCTCGAGTACTTTATTGTTACAAAATTTCAAGGTTTTATGACGCTCCAGTAAAAAGTTACAAGAATTTGTATGCTGCAAACTTTGATAGGTGGAGGACGTACCGTATAGAAGTTAGGGCCATTTGAAGTTTTATCAGTGTTTGATTTTGGACTCAAGGGTAGCATAGCTTTGAGCGATAACTTAAATTGACAAGAGGCTCGAGTTCTTTATTGTTACAAAATTTCAAGGTTTTATGACGCTCCAGTAAAAAGTTACAAGCATTTGTATGTTGCAAACTTTGATAGGTGGAGGACGTACCGTATACAAGTTAGTGCCATTTGTAGTTTTATCAGTGTTTGATTTGGGACTCAAGGGTAGTATAGCTTTGAGCGATAGCTTAAATTGACAAGAGGCTCGAGTACTTTATTGTTACAAAATTTCAAGGTTTTATGACGTTCCAGTAAAAAGTTACTAGAATTTGTATGTTGCAAACTTTGATAGGTGTAGGACGTACCGTATAGAAGTTAGGGCCATTTGAAGTTTTCTCAGTGTTTGATTTGGGACTCAAGGGTAGCATAGCTGTGAGCGATAACTAAAATTGACAAGAGGCTCGAGTACTTTATTGTTACAAAATTTCAAGGTTTTATGACGCTCCAGTAAAAAGTTACAAGAATTTGTATGCTGCAAACTTTGATAGGTGGAGGACGTACCGTATAGAAGTTAGGGCCATTTGAAGTTTTATCAGTGTTTGATTTTGGACTCAAGGGTAGCATAGCTTTGAGCGATAACTTAAATTGACAAGAGGCTCGAGTTCTTTATTGTTACAAAATTTCAAGGTTTTATGACGCTCCAGTAAAAAGTTACAAGCATTTGTATGTTGCAAACTTTGATAGGTGGAGGACGTACCGTATACAAGTTAGGGCCATTTGTAGTTTTATCAGTGTTTGATTTGGGACTCAAGGGTAGTATAGCTTTGAGCGATAGCTTAAATTGACAAGAGGCTCGAGTACTTTATTGCTACAAAATTTCAAGGTTTTATGACGTTCCAGTAAAAAGTTACAAGCATTTGTATGTTGTAAACTTTGATAGGTGTAGGACGTACCGTATAGAAGTTAGGGCCATTTGAAGTTTTCTCAGTGTTTGATTTGGGACTCAAGGGTAGCATAGCTTTGAGCGATAACTGAAATTGACAAGAGGCTCGAGTATTTTATTGTTACAAAATTTCAAGGTTTTATAACGCTCTAGCAAAAAGTTACAAGCATTTGAATGTTGCAAACTTTCATAGGTCTAGGACGCACCGTATTGAAGTTAGGGCCATTTGAAGTTTTATCAGTGTTTGATTTGGGACTCAAGGGTAGCATAGCTTTGAGCGATAGCTTAAATTGATAAGAGGCTCGAGTACTTTATTGTCACAAAATTTCAAGGTTTTATAACGCTCTAGCAAAAAGTTACAAGCATTTGAATGTTGCAAACTTCCATAAGTCTAGGATGCACCGTATTGAAGTTAGGGCCATTTGAAGTTTTATCAGTGTTTGATTTGGGACTCAAGGGTAGCATAGCTTTGAGCGATAGCTTAAATTGACAAGAGGCTTGAGTACTTGATTGTTACAAAATTTCATGGTTTTATGACGCTCCAGTAAAAAGTTACAAGGATTTGTATGTTGCAAACTTTGATAGGTGTAGGACGTAGCGTATAGAAGTTAAGGCCATTTGAAGTTTTATGAGTGTTTGATTTGGGACTCAAGGGGAGAATAGGTTTGAGCGATAGCTTAAATTGACAAGAGGCTTGAGTACTCTATTGTTAAAAATTTCAAGGTTTTATGAAGTAAAAAATCTCAAGGTTTTATGACAATCTAGTAAAAGGTTACAAGCATTTGTATGTTGCAAACTTTGATAGGTGTAGGACTTACCGTATAGAAGTTTGGGCCATTTGAAGTTTTATTAGTGTTTGATTTGGGATTCAAGGGGAGCATAGGTTTGAGCGATAGCTTAAATTGACAAGAGGCTCGAGTACTTTATTGTTACAAAATTTCAAGGTTTTATGACGCTCCAGTAAAAAGTTACAAGCATGTGTATGTTGCAAACATTGATAGGTGTAGGATGTACCGTAAACAAGTTAGGGCCATTTGAAGTTTTATCAGTATTTGATCTGGGACTCAAGGGTAGCATAGCTTCGAGCGATAGCTTAAATTGACAAGAGGTTCGTGTACTTGATTGTTACAAATTTCAAAGTTTTATGACGCTGCAGTAAAAAGTTACAAGCATTTGTATGTTGCAAACTTTGATAGGTGTAGGATGTACCGTATAGAAGTTAGGGCCATTTGAAGTTTTATCAGTGTTTGATTTGGGACTCAAGGGTAGCATAGCTTTGAGCGATAGCTTAAATTGATAAGAGGCTCGAGTACTTTATTGTCACAAAATTTCAAGGTTTTATAACGCTCTAGCAAAAAGTTACAAGCATTTGAATGTTGCAAACTTTCATAAGTCTAGGACGCACCGTATTGAAGTTAGGGCCATTTGAAGTTTTATCAGTGTTTGATTTGGGACTCAAGGGTAGCATAGCTTTGAGCGATAGCTTAAATTGATAAGAGGCTCGAGTACTTTATTGTCACAAAATTTCAAGGTTTTATAACGCTCTAGCAAAAAGTTACAAGCATTTGAATGTTGCAAACTTTCATAGGTCTAGGACGCACCGTATTGAAGTTAGGGCCATTTGAAGTTTTATCAGTGTTTGATTTGGGACTCAAGGGTAGCATAGCTTTGAGCGATAGCTTAAATTGATAAGAGGCTCGAGTACTTTATTGTCACAAAATTTCAAGGTTTTATAACGCTCTAGCAAAAAGTTACAAGCATTTGAATGTTGCAAACTTTCATAAGTCTAGGACGCACCGTATTGAAGTTAGGGCCATTTGAGGTTTTATCAGTGTTTGATTTGGGACTCAAGGGTAGCATAGCTTTGAGCGATAGCTTAAATTGACAAGAGGCTTGAGTACTTGATTGTTACAAAATTTCATGGTTTTATGACGCTCCAGTAAAAAGTTACAAGGATTTGTATGTTGCAAACTTTGATAGGTGTAGGACGTAGCGTATAGAAGTTAAGGCCATTTGAAGTTTTATGAGTGTTTGATTTGGGACTCAAGGGGAGAATAGGTTTGAGCGATAGCTTAAATTGACAAGAGGCTTGAGTACTCTATTGTTAAAAATTTCAAGGTTTTATGAAGTAAAAAATCTCAAGGTTTTATGACAATCCAGTAAAAGGTTACAAGCATTTGTATGTTGCAAACTTTGATAGGTGTAGGACTTACCGTATAGAAGTTTGGGCCATTTGAAGTTTTATTAGTGTTTGATTTGGGATTCAAGGGGAGCATAGGTTTGAGCGATAGCTTAAATTGACAAGAGGCTCGAGTACTTTATTGTTACAAAATTTCAAGGTTTTATGACGCTCCAGTAAAAAGATACAAGCATGTGTGTGTTGCAAACATTGATAGGTGTAGGATGTACCGTAAACAAGTTAGGGCCATTTGAAGTTTTATCAGTATTTGATCTGGGACTCAAGGGTAGCATAGCTTCGAGCGATAGCTTAAATTGACAAGAGGTTCGTGTACTTGATTGTTACAAATTTCAAAGTTTTATGACGCTGCAGTAAAAAGTTACAAGCATTTGTATGTTGCAAACTTTGATAGGTGTAGGATGTACCGTAAAGAAGTTAGGGCCATTTGAAGTTTTATCAGTATTTGATTTGGGACTCAAGGGTAGCATAGCTTTGAGCGATAGCTTAAATTGACAAGAGGCTCGTGTACTTGATTGTTACAAAATTTCAAGGTTATATGACGCTCCAGTAAAAAGTTACAAGCATTTGTATGTTGCAAACTTTGATAGATGCAGGACGTACCGTATAGAAGTTAGGGCCATTTGAAGTTTTATCAGTGTTTGATTTGGGACTCAAGGGTAGCATTGCTTTGAGCTATAGCTTAAATTGACAAGAGGCTCGAGTATTTTATTGTTACAAAATTTCAAGGTTTTATGACGCTCCAGTAAAAAGTTACAAGCATTTGTATGTTGCAAACTTTGATAGGTGTAGGACGTACCGTATAGAAGTTAGGGCCATTTGAAGTTTTATCAGTGTTTGATTTGGGACTCAAGGGTAGCATATCTTTGAGCGATAGCTTAAATTGAGAAGAGGCTCGAGTACTTGATTGTTACAAAATTTCAAGGTTTTATGAAGTCAAAAATTTCAATTTTTATGACGATCCAGTAAAAAGTTACAAGCATTTGTATGTTGCAAACTTTGATAGGTTTAGGACGTACCGTATAGAAGTTAGGGCCATTTGAAGTTTTATCAGTGTTTGATTTGGGATTCAAGGGTAGCATAGCTTTGAGCGATAGCTTAAATTGACAAGAGGCTCGAGTACTTTATTGTTACAAACTTTCAAGGTTTTATGACGCTCCATTAAAAAGTTACAAGCATTTGTATGTTGCAAACTTTGATAGGTTGAGGAAGTACCGTATAGAAGTTAGGGACATTTGAAGTTTTATCAGTGTTTCATTTGGGACTCAAGGGTAGCATAGCTTTGAGCGATAGCTTAAATTGACAAGAGGCTCGACTACTTTATTGTTACAAAATTTCACGGTTTTATGACGCTCCAGTAAAAAGTTACAAGCATTTGTATGTTGCAAACTTTGATAGGTGTAGGATGTAACGTATAGAAGTTAGGGCCATTTGAAGTTTTATCAGCGTTTGATTTGGGACTCAACGGTAGGATAGCTTTTAGCGATAGCTTAAATTGACAAGAGGCTCGAGAACTTTATTGTTACAAAATTTCAAGGTTTTATGGCGCTCCAGTAAAAAGTTACAAGCATTTGTATGTTGCAAACTTTGATAGGTGTAGGACGTACCGTATAGAAGTTAGGGCCATTTGAAGTTTTCTCAGTGTTTGAGTTGGGACTCAAGGGTAGCATAGCTTTAAGCGATAGCTTAAATTGACAAGAGGCTCGAGTACTTTATTGTTACAAAATTTCAAGGTTTTATGACGCTCCAGAAAAAATTTACAAGAATTTGTATGCTGCAAACTTTGATAGGTGGAGGACGTACCGTATAGAAGTTAGGGCCATTTGAAGTTTTATCAGTGTTTGATTTGGGACTCAAGGGTAGCATAGCTTTGAGCGATAGCTTAAATTGACAAAAGGCTCGAGTACTTTATTGTTACAAAATTTCAAGGTTTTATGACGCTCCAGTAAAAAGTTACAAGGATTTGTATGTTGCAAACTTTGATAGGTGTAGGACGTAGCATATAGAAGTTAAGGCCATTTGAAGTTTTATGAGTGTTTGATTTGGGACTCAAGAGTAGCATAGCTTTGAACGATAGCTTAAATTGACAAGAGGCTTGAGTACTCTATTGTTAAAAATTTCAAGGTTTTATGAAGTAAAAAATCTCAAGGTTTTGTGACGATCCAGTAAAAGGTTACCAGCATTTGTATGTTGCAAACTTTGATAGGTGTAGGACGGACCGTGTAGAAGTTAGGGCCATTTGAAGTTTTACCAGTGTTTGATTTGGGATTCAAGGGTAGCATAGCTTTGAGCGATAGCTTAAATTGACAAGAGGCTCGAGTACTTTATTGTTACAAAATTTCAAGGTTTTATGTCGCTCCAGTAAAAGTTACAAGCATTTGTATGTTGCAAACTTTGATAGGTGTAGGATGTACCGTAAAGAAGTTAGGGCCATTTGAAGTTTTATCCGTATTTGATTTGGGACTCAAGGGTAGCATAGCTTTGAGCGATAGCTTAAATTGACAAGAGGCTCGTGTATTTTATAGTTACGAAATTTCAATGTTTTATGACGCTCCAGTAAAAAATTACAAGCATTTGTATGTTGCAAACTTTGATAGGTGTAGGACGTAGCATATAGAAGTTAAGGCCATTTGAAGTTTTATGAGTGTTTGATTTGGGACTCAAGAGTAGCATAGCTTTGAGCGATAACTTAAATTGACAAGAGGCTTGAGTACTCTATTGTTAAAAATTTCAAGGTTTTATGAAGTAAAAAATCTCAAGGTTTTATGACGATCCAGTAAAAGGTTACAAGCATTTGTATGTTGCAAACTTTGATAGGTGTAGGACGGACCGTGTAGAAGTTAGGGCCATTTGAAGTTTTACCAGTGTTTGATTTGGGATTCAAGGGTAGCATAGCTTTGAGCGATAGCTTAAATTGACAAGAGGCTCGAGTACTTTATTGTTACAAAATTTCAAGGTTTTATGTCGCTCCAGTAAAAAGTTACAATAATTTGTATGTTGCAAACTTTGATAGGTGTAGGACTTACCGTATAGAAGTTAGGGCCATTTGAAGTTTTATCAGTGTTTGATTTGGGATTCAAGGGGAGCATAGGTTTGAGCGATAGCTTAAATTGACAAGAGGCTCGAGTACTTTATTGTTACAAAATTTCAAGGTTTTATGACGCTCCAGTAAAAAGTTACAAGCATTTGCATGTTGCAAACTTTGATAGGTGTAGGACGTACAGTATAGAAGTTAGGGCCATTTGAAGTTTTACCAGTGTTTGATTTGGGACTCAAGGGTAGCATAGCTTTGAGCTATAGCTTAAATTGACAAGAGGCTCGAGTACTTGATTGTTACAAAATTTCAAGGTTTTATGACGCTCCAGTAAATAGTTACAAGCATTTGTATGTTGCAAACTTTGATTGGTGTAGGACGTACCGTATAGAAGTTAGGGCCATTTGAAGTTTTATAAGTGTTTGACTTGGGACTCAAGGGTAGCATAGCTTTGAGCGATAGCTTAAATTGACAAGAGGCTGGAGTACTTTATTGTTACAAAATTTCAAGGTTTTATGACGCTCCAGTAAAAAGTTACAAGCATTTGTATGTTGCAAACTTTGATAGGTGGAGGACGTACCGTATAGAAGTTAGGGACATTTGAAGTTTTATCAGTGTTTGATTTGGGACTCAAGGGTAGCATAGCTCTGAGTGATAGCTTAAATTGACAAGAGGCTCGACTACTTTATTGTTACAAAATTTCAAGGTTTTATGTCGCTCCAGTAAAAAGTTACAAGCATTTGTATGTTGCAAACTTTGATAGGTGTAGGACTTACCGTATAGAATTTAGGGCCATTTGAAGTTTTATCAGTGTTTGATTTGGGATTCAAGGGGAGCATAGGTTTGAGCGATAGCTTAAATTGACAAGAGGCTCGAGTACTTTATTGTCACAAAATTTCAAGGTTTTATAACGCTCCAGCAAAAAGTTACAAGCATTTGAATGTTGCAAACTTTCATAAGTCTAGGACGCACCGTATAGAAGTTAGGGCCATTTGAAGTTTTCTCAGTGTTTGATTTGGGACTCAAGGGTAGCATAGCTTTGAGCGATAGCTTAAATTGACAAAAGGCTCGAGTACTTTATTGTTACAAAATTTCAAGGTTTTATGACGCTCCAGTAAAAAGTTACAAGGATTTGTATGTTGCAAACTTTGATAGGTGTAGGACGTAGCATATAGAAGTTAAGGCCATTTGAAGTTTTATGAGTGTTTGATTTGGGACTCAAGAGTAGCATAGCTTTGAACGATAGCTTAAATTGACAAGAGGCTTGAGTACTCTATTGTTAAAAATTTCAAGGTTTTATGAAGTAAAAAATCTCAAGGTTTTGTGACGATCCAGTAAAAGGTTACCAGCATTTGTATGTTGCAAACTTTGATAGGTGTAGGACGGACCGTGTAGAAGTTAGGGCCATTTGAAGTTTTACCAGTGTTTGATTTGGGATTCAAGGGTAGCATAGCTTTGAGCGATAGCTTAAATTGACAAGAGGCTCGAGTACTTTATTGTTACAAAATTTCAAGGTTTTATGTCGCTCCAGTAAAAGTTACAAGCATTTGTATGTTGCAAACTTTGATAGGTGTAGGATGTACCGTAAAGAAGTTAGGGCCATTTGAAGTTTTATCCGTATTTGATTTGGGACTCAAGGGTAGCATAGCTTTGAGCGATAGCTTAAATTGACAAGAGGCTCGTGTATTTTATAGTTACGAAATTTCAATGTTTTATGACGCTCCAGTAAAAAATTACAAGCATTTGTATGTTGCAAACTTTGATAGGTGTAGGACGTAGCATATAGAAGTTAAGGCCATTTGAAGTTTTATGAGTGTTTGATTTGGGACTCAAGAGTAGCATAGCTTTGAGCGATAAC
Source organism: Clusia tigrina (assembly GCA_920105625.2). Classification (NCBI taxonomy): domain Eukaryota; kingdom Metazoa; phylum Arthropoda; class Insecta; order Diptera; family Clusiidae; genus Clusia; species Clusia tigrina. The sequence continues at coordinate 69,916,116 of OV050032.1, forward strand.
TTAAATTGACAAGAGGCTTAAGTACTCTATTGTTAAAAATTTCAAGGTTTTATGAAGTAAAAGATCTCAAGGTTTTATGACGATCCAGTAAAAGGTTACAAGCATTTGTATGTTGCAAACTTTGATAGGTGTAGGACGGACCGTGTAGAAGTTAGGGCCATTTGAAGTTTTACCAGTGTTTGATTTGGGATTCAAGGGTAGCATAGCTTTGAGCGATAGCTTAAATTGACAAGAGGCTCGAGTACTTTATTGTTACAAAATTTCAAGGTTTTATGTCGCTCCAGTAAAAAGTTACAATAATTTGTATGTTGCAAACTTTGATAGGTGTAGGACTTACCGTATAGAAGTTAGGGCCATTTGAAGTTTTATCAGTGTTTGATTTGGGATTCAAGGGGAGCATAGGTTTGAGCGATAGCTTAAATTGACAAGAGGCTCGAGTACTTTATTGTTACAAAATTTCAAGGTTTTATGACGCTCCAGTAAAAAGTTACAAGCATTTGTATGTTGCAAACTTTGATAGGTGTAGGACGTACAGTATAGAAGTTAGGGCCATTTGAAGTTTTACCAGTGTTTGATTTGGGACTCAAGGGTAGCATAGCTTTGAGCTATAGCTTAAATTGACAAGAGGCTCGAGTACTTGATTGTTACAAAATTTCAAGGTTTTATGACGCTCCAGTAAATAGTTACAAGCATTTGTATGTTGCAAACTTTGATTGGTGTAGGACGTACCGTATAGAAGTTAGGGCCATTTGAAGTTTTATAAGTGTTTGACTTGGGACTCAAGGGTAGCATAGCTTTGAGCGATAGCTTAAATTGACAAGAGGCTGGAGTACTTTATTGTTACAAAATTTCAAGGTTTTATGACGCTCCAGTAAAAAGTTACAAGCATTTGTATGTTGCAAACTTTGATAGGTGGAGGACGTACCGTATAGAAGTTAGGGACATTTGAAGTTTTATCAGTGTTTGATTTGGGACTCAAGGGTAGCATAGCTCTGAGTGATAGCTTAAATTGACAAGAGGCTCGACTACTTTATTGTTACAAAATTTCAAGGTTTTATGTCGCTCCAGTAAAAAGTTACAAGCATTTGTATGTTGCAAACTTTGATAGGTGTAGGACTTACCGTATAGAAGTTAGGGCCATTTGAAGTTTTATCAGTGTTTGATTTGGGATTCAAGGGGAGCATAGGTTTGAGCGATAGCTTAAATTGACAAGAGGCTCGAGTACTTTATTGTCACAAAATTTCAAGGTTTTATAACGCTCCAGCAAAAAGTTACAAGCATTTGAATGTTGCAAACTTTCATAAGTCTAGGACGCACCGTATAGAAGTTAGGGCCATTTGAAGTTTTCTCAGTGTTTGATTTGGGACTCAAGGGTAGCATAGCTTTGAGCGATAACTTAAATTGACAAGAGGCTCGAGTACTTTATTGTTACAAAATTTCAAGGTTTTATGACGCTCCCGAAAAAATTTACAAGAATTTGTATGCTGCAAACTTTGATAGGTGGAGGACGTACCGTAAAGAAGTTAGGGCCATTTGAAGTTTTATCAGTGTTTGATTTGGGACTCAAGGGTAGCATAGCTGTGAGGGATAACTAAAATTGACAAGAGGCTCGAGTACTTTATTGTTACAAAATTTCGAGGTTCTATGACGCTCCAGTAAAAAGTTACAAGAATTTGTATGCTGCAAACTTTGATAGGTGGAGGTCGTACCGTATAGAAGTTAGGGCCATTTGAAGTTTTATCAGTGTTTGATTTGGGACTCAAGGGTAGCATAGCTTTGAGCGATAACTTAAATTGACAAGAGGCTCGAGTACTTTATTGTTACAAAATTTCAAGGTTTTATGACGCTCCAGTAAAAAGTTACAAGAATTTGTATGCTGCAAACTTTGATAGGTGGAGGTCGTACCGTATAAAAGTTAGGGCCATTTGAAGTTTTATCAGTGTTTGATTTGGGACTCAAGGGTAGCATAGCTTTGAGCGATAACTTAAATTGACAATAGGCTCGAGTACTTTATTGTTACAAAATTTCAAGGTTTTATGACGTTCCAGTAAAAAGTTACAAGCATTTGTATGTTGCAAACTTTGATAGGTGGAGGACGTACCGTATAGAAGTTAGGGCCATTTGAAGTTTTATCAGTGTTTGATTTGGGACTCAAGGGTAGCATAGCTTTGAGCGATAACTTAAATTGACAAGAGGCTCGAGTACTTTATTGTTACAAAATTTCAAGGTTTTATGACGCTCCAGTAAAAGTTACAAGCATTTGTATGTTGCAAACTTTGATAGGTGGAGGACGTACCGTATACAAGTTAGGGCCATTTGTAGTTTTATCAGTGTTTGATTTGGGACTCAAGGGTAGTATAGCTTTGAGCGATAGCTTAAATTGACAAGAGGCTCGAGTACTTTATTGTTACAAAATTTCAAGTTTTTATGACACTCCAGCAAAAAGTTGCAAGCATTTGTATGTTGCAAACTTTGATAGGTGGAGGACGTACCGTATTGAAGTTAGGGCCATTTGAAGTTTTGTCAGTGTTTGATTTGGGACTCAAGGGTAGCATAGCTTTGAGCGATAGCTTAAATTGATAAGAGGCTCGAGTACTTTATTTTTACAAAATTTCAAGGTTTTATAACGCTCTAGCAAAAAGTTACAAGCATTTGAATGTTGCAAACTTTCATAGGTCTAGGACGCACCGTATTGAAGTTAGGGCCATTTGAAGTTTTATCAGTGTTTGATTTGGGACTCAAGGGTAGCATAGCTTTGAGCGATAGTTTAAATTGATAAGAGGCTCGAGTACTTTATTGTCACAAAATTTCAAGGTTTTATAACGCTCTAGCAAAAAGTTACAAGCATTTGAATGTTGCAAAATTTCATAAGTCTAGGACGCACCGTATTGAAGTTAGGGCCATTTGAAGTTTTATCAGTGTTTGATTTGGGACTCAAGGGTAGCATAGCTTTGAGCGATAGCTTAAATTGACAAGAGGCTTGAGTACTTGATTGTTACAAAATTTCAAGGTTTTATGACGCTCCAGTAAAAAGTTACAAGGATTTGTATGTTGCAAACTTTGATAGGTGTAGGACGTACCGTATAGAAGTTAAGGCCATTTGAAGTTTTATGAGTGTTTGATTTGGGACTCAAGGGGAGCATAGGTTTGAGCGATAGCTTAAATTGACAAGAGGCTTGAGTACTCTATTGTTAAAAATTTCAAGGTTTTATGAAGTAAAAAATCTGAAGGTTTTATGACAATCCAGTAAAAGGTTACAAGCATTTGTATGTTGCAAACTTTGATAGGTGTAGGACTTACCGTATAGAAGTTAGGGCCATTTGAAGTTTTATCAGTGTTTGATTTGGGATTCAAGGGGAGCATAGGTTTGAGCGATAGCTTAAATTGACAAGAGGCTCGAGTACTTTATTGTTACAAAATTTCAAGGTTTTATGACGCTCCAGTAAAAAGTTACAAGCATGTGTATGTTGCAAACATTGATAGGTGTAGGATGTACCGTAAAGAAGTTAGGGCCATTTGAAGTTTTATCAGTATTTGATTTGGGACTCAAGGGTAGCATAGCTTTGAGCGATAGCTTAAATTGACAAGAGGCTCGTGTACTTGATTGTTACAAAATTTCAATGTTATATGCCGCTCCAGTAAAAAGTTACAAGCATTTGTATGTTGCAAACTTTGATAGATGCAGGAAGTACCGAATAGAAGTTAGGGCCATTTGAAGTTTTATCAGTGTTTGATTTGGGACTCAAGGGTAGCATAGCTTTGAGCTATAGCTTAAATTGACAAGAGGCTCGAGTACTTGATTGTTACAAAATTTCAAGGTTTTATGACGCTCCAGTAAATAGTTACAAGCATTTGTATGTTGCACACTTTGATTGGTGTAGGACGTACCGTATAGAAGTTAGGGCCATTTGAAGTTTTATCAGTGTTTCATTTGGGACTCAAGGGTAGCATAGCTTTGAGCGATAGCTTAAATTGACAAGAGGCTCGAGTATTTTATTGTTACAAAATTTTAAGGTTTTATGACGCTGCAGTAAAAAGTTACAAGCATTTGTATGTTGCAAACTTTGGTAGGTGTAGGACGTACCGTATAGAAGTTAGGGCCATTTGACATTTTATCAGTGTTTGATTTGGGACTCAAGGGAAACATAGCTTTGAGCGATAACTTAAATTGATAAGAGGCTCGAGTACTTTATTGTTACAAAATTTCAAGGTTTTATGACGCTAGACTAAAAAGTTACATGCATTTGTATCTTGCAAACTTTGATAGGTGTAGGACGTACCGTATAGAAGTTAGGGCCATTTGAAGTTTTATCAGTGTTTGATTTGGGACTCAAGGGTAGCATAGCTTTCAGCAATAGCTTAAAGTGGCAAGAGGCTCGAGTACTTTATTGTTACAAAATTTCAAGGTTTTATGACGCTCCAGTAAAAAGTTACAAGCATTTGTATGTTGCAAACTTTGATAGGTGTAGGACGTACCGTATAGAAGTTAGGGCCATTTGAAGTTTTATCAGTGTTTGATTTGGGTCTCAAGGATAGCATAGCTTTCAGCAATAGCTTAAAGTGGCAAGAGGCTCGAGTACTTTATTGTTACAAAATTTCAAGGTTTTATGACGCTCCAGTAAAAAGTTACAAGCATTTGTATGTTGCAAACTTTGATAGGTGTAGGACGTACCGTATAGAAGTTAGGGTCATTTAAAGTTGTATCAGTGTTTGATTTGGGACTCAAGGTTAGCATAGCTTTGAGCGATAGCTTAAATTGACAAGAGGCTTGAGTACTTGATTGTTACAAAATTTCAAGGTTTTATGACGCTCCAGTAAAAAGTTACAAGCATTTGTATGTTGCAAACTTTGATAGGTGTAGGACGTACCGTATAGAAGTTAGGGCCATTTAAAGTTTTATCAGTGTTTGATTTGGGACTCAGGGGTAGCATAGCTTTGAGCGATAGCTTAAATTGACAAGAGGCTCGAGTACTTTATTGTTACAAAATTTCAAGGTTTTATGACGCTCCAGTAAAGAGTTACAAGCATTTGTATGCTGCAAACTTTGATAGGTGTAGGACGTACCGTATAGAAGTTAGGGTCATTTAAAGTTGTATCAGTGTTTGATTTTGGATTCAAGGGTAGCATAGCTTTGAGCGATAGCTGAAATTGTCAAGAGGCTCGAGTACTTTATTGTTACAAAATTTCAAGGTTTTATGACGATCCAGTAAAAAGTTACAAGCATTTGTATGTTGCAAACTTTGATAGGTGTAGGATGTACCATATAGAAGTTAGGGCCATTTGAAATTTTATCATTGTTTGATTTGGGACTCAAGGGTAACATAGCTTTGAGCGATAACTTAAATTGACAAGAGGCTCTAGTACTTTATTGTTACAAAATTTCAAGGTTTTATGACGCTCCAGAAGAAAGTTTCAAGCATTCGTATGTTGCAAATTTTGATAGGTGTAGGACGTACCGTATAGAAGTTACGGCCATTTGAAGTTTTATCAGTGTTTGATTTGGGACTCAAGGGTAGCTTTGAGCGATAGCTTAAATTGATAAGAGGCTCGAGTACTTTATTGTCACAAAGTTTCAAGGTTTTATAACGCTCCAGCAAAAAGTTACAAACATTTGAATGTTGCAAACTTTCATAAGTCTAGGACGCACCGTATAGAAGTTAGGGCCATTTGAAGTTTTATCAGTGTTTGATTTGGGACTCAAGGGTAGCATAGCTTTGAGCGATAGCTTAAATTGATAAGAGGCTCGAGTACTTTATTGTCACAAAATTTCAAGGTTTTATAACGCTCTAACAAAAAGTTACAAGCATTTGAATGTTGCAAACTTTCATAAGTCTAGGACGCACCGTATTGAAGTTAGGGCCATTTGAAGTTTTATCAGTGTTTGATTTGGGACTCAAGGGTAGCATAGCTTTGAGCGATAGCTTAAATTGACAAGAGGCTTGAGTACTTGATTGTTACAAAATTTCAAGGTTTTATGACGCTCCAGTAAAAAGTTACAAGGATTTGTATGTTGCAAACTTTGATAGGTGTAGGACGTAGCGTACAGAAGTTAAGGCCATTTGAAGTTTTATGAGTGTTTGATTTGGGACTCAAGGGGAGCATAGGTTTGAGCGATAGCTTAAATAGACAAGAGGCTTGAGTACTCTATTGTTAAAAATTTCAAGGTTTTATGAAGTAAAAAATCTCAAGGTTTTATGACAATCCAGTAAAAGGTTACAAGCATTTGTATGTTGCAAACTTTGATAGGTGTAGGACTTACCGTATAGAAGTTAGGGCCATTTGAAGTTTTATCAGTGTTTGATTTGGGACTCAAGGGTAGCATAGCTTTGAGCGATAACTTAAATTGACAAGAGTCTCGAGTACTTTATTGTTACAAAATTTCAAGGTTTTATGACGCTCCAATAAAAAGTTACAAGAATTTGTATGCTGCAAACTTTGATAGGTGTAGGACGTACCGTATAGAAGTTAGGGCCATTTGAAGTTTTATCAGTGTTTAATTTGGGACTCAAGGATAGCATAGCTTTCAGCAATAGCTTAAATTGGCAAGAGGCTCGAGTACTTTATTGTTACAAAATTTCAAGGTTTTATGACGCTCCAGTAAAAAGTTACAAGCATTTGTATGTTGCAAACTTTGATAGGTGTAGGACGTACCGTATAGAAGTTAGGGCCATTTGAAGTTTTCTCAGTGTTTGATTTGGGACTCAAGGGTAGCATAGCTTTGAGCGATAACTTAAATTGACAAGAGGCTCGAGTACTTTATTGTTACAAAATTTCAAGGTTTTATGACGCTCCAGAAAAAATTTACAAGAATTTGTATGCTGCAAACTTTGATAGGTGGAGGACGTACCGTATAGAAGTTAGGGCCATTTGAAGTTTTATCAGTGTTTGATTTGGGACTCAAGGGTAGCATAGCTGTGAGCGATAACTTAAATTGACAAGAGGCTCGAGTTCTTTATTGTTACAAAATTTCAAGGTTTTATGACGCTCCAGTAAAAAGTTACAAGCATTTGTATGTTGCAAACTTTGATAGGTGGAGGACGTACCGTATACAAGTTAGGGCCATTTGTAGTTTTATCAGTGTTTGATTTGGGACTCAAGGGTAGTATAGCTTTGAGCGATAGCTTAAATTGACAAGAGGCTCGAGTACTTTATTGTTACAAAATTTCAAGGTTTATGACGTTCCAGTAAAAAGTTACAAGCATTTGTATGTTGCAAACTTTGATAGGTGTAGGACGTACCGTATAGAAGTTAGGGCCATTTGAAGTTTTCTCAGTGTTTGATTTGGGACTCAAGGGTAGCATAGCTTTGAGCGATAACTTAAATTGACAAGAGGCTCGAGTACTTTATTGTTACAAAATTTCAAGGTTTTATGACACTCCAGCTAAAAGTTACAAGCATTTGTATGTTGCAAACTTTGATAGGTGGAGGACGTACCGTATAGAAGTTAGGGCCATTTGAAGTTTTATCAGTGTTTGATTTGGGACTCAAGGGTAGCATAGCTTTGAGCGATAGCTTAAATTGATAAGAGGCTCGAGTACTTTATTGTCACAAAATTTCAAGGTTTTATAACGCTCTAGCAAAAAGTTACAAGCATTTGAATGTTGCAAACTTTCATAAGTCTAGGACGCACCGTATTGAAGTTAGGGCCATTTGAAGTTTTATCAGTGTTTGATTTGGGACTCAAGGGTAGCATAGCTTTGAGCGATAGCTTAAATTGATAAGAGGCTCGAGTACTTTATTGTCACAAAATTTCAAGGTTTTATAACGCTCTAGCAAAAAGTTACAAGCATTTGAATGTTGCAAACTTTCATAGGTCTAGGACGCACCGTATTGAAGTTAGGGCCATTTGAAGTTTTATCAGTGTTTGATTTGGGACTCAAGGGTAGCATAGCTTTGAGCGATAGCTTAAATTGATAAGAGGCTCGAGTACTTTATTGTCACAAAATTTCAAGGTTTTATAACGCTCTAGCAAAAAGTTACAAGCTTTTGAATGTTGCAAACTTTCATAAGTCTAGGACGCACCGTATTGAAGTTAGGGCCATTTGAAGTTTTATCAGTGTTTGATTTGGGACTCAAGGGTAGCATAGCTTTGAGCGATAGCTTAAATTGACAAGAGGCTTGAGTACTTGATTGTTACAAAATTTCAAGGTTTTATGACGCTCCAGTAAAAAGTTACAAGGATTTGTATGTTGCAAACTTTGATAGGTGTAGGACGTAGCGTATAGAAGTTAAGGCCATTTGAAGTTTTATGAGTGTTTGATTTGGGACTCAAGGGGAGCATAGGTTTGAGCGATAGCTTAAATTGACAAGAGGCTTGAGTACTCTATTGTTAAAAATTTCAAGGTTTTATGAAGTAAAAAATCTCAAGGTTTTATGACAATCCAGTAAAAGGTTACAAGCATTTGTATGTTGCAAACTTTGATAGGTGTAGGACTTACCGTATAGAAGTTAGGGCCATTTGAAGTTTTATCAGTGTTTGATTTGGGATTCAAGGGGAGCATAGGTTTGAGCGATAGCTTAAATTGACAAGAGGCTCGAGTACTTTATTGTTACAAAATTTCAAGGTTTTATGACGCTCCAGTAAAAAGTTACAAGCATGTGTATGTTGCAAACATTGATAGGTGTAGGATGTACCGTAAACAAGTTAGGGCCATTTGAAGTTTTATCAGTATTTGATCTGGGACTCAAGGGTAGCATAGCTTTGAGCAATAGCTTAAATTGACAAGAGGCTCTTGTACTTGATTGTTACAAAATTTCAAGGTTATATGCCGCTCCAGTAAAAAGTTACAAGCATTTGTATGTTGCAAACTTTGATAGATGCAGGACGTACCGAATAGAAGATAGGGCCATTTGAAGTTTTATCAGTGTTTGATTTGGGACTCAAGGGTAGCATAGCTTTGAGCTATAGCTTAAATTGACAAGAGGCTCGAGTACTTGATTGTTACAAAATTTCAAGGTTTTATGACGCTCCAGTAAATAGTTACAAGCATTTGTATGTTGCACACTTTGATTGGTGTAGGACGTACCGTATAGAAGTTAGGGCCATTTGAAGTTTTATCAGTGTTTCATTTGGGACTCAAGGGTAGCATAGCTTTGAGCGATAGCTTAAATTGACAAGAGGCTCGAGTATTTTATTGTTACAAAATTTTAAGGTTTTATGACGCTGCAGTAAAAAGTTACAAGCATTTGTATGTTGCAAACTTTGGTAGGTGTAGGACGTACCGTATAGAAGTTAGGGCCAATTGACATTTTATCAGTGTTTGATTTGGGACTCAAGGGAAACATAGCTTTGAGCGATAGCTTAAATTGATAAGAGGCTCGAGTACTTTATTGTTACCAAATTTCAAGGTTTTATGACGCTCCACTAAAAAGTTACAAGCATTTGTATCTTGCAAACTTTGATAGGTGTAGGACGTACCGTATAGAAGTTAGGGCCATTTGAAGTTTTATCAGTGTTTGATTTGGGACTCAAGGGTAGCATAGCTTTGAGCGATAACTTAAATTGACAAGAGGCTCGAGTACTTTATTGTTACAAAATTTCAAGGTTTCATGACGCTCCAATAAAAAGTTACAAGAATTTGTATGCTGCAAACTTTGATAGGTGTAGGACGTACCGTATAGAAGTTAGGGCCATTTGAAGTTTTATCAGTGGTTGATTTGGGACTCAAGGATAGCATAGCTTTCAGCAATAGCTTAAATTGGCAAGAGGCTCGAGTACTTTATTGTTACAAAATTTCAAGGTTTTATGACGCTCCAGTAAAAAGTTACAAGCATTTGTATGTTGCAAACTTTGATAGGTGTAGGACGTACCGTATAGAAGTTAGGGCCATTTGAAGTTTTATCAGTGTTTGATTTGGGACTCAGGGGTAGCATAGCTTTGAGCGATAGCTTAAATTGACAAGAGGCTCGAGTACTTTATTGTTACAAAATTTCAAGTTTTTATGACACTCCAGTAAAGAGTTACAAGCATTTGTATGTTGCAAACTTTGATAGGTGTAGGACGTACCGTATAGAAGTTAGGGTCATTTAAAGTTGTATCAGTGTTTGATTTTGGATTCAAGGGTAGCATAGCTTTGAGCGATAGCTGAAATTGTCAAGAGGCTCGAGTACTTTATTGTTCCAAAATTTCAAGGTTTTATGACGCTCCAGTAAAAAGTTACAAGCATTTGTATGTTGCAAACTTTGATAGGTGTAGGATGTACCATATAGAAGTTAGGGCCATTTGAAATTTTATCATTGTTTGATTTGGGACTCAAGGGTAGCATAGCTTTGAGCGATAACTTAAATTGACAAGAGGCTCGAGTACTTTATTGTTACAAAATTTCAAGGTTTTATGACGCTCCAGAAGAAAGTTTCAAGCATTCGTATGTTGCAAACTTTGATAGGTGTAGGACGTACCGTATAGAAGTTAGGGCCATTTGAAGTTTTATCAGTGTTTGATTTGGGACTCAAGGGTAGCTTTGAGCGATAGCTTAAATTGATAAGAGGCTCGAGTACTTTATTGTCACAAAGTTTCAAGGTTTTATAACGCTCCAGCAAAAAGTTACAAGCATTTGAATGTTGCAAACTTTCATAAGTCTAGGACGCACCGTATAGAAGTTAGGGCCATTTGAAGTTTTATCAGTGTTTGATTTGGGACTCAAGGGTAGCATAGCTTTGAGCGATAGCTTAAATTGATAAGAGGCTCGAGTACTTTATTGTCACAAAATTTCAAGGTTTTATAACGCTCTAGCAAAAAGTTACAAGCATTTGAATGTTGCAAACTTTCATAAGTCTAGGACGCACCGTATTGAAGTTAGGGCCATTTGAAGTTTTATCAGTGTTTGATTTGGGACTCAAGGGTAGCATAGCTTTGAGCGATAACTTAAATTGACAAGAGGCTCGAGTACTTTATTGTTACAAAATTTCAAGGTTTTATGACGCTCCAATAAAAAGTTACAAGGATTTGTATGCTGCAAACTTTGATAGGTGTAGGACGTACCGTATAGAAGTTAGGGCCATTTGAAGTTTTATCAGTGTGTGATTTGGGACTCAAGGATAGCATAGCTTTCAGCAATAGCTTAAATTGGCAAGAGGCTCGAGTACTTTATTGTTACCAAATTTCAAGGTGTTATGACGCTCCAGTAAAAAGTTACAAGCATTTGTATGTTGCAAACTTTGATAGGTGTAGGACGTACCGTATAGAAGTTAGGGTCAATTGAAGTTTTATCAGTGTTTGATTTGGGACTCAGGGGTAGCATAGCTTTGAGCGATAGCTTAAATTGACAAGAGGCTCGAGTACTTTATTGTTACAAAATTTCAAGGTTTTATGACGCTCCAGTAAAGAGTTACAAGCATTTGTATGTTGCAAACTTTGGTAGGTGTAGGACGTACCGTATAGAAGTTAGGGTCATTTAAAGTTGTATCAGTGTTTGATTTTGGATTCAAGGGTAGCATAGCTTTGAGCGATAGCTGAAATTGTCAAGAGGCTCGAGTACTTTATTGTTACAAAATTTCAAGGTTTTATGACGCTCCAGTAAAAAGTTACAAGCATTTGTATGTTGCAAACTTTGATAGGTGTAGGATGTACCATATAGAAGTTAGGGCCATTTGAAATTTTATCAGTGTTTGATTTGGGACTCAAGGGTAGCATAGCTTTGAGCGATAACATAAATTGACAAGAGGCTCGAGTACTTTATTGTTACAAAATTTCAAGGTTTTATGACGCTCCAGTAAAATGTTACAATCATTTGTATGTTGCAAACTTTGATAGGTGTAGGACGTACAGTATAGAAGTTAGGGCCATTTGAAGTTTTATCAGTGTTTGATTTGGGACTCAAGGGTAGCATAGCTTTGAGCGATATCTTAAATTGATAAGAGGCTCGAGAACTTTATTGTCACAAAATTTCAAGGTTTTATAACGCTCCAGCAAAAAGTTACAAGCATTTGAATGTTGCAAACTTTCATAAGTCTAGGACGCACCGTATAGAAGTTAGGGCCATTTGAAGTTTTCTCAGTGTTTGATTTGGGACTCAAGGGTAGCATAGCTTTGAGCGATAACTTAAATTGACAAGAGGCTCGAGTACTTTATTGTTACAAAATTTCAAGGTTTTATGACGCTCCAGAAAAAATTTACAAGAATTTGTATGCTGCAAACTTTGATAGGTGGAGGACGTACCGTATAGAAGTTAGGGCCATTTGAAGTTTTATCAGTGTTTGATTTGGGACTCAAGGGTAGCATAGCTGTGAGCGATAACTAAAATTGACAGGAGGCTCGAGTACTTTATTGTTACAAAATTTCAAGGTTTTATGACGCTCCAGTAAAAAGTTACAAGAATTTGTATGCTGCAAACTTTGATAGGTGGAGGTCGTACCGTATAGAAGTTAGGGCCATTTGAAGTTTTATCAGTGTTTGATTTGGGACTCAAGGGTAGCATAGCTTTGAGCGATAACTTAAATTGACAAGAGGCTCGAGTACTTTATTGTTACAAAATTTCAAGGTTTTATGATGCTCCAGAAAAAAGATACAAGCATTTGTATGTTGCAAACTTTGATAGGTGGAGGACGTACCGTATAGAAGTTAGGGCCATTTGAAGTTTTATCAGTGTTTGATTTTGGACTCAAGGGTAGCATAGCTTTGAGCGATACCTTAAATTGACAAGAGGCTCGAGTTCTTTATTGTTACAAAATTTCAAGGTTTTATGACGCTCCAGTAAAAAGTTACAAGCATTTGTATGTTGCAAACTTTGATAGGTGGAGGACGTACCGTATACAAGTTAGGGCCATTTGTAGTTTTATCAGTGTTTGATTTGGGACTCAAGGGTAGTATAGCTTTGAGCGATAGCTTAAATTGACAAGAGGCTCGAGTACTTTATTGTTACAAAATTTCAAGGTTTTATGACGTTCCAGTAAAAAGATACAAGCATTTGTATGTTGCAAACTTTGATAGGTGTAGGACGTACCGTATAGAAGTTAGGGCCATTTGAAGTTTTCTCAGTGTTTGATTTGGGACTCAAGGGTAGCATAGCTTTGAGCGATAACTTAAATTGACAAGAGGCTCCAGTACTTTATTGTTACAAAATTTCAAGGTTTTATGACACTCCAGCTAAAAGTTACAAGCATTTGTATGTTGCAAACTTTGATAGGTGGAGGACGTACCGTATAGAAGTTAGGGCCATTTGAAGTTTTATCAGTGTTTGATTTGGGACTCAAGGGTAGCATAGCTTTGAGCGATAGCTTAAATTGATAAGAGGCTCGAGTACTTTATTGTCACAAAATTTCAAGGTTTTATAACGCTCTAGCAAAAAGTTACAAGCATTTGAATGTTGCAAACTTTCATAAGTCTAGGACGCACCGTATTGAAGTTAGGGCCATTTGAAGTTTTATCAGTGTTTGATTTGGGACTCAAGGGTAGCATAGCTTTGAGCGATAGCTTAAATTGATAAGAGGCTCGAGTACTTTATTGTCACAAAATTTCAAGGTTTTATAACGCTCTAGCAAAAAGTTACAAGCATTTGAATGTTGCAAACTTTCATAGGTCTAGGATGCACCGTATTGAAGTTAGGGCCATTTGAAGTTTTATCAGTGTTTGATTTGGGACTCAAGGGTAGCATAGCTTTGAGCGATAGCTTAAATTGATAAGAGGCTCGAGTACTTTATTGTCACAAAATTTCAAGGTTTTATAACGCTCTAGCAAAAAGTTACAAGCATTTGAATGTTGCAAACTTTCATAAGTCTAGGACGCACCGTATTGAAGTTAGGGCCATCTGAAGTTTTATCAGTGTTTGATTTGGGACTCAAGGGTAGCATAGCTTTGAGCGATAGCTTAAATTGACAAGAGGCTTGAGTACTTGATTGTTACAAAATTTCAAGGTTTTATGACGCTCCAGTAAAAAGTTACAAGGATTTGTATGTTGCAAACTTTGATAGGTGTAGGACGTAGCGTATAGAAGTTAAGGCCATTTGAAGTTTTATGAGTGTTTGATTTGGGACTCAAGGGGAGCATAGGTTTGAGCGATAGCTTAAATTGACAAGAGGCTTGAGTACTCTATTGTTAAAAATTTCAAGGTTTTATGAAGTAAAAAATCTCAAGGTTTTATGACAATCCAGTAAAAGGTTACAAGCATTTGTATGTTGCAAACTTTGATAGGTGTAGGACTTACCGTATAGAAGTTAGGGTCATTTGAAGTTTTATCAGTGTTTGATTTGGGATTCAAGGGGAGCATAGGTTTGAGCGATAGCTTAAATTGACAAGAGGCTCGAGTACTTTATTGTTACAAAATTTCAAGGTTTTATGACGCTCCAGTAAAAAGTTACAAGCATGTGTATGTTGCAAACATTGATAGGTGTAGGATGTACCGTAAACAAGTTAGGGCCATTTGAAGTTTTATAAGTATTTGATCTGGGACTCAAGGGTAGCATAGCTTTTAGCAATAGCTTAAATTGACAAGAGGTTCGTGTACTTGATTGTTACAAATTTCAAAGTTTTATGACGCTGCAGTAAAAAGTTACAAGCATTTGTATGTTGCAAACTTTGATAGGTGTAGGATGTAGCGTAAAGAAGTTAGGGCCATTTGAAGTTTTATCAGTATTTGATTTGGGACTCAAGGGTAGCATAGCTTTGAGCGATAGCTTAAATTGAAAAGAGGCTCTTGTACTTGATTGTTACAAAATTTCAAGGTTATATGCCGCTCCAGTAAAAAGTTACAAGCATTTGTATGTTGCAAACTTTGATAGATGCAGGACGTACCGAATAGAAGATAGGGCCATTTGAAGTTTTATCAGTGTTTGATTTGGGACTCAAGGGTAGCATAGCTTTGAGCTATAGCTTAAATTGACAAGAGGCTCGAGTACTTGATTGTTACAAAATTTCAAGGTTTTATGACGCTCCAGTAAATAGTTACAAGCATTTGTATGTTGCACACTTTGATTGGTGTAGGACGTACCGTATAGAAGTTAGGGCCATTTGAAGTTTTATCAGTGTTTCATTTGGGACTCAAGGGTAGCATAGCTTTGAGCGATATCTTAAATTGACAAGAGGCTCGAGTATTTTATTGTTACAAAATTTTAAGGTTTTATGACGCTGCAGTAAAAAGTTACAAGCATTTGTATGTTGCAAACTTTGGTAGGTGTAGGACGTACCGTATAGAAGTTAGGGCCAATTGACATTTTATCAGTGTTTGATTTGGGACTCAAGGGAAACATAGCTTTGAGCGATAGCTTAAATTGATAAGAGGCTCGAGTACTTTATTGTTACAAAATTTCAAGGTTTTATGACGCTCCACTAAAAAGTTACAAGCATTTGTATCTTGCAAACTTTGATAGGTGTAGGACGTACCGTATAGAAGTTAGGGCCATTTGAAGTTTTATCAGTGTTTGATTTGGGACTCAAGGGTAGCATAGCTTTGAGCGATAACTTAAATTGACAAGAGGCTCGAGTACTTTATTGTTACAAAATTTCAAGGTTTTATGACGCTCCAATAAAAAGTTACAAGAATTTGTATGCTGCAAACTTCGATAGGTGTAGGACGTACCGTATAGAAGTTAGGGCCATTTGAAGTTTTATCAGTGGTTGATTTGGGACTCAAGGATAGCATAGCTTTCAGCAATAGCTTAAATTGGCAAGAGGCTCGAGTACTTTATTGTTACAAAATTTCAAGGTCTTATGACGCTCCAGTAAAAAGTTACAAGCATTTGTATGTTGCAAACTTTGATAGGTGTAGGACGTACCGTATAGAAGTTAGGGCCATTTGAAGTTTTATCAGTGTTTGATTTGGGACTCAGGGGTAGCATAGCTTTGAGCGATAGCTTAAATTGACAAGAGGCTCGAGTACTTTATTGTTACAAAATTTCAAGGTTTTATGACGCTCCAGTAAAGAGTTACAAGCATTTGTATGTTGCAAACTTTGATAGGTGTAGGACGTACCGTATAGAAGTTAGGGTCATTTAAAGTTGTATCAGTGTTTGATTTTGGATTCAAGGGTAGCATAGCATTGAGCGATAGCTGAAATTGTCAAGAGGCTCGAGTACTTTATTGTTCCAAAATTTCAAGGTTTTATGACGCTCCAGTAAAAAGTTACAAGCATTTGTATGTTGCAAACTTTGATAGGTGTAGGATGTACCATATAGAAGTTAGGGCCATTTGAAATTTTATCATTGTTTGATTTGGGACTCAGGGGTAGCATAGCTTTGAGCGATAACTTAAATTGACAAGAGGCTCGAGTACTTTATTGTTACAAAATTTCAAGGTTTTATGAGGCTCCAGAAGAAAGTTTCAAGCATTCGTATGTTGCAAACTTTGATAGGTGTAGGACGTACCGTATAGAAGTTAGGGCCATTTGAAGTTTTATCAGTGTTTGATTTGGGACTCAAGGGTAGCTTTGAGCGATAGCTTAAATTGACAAGAGGCTCGAGTACTTTATTGTTACAAAATTTCAAGGTTTTATGACGCTCCAGTAAAAAGTTACAAGCATTTGTATGTTGCAAACTTTGATAGGTGGAGGACGTACCGTATACAAGTTAGGGCCATTTGTAGTTTTATCAGTGTTTGATTTGGGACTCAAGGGTAGTATAGCTTTGAGCGATAGCTTAAATTGACAAGAGGCTCGAGTACTTTATTGTTACAAAATTTCAAGGTTTTATGACGTTCCAGTAAAAAGATACAAGCATTTGTATGTTGCAAACTTTGATAGGTGTAGGACGTACCGTATAGAAGTTAGGGCCATTTGAAGTTTTATCAGTGTTTGATTTGGGACTCAGGGGTAGCATAGCTTTGAGCGATAACTTAAATTGACAAGAGGCTCGAGTACTTTATTGTTACAAAATTTCAAGGTTTTATGAGGCTCCAGAAGAAAGTTTCAAGCATTCGTATGTTGCAAACTTTGATAGGTGTAGGACGTACCGTATAGAAGTTAGGGCCATTTGAAGTTTTATCAGTGTTTGATTTGGGACTCAAGGGTAGCTTTGAGCGATAGCTTAAATTGATAAGAGGCTCGAGTACTTTATTGTCACAAAGTTTCAAGGTTTTATAACGCTCGAGCAAAAAGTTACAAGCATTTGAATGTTGCAAACTTTCATAAGTCTAGGACGCACCGTATAGAAGTTAGGGCCATTTGAAGTTTTATCAGTGTTTGATTTGGGACTCAAGGGTAGCATAGCTTTGAGCGATAGCTTAAATTGATAAGAGGCTCGAGTACTTTATTGTCACAAAATTTCAAGGGTTTATAACGCTCTAGCAAAAAGTTACAAGCATTTGAATGTTGCAAACTTTCATAAGTCTAGGACGCACCGTATTGAAGTTAGGGCCATTTGAAGTTTTATCAGTGTTTGATTTGGGACTCAAGGGTAGCATAGCTGTGAGCGATAACTAAAATTGACAAGAGGCTCGAGTACTTTATTGTTACAAAATTTCAAGGTTTTATGACGCTCCAGTAAAAAGTTACAAGAATTTGTATGCTGCAAACTTTGATAGGTGCAGGTCGTACCGTATAGAAGTTAGGGCCATTTGAAGTCTTATCAGTGTTTGATTTGGGACTCAAGGGTAGCATAGCTTTGAGCGATAACTTAAATTGACAAGAGGCTCGAGTACTTTATTGTTACAAAATTTCAAGGTTTTATGATGCTCCAGAAAAAAGTTACAAGCATTTGTATGTTGCAAACTTTGATAGGTGTAGGACGTACCGTATAGAAGTTAGGGCCATTTGAAGTTTTATCAGTGTTTGATTTGGGACTCAGGGGTAGCATAGCTTTGAGCGATAGCTTAAATTGACAAGAGGCTCGAGTACTTTATTGTTACAAAATTTCAAGGTTTTATGACGCTCCAGTAAAGAGTTACAAGCATTTGTATGTTGCAAACTTTGGTAGGTGTAGGACGTACCGTATAGAAGTTAGGGTCATTTAAAGTTGTATCAGTGTTTGATTTTGGATTCAAGGGTAGCATAGCTTTGAGCGATAGCTGAAATTGTCAAGAGGCTCGAGTACTTTATTGTTACAAAATTTCAAGGTTTTATGACGCTCCAGTAAAAAGTTACAAGCATTTGTATGTTGCAAACTTTGATAGGTGTAGGATGTACCATATAGAAGTTAGGGCCATTTGAAATTTTATCAGTGTTTGATTTGGGACTCAAGGGTAGCATAGCTTTGAGCGATAACATAAATTGACAAGAGGCTCGAGTACTTTATTGTTACAAAATTTCAAGGTTTTATGACGCTCCAGAAGAAAGTTTCAAGCATTCGTATGTTGCAAACTTTGATAGGTGTAGGACGTACCGTATAGAAGTTAGGGCCATTTGAAGTTTTATCAGTGTTTGCTTTGGGACTCAAGGGTAGCATAGCTTTGAGCGATAGCTTAAATTGATAAGAGGCTCGAGTACTTTATTGTCACAAAATTTCAAGGTTTTATAACGCTCCAGCAAAAAGTTACAAGCATTTGAATGTTGCAAACTTTCATAAGTCTAGGACGCACCGTATAGAAGTTAGGGCCATTTGAAGTTTTCTCAGTGTTTGATTTGGGTCTCAAGGGTAGCATAGCTTTGAGCGATAACTTAAATTGACAAGAGGCTCGAGTACTTTATTGTTACAAAATTTCAAGGTTTTATGACGCTCCAGAAAAAATTTACAAGAATTTGTATGCTGCAAACTTTGATAGGTGGAGGACGTACCGTATAGAAGTTAGGGCCATTTGAAGTTTTATCAGTGTTTGATTTGGGACTCAAGGGTAGCATAGCTGTGAGCGATAACTAAAATTGACAGGAGGCTCGAGTACTTTATTGTTACAAAATTTCAAGGTTTTATGACGCTCCAGTAAAAAGTTACAAGAATTTGTATGCTACAAACTTTGATAGGTGGAGGTCGTACCGTATAGAAGTTAGGGCCATTTGAAGTTTTATCAGTGTTTGATTTGGGACTCAAGGGTAGCATAGCTTTGAGCGATAACTTAAATTGACAAGAGGCCCGAGTACTTTATTGTTACAAAATTTCAAGGTTTTATGATGCTCCAGAAAAAAGTTACAAGCATTTGTATGTTGCAAACTTTGATAGGTGGAGGACGTACCGTATAGAAGTTAGGGCCATTTGAAGTTTTATCAGTGTTTGATTTTGGACTCAAGGGTAGCATAGCTTTGAGCGATAACTTAAATTGACAAGAGGCTCGAGTTCTTTATTGTTACAAAATGTCAAGGTTTTATGACGCTCCAGTAAAAAGTTACAAGCATTTGTATGTTGCAAACTTTGATAGGTGGAGGACGTACCGTATACAAGTTAGGGCCATTTGTAGTTTTATCAGTGTTTGATTTGGGACTCAAGGGTAGTATAGCTTTGAGCGATAGCTTAAATTGACAAGAGGCTCGAGTACTTTATTGTTACAAAATTTCAAGGTTTTATGACGTTCCAGTAAAAAGTTACAAGCATTTGTATGTTGCAAACTTTGATAGGTGTAGGACGTACCGTATAGAAGTTAGGGCCATTTGAAGTTTTCTCAGTGTTTGATTTGGGACTCAAGGGTAGCATAGCTTTGAGCGATAACTTAAATTGACAAGAGGCTCGAGTACTTTATTGTTACAAAATTTCAAGGTTTTATGACACTCCAGCAAAAAGTTACAAGCATTTGTATGTTGCAAACTTTGATAGGTGGAGGACGTACCGTATAGAAGTTAGGGCCATTTGAAGTTTTATCAGTGTTTGATTTGGGACTCAAGGGTAGCATAGCTTTGAGCGATAGCTTAAGTTGATAAGAGGCTCGAGTACTTTATTGTCACAAAATTTCAAGGTTTTATAACGCTCTAGCAAAAAGTTACAAGCATTTGAATGTTGCAAACTTTCATAAGTCTAGGACGCACCGTATTGAAGTTAGGGCCATTTGAAGTTTTATCAGTGTTTGATTTGGGACTCAAGGGTAGCATAGCTTTGAGCGATAACTTAAATTGACAAGAGGCTCGAGTACTTTATTGTAACAAAATTTCAAGGTTTTATGACGCTCCAATAAAAAGTTACAAGAATTTGTATGCTGCAAACTTTGATAGGTGTAGGACGTACCGTATAGAAGTTAGGGCCATTTGAAGTTTTATCAGTGTGTGATTTGGGACTCAAGGATAGCATAGCTTTCAGCAATAGCTTAAATTGGCAAGAGGCTCGAGTACTTTATTGTTACCAAATTTCAAGGTTTTATGACGCTCCAGTAAAAAGTTACAAGCATTTGTATGTTGCAAACTTTGATAGGTGTAGGACGTACCGTATAGAAGTTAGGGCCATTTGAAGTTTTATCAGTGTTTGATTTGGGACTCAGGGGTAGCATAGCTTTGAGCGATAGCTTAAATTGACAAGAGGCTCGAGTACTTTATTGTTACAAAATTTCAAGGTTTTATGACGCTCCAGTAAAGAGTTACAAGCATTTGTATGTTGCAAACTTTGGTAGGTGTAGGACGTACCGTATAGAAGTTAGGGTCATTTAAAGTTGTATCAGTGTTTGATTTTGGATTCAAGGGTAGCATAGCTTTGAGCGATAGCTGAAATTGTCAAGAGGCTCGAGTACTTTATTGTTACAAAATTTCAAGGTTTTATGACGCACCAGTAAAAAGTTACAAGCATTTGTACGTTGCAAACTTTGATAGGTGTAGGATGTACCATATAGAAGTTAGGGCCATTTGAAATTTTATCAGAGTTTGATTTGGGACTCAAGGGTAGCATAGCTTTGAGCGATAACATAAATTGACAAGAGGCTCGAGTACTTTATTGTTACAAAATTTCAAGGTTTTATGACGCTCCAGAAGAAAGTTTGAAGCATTCGTATGTTGCAAACTTTGATAGGTGTAGGACGTACCGTATAGAAGTTAGGGCCATTTGAAGTTTTATCAGTGTTTGATTTGGGACTCAAGGGTAGCATAGCTTTGAGCGATAGCTTAAATTGATAAGAGGCTCGAGTACTTTATTGTCACAAAATTTCAAGGTTTTATAACGCTCCAGCAAAAAGTTACAAGCATTTGAATGTTGCAAACTTTCATAAGTCTAGGACGCACCGTATAGAAGTTAGGGCCATTTGAAGTTTTCTCAGTGTTTGATTTGGGTCTCAAGGGTAGCATAGCTTTGAGCGATAACTTAAATTGACAAGAGGCTCGAGTACTTTATTGTTACAAAATTTCAAGGTTTTATGACGCTCCAGAAAAAATTTACAAGAATTTGTATGCTGCAAACTTTGATAGGTGGAGGACGTACCGTATAGAAGTTAGGGCCATTTGAAGTTTTATCAGTGTTTGATTTGGGACTCAAGGGTAGCATAGCTGTGAGCGATAACTAAAATTGACAGGAGGCTCGAGTACTTTATTGTTACAAAATTTCAAGGTTTTATGACGCTCGAGTAAAAAGTTACAAGAATTTGTATGCTGCAAACTTTGATAGGTGGAGGTCGTACCGTATAGAAGTTAGGGCCATTTGAAGTTTTATCAGTGTTTGATTTGGGACTCAAGGGTAGCATAGCTTTGAGCGATAACTTAAATTGACAAGAGGCCCGAGTACTTTATTTTTACAAAATTTCAAGGTTTTATGATGCTCCAGAAAAAAGTTACAAGCATTTGTATGTTGCAAACTTTGATAGGTGGAGGACGTACCGTATAGAAGTTAGGGCCATTTGAAGTTTTATCAGTGTTTGATTTTGGACTCAAGGGTAGCATAGCTTTGAGCGATAACTTAAATTGACAAGAGGCTCGAGTTCTTTATTGTTACAAAATTTCAAGGTTTTATGACGCTCCAGTAAAAAGTTACAAGCATTTGTATGTTGCAAACTTTGATAGGTGGAGGACGTACCGTATAGAAGTTAGGGCCATTTGAAGTTTTCTCAGTGTTTGATTTGGGACTCAAAGGTAGCATAGCTTTGAGCGATAACTTAAATTGACAAGAGGCTCGAGTACTTTATTGTTACAAAATTTCAAGGTTTTATGACACTCCAGCAAAAAGTTACAAGCATTTGTATGTTGCAAACTTTGATAGGTGGAGGACGTACCGTATAGAAGTTAGGGCCATTTGAAGTTTTATCAGTGTTTGATTTGGGACTCAAGGGTAGCATAGCTTTGAGCGATAGCTTAAATTGATAAGAGGCTCGAGTACTTTATTGTCACAAAATTTCAAGGTTTTATAACGCTCTAGCAAAAAGTTACAAGCATTTGAATGTTGCAAACTTTCATAAGTCTAGGACGCACCGTATTGAAGTTAGGGCCATTTGAAGTTTTATCAGTGTTTGATTTGGGACTCAAGGGTAGCATAGCTTTGAGCGATAGCTTAAATTGATAAGAGGCTCGAGTACTTTATTTTCACAAAATTTCAAGGTTTTATAACGCTCTAGCAAAAAGTTACAAGCATTTGAATGTTGCAAATTTTCATAGGTCTAGGACGCACCGTATTGAAGTTAGGGCCATTTGAAGTTTTATCAGTGTTTGATTTGGGACTCAAGGGTAGCATAGCTTTGAGCGATAGCTTAAATTGATAAGAGGCTCGAGTACTTTATTGTCACAAAATTTCAAGGTTTTATAACGCTCTAGCAAAAAGTTACAAGCTTTTGAATGTTGCAAACTTTCATAAGTCTAGGACGCACCGTATTGAAGTTAGGGCCATTTGAAGTTTTATCAGTGTTTGATTTGGGACTCAAGGGTAGCATAGCTTTGAGCGATAGCTTAAATTGACAAGAGGCTTGAGTACTTGATTGTTACAAAATTTCAAGGTTTTATGACGCTCCAGTAAAAAGTTACAAGGATTTGTATGTTGCAAACTTTGATAGGTGTAGGACGTAGCGTATAGAAGTTAAGGCCATTTGAAGTTTTATGAGTGTTTGATTTGGGACTCAAGGGGAGCATAGGTTTGAGCGATAGCTTAAATTGACAAGAGGCTTGAGTACTCTATTGTTAAAAATTTCAAGGTTTTATGAAGTAAAAAATCTCAATGTTGTATGACAATCCAGTAAAAGGTTACAAGCATTTGTATGTTGCAAACTTTGATAGGTGTAGGACTTACCGTATACAAGTTAGGGCCATTTGAAGTTTTATCAGTGTTTGATTTGGGATTCAAGGGGAGCATAGGTTTGAGCGATAGCTTAAATTGACAAGAGGCTTGAGTACTTGATTGTTACAAAATTTCAAGGTTTTATGACGCTCCAGTAAAAAGTTACAAGCATTTGTATGTTGCAAACTTTGATAGGTGTATGACGTACCGTATAGAAGTTAGGGCCATTTGACATTTTATCAGTGTTTGATTTGGGACTCAAGGGAAACATAGCTTTGAGCGATAGCTTAAATTGATAAGAGGCTCGAGTACTTTATTGTTACAAAATTTCAAGGTTTTATGACGCTCCACTAAAAAGTTACAAGCATTTGTATCTTGCAAACTTTGATAGGTGTAGGACGTACCGTATAGAAGTTAGGGCCATTTGAAGTTTTATCAGTGTTTGATTTGGGAATCAAGGGTAGCATAGCTTTGAGCGATAACTTAAATTGACAAGAGGCTCGAGTACTTTATTGTTACAAAATTTCAAGGTTTTATGACGCTCCAATAAAAAGTTACAAGAATTTGTATGCTGCAAACTTTGATAGGTGTAGGACGTACCGTATAGAAGTTAGGGCCATTTGAAGTTTTATCAGTGTTTGATTTGGGACTCAAGGATAGCATAGCTTTCAGCAATAGCTTAAATTGGCAAGAGGCTCGAGTACTTTATTGTAACAAAATTTCAAGGTTTTATGACGCTCCAGTAAAAAGTTACAAGCATTTGTATGTTGCAAACTTTGATAGGTGTAGGACGTAGCGAATAGAAGTTAGGGCCATTTGAAGTTTTATCAGTGTTTGATTTGGGACTCAGGGGTAGCATAGCTTTGAGCGATAGCTTAAATTGACAAGAGGCTCGAGTACTTTATTGTTACAAAATTTCAAGGTTTTATGACGCTCCAGTAAAGAGTTACAAGCATTTGTATGTTGCAAACTTTGATAGGTGTAGGACGTACCGTATAGAAGTTAGGGCCATTTGAAGTTTTATCAGTGTTTGATTTGGGACTCAAGGGTAGCATAGCTTTGAGCGATAGCTTAAATTGATAAGAGGCTCGAGTACTTTATTGTCACAAAATTTCAAGGTTTTATAACGCTCCAGCAAAAAGTTACAAGCATTTGAATGTTGCAAACTTTCATAAGTCTAGGACGCACCGTATAGAAGTTAGGGCCATTTGAAGTTTTCTCAGTGTTTGATTTGGGACTCAAGGGTAGCATAGCTTTGAGCGATAACTTAAATTGACAAGAGGCTCGAGTACTTTATTGTTACAAAATTTCAAAGTTTTATGACGCTCCAGAAAAAATTTACAGGAATTTGTATGCTGCAAACTTTGATAGGTGGAGGACGTACCGTATAGAAGTTAGGGCCATTTGAAGTTTTATCAGTGTTTGATTTGGGACTCAAGGGTAGCATAGCTGTGAGCGATAACTAAAATTGACAAGAGGCTCGAGTACTTTATTGTTACAAAATTTCAAGGTTTTATGACGCTCCAGTAAAAAGTTACAAGAATTTGTATGCTGCAAACTTTGATAGGTGGAGGTCGTACCGTATAGAAGTTAGGGCCATTTGAAGTTTTATCAGTGTTTGATTTGGGACTCAAGGGTAGCATAGCTTTGAGCGATAACTTAAATTGACAAGAGGCTCGAGTACTTTATTGTTACAAAATTTCAAGGTTTTATGATGCTCCAGAAAAAAGTTACAAGCATTTGTATGTTGCAAACTTTGATAGGTGGAGGACGTAGCGAATAGAAGTTAGGGCCATTTGAAGTTTTATCAGTGTTTGATTTGGGACTCAAGGGTAGCATAGCTTTGAGCGATAGCTTAAATTGATAAGAGGCTCGAGTACTTTATTGTCACAAAATTTCAAGGTTTTATAACGCTCTAGCAAAAAGTTACAAGCTTTTGAATGTTGCAAACTTTCATAAGTCTACGACGCACCGTATTGAAGTTAGGGCCATTTGAAGTTTTATCAGTGTTTGATTTGGGACTCAAGGGTAGCATAGCTTTGAGCGATAGCTTAAATTGACAAGAGGCTTGAGTACTTGATTGTTACAAAATTTCAAGGTTTTATGACGCTCCAGTAAAAAGTTACAAGGATTTGTATGTTGCAAACTTTGATAGGTGTAGGACGTAGCGTATAGAAGTTAAGGCCATTTGAAGTTTTATGAGTGTTTGATTTGGGACTCAAGGGGAGCATAGGTTTGAGCGATAGCTTAAATTGACAAGAGGCTTGAGTACTCTATTGTTAAAAATTTCAAGGTTTTATGAAGTAAAAAATCTCAATGTTTTATGACAATCCAGTAAAAGGTTACAAGCATTTGTATGTTGCAAACTTTGATAGGTGTAGGACTTACCGTATACAAGTTAGGGCCATTTGAAGTTTTATCAGTGTTTGATTTGGGATTCAAGGGGAGCATAGGTTTGAGCGATAGCTTAAATTGACAAGAGGCTTGAGTACTTGATTGTTACAAAATTTCAAGGTTTAATGACGCTCCAGTAAAAAGTTACAAGCATTTGTATGTTGCAAGCTTTGATAGGTGTATGACGTACCGTATAGAAGTTAGGGCCATTTGACATTTTATCAGTGTTTGATTTGGGACTCAAGGGAAACATAGCTTTGAGCGATAGCTTAAATTGATAAGAGGCTCGAGTACTTTATTGTTACAAAATTTCAAGGTTTTATGACGCTCCACTAAAAAGTTACAAGCATTTGTATCTTGCAAACTTTGATAGATGTAGGACGTACCGTATAGAAGTGAGGGCCATTTGAAGTTTTATCAGTGTTTGATTTGGGACTCAAGGGTAGCATAGCTTTGAGCGATAACTTAAATTGACAAGAGGCTCGAGTACTTTATTGTTACAAAATTTCAAGGTTTTATGACGCTCCAATAAAAAGTTACAAGAATTTGTATGCTGCAAACTTTGATAGGTGTAGGACGTACCGTATAGAAGTTAGGGCCATTTGAAGTTTTATCAGTGTTTGATTTGGGACTCAAGGATAGCATAGCTTTCAGCAATAGCTTAAATTGGCAAGAGGCTCGAGTACTTTATTGTAACAAAATTTCAAGGTTTTATGACGCTCCAGTAAAAAGTTACAAGCATTTGTATGTTGCAAACTTTGATAGGTGTAGGACGTAGCGAATAGAAGTTAGGGCCATTTGAAGTTTTATCAGTGTTTGATTTGGGACTCAGGGGTAGCATAGCTTTGAGCGATAGCTTAAATTGACAAGAGGTTCGAGTACTTTATTGTTACAAAATTTCAAGGTTTTATGACGCTCCAGTAAAGAGTTACAAGCATTTGTATGTTGCAAACTTTGAGAGGTGTAGGACGTACCGTATAGAAGTTAGGGTCATTTAAAGTTGTATCAGTGTTTGATTTTGGATTCAAGGGTAGCATAGCTTTGAGCGATAGCTGAAATTGTCAAGAGGCTCGAGTACTTTATTGTTACAAAATTTCAAGGTTTTATGACGCTCCAGTAAAAAGTTACAAGCATTTGTATGTTGCAAACTTTGATAGGTGTAGGATGTACCATATAGAAGTTAGGGACATTTGAAATTTTATCAGTGTTTGATTTGGGACTCAAGGGTAGCATAGCTTTGAGCGATAACTTAAATTGACAAGAGGCTCGAGTACTTTATTGTTACAAAATTTCAAGGTTTTATGACGCTCCAGAAGAAAGTTTCAAGCATTCGTATGCTGCAAACTTTGATAGGTGTAGGACGTACCGTATAGAAGTTAGGGCCATTTGAAGTTTTATCAGTGTTTGATTTGGGACTCAAGGGTAGCATAGCTTTGAGCGATAGCTTAAATTGATAAGAGGCTCGAGTACTTTATTGTCACAAAATTTCTAGGTTTTATAACGCTCCAGCAAAAAGTTACAAGCATTTGAATGTTGCAAACTTTCATAAGTCTAGGACGCACCGTGTAGAAGTTAGGGCCATTTGAAGTTTTCTCAGTGTTTGATTTGGGACTCAAGGGTAGCATAGCTTTGAGCGATAACTTAAATTGACAAGAGGCTCGAGTACTTTATTGTTACAAAATTTCAAGGTTTTATGACGATCCAGAAAAAATTTACAAGAATTTGTATGCTGCAAACTTTGATAGGTGGAGGACGTACCGTATAGAAGTTAGGGCCATTTGAAGTTTTATCAGTGTTTGATTTGGGACTCAAGGGTAGCATAGCTGTGAGCGATAACTAAAATTGACAAGAGGCTCGAGTACTTTATTGTTACAAAATTTCAAGGTTTTATGACGCTCCAGTAAAAAGTTACAAGAACTTGTATGCTGCAAACTTTGATAGGTGGAGGTCGTACCGTATAGAAATTAGGGCCATTTGAAGTTTTATCAGTGTTTGATTTGGGACTCAAGGGTAGCATAGCTTTGAGCGATAACTTAAATTGACAAGAGGCTCGAGTACTTTATTGTTACAAAATTTCAAGGTTTTATGATGCTCCAGAAAAAAGTTACAAGCATTTGTATGTTGCAAACTTTGATAGGTGGAGGACGTACCGTATAGAAGTTAGGGCCATTTGAAGTTTTGTCAGTGTTTGATTTTGGACTCAAGGGTAGCATAGCTTTGAGCGATAACTTAAATTGACAAGAGGCTCGAGTTCTTTTTTGTTACAAAATTTCAAGGTTTTATGACGCTCCAGTAAAAAGTTACAAGCATTTGTATGTTGCAAACTTTGATAGGTGGAGGACGTACCGTATACAAGTTAGGGCCATTTGTAGTTTTATCAGTGTTTGATTTGGGACTCAAGGGAAACATAGCTTTGAGCGATAGCTTAAATTGATAAGAGGCTCGAGTACTTTATTGTTACAAAATTTCAAGATTTTATGATGCTCCACTAAAAAGTTACAAGCATTTGTATCTTGCAAACTTTGATAGGTGTAGGACGTACCGTATAGAAGTTAGGGCCATTTGAAGTTTTATCAGTGTTTGATTTGGGACTCAAGGGTAGCATAGCTTTGAGCGATAACTTAAATTGACAAGAGGCTCGAGTACTTTATTGTTACAAAATTTCAAGGTTTTATGACACTCCAATAAAAAGTTACAAGAATTTGTATGCTGCAAACTTTGATAGGTGTAGGACGTACCGTATAGAAGTTAGGGCCATTTGAAGTTTTATCAGTGTTTGATTTGGGACTCAAGGATAGCATAGCTTTCAGCATTAGCTTAAATTGGCAAGAGGCTCGAGTATTTTATTGTTACAAAATTTCAAGGTTTTATGACGCTCCAGTAAAAAGTTACAAGCATTTGTATGTTGCAAACTTTCATAAGTCTAGGACGCACCGTATAGAAGTTAGGGTCATTTAAAGTTGTATCAGTGTTTGATTTTGGATTCAAGGGTAGCATAGCTTTGAGCGATAGCTGAAATTGTCAAGAGGCTCGAGTACTTTATTGTTACAAAATTTCAAGGTTTTATGACGCTCCAGTAAAAAGTTACAAGCATTTGTATGTTGCAAACTTTGATAGGTGTAGGATGTACCATATAGAAGTTAGGGCCATTTGAAATTTTATTAGTGTTTGATTTGGGACTCAAGGGTAGCATAGCTTTGAGCGATAACTTAAATTGACAAGAGGCTCGAGTACTTTATTGTTACAAAATTTCAAGGTTTTATGACGCTCCAGAAGAAAGTTTCAAGCATTCGTATGTTGCAAACTTTGATAGGTGTAGGACGTACCGTATAGAAGTTAGGGCCATTTGAAGTTTTATCAGTGTTTGATTTGGGACTCAAGGGTAGCATAGCTTTGAGCGATAGCTTAAATTGATAAGAGGCTCGAGTACTTTATTGTCACAAAATTTCAAGGTTTTATAACGCTCCAGCAAAAAGTTACAAGCATTTGAATGTTGCAAACTTTCATAAGTCTAGGACGCACCGTATAGAAGTTAGGGCCATTTGAAGTTTTCTCAGTGTTTGATTTGGGACTCAAGGGTAGCATAGCTTTGAGCGATAACTTAAATTGACAAGAGGCTCGAGTACTTTATTGTTACAAAATTTCAAAGTTTTATGACGCTCCAGAAAAAATTTACAGGAATTTGTATGCTGCAAACTTTGATAGGTGGAGGACGTACCGTATAGAAGTTAGGGCCATTTGAAGTTTTATCAGTGTTTGATTTGGGACTCAAGGGTAGCATAGCTGTGAGCGATAACTAAAATTGACAAGAGGCTCGAGTACTTTATTGTTACAAAATTTCAAGGTTTTATGACGCTCCAGTAAAAAGTTACAAGAATTTGTATGCTGCAAACTTTGATAGGTGGAGGTCGTACCGTATAGAAGTTAGGGCCATTTGAAGTTTTATCAGTGTTTGATTTGGGACTCAAGGGTAGCATAGCTTTGAGCGATAACTTAAATTGACAAGAGGCTCGACTACTTTATTGTTACAAAATTTCAAGGTTTTATGATGCTCCAGAAAAAAGTTACAAGCATTTGTATGTTGCAAACTTTGATAGGTGGAGGACGTACCGTATAGAAGTTAGGGCCATTTGAAGTTTTATCAGTGTTTGATTTTGGACTCAAGGGTAGCATAGCTTTGAGCGATAACTTAAATTGACAAGAGGCTCGAGTTCTTTATTGTTACAAAATTTCAAGGTTTTATGACGCTCCAGTAAAAAGTTACAAGCATTTGTATGTTGCAAGCTTTGATAGGTGGAGGATGTACCATATAGAAGTTAGGGCCATTTGAAATTTTATCAGTGTTTGATTTGGGACTCAAGGGTAGCATAGCTTTGAGCGATAACTTAAATTGACAAGAGGCTCGAGTACTTTATTGTTACAAAATTTCAAGGTTTTATGACGCTCCAGAAGAAAGTTTCAAGCATTCGTATGTTGCAAACTTTGATAGGTGTAGGACGTACCGTATAGAAGTTAGGGCCATTTGAAGTTTTATCAGTGTTTGATTTGGGACTCAAGGGTAGCATAGCTTTGAGCGATAGCTTAAATTGATAAGAGGCTCGAGTACTTTATTGTCACAAAATTTCAAGGTTTTATAACGCTCCAGCAAAAAGTTACAAGCATTTGAATGTTGCAAACTTTCATAAGTCTAGGACGCACCGTATAGAAGTTAGGGCCATTTGAAGTTTTCTCAGTGTTTGATTTGGGACTCAAGGGTAGCATAGCTTTGAGCGATAACTTAAATTGACAAGAGGCTCGAGTACTTTATTGTTACAAAATTTCAAGGTTTTATGACGCTCCAGAAAAAATTTACAAGAATTTGTATGCTGCAAACTTTGATAGGTGGAGGACGTACCGTATAGAAGTTAGGGCCATTTGAAGTTTTATCAGTGTTTGATTTGGGACTCAAGGGTAGCATAGCTGTGAGCGATAACTAAAATTGACAAGAGGCTCGAGTACTTTATTGTTACAAAATTTCAAGGTTTTATGACGCTCCAGTAAAAAGTTACAAGAATTTGTATGCTGCAAACTTTGATAGGTGGAGGTCGTACCGTATAGAAGTTAGGGCCATTTGAAGTCTTATCAGTGTTTGATTTGGGACTCAAGGGTAGCATAGCTTTGAGCGATAACTTAAATTGACAAGAGGCTCGAGTACTTTATTGTTACAAAATTTCAAGGTTTTATGATGCTCCAGAAAAAAGTTACAAGCATTTGTATGTTGCAAACTTTGATAGGTGGAGGACGTACCGTATAGAAGTTAGGGCCATTTGAAGTTTTATCAGTGTTTGATTTTGGACTCAAGGGTAGCATAGCTTTGAGCGATAACTTAAATTGACAAGAGGCTCGAGTTCTTTATTGTTACAAAATTTCAAGGTTTTATGACGCTCCAGTAAAAAGTTACAAGCATTTGTATGTTGCAAACTTTGATAGGTGGAGGACGTACCGTATACAAGTTAGGGCCATTTGTAGTTTTATCAGTGTTTGATTTGGGACTCAAGGGAAACATACCTTTGAGCGATAGCTTAAATTGATAAGAGGCTCGAGTACTTTATTGTTACAAAATTTCAAGGTTTTATGACGCTCCACTAAAAAGTTACAAGCATTTGTATCTTGCAAACTTTGATAGGTGTAGGACGTACCGTATAGAAGTTAGGGCCATTTGAAGTTTTATCAATGTTTGATTTGGGACTCAAGGGTAGCATAGCTTTGAGCGATAACTTAAATTGACAAGAGGCTCGAGTACTTTATTGTTACAAAATTTCAAGGTTTTATGACGCTCCAATAAGAAGTTACAAGAATTTGTATGCTGCAAACTTTGATAGGTGTAGGACGTACCGTATAGAAGTTAGGGCCATTTGAAGTTTTATCAGTGTTTGATTTGGGACTCAAGGTTAGCATAGCTTTCAGCAATAGCTTAAATTGGCAAGAGGCTCGAGTACTTTATTGTTACAAAATTTCAAGGTTTTATGACGCTCCAGTAAAAAGTTACAAGCATTTGTATGTTGCAAACTTTCATAAGTCTAGGACGCACCGTATAGAAGTTAGGGTCATTTAAAGTTGTATCAGTGTTTGATTTTGGATTCAAGGGTAGCATAGCTTTGAGCGATAGCTGAAATTGTCAAGAGGCTCGAGTACTTTATTGTTACAAAATTTCAAGGTTTTATGACGCTCCAGTAAAAAGTTACAAGCATTTGTATGTTGCAAACTTAGATAGGTGTAGGATGTACCATATAGAAGTTAGGGCCATTTGAAATTTTATCAGTGTTTGATTTGGGACTCAAGGGTAGCATAGCTTTGAGCGATAACTTAAATTGACAAGAGGCTCGAGTACTTTATTGTTACAAAATTTCAAGGTTTTATGACGCTCCAGAAGAAAGTTTCAAGCATTCGTATGTTGCAAACTTTGATAGGTGTAGGACGTACCGTATAGAAGTTAGGGCCATTTGAAATTTTATCAGTGTTTGATTTGGGACTCAAGGGTAGCATAGCTTTGAGCGATAGCTTAAATTGATAAGAGGCTCGAGTACTTTATTGTCACAAAATTTCAAGGTTTTATAACGCTCCAGCAAAAAGTTACAAGCATTTGAATGTTGCAAACTCTCATAAGTCTAGGACGCACCGTATAGAAGTTAGGGCCATTTGAAGTTTTCTCAGTGTTTGATTTGGGACTCAAGGGTAGCATAGCTTTGAGCGATAACTTAAATTGACAAGAGGCTCGAGTACTTTATTGTTACAAAATTTCAAGGTTTTATGACGCTCCAGAAAAAATTTACAAGAATTTGTATGCTGCAAACTTTGATAGGTGGAGGACGTACCGTATAGAAGTTAGGGCCATTTGAAGTTTTATCAGTGTTTGATTTGGGACTCAAGGGTAGCATAGCTGTGAGCGATAACTAAAATTGACAAGAGGCTCGAGTACTTTATTGTTACAAAATTTCAAGGTTTTATGACGCTCCAGTAAAAAGTTACAAGAATTTGTATGCTGCAAACTTTGATAGGTGGTTGTCGTACCGTATAGAAGTTAGGGCCATTTGAAGTTTTATCAGTGTTTGATTTGGGATTCAAGGGTAGCATAGCTTTGAGCGATAACTTAAATTGACAAGAGGCTCGAGTACTTTATTGTTACAAAATTTCAAGGTTTTATGATGCTCCAGAAAAAAGTTACAAGCATTTGTATGTTGCAAACTTTGATAGGTGGAGGACGTACCGTATAGAAGTTAGGGCCATTTGCAGTTTTATCAGTGTTTGATTTTGGACTCAAGGGTAGCATAGCTTTGAAGAGGCTCGAGTTCTTTATTGTTACAAAATTTCAAGGTTTTATGACGCTCCAGTAAAAAGTTACAAGCATTTGTATGTTGCAAACTTTGATAGGTGGAGGACGTACCGTATACAAGTTAGGGCCATTTGTAGTTTTATCAGTGTTTGATTTGGGACTCAAGGGAAACATAGCTTTGAGCGATAGCTTAAATTGATAAGAGGCTCGAGTACTTTATTGTTCAAAATTTCAAGGTTTTATGACGCTCCACTAAAAAGTTACAAGCATTTGTATCTTGCAAACTTTGATAGGTGTAGGACGTACCCTATAGAAGTTAGGGCCATTTGAAGTTTTATCAGTGTTTGATTTGGGACTCAAGGGTAGCATAGCTTTGAGCGATAACTTAAATTGACAAGAGGCTCGAGTACTTTATTGTTACAAAATTTCAAGGTTTTATTACGCTCCAATAAAAAGTTACAAGAATTTGTATGCTGCAAACTTTGATAGGTGTAGGACGTACCGTATAGAAGTTAGGGCCATTTGAAGTTTTATCAGTGTTTGATTTGGGACTCAAGGATAGCATAGCTTTCAGCAATAGCTTAAATTGACAAGAGGCTCGAGTACTTTATTGTTACAAAATTTCAAGGTTTTATGACGCTCCAGTAAAAAGTTACAAGCATTTGTATGTTGCAAACTTTGATAGGTGTAGGACGTACCGTATAGAAGTTAGGGCCATTTGAAGTTTTATCAGTGTTTGATTTGGGACTCAGGGGTAGCATAGCTTTGAGCGATAGCTTAAATTGACAAGAGGCTCGAGTACTTTATTGTTACAAAATTTCAAGGTTTTATGACGCTCCAGTAAAGAGTTTCAAGCATTTGTATGTCGCAAACTTTGATAGGTGTAGGACGTACCGTATAGAAGTTAGGGTCATTTAAAGTTGTATCAGTGTTTGATTTTGGATTCAAGGGTAGCATAGCTTTGAGCGATAGCTGAAATTGTCAAGAGGCTCGAGTACTTTATTGTTACAAAATTTCAAGGTTTTATGACGCTCCAGTAAAAAGTTACAAGCATTTGTATGTTGCAAACTTTGATAGGTGTAGGATGTACCATAAAGAAGTTAGGGCCATTTGAAATTTTATCAGTGTTTGATTTGGGACTCAAGGGTAGCATAGCTTTGAGCAATAACTTAAATTGACAAGAGGCTCGAGTACTTTATTGTTACAAAATTTCAAGGTTTTATGACGCTCCAGAAGAAAGTTTCAAGCATTCGTATGTTGCAAACTTTGATAGGTGTAGGACGTACCGTATAGAAGTTAGGGCCATTTGAAGTTTTATCAGTGTTTGATTTGGGACTCAAGGGTAGCATAGCTTTGAGCGATAGCTTAAATTGATAAGAGGCTCGAGTACTTTATTGTCACAAAAATTTCAAAGTTTTATAACGTTCCAGCAAAAAGTTACAAGCATTTGAATGTTGCAAACTTTCATAAGTCTAGGACGCACCGTATAGAAGTTAGGGCCATTTGAAGTTTTCTCAGTGTTTGATTTGGGACTCAAGGGTAGCATAGCTTTGAGCGATAACTTAAATTGACAAGAGGCTCGAGTACTTTATTGTTACAAAATTTCAAGGTTTTATGACGCTCCAGAAAAAATTTACAAGAATTTGTATGCTGCAAACTTTGATAGGTGGAGGACGTACCGTATAGAAGTTAGGGCCATTTGAAGTTTTATCAGTGTTTGATTTGGGACTCAAGGGTAGCATAGCTGTGAGCGATAACTAAAATTGACAAGAGGCTCGAGTACTTTATTGTTACAAAATTTCAAGGTTTTATGACGCTCCAGTAAAAAGTTACAAGAATTTGTATGCTGCAAACTTTGATAGGTGGAGGTCGTACCGTATAGAAGTTAGGGCCATTTGAAGTTTTATCAGTGTTTGATTTGGGACTCAAGGGTAGCATAGCTTTGAGCGATAACTTAAATTGACAAGAGGCTCGAGTACTTTATTGTTACAAAATTTCAAGGTTTTATGATGCTCCAGAAAAAAGTTACAAGCATTTGTATGTTGCAAACTTTGATAGGTGGAGGACGTACCGTATAGAAGTTAGGGCCATTTGAAGTTTTATCAGTGTTTGATTTTGGACTCAAGGGTAGCATAGCTTTGAGCGATAACTTAAATTGACAAGAGGCTCGAGTTCTTAATTGTTACAAAATTTCAAGGTTTTATGACGCTCCAGTAAAAAGTTACAAGCATTTGTATGTTGCAAACTTTGATAGGTGGAGGACGTACCGTATACAAGTTAGGGCCATTTGTAGTTTTATCAGTGTTTGATTTGGGACTCAAGGGTAGCATAGCTTTGAGCGATAGCTTAAATTGACAAGAGGCTCGAGTACTTTATTGTTACAAAATTTCAAGGTTTTATGACGTTCCAGTAAAAAGTTACAAGCATTTGTATGTTGCAAACTTTGATAGGTGTAGGACGTACCGTATAGAAGTTAGGGCCATTTGAAGTTTTCTCAGTGTTTGATTTGGGACTCAAGGGTAGCATAGCTTTTAGCGATAACTTAAATTGACAAGAGGCTCGAGTACTTTATTGTCACAAAATTTCAAGGTTTTAAACCGCTCTAGCAAAAAGTTACAAGCATTTGAATGTTGCAAACTTTCATAGGTCTAGGACGCACCGTATTGAAGTTAGGGCCATTTGAAGTTTTATCAGTGTTTGATTTGGGAGTCAAGGGTAGCATAGCTTTGAGCGATAGCTTAAATTGATAAGAGGCTCGAGTACTTTATTGTCACAAAATTTCAAGGTTTTATAACGCTCTAGCAAAAAGTTAGAAGCATTTGAATGTTGCAAACTTTCATAAGTCTAGGACGCACCGTATTGAAGTTAGGGCCATTTGAAGTTTTATCAGTGTTTGATTTGGGACTCAAGGGTAGCATAGCTTTGAGCGATAGCTTAAATTGATATGCGGCTCGAGTACTTTATTGTCACAAAATTTCAAGGTTTTATAACGCTCTAGCAAAAAGTTACAAGCATTTGAATGTTGCAAACTTTCATAAGTCCAGGACGCACCGTATAGAAGTTAGGGCCATTTGAAGTTTTATCAGTGTTTGATTTGGGACTCAAGGGTAGCATAGCTTTGAGCGATAGCTTAAATTGAGAAGAGGCTCGAGTACTTCATTGTTACAAAATTTCAAGGTTTTATGACGCTCCAGTAAAAAGTTACAAGCATTTGTATGTTGCATACTTTGATAGGTGGAGGACGTACCGTATACAAGTTAGGGCCATTTGTAGTTTTATCAGTGTTTGATTTGGGACTCATGGGTAGTATAGCTTTGAGCGATAGCTTAAATTGACAAGAGGCTTGAGTACTTTATTGTTACAAAATTGCAAGGTTTTATGACGCTCCAGTAAAAAGTTACAAGCATTTGTATGTTGCAAACTTTGATAGGTGTAGGACGTACCGTATAGAAGTTAGGGCCATTTGAAGTTTTCTCAGTGTTTGATTTGGGACTCAAGGGTAGCATAGCTTTGAGCGATAACTTAAATTGACAAGAGCCTCGAGTACTTTATTGTTACAAAATTTGAAGGTTTTATGACACTCCAGCAAAAAGTTACAAGCATTTGTATGTTGCAAACTTTGATAGGTGGAGGACGTACCGTATAGAAGATTGGGCCATTTGAAGTTTTATCAGTGTTTGATTTGGGACTCAAGGGTAGCATAGCTTTGAGCGATAGCTTAAATTGATAAGAGGCTCGAGTACTTTATTGTCACAAAATTTCAAGGTTTTATAACGCTCTAGCAAAAAGTTACAAGCATTTGAATGTTGCAAACTTTCATAAGTCTAGGACGCACCGTATTGAAGTTAGGGCCATTTGAAGTTTTATCAGTGTTTGATTTGGGACTCAAGGGTGGCATAGCTTTGAGCGATAACTTAAATTGACAAGAGGCTCGAGTACTTTATTGTTACAAAATTTAAAGCTTCTATGACGCTCCAGTAAAAAGTTAAAAGCATTTGATTGTTGCAAAATTTGATAGGTGTCGGACGCACCGCATAGAAGTTAGGGCCATTTGAAGTTTTATCAGTGTTTGATTTGGGACTCAAGGCTAGCATAGCTATGAGGTATAGCTTAAATTGACAAGAGACTTGAGTACTTTATTGTTACAAATATTCAAGGTTTTATGACGCTCCAGTAAAACGTTACAAGAATTTGTATGCTGCTCTTTGATAGGTGGAGGACGTACCGTCTAGAAGTTAGGGCCATTTGAAGTTTTATCAGTGTTTGATTTGGGACTCAAGGGTAGCATAGTTTTGAGCGATAACTTAAATTGACAAGAGGCTATAGTACTTTATTGTTACAAAATTTTAAGGTTTTATGACGCTCCAGAAAAAAGTTACAAGCATTTGTATGTTGCAAACTTTGATAGGTGTAGGACGTACCGTATAGAAGTTAGGGCCATTTGAAGTTTTATCCGTGTTTGATTTGAGACTCAAGGGTAGCATAGCTTTGAGCGACAGCTTAAATTGATAAGAGGCTCGAGTACTTTATTGTCAAAAAATTTCAAGGTTTTATAACGCTCTAGCAAAAAGTTACAAGCATTTGAATGTTGCAAACTTTCATAAGTCTAGGACGCACCGTATAAATGTTAGGGCCATTTGAAGTTTTCTCAGTG
Source organism: Clusia tigrina (assembly GCA_920105625.2). NCBI lineage: Eukaryota > Metazoa > Arthropoda > Insecta > Diptera > Clusiidae > Clusia > Clusia tigrina. The sequence continues at coordinate 69,953,438 of OV050032.1, forward strand.
TTTGATTTGGGACTCAAGGGTAGCATAGCTTTGAGCGATAACTTAAATTGACAAGAGGCTCGAGTACTTTATTGTTACAAAATTTCAAGGTTTTATGACGCTCCAGAAAAAATTTACTAGAATTTGTATGCTGCAAACTTTGATAGGTGGAGGACGTACCGTATAGAAGTTAGGGCCATTTGAAGTTTTATCAGTGTTTGATTTGGGACTCAAGGGTAGCATAGCTGTGAGCGATAACTAAAATTGACAAGAGGCTCGAGTACTTTATTGTTACAAAATTTCAAGGTTTTATGACGCTCCAGTAAAAAGTTACAAGAATTTGTATTCTGCAAACTTTGATAGGTGGAGGTCGTACCGTATAGAAGTTAGGGCCATTTGAAGTTTTATCAGTGTTTGATTTGGGACTCAAGGGTAGCATAGCTTTGAGCGATAACTTAAATTGACAAGAGGCTCGAGTTCTTTATTGTTACAAAATTTCAAGGTTTTATGACGCTTCAGTAAAAAGTTACAAGCATTTGTATGTTGCAAACTTTGATAGGTGGAGGACGTACCGTATACAAGTTAGGGCCATTTGTAGTTTTATCAGTGTTTGATTTGGGACTCAAGGGTAGTATAGCTTTGAGCGATAGCTTAAATTGACAAGAGGCTCGAGTACTTTATTGTTACAAAATTTCAAGGTTTTATGACGTTCCAGTAAAAAGTTACAAGCATTTGTATGTTGCAAACTTTGATAGGTGTAGGACGTACCGTATAGAAGTTAGGGCCATTTGAAGTTTTCTCAGTGTTTGATTTGGGACTCAAGGGTAGCATAGCTTTGAGCGATAGCTTAAATTGATAAGAGGCTCGAGTACTTTATTGTCACAAAATTTCAAGGTTTTATAACGCTCTAGCAAAAAGTTACAAGCATTTGAATGTTGCAAACTTTCATAAGTCTAGGACGCACCGTATTGAAGTTAGGGCCATTTGAAGTTTTATCAGTGTTTGATTTGGGACTCAAGGGTAGCATAGCTTTGAGCGATAGCTTAAATTGATAAGAGGCTCGAGTACTTTATTGTCACAAAATTTCAAGGTTTTATAACGCTCTAGCAAAAAGTTACAAGCATTTGAATGTTGCAAACTTTGATAGGTGGAGGACGTACCGTATACAAGTTAGGGCCATTTGTAGTTTTATCAGTGTTTGATTTGGGACTCATGGGTAGTATAGCTTTGAGCGATAGCTTAAATTGACAAGAGGCTCGAGTACTTTATTGTTACAAAATTTCAAGGTTTTATGACGCTCCAGTAAAAAGTTACAAGCATTTGTATGTTGCAAACTTTGATAGGTGTAGGACGTACCCTATAGAAGTTAGGGCCATTTGAAGTTTTCTCAGTGTTTGATTTGGGACTCAAGGGTAGCATAGCTTTGAGCGATAACTTAAATTGACAAGAGCCTCGAGTACTTTATTGTTACAAAATTTCAAGGTTTTATGACACTCCAGCAAAAAGTTACAAGCATTTGTATGTTGCAAACTTTGATAGGTGGAGGACGTACCGTATAGAAGATAGGGCCATTTGAAGTTTTATCAGTGTTTGATTTGGGACTCAAGGGTAGCATAGCTTTGAGCGATAGCTTAAATTGATAAGAGGCTCGAGTACTTTATTGTCACAAAATTTCAAGGTTTTATAACGCTCTAGCAAAAAGTTACAAGCATTTGAATGTTGCAAACTTTCATAAGTCTAGGACGCACCGTATTGAAGTTAGGGCCATTTGAAGTTTTATCAGTGTTTGATTTGGGACTCAAGGGTGGCATAGCTTTGAGCGATAACTTAAATTGACAAGAGGCTCGAGTACTTTATTGTTACAAAATTTAAAGCTTCTATGACGCTCCAGTAAAAAGTTAAAAGCATTTGATTGTTGCAAAATTTGATAGGTGTCGGACGCACCGTATAGAAGTTAGGGCCATTTGAAGTTTTATCAGTGTTTGATTTGGGACTCAAGGCTAGCATAGCTATGAGGTATAGCTTAAATTGACAAGAGACTTGAGTACTTTATTGTTACAAATATTCAAGGTTTTATGACGCTCCAGTAAAACGTTACAAGAATTTGTATGCTGCTCTTTGATAGGTGGAGGAAGTACCGTCTAGAAGTTAGGGCCATTTGAAGTTTTATCAGTGTTTGATTTGGGACTCAAGGGTAGCATAGCTTTAAGCGATAGCTTAAATTGACAAGAGGCTCGAGTACTTTATTGTTTCAAAATTTCAAGGTTTTATGACGCTCCAGTAAAAAGTTACAAGCATTTGTATGTTGCAAACTTTGATATGTGTAGGACGTACTGTATAGAAGTTAGGGCCATTTGAAGTTTTCTCAGTGTTTGATTTGGGACTCAAGGGTAGCATAGTTTTGAGCGATAACTTAAATTGACAAGAGGCTATAGTACTTTATTGTTACAAAATTTCAAGGTTTTATGACGCTCCAGAAAAAAGTTACAAGCATTTGTATGTTGCAAACTTTGATAGGTGTAGGACGTACCGTATAGAAGTTAGGGCCATTTGAAGTTTTATCCGTGTTTGATTTGGGACTCAAGGGTAGCATAGCTTTGAGCGACAGCTTAAATTGATAAGAGGCTCGAGTACTTTATTGTCACAAAATTTCAAGGTTTTATAACGCTCTAGCAAAAAGTTACAAGCATTTGAATGTTGCAAACTTTCATAAGTCTAGGACGCACCGTATTGAAGTTAGGGCCATTTGAAGTTTTATCAGTGTTTGATTTGGGACTCAAGGGTAGCATAGCTTTGAGCGATAGCTTAAATTGATAAGAGGCTCGAGTACTTTATTGTCACAAAATTTCAAGGTTTTATAACGCTCTAGCAAAAAGTTACAAGCATTTGAATGTTGCAAACTTTGATAGGTGGAGGACGTACCGTATACAAGTTAGGGCCATTTGTAGTTTTATCAGTGTTTGATTTGGGACTCATGGGTAGTATAGCTTTGAGCGATAGCTTAAATTGACAAGAGGCTCGAGTACTTTATTGTTACAAAATTTCAAGGTTTTATGACGCTCCAGTAAAAAGTTACAAGCATTTGTATGTTGCAAACTTTGATAGGTGTAGGACGTACCCTATAGAAGTTAGGGCCATTTGAAGTTTTCTCAGTGTTTGATTTGGGACTCAAGGGTAGCATAGCTTTGAGCGATAACTTAAATTGACAAGAGCCTCGAGTACTTTATTGTTACAAAATTTCAAGGTTTTATGACACTCCAGCAAAAAGTTACAAGCATTTGTATGTTGCAAACTTTGATAGGTGGAGGACGTACCGTATAGAAGATAGGGCCATTTGAAGTTTTATCAGTGTTTGATTTGGGACTCAAGGGTAGCATAGCTTTGAGCGATAGCTTAAATTGATAAGAGGCTCGAGTACTTTATTGTCACAAAATTTCAAGGTTTTATAACGCTCTAGCAAAAAGTTACAAGCATTTGAATGTTGCAAACTTTCATAAGTCTAGGACGCACCGTATTGAAGTTAGGGCCATTTGAAGTTTTATCAGTGTTTGATTTGGGACTCAAGGGTGGCATAGCTTTGAGCGATAACTTAAATTGACAAGAGGCTCGAGTACTTTATTGTTACAAAATTTAAAGCTTCTATGACGCTCCAGTAAAAAGTTAAAAGCATTTGATTGTTGCAAAATTTGATAGGTGTCGGACGCACCGTATAGAAGTTAGGGCCATTTGAAGTTTTATCAGTGTTTGATTTGGGACTCAAGGCTAGCATAGCTATGAGGTATAGCTTAAATTGACAAGAGACTTGACTACTTTATTGTTACAAATATTCAAGGTTTTATGACGCTCCAGTAAAACGTTACAAGAATTTGTATGCTGCTCTTTGATAGGTGGAGGACGTACCGTCTAGAAGTTAGGGCCATTTGAAGTTTTATCAGTGTTTGATTTGGGACTCAAGGGTAGCATAGCTTTAAGCGATAGCTTAAATTGACAAGAGGCTCGAGTACTTTATTGTTACAAAATTTCAAGGTTTTATGACGCTCCAGAAAAAATTTACAAGAATTTGTATGCTGCAAACTTTGATAGGTGGAGGACGTACCGTATAGAAGTTAGGGCCATTTGAAGTTTTATCAGTGTTTGATTTGGGACTCAAGGGTAGCATAGCTGTGAGCGATAACTAAAATTGACAAGAGGCTCGAGTACTTTATTGTTACAAAATTTCAAGGTTTTATGACGCTCCAGTAAAAAGTTACAAGAATTTGTATGCTGCAAACTTTGATAGGTGGAGGTCGTACCGTATAGAAGTTAGGGCCATTTGAAGTTTTATCAGTGTTTGATTTGGGACTCAAGGGTGGCATAGCTTTGAGCGATAACTTAAATTGACAAGAGGCTCGAGTACTTTATTGTTACAAAATTTCAAGGTTTTATGATGCTCCAGAAAAAAGTTACAAGCATTTGTATGTTGCAAACTTTGATAGGTGGAGGACGTTCCGTATGGAAGTTAGGGCCATTTGAAGTTTTATCAGTGTTTGATTTTGGACTCAAGGGTAGCATAGCTTTGAGCGATAACTTAAATTGACAAGAGGCTCGAGTTCTTTATTGTTACAAAATTTCAAGGTTTTATGACGCTCCAGTAAAAAGTTACAAGCATTTGTATGTTGCAAACTTTGATAGGTGGAGGACGTACCGTATACAAGTTAGGGCCATTTGTAGTTTTATCAGTGTTTGATTTGGGACTCAAGGGTAGTATAGCTTTGAGCGATAGCTTAAATTGACAAGAGGCTCGAGTACTTTATTGTTACAAAATTTCAAGGTTTTATGACGTTCCAGTAAAAAGTTACAAGCATTTGTATGTTGCAAACTTTGATAGGTGTAGGACGTACCGTATAGAAGTTAGGGCCATTTGAAGTTTTCTCAGTGTTTGATTTGGGACTCAAGGGTAGCATAGCTTTGAGCGATAGCTTAAATTGATAAGAGGCTCGAGTACTTTATTGTCACAAAATTTCAAGGTTTTATAACGCTCTAGCAAAAAGTTACAAGCATTTGAATGTTGCAAACTTTCATAAGTCTAGGACGCACCGTATTGAAGTTAGGGCCATTTGAAGTTTTATCAGTGTTTGATTTGGGACTCAAGGGTAGCATAGCTTTAAGCGATAGCTTAAATTGACAAGAGGCTCGAGTACTTTATTGTTACAAAATTTCAAGGTTTTATGACGCTCCAGTAAAAAGTTACAAGCATTTGTATGTTGCAAACTTTGATAGGTGGAGGACGTTCCGTATAGAATTTAGGGCCATTTGAAGTTTTATGAGTGTTTGATTTGGGACTCAAGCGTGGTGTAGCTTTGAGCGATAGCTTAAATTGACAAGAGGCTCGAGTACTTTATTGTTACAAAATTTCAAGGTTTTATGACGCTCCAGTAAAAAGTTACAAGCATTTGTATGTTGCAAACTTTGATATGTGTAGGACGTACCGTATAGAAGTTAGGGCCATTTGAAGTTTTCTCAGTGTTTGATTTGGGACTCAAGGGTAGCATAGTTTTGAGCGATAACTTAAATTGACAAGAGGCTATAGTACTTTATTGTTACAAAATTTCAAGGTTTTATGACGCTCCAGAAAAAAGTTACAAGCATTTGTATGTTGCAAACTTTGATTGGTGTAGGACGTACCGTATAGAAGTTAGGGCCATTTGAAGTTTTATCCGTGTTTGATTTGGGACTCAAGGGTAGCATAGCTTTGAGCGACAGCTTAAATTGATAAGAGGCTCGAGTACTTTATTGTCAAAAAATTTCAAGGTTTTATAACGCTCTAGCAAAAAGTTACAAGCATTTGAATGTTGCAAACTTTCATAAGTCTAGGACGCACCGTATTGAAGTTAGGGCCATTTGAAGTTTTATCAGTGTTTGATTTGGGACTCAAGGGTAGCATAGCTTTGAGCGATAACTTAAATTGACAAGAGGCTCGAGTACTTTATTGTCAAAAAATTTTAAGATTCTACGACGCTCCAGTAAAAAGTTAAAAGCATTTGATTGTTGCAAAATTTGATAGGTGTAGGACGCACCGTATAGAAATTAGGGCCATTTGAAGTTTTATCAGTGTTTAATTTGGGACTCAAGGGTAGCATAGCTATGAGGTATATCTTAAATTGACAAGAGGCTTGAGTACTTTATTGTTACAAATATTCAAGGTTTTATGACGCTCTAGTAAAACGTTACAAGAATTTGTATGCTGCTCTTTGATAGGTGGAGGACGTACCGTCTAGAAGTTAGGGCCATTTGAAGTTTTATCAGTGTTTGATTTGGGACTCAAGCTTAGTATAGCTTTGAGCGATAACTTAAATTGATAAGAGGCTCGAGTACTTTATTGTTACAAAATTTAAAGATTCTATGACGCTCCAGTAAAAAGTTACAAGCATTTGTATGTTGCAAACTTTGATAGGTGTAGGACGTACCGTATAGAAGTTAGGGCCATTTGAAGTTTTCTCAGTGTTTGATTTGGGACTCAAGGGTAGCATAGCTTTGAGCGATAGCTTAAATTGATAAGAGGCTCGAGTACTTTATTGTCACAAAATTTCAAGGTTTTATAACGCTCTAGCAAAAAGTTACAAGCATTTGAATGTTGCAAACTTTCATAAGTCTAGGACGCACCGTATTGAAGTTAGGGCCATTTGAAGTTTTATCAGTGTTTGATTTGGGACTCAAGGGTAGCATAGCTTTAAGCGATAGCTTAAATTGACAAGAGGCTCGAGTACTTTATTGTTACAAAATTTCAAGGTTTTATGACGCTCCAGTAAAAAGTTACAAGCATTTGTATGTTGCAAACTTTGATAGGTGGAGGACGTACCGTATAGAATTTAGGGCCATTTGAAGTTTTATGAGTGTTTGATTTGGGACTCAAGCGTGGTGTAGCTTTGAGCGATAGCTTAAATTGACAAGAGGCTCGAGTACTTTATTGTTACAAAATTTCAAGGTTTTATGACGCTCCAGTAAAAAGTTACAAGCATTTGTATGTTGCAAACTTTGATATGTGTAGGACGTACCGTATAGAAGTTAGGGCCATTTGAAGTTTTCTCAGTGTTTGATTTGGGACTCAAGGGTAGCATAGTTTTGAGCGATAACTTAAATTGACAAGAGGCTATAGTACTTTATTGTTACAAAATTTCAAGGTTTTATGACGCTCCAGAAAAAAGTTACAAGCATTTGTATGTTGCAAACTTTGATTGGTGTAGGACGTACCGTATAGAAGTTAGGGCCATTTGAAGTTTTATCCGTGTTTGATTTGGGACTCAAGGGTAGCATAGCTTTGAGCGACAGCTTAAATTGATAAGAGGCTCGAGTACTTTATTGTCAAAAAATTTCAAGGTTTTATAACGCTGTAGCAAAAATTTACAAGCATTTGAATGTTGCAAACTTTCATAAGTCTAGGACGCACCGTATTGAAGTTAGGGCCATTTGAAGTTTTATCAGTGTTTGATTTGGGACTCAAGGGTAGCATAGCTTTGAGCGATAACTTAAATTGACAAGAGGCTCGAGTACTTTATTGTCAAAAAATTTTAAGATTCTACGACGCTCCAGTAAAAAGTTAAAAGCATTTGATTGTTGCAAAATTTGATAGGTGTAGGACGCACCGTATAGAAATTAGGGCCATTTGAAGTTTTATCAGTGTTTGATTTGGGACTCAAGGGTAGCATAGCTATGAGGTATATCTTAAATTGACAAGAGGCTTGAGTACTTTATTGTTACAAATATTCAAGGTTTTATGACGCTCTAGTAAAACGTTACAAGAATTTGTATGCTGCTCTTTGATAGGTGGAGGACGTACCGTCTAGAAGTTAGGGCCATTTGAAGTTTTATCAGTGTTTGATTTGGGACTCAAGCTTAGTATAGCTTTGAGCGATAACTTAAATTGATAAGAGGCTCGAGTACTTTATTGTTACAAAATTTAAAGATTCTATGACGCTCCAGTAAAAAGTTAAAAGCATTTGATTGTTGCAAAATTTGATAGGTGTCGGACGCACCGTATAGAAGTTAGGGCCATTTGAAGTTTTATCAGTGTTTGATTTGGGACTCAAGGCTAGCATAGCTATGAGGTATAGCTTAAATTGACAAGAGGCTTGAGTACTTTATTGTTACAAAATTTCAAGTTTTTATGACGCTGCAGTAAAAAGTTACAAGCATTTGTATGTTGCAAACTTTGATAGGTGGAGGACGTACCGTATAGAATTTAGGGCCATTTGAAGTTTTATCAGTGTTTGATTTGGGACTCAAGCTTAGTATAGCTTTGAGCGATAACTTAAATTGATAAGAGGCTCGAGTACTTTATTGTTACAAAATTTAAAGATTCTATGACGCTCCAGTAAAAAGTTAAAAGCATTTGATTGTTGCAAAATTTGATAGGTGTCGGACGCACCGTATAGAAGTTAGGGCCATTTGAAGTTTTATCAGTGTTTGATTTGGGACTCAAGGGTAGCATAGTTTTGAGCGATAACTTAAATTGACAAGAGGCTATAGTACTTTATTGTTACAAAATTTCAAGGTTTTATGACGCTCCAGAAAAAAGTTACAAGCATTTGTGTGTTGCAAACTTTCATTGGTGTAGGACGTACCGTATAGAAGTTAGGGCCATTTGAAGTTTTATCCGTGTTTGATTTGGGACTCAAGGGTAGCATAGCTTTGAGCGACAGCTTAAATTGATAAGAGGCTCGAGTACTTTATTGTCAAAAAATTTCAAGGTTTTATAACGCTCTAGCAAAAAGTTACAAGCATTTGAATGTTGCAAACTTTCATAAGTCTAGGACGCACCGTATTGAAGTTAGGGCCATTTGAAGTTTTATCAGTGTTTGATTTGGGACTCAAGGGTAGCATAGCTTTGAGCGATAACTTAAATTGACAAGAGGCTCGAGTACTTTATTGTCAAAAAATTTTAAGATTCTACGACGCTCCAGTAAAAAGTTAAAAGCATTTGATTGTTGCAAAATTTGATAGGTGTAGGACGCACCGTATAGAAATTAGGGCCATTTGAAGTTTTATCAGTGTTTAATTTGGGACTCAAGGGTAGCATAGCTATGAGGTATATCTTAAATTGACAAGAGGCTTGAGTACTTTATTGTTACAAATATTCAAGGTTTTATGACGCTCTAGTAAAACGTTACAAGAATTTGTATGCTGCTCTTTGATAGGTGGAGGACGTACCGTCTAGAAGTTAGGGCCATTTGAAGTTTTATCAGTGTTTGATTTGGGACTCAAGCTTAGTATAGCTTTGAGCGATAACTTAAATTGATAAGAGGCTCGAGTACTTTATTGTTACAAAATTTAAAGATTCTATGACGCTCCAGTAAAAAGTTACAAGCATTTGTATGTTGCAAACTTTGATAGGTGTAGGACGTACCGTATAGAAGTTAGGGCCATTTGAAGTTTTCTCAGTGTTTGATTTGGGACTCAAGGGTAGCATAGCTTTGAGCGATAGCTTAAATTGATAAGAGGCTCGAGTACTTTATTGTCACAAAATTTCAAGGTTTTATAACGCTCTAGCAAAAAGTTACAAGCATTTGAATGTTGCAAACTTTCATAAGTCTAGGACGCACCGTATTGAAGTTAGGGCCATTTGAAGTTTTATCAGTGTTTGATTTGGGACTCAAGGGTAGCATAGCTTTAAGCGATAGCTTAAATTGACAAGAGGCTCGAGTACTTTATTGTTACAAAATTTCAAGGTTTTATGACGCTCCAGTAAAAAGTTACAAGCATTTGTATGTTGCAAACTTTGATAGGTGGAGGACGTACCGTATAGAATTTAGGGCCATTTGAAGTTTTATGAGTGTTTGATTTGGGACTCAAGCGTGGTGTAGCTTTGAGCGATAGCTTAAATTGACAAGAGGCTCGAGTACTTTATTGTTACAAAATTTCAAGTTTTTATGACGCTCCAGTAATAAGTTACAAGCATTTGTATGTTGCAAACTTTGATATGTGTAGGACGTACCGTATAGAAGTTAGGGCCATTTGAAGTTTTCTCAGTGTTTGATTTGGGACTCAAGGGTAGCATAGTTTTGAGCGATAACTTAAATTGACAAGAGGCTATAGTACTTTATTGTTACAAAATTTCAAGGTTTTATGACGCTCCAGAAAAAAGTTACAAGCATTTGTATGTTGCAAACTTTGATTGGTGTAGGACGTACCGTATAGAAGTTAGGGCCATTTGAAGTTTTATCCGTGTTTGATTTGGGACTCAAGGGTAGCATAGCTTTGAGCGACAGCTTAAATTGATAAGAGGCTCGAGTACTTTATTGTCAAAAAATTTCAAGGTTTTATAACGCTCTAGCAAAAAGTTACAAGCATTTGAATGGTGCAAACTTTCATAAGTCTAGGACGCACCGTATTGAAGTTAGGGCCATTTGAAGTTTTATCAGTGTTTGATTTGGGACTCAAGGGTAGCATAGCTTTGAGCGATAACTTAAATTGACAAGAGGCTCGAGTACTTTATTGTCAAAAAATTTTAAGATTCTACGACGCTCCAGTAAAAAGTTAAAAGCATTTGATTGTTGCAAAATTTGATAGGTGTAGGACGCACCGTATAGAAATTAGGGCCATTTGAAGTTTTATCAGTGTTTGATTTGGGACTCAAGGGTAGCATAGCTATGAGGTATATCTTAAATTGACAAGAGGCTTGAGTACTTTATTGTTACAAATATTCAAGGTTTTATGACGCTCTAGTAAAACGTTACAAGAATTTGTATGCTGCTCTTTGATAGGTGGAGGACGTACCGTCTAGAAGTTAGGGCCATTTGAAGTTTTATCAGTGTTTGATTTGGGACTCAAGCTTAGTATAGCTTTGAGCGATAACTTAAATTGATAAGAGGCTCGAGTACTTTATTGTTACAAAATTTAAAGATTCTATGACGCTCCAGTAAAAAGTTAAAAGCATTTGATTGTTGCAAAATTTGATAGGTGTCGGACGCACCGTATAGAAGTTAGGGCCATTTGAAGTTTTATCAGTGTTTGATTTGGGACTCAAGGCTAGCATAGCTATGAGGTATAGCTTAAATTGACAAGAGGCTTGAGTACTTTATTGTTACAAAATTTCAAGTTTTTATGACGCTGCAGTAAAAAGTTACAAGCATTTGTATGTTGCAAACTTTGATAGGTGGAGGACGTACCGTATAGAATTTAGGGCCATTTGAAGTTTTATCAGTGTTTGATTTGGGACTCAAGCTTAGTATAGCTTTGAGCGATAACTTAAATTGATAAGAGGCTCGAGTACTTTATTGTTACAAAATTTAAAGATTCTATGACGCTCCAGTAAAAAGTTAAAAGCATTTGATTGTTGCAAAATTTGATAGGTGTCGGACGCACCGTATAGAAGTTAGGGCCATTTGAAGTTTTATCAGTGTTTGATTTGGGACTCAAGGCTAGCATAGCTATGAGGTATAGCTTAAATTGACAAGAGGCTTGAGTACTTTATTGTTACAAATATTCAAGGTTTTATGACGCTCCAGTAAAACGTTACAAGAATTTGTATGCTGCTCTTTGATAGGTGGAGGACGTACCGTCTAGAAGTTAGGGCCATTTGAAGTTTTATCAGTGTTTGATTTGGGACTCAAGGGTAGCATAGCTTTGAGCGATAGCTTAAATTGACAAGAGGCTCGAGTACTTTATTGTTACAAAATTTCAAGGTTTTATGACGCTCCAGTAAAAAGTTACAAGCATTTGTATGTTGCAAACTTTGATAGTTGGAGGACGTACCGTATAGAATTTAGGGCCATTTGAAGTTTTATGAGTGTTTGATTTGGGACTCAAGCGTGGTATAGCTTTGAGCGATAGCTTAAATTGACAAGAGGCTCGAGTACTTTATTGTTACAAAATTTCAAGGTTTTATGACGCTCCAGTAAAAAGTTACAAGCATTTGTATGTTGCAAACTTTGATATGTGTAGGACGTACCGTATAGAAGTTAGGGCCATTTGAAGTTTTCTCAGTGTTTGATTTGGGACTCAAGGGTAGCACAGCTTTGAGCGATATCTTAAATTGACAAGGGGCTCGAGTACTTTATTGTTACAAAATTTCAAGGTTTTATGACGCTCCAGAAAAAAGTTACAAGTATTTGTATGTTGCAAACTTTGATAGGTGTAGGACGTACCGTATAGAAGTTAGGGCCATTTGAAGTTTTATCCGTGTTTGATTTGGGACTCAAATCGCATAGCTTTGAGCGACAGCTTAAATTGATAAGAGGCTCGAGTACTTTATTGTCACAAAATTTCAAGGTTTTATAACGCTCTAGCAAAAAGTTACAAGCATTTGAATGTTGCAAACTTTCATAAGTCTAGGACGCACCGTATTGAAGTTAGGGCCATTTGAAGTTTTATCAGTGTTTGATTTGGGACTCAAGGGTAGCATAGCTTTGAGCGATAACTTAAATTGACAAGAGGCTCGAGTACTTTATTGTTACAAAATTTAAAGATTCTACGACGCTCCAGTAAAAAGTTAAAAGCATTTGATTATTGCAAAATTTGATAGGTGTAGGACGCACCGTATAGAAGTTAGGGCCATTTGAAGTTTTATCAGTGTTTGATTTGGGACTCAAGGGTAGCATAGCTATGAGGTATAGCTTAAATTGGCAAGAGGCTTGAGTACTTTATTGTTACAAATATTCAAGGTTTTATGACGCTCTAGTAAAACGTTACAAGAATTTGTATGCTGCTCTTTGATAGGTGGAGGACGTACCGTCTAGAAGTTAGGGCCATTTGAAGTTTTATCAGTGTTTGATTTGGGACTCAAGGCTAGCATAGCTTTGAGCGATAGCTTAAATTGACAAGAGGCTCGAGTACTTTATTGTTACAAAATTTCAAGGTTTTATGACGCTCCAGAAAAAAGTTACAAACATTTGTATGTTGCAAACTTTGATAGGTGTAGGACGTTCCGTATAGAAGTTAGGGCCATTTGAAGTTTTATCAGTGTTTGATTTGGGACTCAAGGTTAGCATAGCTTTGAGCGATAGCTTAAATTGATAAGAGGCTCGAGTACTTTATTGTCACAAAATTTCAAGGTTTTATAACGCTCTAGCAAAAAGGTACAAGCATTTGAATGTTGCAAACTTTCATAAGTCTAGGACGCACCGTATTGAAGTTAGGGACATTTGAAGTTTTATCAGTGTTTGATTTGGGACTCAAGGGTAGCATAGCTTTGAGCGATAACTTAAATTGACAGGAGGCTCGAGTACTTTATTGTTACAAAATTTAAAGATTTTATGACGCTCCAATAAAAGTTAAAAGCATTTGATTGTTGCAAAATTTTATAGGTGTAGGACGCACCGTATAGAAGTTAGGGCCATTTGAAGTTTTATCAGTGTTTGATTTGGGACTCAAGGGTAGCATAGCTATGAGGTATAGCTTAAATTGACAAGAGGCTTGAGTACTTTATTGTTACAAAATTTCAAGGTTTTATGACGCTCCAGTAAAAAGTTACAAGCATTGGTATGTTGCAAAGTTTGATAGGTGTAGGACGTACCGTATAGAAGTTAAGGTCATTTGAAGTTTTATCAGTGTTTGATTTTGGACTCAAGGGTAGCATAGCTTTGAGCGATAACCTAAATTGTCAAGAGGCTCGAGTACTTTATTGTTACAAAATTTAAAGGTTTCATGACTCTCCAGTAAAAAGTTACAAGAATTTGTATGCTGCAAACTTTGATAGGTGGAGGACGTACCGTATAGAAGTTAGTGCCATTTGAAGTTTTATCAGTGTTTGATTTGGGACTCAAGGGTAGCATAGCTTTGAGCGATAGCTTAAATTGACAAGAGGCTCGAGTACTTTATTGTTACAAAATTTCAAGGTTTTATGACGCTCCAGTAAAAAGTTACAAGCATTTGTATGTTGCAAACTTTGATAGGTGGAGGACGTACCGAATAGAAGTTAGGGCCATTTGAAGTTTTATCAGTGTTTGATTTGGGACTCAAGGGTAGCATAGCTTTGAGCGATAACTTAAATTGACAAGAGGCTCGAGTACTTTATTGTTACAAAATTTAAAGATTTTATGACGCTCCAGTAAAAAGTTAAAAGCATTTGATTGTTGCAAAATTTGATAGGTGTAGGACGCACCGCATAGAAGTTAGGGCCATTTGAAGTTTTATCAGTGTTTGATTTGGGACTCAAGGGTAGCTTAGCTATGAGGTATAGCTTAAATTGACAAGAGGCTTGAGTACTTTATTGTTACAAAATTTCAAGGTTTTATAACGCTCCAGTAAAAATTTACAAGCATTTGTATGTTGCAAACTTTGATAGGTGTAGGACGTACCGTACAGAAGTTAGGGCCATTTGAAGTTTTATCAGTGTTTGATTTGGGACTCAAGGGTAGCATAGCTTTGAGCGATAGCTTAAATTGACAAGGGGCTCGAGTACTTTATTGTTACAAAATTTCAAGGTTTTATGACGCTCCAGTAAAAAGTTACAGGAATTTGTATGTTGCAAATTTTGATAGGTGTAGGACGTACCGTATAGAAGTTAGGGTCATTTGAAGTTTTATCAGTGTTTGATTTTGGACTCAAGGGTAGCATAGCTTGGAGCGATAGCTTAAATTGTCAAGAGGCTCGAGTACTTTATTGTTACAAAATTTCAAGGTTTTATGACGCTCCAGTAAAAAGTTACAGGAATTTGTATTTTGCAAATTTTGATAGGTGTAGGACGTACCGTATAGAAGTTAGGGTCATTTGAAGTTTTATCAGTGTTTGATTTTGGACTCAAAGGTAGCATAGCTTGGAGCGATAGCTTAAATTGTCAAGAGGCTCGAGTACTTTATTGTTACAAAATTTCAAGGTTTTATGACGCTCCAGTAAAAAGTTACAGGAATTTGTATTTTGCAAATTTTGATAGGTGTAGGACGTACCGTATAGAAGTTAGGGTCATTTGAAGTTTTATCAGTGTTTGATTTTGGACTCAAGGGTAGCATAGCTTGGAGCGATAGCTTAAATTGTCAAGAGGCTCGAGTACTTTATTGTTACAAAATTTCAAGGTTTTATGACGCTCCAGTAAAAAGTTACAGGAATTTGTATTTTGCAAATTTTGATAGGTGTAGGACGTACCGTATAGAAGTTAGGGTCATTTGAAGTTTTATCAGTGTTTGATTTTGGACTCAAGGGTAGCATAGCTTGGAGCGATAGCTTAAATTGTCAAGAGGCTCGAGTACTTTATTGTTACAAAATTTCAAGGTTTTATAACGCTCTAGCAAAAAGTTACAAGCATTTGAATGTTGCAAACTTTCATAAGTCTAGGACGCACCGTATTGAAGTTAGGGCCATTTGAAGTTTTATCAGTGTTTGATTTGGGACTCAAGGGTAGCATAGCTTTGAGCGATAACTTAAATTGACAAGAGGCTCGAGTACTTTATTGTTACAAAATTTAAAGATTTTATGACGCTCCAATAAAAGTTAAAAGCATTTGATTGTTGCAAAATTTGATAGGTGTAGGACGCACCGTATAGAAGTTAGGGCCATTTGAAGTTTTATCAGTGTTTGATTTGGGACTCAAGGGTAGCATAGCTATGAGGTATAGCTTAAATTGGCAAGAGGCTTGAGTACTTTATTGTTACAAATATTCAAGGTTTTATGACGCTCTAGTAAAACGTTACAAGAATTTGTATGCTGCTCTTTGATAGGTGGAGGACGTACCGTCTAGAAGTTAGGGCCATTTGAAGTTTTATCAGTGTTTGATTTGGGACTCAAGGCTAGCATAGCTTTGAGCGATAGCTTAAATTGACAAGAGGCTCGAGTACTTTATTGTTACAAAATTTCAAGGTTTTATGACGCTCCAGTAAAAAGTTACAAACATTTGTATGTTGCAAACTTTGATAGTGGGGAACGTACCGTATAGAATTTAGGGCCATTTGAAGTTTTATCAGTGTTTGATTTGGGACTCAAGCTTAGTATAGCTTTGAGCGATCGCTTAAATTGACAAGAGGTTCGAGTACTTTATTGTTACAAAATTTCAAGGTTTTATGACGCTCCAGAAAAAAGTTACAAGCATTTGTATGTTGCAAACTTTGATAGGTGTAGGACGTACCGTATAAAAGTTAGGGCCATTTGAAGTTTTTTCAGTGTTTGATTTGGGACTCAAGGGTAGCATAGCTTTGAGCGATAACTTAAATTGACAAGAGGCTCGAGTACTTTATTGTTACAAAATTTCAAGGTTTTATGACGCTCCAGAAAAAAGTTACAAGCATTTGTATGTTGCAAACTTTGATAGGTGTAGGACGTTCCGTATAGAAGTTAGGGCCATTTGAAGTTTTATCAGTGTTTGATTTGGGACTCAAGGTTAGCATAGCTTTGAGCGATAGCTTAAATTGATAAGAGGCTCGAGTACTTTATTGTCACAAAATTTCAAGGTTTTATAACGCTCTAGCAAAAAGGTACAAGCATTTGAATGTTGCAAACTTTCATAAGTCTAGGACGCACCGTATTGAAGTTAGGGACATTTGAAGTTTTATCAGTGTTTGATTTGGGACTCAAGGGTAGCATAGCTTTGAGCGATAACTTAAATTGACAGGAGGCTCGAGTACTTTATTGTTACAAAATTTAAAGATTTTATGACGCTCCAATAAAAGTTAAAAGCATTTGATTGTTGCAAAATTTTATAGGTGTAGGACGCACCGTATAGAAGTTAGGGCCATTTGAAGTTTTATCAGTGTTTGATTTGGGACTCAAGGGTAGCATAGCTATGAGGTATAGCTTAAATTGACAAGAGGCTTGAGTACTTTATTGTTACAAAATTTCAAGGTTTTATGACGCTCCAGTAAAAAGTTACAAGCATTGGTATGTTGCAAACTTTGATAGGTGTAGGACGTACCGTATAGAAGTTAAGGTTGTAAGAACCAAAATCTTCTGTGGGAAATTTTGGCCCACACTACAAATGACAGAGTCGCCACGAAACTATATACACACACACATCACGATAAAATACCCGAACCGAAGCAACTACATTAGAAATTTAACGAAAAAACTACAAGCATTGTAACCAATTAGCGCGGCCGTGGTAGGAGCGCAGATCAGTAGCAGCATATTAGACCAGTTGGAATAATAACTAGGATTACAACAAAAGCAACCTCACGCACAGCCAACGATCTTGCCAATCAGCGCTATGCTTGCAAAGAGCGAGGAAAAACACAGCGACGAGGAATACAACAAATACATGCCGGACAAGAGAAGGTGAGTGCACGAACTCAGCGGTGGAATTCGCCGAGTGCGCTCGCTCGGAAATCTTACACCAACAACACGAAGAAACGAGAGCGAAGCACAAGACGGACAACGACAGAACCACCACCACGCCAACGGCCGGCAAGTACAAAGCACAAGAGGGAAATGCTGGTTGGCAGTTAAATTAAATATTTAACAACAACAACACTATAGGATTCCGGACAGCGCTGCTGGCAGGCAACAATACTGCAGGCTAACCAGGGACCGTTGGAGTGAGGTGGCTGACCGCCAGAAGTTGAAGGTGGCCCAAGGGCAAAAGACGGCAACACCAACAAGCCTGACTGCAACAACAACAAGCCTGCCACAACAACAACAATCGACTACTGGCCAACGGAAGTAAAATCACACAACGGTGGCCTGCGAACAACAACATGTGTCAGCCGCTGCGACCTGGGACTATATAAACCACGTAGCCCAGGCAGTAAGTCTCTTCTTCGGACACCAGCATCCTGACTAGCAACAGCTCTACAAAGTACCATACGAACATAAAAAGCTTAGCAAGAACCTCTGGTTTTTAATCGTTTTCTTGCTAAGTCATACACAGACAGAGACTACAGGGATTCAGTGAGAGCCTCTGGTTTTTAATCGTTCTCCCACTGAATCACTGAGACACATACGCAACCGAGACTTAGGAAGCTTAGCAAGAACCTCTGGTTTTTAATCGTTTTCTTGCTAAGCCATACACAGACAGAGACTACAGGGATTCAGTGAGAGCCTCTGGTTTTTAATCGTTCTCCCACTGAATCACTGAGACACATACGCCACCGAGACTTAGGGACTTAGAGGGAACCTCTGGTTTTTAATCGTTTTCCCACTAAGTCATACGCCGTACAGAGACCATAGGAACTCAGTGAGAGCTTCTGGTTTTTAATCGTTCTCCCACTGAGTCACAGAGACACACACTTACCGGGACGTAGAGACGTAAAAACAAGTACACATTGAATAAGTCATTTATACACTAAGCAAGTTGATTTGTATAGAGTTAAGGAAGTAGCTTTGTTTTGAGCAAGGACTAACAAGAGTCCATAATCAATACACTAAATAAATACGTTGAAATTAATTTAACACACAGGATTTTATATTTTTCTGTACACGACCCCTGGAGCCGCTGAGTTTTACCCCAGCTATAGAAAAGAGTCGTTACAGTGGCGCCCGAGCAGGGACTCTGAGTAAAAGAAAACTAAATCAGCCCGTCAGACTTTGAAAAAGAAAAGACTAAATCGCAAGGAAGCTCAGCTCGTGAGGGAATTTACCAGGGCAAACAGAAAGCTACGTCTACGCAGTCACGCATAATACAGCCGAATAAGCGCCAGCTTATAATACACACACAGATTGTCTTCATCGTCACCTAAGACTTTCACAGGATGGTGAAAACAAGCTGGGTGTACTTGTTACGCAAGGATGAGCTGGTGATCTTTGCTGATGAATTCGGTGTAGAGGCTACAGGTACCGTGGATGAAGTCCGTAAACGTCTTTCCGACTTCTTCACTGAAACAGAGCTGACTCAGGATCAGAAATACCAATTGCAGAAGCTACAATCCAAGTACGTTAAGAGCACATCCCCAAGGCCGGCTGTGTCCATAGTTACCCGCGAAACGCTGGAAGTGGACAGGCCAGAGGCATACACAGGTACAACACTAACGGCAGAGAACCCAGGGGTACGGAGAACACTACAGCATCGCTCCGTGTCACCTGCAACAATGAATCAACAGCACAACGGGATTGTACAGTACGCCGTTGTGATTGACCAGGTGAGGAAGTGGTCCCTTAACTTTGACGGAGGGCGTGACCCGCTAGCGTTTATAGAGCGAGTCGAGGAATTGGCAGATGTGTACGAAATAAACAAAGATTTCCTTCCGCGTACTATGCCTGAACTCTTGAGAGAACGAGCACTCATGTGGTTCAGAAACAACAATCGAGCGTGGCGGGATTGGCGTACATATAGGAGAGACTTTCTAAAATTCTTCTTGCCAGCACGATACATGGAGAAACTCGAAGACCAGATCCGCCAGCGTCACCAGAGACCCAGAGAAGGGTTCAAGCAGTTTGTAGTTGAATTGCAGAATCTAATGCGGCACTTGGACTATTCCGAAGAACAGAAACTGGAGCGTATTTTCCAGAACAGCCTGCCAGAATACCAGCTATATGTGCGCCGCAGAGATTTCACATCGCTAGCAGAGCTGATAGAAATGGCTGCAGACTTGGAGAGCATACGGAGAGAAGGCGAACAACTACCAGCGCCACCCATACAACGGCGAAGAGAGCAAGGTCCACCACGAGAGGTGAGAAACTGTCAGGTGACGGTAGAGAGCAGAGAGACACCCATAGAACCAAGAACAGCCTGCTGGCGTTGTGGCCAAAATGGTCATATAGCACGCATATGTCGCAACGCACAGATCCTGTTCTGTTGGGAGTGTGGTCAAAGGGATGTGAGGACTATAGAGTGCTGCAAACTAAGAGCACCAACCGATCGAGAGCTACCGACGACAGAAACACAGCATGCCACAAAGGAGAGACAGCAGACTTCCCCATTGGAAAACTTATTGCACTGTGACGGACAACGAATCTGCGCCACCGTTTCGATTGGCACAGAAACTGTCACAGCAACACTGGACACAGGGGCAACTCACAGTTTTGTGAGCAGAGAGCTAGCACGAAAGCTACGCTCTTCCACCAGCAAATTTGGAAAATCCAATACCAGAGCACGTATGGCAGACGGAAGTGCTAGGAGAGTCAGTGGGACATTGACGGCAACTGTAAGGCTTGGAGAGCAGACATGCGAGCAAGAGCTACTTATCATGCCTGATTCCATTAATGAGCTACTCCTTGGACTAGACTTCATGGCAAGCCTAGGAATGACAGTGAAGTGTGGTGAACAGGAGATCACATTGGGACCTCAAAACAATTGCGTGCAACCCCGAGATATTGCAATGTGCACGACAATTCGTGTTGAGAATGCCACACAAATCCATTCAACGACTTCCAAGAGGCACGCCAGCGACAAAAATGCTCAGATAAAGAGACACAACAGAGAATACACAGAGAACCAACGAATTCGCAAACACACAACACCAAGAACAAAGATGACTCACACGAACGAATTCACCTGCCACGGACTATGCCCAGCGAAATCCCACAGCGAATCCCACAAAAGCATATATAGAAGGACCACACATGAATCAGCATATGGGCCTCGGAAAAAGGACGCAGGCGCAACCAAACGCGAGGAGCTGGCACAGCTAAGTCAAAATACAATCAGAGCAATCAGGGTATCTCCTAATCACTTCGCAAAGTCAGAACCAGTGCGAAACAACCAAAACATACCACGTAGACAACGTGGCAGACCAAGGGACAACCACCGTGCAATCAAGTGCACCAAACACAGCAGAAGCGATGACAAGAGGAATAAACGTGACTTCAATAGCCACCAACCCAACAGCATTAAACAACAGAGGCAGTCAACAGAGAAACATACGACAAACACAGGCACCTTATTCACATTCCAAAACATAGAAGAGCTACAAGGACCAAAAGGAGGTGATCTGCCACAGAACTTGGTAGCTGAAGTTTTGCAAATAGCCAAAGGGGCTCAGCAAAAACGGACACGAGGGCGAATACGATTTAGGCGAGACGCATACAGAGTGACCCTCAACCGTGACGCTGTCATCATTTTTCATCGTCGGTAAAGTGGGGAGGGCGTGTAAGAACCAAAATCTTCTGTGGGAAATTTTGGCCCACACTACAAATGACAGAGTCGCCACGAAACTATATACACACACACATCACGATAAAATACCCGAACCGAAGCAACTACATTAGAAATTTAACGAAAAAACTACAAGCATTGTAACCAATTAGCGCGGCCGTGGTAGGAGCGCAGATCAGTAGCAGCATATTAGACCAGTTGGAATAATAACTAGGATTACAACAAAAGCAACCTCACGCACAGCCAACGATCTTGCCAATCAGCGCTATGCTTGCAAAGAGCGAGGAAAAACACAGCGACGAGGAATACAACAAATACATGCCGGACAAGAGAAGGTGAGTGCACGAACTCAGCGGTGGAATTCGCCGAGTGCGCTCGCTCGGAAATCTTACACCAACAACACGAAGAAACGAGAGCGAAGCACAAGACGGACAACGACAGAACCACCACCACGCCAACGGCCGGCAAGTACAAAGCACAAGAGGGAAATGCTGGTTGGCAGTTAAATTAAATATTTAACAACAACAACACTATAGGATTCCGGACAGCGCTGCTGGCAGGCAACAATACTGCAGGCTAACCAGGGACCGTTGGAGTGAGGTGGCTGACCGCCAGAAGTTGAAGGTGGCCCAAGGGCAAAAGACGGCAACACCAACAAGCCTGACTGCAACAACAACAAGCCTGCCACAACAACAACAATCGACTACTGGCCAACGGAAGTAAAATCACACAACGGTGGCCTGCGAACAACAACATGTGTCAGCCGCTGCGACCTGGGACTATATAAACCACGTAGCCCAGGCAGTAAGTCTCTTCTTCGGACACCAGCATCCTGACTAGCAACAGCTCTACAAAGTACCATACGAACATAAAAAGCTTAGCAAGAACCTCTGGTTTTTAATCGTTTTCTTGCTAAGTCATACACAGACAGAGACTACAGGGATTCAGTGAGAGCCTCTGGTTTTTAATCGTTCTCCCACTGAATCACTGAGACACATACGCAACCGAGACTTAGGAAGCTTAGCAAGAACCTCTGGTTTTTAATCGTTTTCTTGCTAAGCCATACACAGACAGAGACTACAGGGATTCAGTGAGAGCCTCTGGTTTTTAATCGTTCTCCCACTGAATCACTGAGACACATACGCCACCGAGACTTAGGGACTTAGAGGGAACCTCTGGTTTTTAATCGTTTTCCCACTAAGTCATACGCCGTACAGAGACCATAGGAACTCAGTGAGAGCTTCTGGTTTTTAATCGTTCTCCCACTGAGTCACAGAGACACACACTTACCGGGACGTAGAGACGTAAAAACAAGTACACATTGAATAAGTCATTTATACACTAAGCAAGTTGATTTGTATAGAGTTAAGGAAGTAGCATTGTTTTGAGCAAGGACTAACAAGAGTCCATAATCAATACACTAAATAAATACGTTGAAATTAATTTAACACACAGGATTTTATATTTTTCTGTACACGACCCCTGGAGCCGCTGAGTTTTACCCCAGCTATAGAAAAGAGTCGTTACAAGGTCATTTGAAGTTTTATCAGTGTTTGATTTTGGACTCAAGGGTAGCATAGCTTTGAGCGATAACCTAAATTGTCAAGAGGCTCGAGTACTTTATTGTTACAAAATTTAAAGGTTTTATGACTCTCCAGTAAAAAGTTACAAGAATTTGTATGCTGCAAACTTTGATAGGTGGAGGACGTACCGTATAGAAGTTAGTGCCATTTGAAGTTTTATCAGTGTTTGATTTGGGACTCAAGGGTAGCATAGCTTTGAGCGATAGCTTAAATTGACAAGAGGCTCGAGTACTTTATTGTTACAAAATTTCAAGGTTTTATGACGCTCCAGTAAAAAGTTACAAGCATTTGTATGTTGCAAACTTTGATAGGTGGAGGACGTACCGTATAGAAGTTAGGGCCATTTGAAGTTTTATCAGTGTTTGATTTGGGACTCAAGAGTAGCATAGCTTTGAGCGATAGCTTAAATTGACAAGAGGCTCGAGTACTTTATTGTTACAAAATTTCAAGGATTTATGACGCTCCAGTAAAAAGTTACAAGCATTTGTATGTTGCAAACTTTGATAGGTGTAGGACGTACCGTATAGAAATCAGGGCCATTTGAAGTTTTCTCAGTGTTTGATTTGGGACTCAAGGGTAGCATAGCTTTGAGCGATAACTTAAATTGACAAGAGGCTCGAGTACTTTATTGTTACAAAATTTAAAGATTTTATGACGCTCCAGTAAAAAGTTAAAAGCATTTGATTGTTGCAAAATTTGATAGGTGTAGGACGCACCGCATAGAAGTTAGGGCCATTTGAAGTTTTATCAGTGTTTGATTTGGGACTCAAGGGTAGCTTAGCTATGAGGTATAGCTTAAATTGACAAGAGGCTTGAGTACTTTATTGTTACAAAATTTCAAGGTTTTATAACGCTCCAGTAAAAATTTACAAGCATTTGTATGTTGCAAACTTTGATAGGTGTAGGACGTACCGTACAGAAGTTAGGGCCATTTGAAGTTTTATCAGTGTTTGATTTGGGACTCAAGGGTAGCATAGCTTTGAGCGATAGCTTAAATTGACAAGGGGCTCGAGTACTTTATTGTTACAAAATTTCAAGGTTTTATGACGCTCCAGTAAAAAGTTACAGGAATTTGTATGTTGCAAATTTTGATAGGTGTAGGACGTACCGTATAGAAGTTAGGGTCATTTGAAGTTTTATCAGTGTTTGATTTTGGACTCAAGGGTAGCATAGCTTGGAGCGATAGCTTAAATTGTCAAGAGGCTCGAGTACTTTATTGTTACAAAATTTCAAGGTTTTATGACGCTCCAGTAAAAAGTTACAAGCATTTGTATGTTGCAAACTTTGATAGGTGTAGGACGTACCGTATAGAAGTTAGAGCCGTTTGAAGTTTTCTCAGTGTTTGATTTGGGACTCAAGGGTAGCATAGCTTTGAGCGATAGCTTAAATTGACAAGGGGCTCGAGTACTTTATTGTTACAAAATTTCAAGGTTTTGTTACACTCCAGCAAAAAGTTACAAGCATTTGTATGTTGCAAATTTTGATAGGTGTAGGACGTACCGTATAGAAGTTAGGGCCATTTGAAGTTTTATCAGTGTTTGATTTTTGACTCAAGGGTAGCATAGCTTTGAGCGATAGCTTAAATTGATAAGAGGCTCGAGTACTTTATTGTCACAAAATTTCAAGGTTTTATAACGCTCTAGCAAAAAGTTACAAGCATTTGAATATTGCAAACTTTCATAAGTCTAGGAGGCACCGTATTGAAGTTAGGGCCATTTGAAGTTTTATCAGAGTTTGATTTGGGACTCAAGGGTAGCATAGCTTTGAGCGATAACTTAAATTGACAAGAGGCTCGAGTACTTTATTGTTACAAAATTTAAAGATTCTATGACGCTAAAGTAAAAAGTTAAAAGCATTTGATTGTTGCAAAATTTGATAGGTGTCGGACGTACCGTATAGAAGTTAGGGCCATTTGAAGTTTTATCAGTGTTTGATTTGGGACTCAAGGGTAGCATAGCTATGAGGTATAGCTTAAATTGACAAGAGGCTTGAGTACTTTATTGTTACAATATTCAAGGTTTTTTGACGCTCCAGTAAAACGTTACAAGAATTTGTATGCTGCTCTTTGATAGGTGGAGGACGTACCGTCTAGAAGTTAGGGCCATTTGAAGTTTTATCAGTGTTTGATTTGGGACTCAAGGGTAGCATAGCTTTGAGCGATAGCTTAAATTGACAAGAGGCTCGAGTACTTTATTGTTACAAAATTTCAAGGTTTTATGACGCTCCAGTAAAAAGTTACAAGCATGTATGTTGCAAACTTTGATAGGTGGAGGACGTACCGTATAGAATTTAGGGCCATTTGAAGTTCTATGAGTGTTTGATTTGGGACTCAAGCGTGGTATAGCTTAAATTGACAAGAGGCTCGAGTACTTTATTGTTACAAAATTTCAAGGTTTTATGACGCTCCAGTAAAAAGTTACAAGCATTTGTATGTTGCAAACTTTGATAGGTGTAGGACGTACCGTATAGAAGTTAGGGCCATTTGAAGTTTTCTCAGTGTTTGATTTGGGACTCAAGGGTAGCATAGCTTTGAGCGATAACTTAAATTGACAAGAGGCTCGAGTACTTTATTGTTACAAAATTACAAGGTTTTATGACGCTCCAGAAAAAAGTTACAAGCATTTGTATGTTGCAAACTTTGATAGGTGTAGGACGTACCATATAGAAGTTAGGGCCATTTGAAGTTTTATCAGTGTTTGATTTGGGACTCAAGGGTAGCATAGCTATGAGGTATAGCTTAAATTGACAAGAGGCTTGAGTACTTTATTGTTACAAATATTCAAGGTTTTATGACGCTCTAGTAAAACGTTACAAGAATTTGTATGCTGCTCTTTGATAGGTGGGGGACGTACCGTCTAGAAGTTAGGGTCATTTGAAGTTTTATCAGTGTTTGATTTGGGACTCAAGGGTAGCATAGCTTTGAGCGACAGCTTAAATTGATAAAAGGCTCGAGTACTTTATTGTCACAAAATTTCAAGGTTTTATAACGCTCTAGCAAAAAGTTACAAGCACTTAAATGTTGCAAACTTTCATAAGTCTAGGACGCACCGTATTGAAGTTAGGGCCATTTGAAGTTTTATCAGTTTTTGATTTGGGACTCAAGGGTAGCATAGCTTTGAGCGATAACTTAAATTGACAAGAGGCTCGAGTACTTTATTGTTACAAAATTTAAAGATTCTACGACGCTCCAGTAAAAAGTTAAAAGCATTTGATTGTGGCAAAATTTGATAGGTGTAGGACGCACCGTATAGAAGTTAGGGCCATTTGAAGTTTTATCAGTGTTTGATTTGGGACTCAAGGGTAGCATAGCTATGAGGTATAGCTTAAATTGACAAGAGGCTTGAGTACTTTATTGTTACAAATATTCCAGGTTTTATGACGCTCTAGTAAAACGTTACAAGAATTTGTATGCTGCTCTTTGATAGGTGGGGGACGTACCGTCTAGAAGTTAGGGCCATTTGAAGTTTTATCAGTGTTTGATTTGGGACTCAAGGGTAGCATAGCTTTGAGCGATAGCTTAAATTGACAAGAGGCTCGAGTACTTTATTGTTACAAAATTTCAAGGTTTTATGACGCTCCAGTAAAAAGTTACAAGCATTTGTATGTTGCAAACTTTGATAGGTGGAGGACGTACCGTATAGAAGTTAGGGCCATTTGAAGTTTTCTCAGTGTTTGATTTGGGACTCAAGGGTAGCTTAGCTATGAGGTATAGCTTAAATTTGCAAGAGGCTTGAGTACTTTATTGTTACAAAATTTCAAGGTTTTATGACGCTCCAGTAAAAAGTTACAAGCATTTGTATGTTGCAAACTTTGATAGGTGTAGGACGTACCGTATAGAAGTTAGGGCCATTTGAAGTTTTATCAGTGTTTGATTTGGGACTCAAGGGTAGCATAGCTTTGAGCGATAGCTTAAATTGACAAGGGGCTCGAGTACTTTATTGTTACAAAATTTCAAGGTTTTATGACGCTCCAGTAAAAAGTTACAGGAATTTGTATGTTGCAAATTTTGATAGGTGTAGGACGTACCGTATAGAAGTTAGGGTCATTTGAAGTTTTATCAGTGTTTGATTTGGGACTCAAGGGTAGCATAGCTGTGAGCGATAACTAAAATTGACAAGAGGCTCGAGTACTTTATTGTTACAAAATTTCAAGGTTTTATGACGCTCCAGTAAAAAGTTACAAGAATTTGTATGCTGCAAACTTTGATAGGTGGAGGTCGTACCGTATAGAAGTTAGGGCCATTTGAAGTTTTATCAGTGTTTGATTTGGGATTCAAGGGTAGCATAGCTTTGAGCGATAACTTAAATTGACAAGAGGCTCGAGTACTTTATTGTTACAAAATTTCAAGGTTTTATGATGCTCCGGAAAAAAGTTACAAGCATTTGTATGTTGCAAACTTTGATAGGTGGAGGACGTAGCGTATAGAAGTTAGGGCCATTTGCAGTTTTATCAGTGTTTGATTTAGGACTCAAGGGTAGCATAGCTTTGAAGAGGCTCGAGTTCTTTATTGTTACAAAATTTCAAGGTTTTATGACGCTCCAGTAAAAAGTTACAAGCATTTGTATGTTGCAAACTTTGATAGGTGGAGGACGTACCGTATACAAGTTAGGGCCATTTGTAGTTTTATCAGTGTTTGATTTGGGACTCAAGGGAAACATAGCTTTGAGCGATAGCTTAAATTGATAAGAGGCTCGAGTACTTTATTGTTCAAAATTTCAAGGTTTTATGACGCTCCACTAAAAAGTTAAAAGCATTTGTATCTTGCAAACTTTGATAGGTGTAGGACGTACCGTATAGAAATTAGGGCCATTTGAAGTTTTATCAGTGTTTGATTTGGGACTCAAGTGTAGCATAGCTTTGAGCGATAACTTAAATTGACAAGAGGCTCGAGTACTTTATTGTTACAAAATTTCAAGGTTTTATGACGCTCCAGTAAAGAGTTTCAAGCATTTGTGTGTCGCAAACTTTGATAGGTGTAGGACGTACCGTATAGAAGTTAGGGTCATTTAAAGTTGTATCAGTGTTTGATTTTGGATTCAAGGGTAGCATAGCTTTGAGCGATAGCTGAAATTGTCAAGAGGCTCGAGTACTTTATTGTTACAAAATTTCAAGGTTTTATGACGCTCCAGTAAAAAGTTACAAGCATTTGTATGTTGCAAACTTTGATAGGTGTAGGATGTACCATATAGAAGTTAGGGCCATTTGAAATTTTATCAGTGTTTGATTTGGGACTCAAGGGTAGCATAGCTTTGAGCAATAACTTAAATTGACAAGAGGCTCGAGTACTTTATTGTTACAAAATTTCAAGGTTTTATGACGCTCCAGAAGAAAGTTTCAAGCATTCGTATGTTGCAAACTTTGATAGGTGTAGGACGTACCGTATAGAAGTTAGGGCCATTTGAAGTTTTATCAGTGTTTGATTTTGGACTCAAGGGTAGCATAGCTTTGAGCGATATCTTAAATTGACAAGGGGCTCGAGTACTTTATTGCTACAAAATTACAAGGTTTTATGACGCTCCAGAAAAAAGTTACAAGCATTTGTATGTTGCAAACTTTGATAGGTTTAGGACGTACCATATAGAAGTTAGGGCCATTTGAAGTTTTATCCGTGTTTGATTTGGGACTCAAGGGTAGCATAGCTTTGAGCGACAGCTTAAATTGATAAAAGGCTCGAGTACTTTATTGTCACAAAATTTCAAGGTTTTATAACGCTCTAGCAAAAAGTTACAAGCATTTGAATGTTGCAAACTTTCATAAGTCTAGGACGCACCGTATTGAAGTTAGGGCCATTTGAAGTTTTATCAGTGTTTGATTTGGGACTCAAGGGTAGCATAGCTTTGAGCGATAACTTAAATTGACAAGAGGCTCGAGTACTTTGTTACAAAATTTAAAGATTCTACGACGCTCCAGTAAAAAGTTACAAGCATTTGATTGTGGCAAAATTTGATAGGTGTAGGACGCACCGTATAGAAGTTAGGGCCATTTGAAGTTTTATCAGTGTTTGATTTGGGACTCAAGGGTAGCATAGCTATGAGGTATAGCTTAAATTGACAAGAGGCTTGAGTACTTTATTGTTACAAATATTCAAGGTTTTATGACGCTCTAGTAAAACGTTACAAGAATTTGTATGCTGCTCTTTGATAGGTGGGGGACGTACCGTCTAGAAGTTAGGGCCATTTGAAGTTTTATCAGTGTTTGATTTGGGACTCAAGGGTAGCATAGCTTTGAGCGATAGCTTAAATTGACAAGAGGCTCGAGTACTTTATTGTTACAAAATTTCAAGGTTTTATGACGCTCCAGTAAAAAGTTACAAGCATTTGTATGTTGCAAACTTTGATAGGTGGAGGACGTACCGTATAGAAGTTAGGGCCATTTTTAGTTTTCTCAGTGTTTGATTTGGGACTCAAGGGTAGCTTAGCTATGAGGTATAGCTTAAATTTGCAAGAGGCTTGAGTACTTTATTGTTACAAAATTTCAAGGTTTTATGACGCTCCAGTAAAAAGTTACAAGCATTTGTATGTTGCAAACTTTGATAGGTGTAGGACGTACCGTATAGAAGTTAGGGCCATTTGAAGTTTTATCAGTGTTTGATTTGGGACTCAAGGGTAGCATAGCTTTGAGCGATAGCTTAAATTGACAAGGGGCTCGAGTACTTTATTGTTACAAAATTTCAAGGTTTTATGACGCTCCAGTAAAAAGTTACAGGAATTTGTATGTTGCAAATTTTGATAGGTGTAGGACGTACCGTATAGAAGTTAGGGTCATTTGAAGTTTTATCAGTGTTTGATTTGGGACTCAAGGGTAGCATAGCTGTGAGCGATAACTAAAATTGACAAGAGGCTCGAGTACTTTATTGTTACAAAATTTCAAGGTTTTATGACGCTCCAGTAAAAAGTTACAAGAATTTGTATGCTGCAAACTTTGATAGGTGGAGGTCGTACCGTATAGAAGTTAGGGCCATTTGAAGTTTTATCAGTGTTTGATTTGGGATTCAAGGGTAGCATAGCTTTGAGCGCTAACTTAAATTGACAAGAGGCTCGAGTACTTTATTGTTACAAAATTTCAAGGTTTTATGATGCTCCGGAAAAAAGTTACAAGCATTTGTATGTTGCAAACTTTGATAGGTGGAGGACGTACCGTATAGAAGTTAGGGCCATTTGCAGTTTTATCAGTGTTTGATTTAGGACTCAAGGGTAGCATAGCTTTGAAGAGGCTCGAGTTCTTTATTGTTACAAAATTTCAAGGTTTTATGACGCTCCAGTAAAAAGTTACAAGCATTTGTATGTTGCAAACTTTGATAGGTGGAGGACGTACCGTATACAAGTTAGGGCCATTTGTAGTTTTATCAGTGTTTGATTTGGGACTCAAGGGAAACATAGCTTTGAGCGATAGCTTAAATTGATAAGAGGCTCGAGTACTTTATTGTTCAAAATTTCAAGGTTTTATGACGCTCCACTAAAAAGTTAAAAGCATTTGTATCTTGCAAACTTTGATAGGTGTAGGACGTACCGTATAGAAGTTAGGGCCATTTGAAGTTTTATCAGTGTTTGATTTGGGACTCAAGTGTAGCATAGCTTTGAGCGATAACTTAAATTGACAAGAGGCTCGAGTACTTTATTGTTACAAAATTTCAAGGTTTTATGACGCTCCAGTAAAGAGTTTCAAGCATTTGTGTGTCGCAAACTTTGATAGGTGTAGGACGTACCGTATAGAAGTTAGGGTCATTTAAAGTTGTATCAGTGTTTGATTTTGGATTCAAGGGTAGCATAGCTTTGAGCGATAGCTGAAATATTCAAGAGGCTCGAGTACTTTATTGTTACAAAATTTCAAGGTTTTATGACGCTCCAGTAAAAAGTTACAAGCATTTGTATGTTGCAAACTTTGATAGGTGTAGGATGTACCATATATAAGTTAGGGCCATTTGAAATTTTATCAGTGTTTGATTTGGGACTCAAGGGTAGCATAGCTTTGAGCAATAACTTAAATTGACAAGAGGCTCGAGTACTTTATTGTTACAAAATTTCAAGGTTTTATGACGCTCCAGAAGAAAGTTTCAAGCATTCGTATGTTGCAAACTTTGATAGGTGTAGGACGTACCGTATAGAAGTTAGGGCCATTTGAAGTTTTATCAGTGTTTGATTTTGGACTCAAGGGTAGCATAGCTTTGAGCGATATCTTAAATTGACAAGGGGCTCGAGTACTTTATTGTTACAAAATTACAAGGTTTTATGACGCTCCAGAAAAAAGTTACAAGCATTTGTATGTTGCAAACTTTGATAGGTTTAGGACGTACCATATAGAAGTTAGGGCCATTTGAAGTTTTATCCGTGTTTGATTTGGGACTCAAGGGTAGCATAGCTTTGAGCGACAGCTTAAATTGATAAAAGGCTCGAGTACTTTATTGTCACAAAATTTCAAGGTTTTATAACGCTCTAGCAAAAAGTTACAAGCATTTGAATGTTGCAAACTTTCATAAGTCTAGGACGCACCGTATTGAAGTTAGGGCCATTTGAAGTTTTATCAGTGTTTGATTTGGGACTCAAGGGTAGCATAGCTTTGAGCGATAACTTAAATTGACAAGAGGCTCGAGTACTTTGTTACAAAATTTAAAGATTCTACGACGCTCCAGTAAAAAGTTAAAAGCATTTGATTGTGGCAAAATTTGATAGGTGTAGGACGCACCGTATAGAAGTTAGGGCCATTTGAAGTTTTATCAGTGTTTGATTTGGGACTCAAGGGTAGCATAGCTATGAGGTATAGCTTAAATTGACAAGAGGCTTGAGTACTTTATTGTTACAAATATTCAAGGTTTTATGACGCTCTAGTAAAACGTTACAAGAATTTGTATGCTGCTCTTTGATAGGTGGGGGACGTACCGTCTAGAAGTTAGGGCCATTTGAAGTTTTATCAGTGTTTGATTTGGGACTCAAGGGTAGCATAGCTTTGAGCGATAGCTTAAATTGACAAGAGGCTCGAGTACTTTATTGTTACAAAATTTCAAGGTTTTATGACGCTCCAGTAAAAAGTTACAAGCATTTGTATGTTGCAAACTTTGATAGGTGGAGGACGTACCGTATAGAATTTAGGGCCATTTGAAGTTTTATCAGTGTTTGATTTGGGACTCAAGCTTAGTATAGCTTTGAGCGATAGCTTAAATTGACAAGAGGTTCGAGTACTTTATTGTTACAAAATTTCAAGGTTTTATGACGCTCCAGTAAAAAGTTACAAGCATTTGTATGTTGCAAACTTTGATAGGTGTAGGACGTACCGTATAGAAGTTAGGGCCATTTGAAGTTTTCTCAGTGTTTGATTTGGGACTCAAGGGTAGCTTAGCTATGAGGTATAGCTTAAATTTGCAAGAGGCTTGAGTACTTTATTGTTACAAAATTTCAAGGTTTTATGACGCTCCAGTAAAAAGTTACAAGCATTTGTATGTTGCAAACTTTGATAGGTGGAGGACGTACCGTATAGAAGTTAGGGCCATTTGCAGTTTTATCAGTGTTTGATTTTGGACTCAAGGGTAGCATAGCATTGAAGAGGCTCGAGTACTTTATTGTTACAAAATTTCAAGGTTTTATGACGCTCCAGAAAAAATTTACAAGAATTTGTATGCTGCAAACTTTGATAGGTGGAGGACGTACCGTATAGAAGTTAGGGCCATTTGAAGTTTTATCAGTGTTTGATTTGGGACTCAAGGGTAGCATAGCTATGAGCGATAACTAAAATTGACAAGAGGCTCGAGTACTTTATTGTTACAAAATTTCAAGGTTTTATGACGCTCCAATAAAAAGTTACAAGAATTTGTATGCTGCAAACTTTGATAGGTGGAGGTCGTACCGTATAGAAGTTAGGGCCATTTGAAGTTTTATCAGTGTTTGATTTGGGACTCAAGGGTAGCATAGCTTTGAGCGATAACTTAAATTGACAAGAGGCTCGAGTACTTTATTGTTACAAAATTTCAAGGTTTTATGATGCTCCAGAAAAAAGTTACAAGCATTTGTATGTTGCAAACTTTGATAGGTGGAGGACGTACCGTATAGAAGTTAGGGCCATTTGAAGTTTTATCAGTGTTTGATTTTGGACTCAAGGGTAGCATAGCTTTGAGCGATAACTTAAATTGACAAGAGGCTCGAGTTCTTTATTGTTACAAAATTTCAAGGTTTTATGACGCTCCAGTAAAAAGTTACAAGCATTTGTATGTTGCAAACTTTGATAGGTGGAGGACGTACCGTATACAAGTTAGGGCCATTTGTAGTTTTATCAGTGTTTGATTTGGGACTCAAGGGTAGCATAGCTTTGAGCGATAGCTTAAATTGACAAGAGGCTCGAGTACTTTATTGTTACAAAATTTCAAGGTTTTATGACGTTCCAGTAAAAAGTTACAAGCATTTGTATGTTGCAAACGTTGATAGGTGTAGGACGTACCGTATAGAAGTTAGGGCCATTTGAAGTTTTCTCAGTGTTTGATTTGGGACTCAAGGGTAGCATAGCTTTGAGCGATAACTTAAATTGACAAGAGGCTCGAGTACTTTATTGTTACAAAATTTCAAGGTTTTATGACACTCCAGCAAAAAGTTACAAGCATTTGTATGTTGCAAACTTTGATAGGTGGAGGACGTACCGTATAGAAGTTAGGGCCATTTGAAGTTTTATCAGTGTTTGATTTGGGACTCAAGGGTAGCATAGCTTTGAGCGATAGCTTAAATTGATAAAAGGCTCGAGTACGTTATTGTCACAAAATTTCAAGGTTTTATAACGCTCTAGCAAAAAGTTACAAGCATTTGAATGTTGCAAACTTTCATAAGTCTAGGACGCACCGTATTGAAGTTAGGGCCATTTGAAGTTTTATCAGTGTTTGATTTGGGACTCAAGGGTAGCATAGCTTTGAGCGATAGCTTAAATTGATAAGAGGCTCGAGTACTTTATTGTCACAAAATTTCAAGGTTTTATAACGCTCTAGCAAAAAGTTACAAGCATTTGAATGTTGCAAACTTTCATAAGTCTAGGACGCACCGTATTGAAGTTAGGGCCATTTGAAGTTTTATCAGTGTTTGATTTGGGACTCAAGGGTAGCATAGCTTTGAGCGATAGCTTAAATTGATAAAAGGCTCGAGTACGTTATTGTCACAAAATTTCAAGGTTTTATAACGCTCTAGCAAAAAGTTACAAGCATTTGAATGTTGCAAACTTTCATAAGTCTAGGACGCACCGTATTGAAGTTAGGGCCATTTGAAGTTTTATCAGTGTTTGATTTGGGACTCAAGGGTAGCATAGCTTTGAGCGATAGCTTAAATTGATAAGAGGCTCGAGTACTTTATTGTCACAAAATTTCAAGGTTTTATAACGCTCTAGCAAAAAGTTACAAGCATTTGAATGTTGCAAACTTTCATAAGTCTAGGACGCACCGTATTGAAGTTAGGGCCATTTGAAGTTTTATCAGTGTTTGATTTGGGACTCAAGGGTAGCATAGCTTTGAGCGATAGCTTAAATTGATAAGAGGCTCGAGTACTTTATTGTCACAAAATTTCAAGGTTTTATAACGCTCTAGCAAAAAGTTACAAGCATTTGAATGTTGCAAACTTTCATAAGTCTAGGACGCACCGTATAGAAGTTAGGGCCATTTGAAGTTTTATCAGTGTTTGATTTGGGACTCAAGGGTAGCATAGCTTTGAGCGATAGCTAAAATTGACAAGAGGCTCGAGTACTTTATTGTTACAAAATTGCAAGGTTTTATGACGCTCCAGTAAAAAGTTACAAGCATTTGTATGTTGCAAACTTTGATAGGTGTAGGACGTACCGTATAGAAGTTAGGGCCATTTGAAGTTTTCTCAGTGTTTGATTTGGGACTCAAGGGTAGCATAGCTTTGAGCGATAACTTAAATTGACAAGAGCCTCGAGTACTTTATTGTTACAAAATTTCAAGGTTTTATGACACTCCAGCAAAAAGTTACAAGCATTTGTATGTTGCAAACTTTGATAGGTGGAGGACGTACCGTATAGAAGATTGGGCCATTTGAAGTTTTATCAGTGTTTGATTTGGGACTCAAGGCTAGCATAGCTATGAGGTATAGCTTAAATTGACAAGAGACTTGAGTACTTTATTGTTACAAATATTCAAGGTTTTATGACGCTCCAGTAAAACGTTACAAGAATTTGTATGCTGCTCTTTGATAGGTGGAGGACGTACCGTCTAGAAGTTAGGGCCATTTGAAGTTTTATCAGTGTTTGATTTGGGACTCAAGGGTAGCATAGCTTTAAGCGATAGCTTAAATTGACAAGAGGCTCGAGTACTTTATTGTTACAAAATTTCAAGGTTTTATGACGCTCCAGAAAAAATTTACAAGAATTTGTATGCTGCAAACTTTGATAGGTGGAGGACGTACCGTATAGAAGTTAGGGCCATTTGAAGTTTTATCAGTGTTTGATTTGGGACTCAAGGGTAGCATAGCTGTGAGCGATAACTAAAATTGACAAGAGGCTCGAGTACTTTATTGTTACAAAATTTCAAGGTTTTATGACGCTCCAGTAAAAAGTTACAAGAATTTGTATGCTGCAAACTTTGATAGGTGGAGGTCGTACCGTATAGAAGTTAGGGCCATTTGAAGTTTTATCAGTGTTTGATTTGGGACTCAAGGGTAGCATAGCTTTGAGCGATAACTTAAATTGACAAGAGGCTCGAGTACTTTATTGTTACAAAATTTCAAGGTTTTATGATGCTCCAGAAAAAAGTTACAAGCATTTGTATGTTGCAAACTTTGATAGGTGGAGGACGTACCGTATAGAAGTTAGGGCCATTTGAAGTTTTATCAGTGTTTGATTTTGGACTCAAGGGTAGCATAGCTTTGAGCGATAACTTAAAATGACAAGAGGCTCGAGTTCTTTATTGTTACAAAATTTCAAGGTTTTATGACGCTCCAGTAAAAAGTTACAAGCATTTGTATGTTGCAAACTTTGATAGGTGGAGGACGTACCGTATACAAGTTAGGGCCATTTGTAGTTTTATCAGTGTTTGATTTGGGACTCAAGGGTAGTATAGCTTTGAGCGATTGCTTAAATTGACAAGAGGCTCGAGTACTTTATTGTTACAAAATTTCAAGGTTTTATGACGTTCCAGTAAAAAGTTACAAGCATTTGTATGTTGCAAACTTTGATAGGTGTAGGACGTACCGTATAGAAGTTAGGGCCATTTGAATTTTTCTCAGTGTTTGATTTGGGACTCAAGGGTAGCATAGCTTTGAGCGATAGCTTAAATTGATAAGAGGCTCGAGTACTTTATTGTCACAAAATTTCAAGGTTTTATAACGCTCTAGCAAAAAGTTACAAGCATTTGAATGTTGCAAACTTTCATAAGTCTAGGACGCACCGTATTGAAGTTAGGGCCATTTGAAGTTTTATCAGTGTTTGATTTGGGACTCAAGGGTAGCATAGCTTTGAGCGATAGCTTAAATTGATAAGAGGCTCGAGTACTTTATTGTCACAAAATTTCAAGGTTTTATAACGCTCTAGCAAAAAGTTACAAGCATTTGAATGTTGCAAACTTTGATAGGTGGAGGACGTACCGTATACAAGTTAGGGCCATTTGTAGTTTTATCAGTGTTTGATTTGGGACTCATGGGTAGTATAGCTTTGAGCGATAGCTTAAATTGACAAGAGGCTCGAGTACTTTATTGTTACAAAATTTCAAGGTTTTATGACGCTCCAGTAAAAAGTTACAAGCATTTGTATGTTGCAAACTTTGATAGGTGTAGGACGTACCGTATAGAAGTTAGGGCCATTTGAAGTTTTCTCAGTGTTTGATTTGTGACTCAAGGGTAGCATAGCTTTGAGCGATAGCTTAAATTGATAAGAGGCTCGAGTACTTTATTGTCACAAAATTTCAAGGTTTTATAACGCTCTAGCAAAAAGTTACAAGCATTTGAATGTTGCAAACTTTCATAAGTCTAGGACGCACCGTATTGAAGTTAGGGCCATTTGAAGTTTTATCAGTGTTTGATTTGGGACTCAAGGGTAGCATAGCTTTGAGCGATAGCTTAAATTGATAAGAGGCTCGAGTACTTTATTGTCACAAAATTTCAAGGTTTTATAACGCTCTAGCAAAAAGTTACAAGCATTTGAATGTTGCAAACTTTGATAGGTGGAGGACGTACCGTATACAAGTTAGGGCCATTTGTAGTTTTATCAGTGTTTGATTTGGGACTCATGGGTAGTATAGCTTTGAGCGATAGCTTAAATTGACAAGAGCCTCGAGTACTTTATTGTTACAAAATTTCAAGGTTTTATGACGCTCCAGTAAAAAGTTACAAGCATTTGTATGTTGCAAACTTTGATATGTGTAGGACGTACCGTATAGAAGTTAGGGCCATTTGAAGTTTTCTCAGTGTTTGATTTGGGACTCAAGGGTAGCATAGATTTGAGCGATAACTTAAATTGACAAGAGGCTATAGTACTTTATTGTTACAAAATTTCAAGGTTTTATGACGCTCCAGAAAAAAGTTACAAGCATTTGTATGTTGCAAACTTTGATAGGTGTAGGACGTACCGTATAGAAGTTAGGGCCATTTGAAGTTTTATCAGTGTTTGATTTTGGACTCAAGGGTAGCATAGCTTTGAGCGATAACTTAAATTGACAAGAGGCTCGAGTTCTTTATTGTTACAAAATTTCAAGGTTTTATGACGCTCCAGTAAAAAGTTACAAGCATTTGTATGTTGCAAACTTTGATAGGTGGAGGACGTACCGTATACAAGTTAGGGCCATTTGTAGTTTTATCAGTGTTTGATTTGGGACTCAAGGGTAGTATAGCTTTGAGCGATTGCTTAAATTGACAAGAGGCTCGAGTACTTTATTGTTACAAAATTTCAAGGTTTTATGACGTTCCAGTAAAAAGTTACAAGCATTTGTATGTTGCAAACTTTGATAGGTGTAGGACGTACCGTATAGAAGTTAGGGCCATTTGAATTTTTCTCAGTGTTTGATTTGGGACTCAAGCGTAGCATAGCTTTGAGCGATAGCTTAAATTGATAAGAACCTCGAGTACTTTATTGTCACAAAATTTCAAGGTTTTATAACGCTCTAGCAAAAAGTTACAAGCATTTGAATGTTGCAAACTTTCATAAGTCTAGGACGCACCGTATTGAAGTTAGGGCCATTTGAAGTTTTATCAGTGTTTGATTTGGGACTCAAGGGTAGCATAGCTTTGAGCGATAGCTTAAATTGATAAGAGGCTCGAGTACTTTATTGTCACAAAATTTCAAGGTTTTATAACGCTCTAGCAAAAAGTTACAAGCATTTGAATGTTGCAAACTTTGATAGGTGGAGGACGTACCGTATACAAGTTAGGGCCATTTGTAGTTTTATCAGTGTTTGATTTGGGACTCATGGGTAGTATAGCTTTGAGCGATAGCTTAAATTGACAAGAGCCTCGAGTACTTTATTGTTACAAAATTTCAAGGTTTTATGACGCTCCAGTAAAAAGTTACAAGCATTTGTATGTTGCAAACTTTGATATGTGTAGGACGTACCGTATAGAAGTTAGGGCCATTTGAAGTTTTCTCAGTGTTTGATTTGGGACTCAAGGGTAGCATAGATTTGAGCGATAACTTAAATTGACAAGAGGCTATAGTACTTTATTGTTACAAAATTTCAAGGTTTTATGACGCTCCAGAAAAAAGTTACAAGCATTTGTATGTTGCAAACTTTGATAGGTGTAGGACGTACCGTATAGAAGTTAGGGCCATTTGAAGTTTTATCCGTGTTTGATTTGGGACTCAAGGGTAGCATAGCTTTGAGCGACAGCTTAAATTGATAAGAGGCTCGAGTACTTTATTGTCAAAAAATTTCAAGGTTTTATAACGCTCTAGCAAAAAGTTACAAGCATTTGAATGTTGCAAACTTTCATAAGTCTAGGACGCACCGTATAGATGTTAGGGCCATTTGAAGTTTTCTCAGTGTTTGATTTGGGACTCAAGGGTAGCATAGCTTTGAGCGATAACTTAAATTGACAAGAGGCTCGAGTACTTTATTGTTACAAAATTTCAAGGTTTTATGACGCTCCAGAAAAAATTTACAAGAATTTGTATGCTGCAAACTTTGATAGGTGGAGGACGTACCGTATAGAAGTTAGGGCCATTTGAAGTTTTATCAGTGTTTGATTTGGGACTCAAGGGTAGCATAGCTGTGAGCGATAACTAAAATTGACAAGAGGCTCGAGTACTTTATTGTTACAAAATTTCAAGGTTTTATGACGCTCCAGTAAAAAGTTACAAGAATTTGTATGCTGCAAACTTTGATAGGTGGAGGTCGTACCGTATAGAAGTTAGGGCCATTTGAAGTTTTATCAGTGTTTGATTTGGGACTCAAGGGTAGCATAGCTTTGAGCGATAACTTAAATTGACAAGAGGCTCGAGTACTTTATTGTTACAAAATTTCAAGGTTTTATGATGCTCCAGAAAAAAGTTACAAGCATTTGTATGTTGCAAACTTTGATAGGTGGAGGACGTACCGTATAGAAGTTAGGGCCATTTGAAGTTTTATCAGTGTTTGATTTTGGACTCAAGGGTAGCATAGCTTTGAGCGATAACTTAAATTGACAAGAGGCTCGAGTTCTTTATTGTTACAAAATTTCAAGGTTTTATGACGCTCCAGTAAAAAGTTACAAGCATTTCTATGTTGCAAACTTTGATAGGTGGAGGACGTACCGTATACAAGTTAGGGCCATTTGTAGTTTTATCAGTGTTTGATTTGGGACTCAAGGGTAGTATAGCTTTGAGCGATTGCTTAAATTGACAAGAGGCTCGAGTACTTTATTGTTACAAAATTTCAAGGTTTTAAGACGTTCCAGTAAAAAGTTACAAGCATTTGTATGTTGCAAACTTTGATAGGTGTAGGACGTACCGTATAGAAGTTAGGGCCATTTGAATTTTTCTCAGTGTTTGATTTGGGACTCAAGGGTAGCATAGCTTTGAGCGATAGCTTAAATTGATAAGAGGCTCGAGTACTTTATTGTCACAAAATTTCAAGGTTTTATAACGCTCTAGCAAAAAGTTACAAGCATTTGAATGTTGCAAACTTTCATAAGTCTAGGACGCACCGTATTGAAGTTAGGGCCATTTGAAGTTTTATCAGTGTTTGATTTTGGACTCAAGGGTAGCATAGCTTTGAGCGATAGCTTAAATTGATAAGAGGCTCGAGTACTTTATTGTCACAAAATTTCAAGGTTTTATAACGCTCTAGCAAAAAGTTACAAGCATTTGAATGTTGCAAACTTTGATAGGTGGAGGACGTACCGTATACAAGTTAGGGCCATTTGTAGTTTTATCAGTGTTTGATTTGGGACTCATGGGTAGTATAGCTTTGAGCGATAGCTTAAATTGACAAGAGGCTCGAGTACTTTATTGTTACAAAATTTCAAGGTTTTATGACGCTCCAGTAAAAAGTTACAAGCATTTGTATGTTGCAAACTTTGATAGGTGTAGGACGTACCGTATAGAAGTTAGGGCCATTTGAAGTTTTCTCAGTGTTTGATTTGTGACTCAAGGGTAGGATAGCTTTGAGCGATAACTTAAATTGACAAGAGCCTCGAGTACTTTATTGTTACAAAATTTCAAGGTTTTATGACACTCCAGCAAAAAGTTACAAGCATTTGTATGTTGCAAACTTTGATAGGTGGAGGACGTACCGTATAGAAGATAGGGCCATTTGAAGTTTTATCAGTGTTTGATTTGGGACTCAAGGGTAGCATAGCTTTGAGCGATAGCTTAAATTGATAAGAGGCTCGAGTACTTTATTGTCACAAAGTTTCAAGGTTTTATAACGCTCTAGCAAAAAGTTACAAGCATTTGAATGTTGCAAACTTTCATAAGTCTAGGACGCACCGTATTGAAGTTAGGGCCATTTGAAGTTTTATCAGTGTTTGATTTGGGACTCAAGGGTAGCATAGCTTTGAGCGATAACTTAAATTGACAAGAGGCTCGAGTACTTTATTGTTACAAAATTTAAAGCTTCTATGACGCTCCAGTAAAAAGTTAAAAGCATTTGATTGTTGCAAAATTTGATAGGTGTCGGACGCACCGTATAGAAGTTAGGGCCATTTGAAGTTTTATCAGTGTTTGATTTGGGACTCAAGGCTAGCATAGCTATGAGGTATAGCTTAAATTGACAAGAGACTTGAGTACTTTATTGTTACAAATATTCAAGGTTTTATGACGCTCCAGTAAAACGTTACAAGAATTTGTATGCTGCTCTTTGATAGGTGGAGGACGTACCGTCTAGAAGTTAGGGCCATTTGAAGTTTTATCAGTGTTTGATTTGGGACTCAAGGGTAGCATAGCTTTAAGCGATAGCTTAAATTGACAAGAGGCTCGAGTACTTTATTGTTACAAAATTTCAAGGTTTTATGACGCTCCAGTAAAAAGTTACAAGCATTTGTATGTTGCAAACTTTGATAGGTGGAGGACGTACCGTATAGAATTTAGGGCCATTTGAAGTTTTATGAGTGTTTGATTTGGGACTCAAGCGTGGTGTAGCTTTGAGCGATAGCTTAAATTGACAAGAGGCTCGAGTACTTTATTGTTACAAAATTTCAAGGTTTTATGACGCTCCAGTAAAAAGTTACAAGCATTGTATGTTGCAAACTTTGATATGTGTAGGACGTACCGTATAGAAGTTAGGGCCATTTGAAGTTTTCTCAGTGTTTTATTTGGGACTCAAGGGTAGCATAGTTTTGAGCGATAACTTAAATTGACAAGAGGCTATAGTACTTTATTGTTACAAAATTTCAAGGTTTTATGACGCTCCAGAAAAAAGTTACAAGCCTTTGTATGTTGCAAACTTTGATTGGTGTAGGACGTACCGTATAGAAGTTAG
Source organism: Clusia tigrina (assembly GCA_920105625.2). Classification (NCBI taxonomy): domain Eukaryota; kingdom Metazoa; phylum Arthropoda; class Insecta; order Diptera; family Clusiidae; genus Clusia; species Clusia tigrina. The sequence continues at coordinate 69,994,791 of OV050032.1, forward strand.
GGCCATTTGAAGTTTTATCCGTGTTTGATTTGGGACTCAAGGGTAGCATAGCTTTGAGCGACAGCTTAAATTGATAAGAGGCTCGAGTACTTTATTGTCAAAAAATTTCAAGGTTTTATAACGCTCTAGCAAAAAGTTACAAGCATTTGAATGTTGCAAACTTTCATAAGTCTAGGACGCACCGTATTGAAGTTAGGGCCATTTGAAGTTTTATCAGTGTTTGATTTGGGACTCAAGGGTAGCATAGCTTTGAGCGATAACTTAAATTGACAAGAGGCTCGAGTACTTTATTGTTACAAAATTTAAAGATTCTACGACGCTCCAGTAAAAAGTTAAAAGCATTTGATTGTTGCAAAATTTGATAGGTGTAGGACGCACCGTATAGAAATTAGGGCCATTTGAAGTTTTATCAGTGTTTGATTTGGGACTCAAGGGTAGCATAGCTATGAGGTATATCTTAAATTGACAAGAGGCTTGAGTACTTTATTGTTACAAATATTCAAGGTTTTATGACGCTCTAGTAAAACGTTACAAGAATGTGTATGCTGCTCTTTGATAGGTGTCGGACGCACCGTCTAGAAGTTAGGGCCATTTGAAGTTTTATCAGTGTTTGATTTGGGACTCAAGGGTAGCATAGCTTTGAGCGATAGCTTAAATTGACAAGAGGCTCGAGTACTTTATTGTTACAAAATTTCAAGTTTTTATGACGCTGCAGTAAAAAGTTACAAGAATTTGTATGTTGCAAACTTTGATAGGTGGAGGACGTACCGTATAGAATTTAGGGCTATTTGAAGTTTTCTCAGTGTTTGATTTGGGACTCAAGCTTAGTATAGATTTGAGCGATAACTTAAATTGATAAGAGGCTCGAGTACTTTATTGTTACAAAATTTAAAGATTCTATGACGCTCCAGTAAAAAGTTTAAAGCATTTGATTGTTGCAAAATTTGATAGGTGTCGGACGCACCGTATAGAAGTTAGGGCCATTTGAAGTTTTATCAGTGTTTGATTTGGGACTCAAGGCTAGCATAGCTATGAGGTATAGCTTAAATTGACAAGAGGCTTGAGTACTTTATTGTTACAAATATTCAAGGTTTTATGACGCTCCAGTAAAACGTTACAAGAATTTGTATGCTGCTCTTTGATAGGTGGAGGACGTACCGTCTAGAAGTTAGGGCCATTTGAAGTTTTATCAGTGTTTGATTTGGGACTCAAGGTTAGCATAGCTTTGAGCGATAGCTTAAATTGACAAGAGGCTCGAGTACTTTATTGTTACAAAATTGCAAGGTTTTATGACGCTCCAGTAAAAAGTTACAAGCATTTGTATGTTGCAAACTTTGATAGTTGGAGGACGTACCGTATAGAATTTAGGGCCATTTGAAGTTTTATGAGTGTTTGATTTGGGACTCAAGCGTGGTATAGCTTTGAGCGATAGCTTAAATTGACAAGAGGCTCGAGTACTTTATTGTTACAAAATTTCAAGGTTTTATGACGCTCCAGTAAAAAGTTACAAGCATTTGTATGTTGCAAACTTTGATATGTGTAGGACGTACCGTATAGAAGTTAGGGCCATTTGAAGTTTTATCAGTGTTTGATTTTGGACTCAAGGGTAGCATAGCTTTGAGCGATAACTTAAATTGACAAGAGGCTCGAGTTCTTTATTGTTACAAAATTTCAAGGTTTTATGACGCTCCAATAAAAAGTTACAAGCATTTGTATGTTGCAAACTTTGATATTTGGAGGACGTACCGTATACAAGTTAGGGCCATTTGTAGTTTTATCAGTGTTTGATTTGGGACTCAAGGGTAGTATAGCTTTGAGCGATTGCTTAAATTGACAAGAGGCTCGAGTACTTTATTGTTACAAAATTTCAAGGTTTTATGACGTTCCAGTAAAAAGTTACAAGCATTTGTATGTTGCAAACTTTGATAGGTGTAGGACGTACCGTATAGAAGTTAGGGCCATTTGAATTTTTCTCAGTGTTTGATTTGGGACTCAAGGGTAGCATAGCTTTGAGCGATAGCTTAAATTGATAAGAGGCTCGAGTACTTTATTGTCACAAAATTTCAAGGTTTTATAACGCTCTAGCAAAAAGTTACAAGCATTTGAATGTTGCAAACTTTCATAAGTCTAGGACGCACCGTATTGAAGTTAGGGCCATTTGTAGTTTTATCAGTGTTTGATTTGGGACTCATGGGTAGTATAGCTTTGAGCGATAGCTTAAATTGACAAGAGGCTCGAGTACTTTATTGTTACAAAATTTCAAGGTTTTATGACGCTCCAGTAAAAAGTTACAAGCATTTGTATGTTGCAAACTTTGATAGGTGTAGGACGTACCGTATAGAAGTTAGGGCCATTTGAAGTTTTCTCAGTGTTTGATTTGTGACTCAAGGGTAGCATAGCTTTGAGCGATAACTTAAATTGACAAGAGCCTCGAGTACTTTATTGTTACAAAATTTCAAGGTTTTATGACACTCCAGCAAAAAGTTACAAGCATTTGTATGTTGCAAACTTTGATAGGTGGAGGACGTACCGTATAGAAGATAGGGCCATTTGAAGTTTTATCAGTGTTTGATTTGGGACTCAAGGGTAGCATAGCTTTGAGCGATAGCTTAAATTGACAAGAGGCTCGAGTACTTTATTGTCACAAAATTTCAAGGTTTTATAACGCTCTAGCAAAAAGTTACAAGCATTTGAATGTTGCAAACTTTCATAAGTCTAGGACGCACCGTATTGAAGTTAGGGCCATTTGAAGTTTTATCAGTGTTTGATTTGGGACTCAAGGGTAGCATAGCTTTGAGCGATAACTTAAATTGACAAGAGGCTCGAGTTCTTTATTGTTACAAAATTTAAAGCTTCTATGACGCTCCAGTAAAAAGTTAAAAGCATTTGATTGTTGCAAAATTTGATAGGTGTCGGACGCACCGTATAGAAGTTAGGGCCATTTGAAGTTTTATCAGTGTTTGATTTGGGACTCAAGGCTAGCATAGCTATGAGGTATAGCTTAAATTGACAAGAGACTTGAGTACTTTATTGTTACAAATATTCAAGGTTTTATGACGCTCCAGTAAAACGTTACAAGAATTTGTATGCTGCTCTTTGATAGGTGGAGGACGTACCGTCTAGAAGTTAGGGCCATTTGAAGTTTTATCAGTGTTTGATTTGGGACTCAAGGGTAGCATAGCTTTAAGCGATAGCTTAAATTGACAAGAGGCTCGAGTACTTTATTGTTACAAAATTTCAAGGTTTTATGACGCTCCAGTAAAAAGTTACAAGCATTTGTATGTTGCAAACTTTGATAGGTGGAGGACGTACCGTATAGAATTTAGGGCCATTTGAAGTTTTATGAGTGTTTGATTTGGGACTCAAGCGTGGTGTAGCTTTGAGCGATAGCTTAAATTGACAAGAGGCTCGAGTACTTTATTGTTACAAAATTTCAAGGTTTTATGACGCTCCAGTAAAAAGTTACAAGCATTGTATGTTGCAAACTTTGATATGTGTAGGACGTACCGTATAGAAGTTAGGGCCATTTGAAGTTTTCTCAGTGTTTGATTTGGGACTCAAGGGTAGCATAGTTTTGAGCGATAACTTAAATTGACAAGAGGCTATAGTACTTTATTGTTACAAAATTTCAAGGTTTTATGACGCTCCAGTAAAAAGTTACAAGCATTGTATGTTGCAAACTTTGATATGTGTAGGACGTACCGTCTAGAAGTTAGGGCCATTTGAAGTTTTATCAGTGTTTGATTTGGGACTCAAGGGTAGCATAGCTTTGGGCGATAGCTTAAATTGACAAGAGGCTCGAGTACTTTATTGTTACAAAATTTCAAGTTTTTATGACGCTGCAGTAAAAAGTTACAAGCATTTGTATGTTGCAAACTTTGATAGGTGGAGGACGTACTGTATAGAATTTAGGGCTATTTGAAGTTTTATCAGTGTTTGATTTGGGACTCAAGCTTAGTATAGCTTTGAGCGATAACTTAAATTGATAAGAGGCTCGAGTACTTTATTGTTACAAAATTTATAGATTCTATGACGCTCCAGTAAAAAGTTTAAAGCATTTGATTGTTGCAAAATTTGATAGGTGTAGGACGCACCGTATAGAAGTTAGGGCCATTTGAAGTTTTATCAGTGTTTGATTTGGGACTCAAGGGTAGCATAGCTATGAGGTATAGTTTAAATTGGCAAGAGGCTTGAGTACTTTATTGTTACAAATATTCAAGGTTTTATGACGCTCTAGTAAAACGTTACAAGAATTTGTATGCTGCTCTTTGATAGGTGGAGGACGTACCGTCTAGAAGTTAGGGCCATTTGAAGTTTTATCAGTGTTTCATTTGGGACTCAAGGCTAGCATAGCTTTGAGCGATAGCTTAAATTGACAAGAGGCTCGAGTACTTTATTGTTACAAAATTTCAAGGTTTTATGACGCTCCAGTAAAAAGTTACAAGCATTTGTATGTTGCAAACTTTGATAGTGGGGGACGTACCGTATAGAATTTAGGGCCATTTGAAGTTTTATCAGTGTTTGATTTGGGACTCAAGCTTAGTATAGCTTTGAGCGATAGCTTAAATTGACAAGAGGTTCGAGTACTTTATTGTTACAAAATTTCAAGGTTTTATGACGCTCCAGTAAAAAGTTACAAGCATTTGTATGTTGCAAAGTTTGATAGGTGTAGGACGTACCGTATAGAAGTTAGGGCCATTTGAAGTTTTTTCAGTGTTTGATTTGGGACTCAAGGGTAGCATAGCTTTGAGCGATAACTTAAATTGACAAGAGGCTCGAGTACTTTATTGTTACAGAATTTCAAGGTTTTATGACGCTCCAGAAAAAAGTTACAAGCATTTGTATGTTGCAAACTTTGATAGGTGTAGGACGTTCCGTATAGAAGTTAGGGCCATTTGAAGTTTTATCAGTGTTTGATTTGGGACTCAAGGTTAGCATAGCTTTGAGCGATAGCTTAAATTGATAAGAGGCTCGAGTACTTTATTGTCACAAAATTTCAAGGTTTTATGACGCTCTAGCAAAAAGGTACAAGCATTTGAATGTTGCAAACTTTCATAAGTCTAGGACGCACCGTATTGAAGTTAGGGCCATTTGAAGTTTTATCAGTGTTTGATTTGGGACTCAAGGGTAGCATAGCTTTGAGCGATAACTTAAATTGACAAGAGGCTCGAGTACTTTATTGTTACAAAATTTAAAGATTCTACGACGCTCCAGTAAAAAGTTAAAAGCATTTGATTGTTGCAAAATTTGATAGGTGTAGGACGCACCGTATTGAAGTTAGGGCCATTTGAAGTTTTATCAGTGTTTGATTTGGGACTCAAGGGTAGCATAGCTATGAGGTATAGCTTAAATTGGCAAGAGGCTTGAGTACTTTATTGTTACAAATATTCAAGGTTTTATGACGCTCTAGTAAAACGTTACAAGAATTTGTATGCTGCTCTTTGATAGGTGGAGGACGTACCGTCTAGAAGTTAGGGCCATTTGAAGTTTCATCAGTGTTTGATTTGGGACTCAAGGCTAGCATAGCTTTGAGCGATAGCTTAAATTGGCAAGAGGCTCGAGTACTTTATTGTTACAAAATTTCAAGGTTTTATGACGCTCCAGTAAAAAGTTACAAGCATTTGTATGTTGCAAACTTTGATAGTGGGGGACGTACCGTATAGAATTTAGGGCCATTTGAAGTTTTATCAGTGTTTGATTTGGGACTCAAGCTTAGTATAGCTTTGAGCGATAGCTTAAATTGACAAGAGTTTCGAGTACTTTATTGTTACAAAATTTCAAGGTTTTATGACGCTCCAGTAAAAAGTTACAAGCATTTGTATGTTGCAACCTTTGATAGGTGTAGGACGTACCGTATAGAAGTTAGGGCCATTTGAAGTTTTTTCAGTGTTTGATTTGGGACTCAAGGGTAGCATAGCTTTGAGCGATAACTTAAATTGACAAGAGGCTCGAGTACTTTATTGTTACAAAATTTCAAGGTTTTATGACGCTCCAGAAAAAAGTTACAAGCATTTGTATGTTGCAAACTTTGATAGGTGTAGGACGTACCGTATAGAAGTTAGGGCTATTTGAAGTTTTTTCAGTGTTTGATTTGGGACTCAAGGGTAGCATAGCTTTGAGCGATAACTTAAATTGACAGGAGGCTCGAGTACTTTATTGTTACAAAATTTAAAGATTTTATGACGCTCCAATAAAAGTTAAAAGCATTTGATTGTTGCAAAATTTTATAGGTGTAGGACGCACCGTATAGAAGTTAGGGCCATTTGAAGTTTTATCAGTGTTTGATTTGGGACTCAAGGGTAGCATAGCTATGAGGTATAGCTTAAATTGACAAGAGGCTTGAGTACTTTATTGTTACAAAATTTCAAGGTTTTATGACGCTCCAGCAAAAAGTTACAAGCATTGGTATGTTGCAAACTTTGATAGGTGTAGGACGTACCGTATAGAAGTTAAGGTCATTTGAAGTTTTATCAGTGTTTGATTTTGGACTCAAGGGTAGCATAGCTTTGAGCGATAACCTAAATTGTCAAGAGGCTCGAGTACTTTATTGTTACAAAATTTAAAGGTCTTATGACTCTCCAGTAAAAAGTTACAAGAATTTGTATGCTGCAAACTTTGATAGGTGGAGGATGTACCGTATAGAAGTTAGTGCCATTTGAAGTTTTATCAGTGTTTGATTTGGGACTCAAGGGTAGCATAGCTTTGAGCGATAGCTTAAATTGACAAGAGGCTCGAGTACTTTATTGTTACAAAATTTCAAGGTTTTATGACGCTCCAGTAAAAAGTTACAAGCATTTGTATGTTGCAAACTTTGATAAGTGGAGGACGTACCGTATAGAAGTTAGGGCCATTTGAAGTTTTATCAGTGTTTGATTTGGGACTCAAGAGTAGCATAGCTTTGAGCGATAGCTTAAATTGACAAGAGGCTCGAGTACTTTATTGTTACAAAATTTCAAGGATTTATGACGCTCCAGTAAAAAGTTACAAGCATTTGTATGTTGCAAACTTTGATAGGTGTAGGACGTACCGTATAGAAGTCAGGGCCATTTGAAGTTTTCTCAGTGTTTGATTTGGGACTCAAGGGTAGCATAGCTTTGAGCGATAACTTAAATTGACAAGAGGCTCGAGTACTTTATTGTTACAAAATTTAAAGATTTTATGACGCTCCAGTAAAAAGTTAAAAGCATTTGATTGTTGCAAAATTTGATAGGTGTAGGACGCACCGCATAGAAGTTAGGGCCATTTGAAGTTTTATCAGTGTTTGATTTGGGACTCAAGGGTAGCTTAGCTATGAGGTATAGCTTAAATTGACAAGAGGCTTGAGTACTTTATTGTTACAAAATTTCAAGGTTTTATAACGCTCCAGTAAAAATTTACAAGCATTTGTATGTTGCAAACTTTGATAGGTGTAGGACGTACCGTACAGAAGTTAGGGCCATTTGAAGCTTTATCAGTGTTTGATTTGGGACTCAAGGGTAGCATAGTTTTGAGCGATAGCTTAAATTGACAAGGGGCTCGAGTACTTTATTGTTACAAAATTTCAAGGTTTTATGACGTTCCAGTAAAAAGTTACAGGAATTTGTATGTTGCAAATTTTGATAGGTGTAGGACGTACCGTATAGAAGTTAGGGTCATTTGAAGTTTTATCAGTGTTTGATTTTGGACTCAAGGGTAGCATAGCTTGGAGCGATAGCTTAAATTGTCAAGAGGCTCGAGTACTTTATTGTTACAAAATTTCAAGGTTTTATGACGCTCCAGTAAAAAGTTACAAGCATTTGTATGTTGCAAACTTTGATAGGTGTAGGACGTACCGTATAGAAGTTAGAGCCATTTGAAGTTTTCTCAGTGTTTGATTTGGGACTCAAGGGTAGCATAGCTTTGAGCGATAGCTTAAATTGACAAGGGGCTCGAGTACTTTATTGTTACAAAATTTCAAGGTTTTGTTACACTCCAGCAAAAAGTTACAAGCATTTGTATGTTGCAAACTTTGATAGGTGTAGGACGTACCGTATCTAAGTTAGGGCCATTTGAAGTTTTATCAGTGTTTGATTTGGGACTCAAGGGTAGCATAGCTTTGAGCGATAGCTTAAATTGATAAGAGGCTCGAGTACTTTATTGTCACAAAATTTCAAGGTTTTATGACGCTCTAGCAAAAAGTTACAAGCATTTGAATATTGCAAACTTTCATAAGTCTAGGAGGCACCGTATTGAAGTTAGGGCCATTTGAAGTTTTATCAGAGTTTGATTTGGGACTCAAGGGTAGCATAGCTTTGAGCGATAACTTAAATTGACAAGAGGCTCGAGTACTTTATTGTTACAAAATTTAAAGATTCTATGACGCTAAAGTAAAAAGTTAAAAGCATTTGATTGTTGCAAAATTTGATAGGTGTCGGACGTACCGTATAGAAGTTAGGGCCATTTGAAGTTTTATCAGTGTTTGATTTGGGACTCAAGGGTAGCATAGCTATGAGGTATAGCTTAAATTGACAAGAGGCTTGAGTACTTTATTGTTACAATATTCAAGGTTTTTTGACGCTCCAGTAAAACGTTACAAGAATTTGTATGCTGCTCTTTGATAGGTGGAGGACGTACCGTCTAGAAGTTAGGGCCATTTGAAGTTTTATCAGTGTTTGATTTGGGACTCAAGGATAGCATAGCTTTGAGCGATAGCTTAAATTGACAAGAGGCTCGAGTACTTTATTGTTACAAAATTTCAAGGTTTTATGACGCTCCAGTAAAAAGTTACAAGCATGTATGTTGCAAACTTTGATAGGTGGAGGACGTACCGTATAGAATTTAGGGCCATTTGAAGTTTTATGAGTGTTTGATTTGGGACTCAGGCGTGGTATAGCTTAAATTGACAGGAGGCTCGAGTACTTTATTGTTACAAAATTTAAAGATTTTATGACGCTCCAATAAAAGTTAAAAGCATTTGATTGTTGCAAAATTTTATAGGTGTAGGACGCACCGTATAGAAGTTAGGGCCATTTGAAGTTTTATCAGTGTTTGATTTGGGACTCAAGGGTAGCATAGCTATGAGGTATAGCTTAAATTGACAAGAGGCTTGAGTACTTTATTGTTACAAAATTTCAAGGTTTTATGACGCTCCAGCAAAAAGTTACAAGCATTGGTATGTTGCAAACTTTGATAGGTGTAGGACGTACCGTATAGAAGTTAAGGTCATTTGAAGTTTTATCAGTGTTTGATTTTGGACTCAAGGGTAGCATAGCTTTGAGCGATAACCTAAATTGTCAAGAGGCTCGAGTACTTTATTGTTACAAAATTTAAAGGTCTTATGACTCTCCAGTAAAAAGTTACAAGAATTTGTATGCTGCAAACTTTGATAGGTGGAGGATGTACCGTATAGAAGTTAGTGCCATTTGAAGTTTTATCAGTGTTTGATTTGGGACTCAAGGGTAGCATAGCTTTGAGCGATAGCTTCAATTGACAAGAGGCTCGAGTACTTTATTGTTACAAAATTTCAAGGTTTTATGACGCTCCAGTAAAAAGTTACAAGCATTTGTATGTTGCAAACTTTGATAAGTGGAGGATGTACCGTATAGAAGTTAGGGCCATTTGAAGTTTTATCAGTGTTTGATTTGGGACTCAAGAGTAGCATAGCTTTGAGCGATAGCTTAAATTGACAAGAGGCTCGAGTACTTTATTGTTACAAAATTTCAAGGATTTATGACGCTCCAGTAAAAAGTTACAAGCATTTGTATGTTGCAAACTTTGATAGGTGTAGGACGTACCGTATAGAAGTCAGGGCCATTTGAAGTTTTCTCAGTGTTTGATTTGGGACTCAAGGGTAGCATAGCTTTGAGCGATAACTTAAATTGACAAGAGGCTCGAGTACTTTATTGTTACAAAATTTAAAGATTTTATGACGCTCCAGTAAAAAGTTAAAAGCATTTGATTGTTGCAAAATTTGATAGGTGTAGGACGCACCGCATAGAAGTTAGGGCCATTTGAAGTTTTATCAGTGTTTGATTTGGGACTCAAGGGTAGCTTAGCTATGAGGTATAGCTTAAATTGACAAGAGGCTTGAGTACTTTATTGTTACAAAATTTCAAGGTTTTATAACGCTCCAGTAAAAATTTACAAGCATTTGTATGTTGCAAACTTTGATAGGTGTAGGACGTACCGTACAGAAGTTAGGGCCATTTGAAGTTTTATCAGTGTTTGATTTGGGACTCAAGGGTAGCATAGCTTTGAGCGATAGCTTAAATTGACAAGGGGCTCGAGTACTTTATTGTTACAAAATTTCAAGGTTTTATGACGTTCCAGTAAAAAGTTACAGGAATTTGTATGTTGCAAATTTTGATAGGTGTAGGACGTACCGTATAGAAGTTAGGGTCATTTGAAGTTTTATCAGTGTTTGATTTTGGACTCAAGGGTAGCATAGCTTGGAGCGATAGCTTAAATTGTCAAGAGGCTCGAGTACTTTATTGTTACAAAATTTCAAGGTTTTATGACGCTCCAGTAAAAAGTTACAAGCATTTGTATGTTGCAAACTTTGATAGGTGTAGGACGTACCGTATAGAAGTTAGAGCCATTTGAAGTTTTCTCAGTGTTTGATTTGGGACTCAAGGGTAGCATAGCTTTGAGCGATAGCTTAAATTGACAAGGGGCTCGAGTACTTTATTGTTACAAAATTTCAAGGTTTTGTTACACTCCAGCAAAAAGTTACAAGCATTTGTATGTTGCAAACTTTGATAGGTGTAGGACGTACCGTATAGAAGTTAGGGCCATTTGAAGTTTTATCAGTGTTTGATTTGGGACTCAAGGGTAGCATAGCTTTGAGCGATAGCTTAAATTGATAAGAGGCTCGAGTACTTTATTGTCACAAAATTTCAAGGTTTTATGACGCTCTAGCAAAAAGTTACAAGCATTTGAATATTGCAAACTTTCATAAGTCTAGGAGGCACCGTATTGAAGTTAGGGCCATTTGAAGTTTTATCAGAGTTTGATTTGGGACTCAAGGGTAGCATAGCTTTGAGCGATAACTTAAATTGACAAGAGGCTCGAGTACTTTATTGTTACAAAATTTAAAGATTCTATGACGCTAAAGTAAAAAGTTAAAAGCATTTGATTGTTGCAAAATTTGATAGGTGTCGGACGTACCGTATAGAAGTTAGGGCCATTTGAAGTTTTATCAGTGTTTGATTTGGGACTCAAGGGTAGCATAGCTATGAGGTATAGCTTAAATTGACAAGAGGCTTGAGTACTTTATTGTTACAATATTCAAGGTTTTTTGACGCTCCAGTAAAACGTTACAAGAATTTGTATGCTGCTCTTTGATAGGTGGAGGACGTACCGTCTAGAAGTTAGGGCCATTTGAAGTTTTATCAGTGTTTGATTTGGGACTCAAGGATAGCATAGCTTTGAGCGATAGCTTAAATTGACAAGAGGCTCGAGTACTTAATTGTTACAAAATTTCAAGGTTTTATGACGCTCCAGTAAAAAGTTACAAGCATGTATGTTGCAAACTTTGATAGGTGGAGGACGTACCGTATAGAATTTAGGGCCATTTGAAGTTTTATGAGTGTTTGATTTGGGACTCAGGCGTGGTATAGCTTAAATTGACAAGAGGCTCGAGTACTTTATTGTTACAAAATTTCAAGGTTTTATGACGCTCCAGTAAAAAGTTACAAGCATTTGTATGTTGCAAACTTTGATAGGTGTAGGACGTACCGTATAGAAGTTAGGGCCATTTGAAGTTTTCTCAGTGTTTGATTTGGGACTCAAGGGTAGCATAGCTTTGAGCGATAACTTAAATTGACAAGAGGCTCGAGTACTTTATTGTTACAAAATTACAAGGTTTTATGACGCTCCAGAAAAAAGTTACAAGCATTTGTATATTGCAAACTTTGATAGGTGTAGGACGTACCATATAGAAGTTAGGGCCATTTGAAGTTTTATCCGTGTTTAATTTGGGACTCAAGGGTAGCATAGCTTTGAGCGACAGCTTAAATTGATAAAAGGCTCGAGTACTTTATTGTCACAAAATTTCAAGGTTTTATAACGCTCTAGCAAAAAGTTACAAGCATTTGAATGTTGCAAACTTTCATAAGTCTAGGACGCACCGTATTGAAGTTAGGGCCATTTGAAGTTTTATCAGTGTTTGATTTGGGACTCAAGGGTAGCATAGCTTTGAGCGATAACTTAAATTGACAAGAGGCTCGAGTACTTTATTGTTACAAAATTTAAAGATTCTACGACGCTCCAGTTAAAAGTTAAAAGCATTTGATTGTTGCAAAATTTGATAGGTGTAGGACGCACCGTATAGAAGTTAGGGCCATTTGAAGTTTTATCAGTGTTTGATTTGGGACTCAAGGGTAGCATAGCTATGAGGTATAGCTTAAATTGACAAGAGGCTTGAGTACTTTATTGTTACAAATATTCAAGGTTTTATGACGCTCTAGTAAAACGTTACAAGAATTTGTATGCTGCTCTTTGATAGGTGGGGAACGTACCGTCTAGAAGTTAGGGCCATTTGAAGTTTTATCAGTGTTTGATTTGGGACTCAAGGGTAGCATAGCTTTGAGCGATAGCTTAAATTGACAAGAGGCTCGAGTACTTTATTGTTACAAAATTTCAAGGTTTTATGACGCTCCAGTAAAAAGTTACAAGCATTTGTATGTTGCAAACTTTGATAGGTGGAGGACGTACCGTATAGAATTTAGGGCCATTTGAAGTTTTATCAGTGTTAGATTTGGGACTCAAGCTTAGTATAGCTTTGAGCGATGGCTTAAATTGACAAGAGGTTCGAGTACTTTATTGTTACAAAATTTCAAGGTTTTATGACGCTCCAGTAAAAAGTTACAAGCATTTGTATGTTGCAAACTTTGATAGGTGTAGGACGTACCGTATAGAAGTTAGGGCCATTTGAAGTTTTCTCAGTATTTGATTTGGGACTCAAGGGTAGCTTAGCTATGAGGTATAGCTTAAATTGGCAAGAGGCTTGAGTACTTTATTGTTACAAAATTTCAAGGTTTTATGACGCTCCAGTAAAAAGTTACAAGCATTTGTATGTTGCAAACTTTGATAGGTGTAGGACGTACCGTATAGAAGTTAGGGCCATTTGAAGTTTTATCAGTGTTTGATTTGGGACTCAAGGGTAGCATAGCTTTGAGCGATAGCTTAAATTGACAAGGGGCTCGAGTACTTTATTGTTACAAAATTTCCAGGTTTTATGACGCTCCAGTAAAAAGTTACAAGCATTTGTATGTTGCAAACTTTGATAGGTGTAGGATGTACCATATAGAAGTTAGGGCCATTTGAAATTTTATCAGTGTTTGATTTGGGACTCAAGGGTAGCATAGCTTTGAGCAATAACTTAAATTGACAAGAGGCTCGAGTACTTTATTGTTACAAAATTTCAAGGTTTTATGACGCTCCAGAAGAAAGTTACAGGAATTTGTATGTTGCAAATTTTGATAGGTGTAGGACGTACCGTATAGAAGTTAGGGTCATTTGAAGTTTTATCAGTGTTTGATTTTGGACTCAAGGGTAGCATAGCTTGGAGCGATAGCTTAAATTGTCAAGAGGCTCGAGTACTTTATTGTTACAAAATTTCCAGGTTTTATGACGCTCCAGTAAAAAGTTACAAGCATTTGTATGTTGCAAACTTTGATAGGTGTAGGACGTACCGTATAGAAGTTAGGGCCATTTGAAGTTTTATCAGTGTTTGATTTGGGACTCAAGGGTAGCATAGCTTTGAGCGATAGCTTAATATGACAAGGGGCTCGAGTACTTTATTGTTACAAAATTTCAAAGTTTTATGACGCTCCAGTAAAAAGTTACAAGAATTTGTATGCTGCAAACTTTGATAGGTGTAGGACGTACCGTATAGAAGTTAGGGCCATTTGAAGTTTTCTCAGTGTTTGATTTGGGACTCAAGGGTAGCATAGCTTTGAGCTATAACTTAAACTGACAAGAGGCTCGAGTACTTTATTGTTACAAAATTTCAAGGTTTTGTAACACTCCAGCAAAAAGTTACAAGCATTTGTATGTTACAAACTTTGATAGGTGTAGGACGTACCGTATAGAAGTTAGGGCCATTTGAAGTTTTTTCAGTGTTTGATTTGGGACTCAAGGGTAGCATAGCTTTGAGCAATAGCTTAAATTGATAAGAGGCTCGAGTACTTTATTGTCACAAAATTTCAAGGTTTTATAACGCTCTAGCAAAAAGTTACAAGCATTTGAATGTTGCAAACTTTGATAGGTGTAGGACGTACCGTATAGAAGTTAGGGCCATTTGAAGTTTTCTCAGTGTTTGATTTGGGACTCAAGGGTAGCTTAGCTATGAGGTATAGCTTAAATTGACAAGAGGCTTGAGTACTTTATTCTTACAAAATTTCAAGGTTTTATGACGCTCCAGTAAAAAGTTACAAGCATTTGTATGTTGCAAACTTTGATAGGTGTAGGACGTACCGTATAGAAGTTAGGGCCATTTGAAGTTTTATCAGTGTTTGATTTGGGACTCAAGGGTAGCATAGCTTTGAGCGATAGCTTAAATTGACAAGGGGCTCGAGTACTTTATTGTTACAAAATTTCAAGGTTTTATGACGCTCCAGTAAAAAGTTACAGGAATTTGTATGTTGCAAACTTTGATAGGTGTAGGACGTACCGTATAGAAGTTCGGGTCATTTGAAGTTTTATCAGTGTTTGATTTTGGACTCAAGGGTAGCATAGCTTGGAGCGATAGCTTAAATTGTCAAGAGGCTCGAGTACTTTATTGTTACAAAATTTCAAGGTTTTATGACGCTCCAGTAAAAAGTTACAAGCATTTGTATGTTGCAAACTTTGATAGGTGTAGGACGTACCGTATAGAAGTTAGGGCCATTTGAAGTTTTATCAGTGTTTGATTTGGGACTCAAGGGTAGCATAGCTTTGAGCGATAGCTTAAATTGACAAGGGGCTCGAGTACTTTATTGTTAGAAAATTTCAAGGTTTTACGACGCTCCAGTAAAAAGTTACAAGAATTTGTATGCTGCAAACTTTGATAGGTGTAGGACGTACCGTATAGAAGTTAGGGCCATTTGAAGTTTTCTCAGTGTTTGATTTGGGACTCAAGGGTAGCATAGCTTTGAGCGATAACTTAAATTGGCAAGAGGCTCGAGTACTTTATTGTTACAAAATTTCAAGGTTTTGTGACACTCCAGCAAAAAGTTACAAGCATTTGTATGTTGCAAACTTTGATAGGTGTAGGACATACCGTATAGAAGTTAGGGCCATTTGAAGTTTTATCAGTGTTTGATTTGGGACTCAAGGGTAGCATAGCTTTGAGCGATAGCTTAAATTGATAAAAGGCTCGAGTACTTTATTGTCACAAAATTTCAAGGTTTTATAACGCTCTAGCAAAAAGTTACAAGCATTTGAATGTTGCAAACTTTCATAAGTCTAGGACGCACCGTATTGAAGTTAGGGCCATTTGAAGTTTTATCAGTGTTTGATTTGGGACTCAAGGGTAGCATAGCTTTGAGCGATAGCTTAAATTGATAAGAGGCTCGAGTACTTTATTGTAACAAAATTTCAAGGTTTTATAACGCTCTAGCAAAAAGTTACAAGCATTTGAATGTTGCAAACTTTCATAAGTCTAGGACGCACCGTATTGAAGTTAGGGCCATTTGAAGTTTTATCAGTGTTTGATTTGGGACTCAAGGGTAGCATAGCTTTGAGCGATAGCTTAAATTGACAAGAGGCTCGAGAACTTTATTGTAACAAAATTTCAAGGATTTATGACGCTCCAGTAAAAAGTTACAAGCATTTGTATGTTGCAAACTTTGATAGGTGTAGGACGTACCGTATAGAAGTCAGGGCCATTTGAAGTTTTCTCAGTGTTTGATTTGGGACTCAAGGGTAGCATAGCGTTGAGCGATAACTTAAATTGACAAGAGGCTCGAGTACTTTATTGTTACAAAATTTAAAGATTTTATGACGCTCCAGTAAAAAGTTAAAAGCATATGATTGTTGCAAAATTTGATAGGTGTAGGACGCACCGCATAGAAGTTAGGGCCATTTGAAGTTTTATCAGTGTTTGATTTGGGACTCAAGGGTAGCTTAGCTTGGAGCGATAGCTTAAATTGTCAAGAGGCTCGAGTACTTTATTGTTACAAAATTTCCAGGTTTTATGACGCTCCAGTAAAAAGTTACAAGCATTTGTATGTTGCAAACTTTGATAGGTGTAGGATGTACCATATAGAAGTTAGGGCCATTTGAAATTTTATCAGTGTTTGATTTGGGACTCAAGGGTAGCATAGCTTTGAGCAATAACTTAAATTGACAAGAGGCTCGAGTACTTTATTGTTACAAAATTTCAAGGTTTTATGACGCTCCAGAAGAAAGTTACAGGAATTTGTATGTTGCAAATTTTGATAGGTGTAGGACGTACCGTATAGAAGTTAGGGTCATTTGAAGTTTTATCAGTGTTTGATTTTGGACTCAAGGGTAGCATAGCTTGGAGCGATAGCTTAAATTGTCAAGAGGCTCGAGTACTTTATTGTTACAAAATTTCCAGGTTTTATGACGCTCCAGTAAAAAGTTACAAGCATTTGTATGTTGCAAACTTTGATAGGTGTAGGACGTACCGTATATAAGTTAGGGCCATTTGAAGTTTTATCAGTGTTTGATTTGGGACTCAAGGGTAGCATAGCTTTGAGCGATAGCTTAATATGACAAGGGGCTCGAGTACTTTATTGTTACAAAATTTCAAAGTTTTATGACGCTCCAGTAAAAATTTACAAGAATTTGTATGCTGCAAACTTTGATAGGTGTAGGACGTACCGTATAGAAGTTAGGGCCATTTGAAGTTTTCTCAGTGTTTGATTTGGGACTCAAGGGTAGCATAGCTTTGAGCTATAACTTAAACTGACAAGAGGCTCGAGTACTTTATTGTTACAAAATTTCAAGGTTTTGTAACACTCCAGCAAAAAGTTACAAGCATTTGTATGTTACAAACTTTGATAGGTGTAGGACGTACCGTATAGAAGTTAGGGCCATTTGAAGTTTTTTCAGTGTTTGATTTGGGACTCAAGGGTAGCATAGCTTTGAGCAATAGCTTAAATTGATAAGAGGCTCGAGTACTTTATTGTCACAAAATTTCAAGGTTTTATAACGCTCTAGCAAAAAGTTACAAGCATTTGAATGTTGCAAACTTTGATAGGTGTAGGACGTACCGTATAGAAGTTAGGGCCATTTGAAGTTTTCTCAGTGTTTGATTTGGGACTCAAGGGTAGCTTAGCTATGAGGTATAGCTTAAATTGACAAGAGGCTTGAGTACTTTATTCTTACAAAATTTCAAGGTTTTATGACGCTCCAGTAAAAAGTTACAAGCATTTGTATGTTGCAAACTTTGATAGGTGTAGGACGTACCGTATAGAAGTTAGGGCCATTTGAAGTTTTATCAGTGTTTGATTTGGGACTCAAGGGTAGCATAGCTTTGAGCGATAGCTTAAATTGACAAGGGGCTCGAGTACTTTATTGTTACAAAATTTCAAGGTTTTATGACGCTCCAGTAAAAAGTTACAGGAATTTGTATGTTGCAAACTTTGATAGGTGTAGGACGTACCGTATAGAAGTTCGGGTCATTTGAAGTTTTATCAGTGTTTGATTTTGGACTCAAGGGTAGCATAGCTTGGAGCGATAGCTTAAATTGTCAAGAGGCTCGAGTACTTTATTGTTACAAAATTTCAAGGTTTTATGACGCTCCAGTAAAAAGTTACAAGCATTTGTATGTTGCAAACTTTGATAGGTGTAGGACGTACCGTATAGAAGTTAGGGCCATTTGAAGTTTTATCAGTGTTTGATTTGGGACTCAAGGGTAGCATAGCTTTGAGCGATAGCTTAAATTGACAAGGGGCTCGAGTACTTTATTGTTAGAAAATTTCAAGGTTTTACGACGCTCCAGTAAAAAGTTACAAGAATTTGTATGCTGCAAACTTTGATAGGTGTAGGACGTACCGTATAGAAGTTAGGGCCATTTGAAGTTTTCTCAGTGTTTGATTTGGGACTCAAGGGTAGCATAGCTTTGAGCGATAACTTAAATTGGCAAGAGGCTCGAGTACTTTATTGTTACAAAATTTCAAGGTTTTGTGACACTCCAGCAAAAAGTTACAAGCATTTGTATGTTGCAAACTTTGATAGGTGTAGGACGTACCGTATAGAAGTTAGGGCCATTTGAAGTTTTATCAGTGTTTGATTTGGGACTCAAGGGTAGCATAGCTTTGAGCGATAGCTTAAATTGATAAAAGGCTCGAGTACTTTATTGTCACAAAATTTCAAGGTTTTATAACGCTCTAGCAAAAAGTTACAAGCATTTGAATGTTGCAAACTTTCATAAGTCTAGGACGCACCGTATTGAAGTTAGGGCCATTTGAAGTTTTATCAGTGTTTGATTTGGGACTCAAGGGTAGCATAGCTTTGAGCGATAGCTTAAATTGATAAGAGGCTCGAGTACTTTATTGTCACAAAATTTCAAGGTTTTATAACGCTCTAGCAAAAAGTTACAAGCATTTGAATGTTGCAAACTTTCATAAGTCTAGGACGCACCGTATTGAAGTTAGGGCCATTTGAAGTTTTATCAGTGTTTGATTTGGGACTCAAGGGTAGCATAGCTTTGAGCGATAGCTTAAATTGACAAGAGGCTCGAGAACTTTATTGTAACAAAATTTCAAGGATTTATGACGCTCCAGTAAAAAGTTACAAGCATTTGTATGTTGCAAACTTTGATAGGTGTAGGACGTACCGTATAGAAGTCAGGGCCATTTGAAGTTTTCTCAGTGTTTGATTTGGGACTCAAGGGTAGCATAGCTTTGAGCGATAACTTAAATTGACAAGAGGCTCGAGTACTTTATTGTTACAAAATTTAAAGATTTTATGACGCTCCAGTAAAAAGTTAAAAGCATATGATTGTTGCAAAATTTGATAGGTGTAGGACGCACCGCATAGAAGTTAGGGCCATTTGAAGTTTTATCAGTGTTTGATTTGAGACTCAAGGGTAGCTTAGCTATGAGGTATAGCTTAAATTGACAAGAGGCTTGAGTACTTTATTGTTACAAAATTTCAAGGTTTTATAACGCTCCAGTAAAAATTTACAAGCATTTGTATGTTGCAAACTTTGATAGGTGTAGGACGTACCGTACAGAAGTTAGGGCCATTTGAAGTTTTATCAGGGTTTGATTTGGGACTCAAGGGTAGCATAGCTTTGAGCGAAAGCTTAAATTGACAAGGGGCTCGAGTACTTTATTGTTACAAAATTTCAAGGTTTTATGACGCTCCAGTAAAAAGTTACAGGAATTTGTATGTTGCAAACTTTGATAGGTGTAGGACGTACCGTATAGAAGTTAGGGTCATTTGAAGTTTTATCAGTGTTTGATTTTGGACTCAAGGGTAGCATAGCTTGGAGCGATAGCTTAAATTGTCAACAGGCTCGAGTACTTTATTGTTACAAAATTTCAAGGTTTTATGACGCTCCAGTAAAAAGTTACAAGCATTTGCATGTTGCAAACTTTGATAGGTGTAGGACGTACCGTATAGAAGTTAGGGCCATTTGAAGTTTTATCAGTGTTTGATTTGGGACTCAAGGGTAGCATAGCTTTGAGCGATAGCTTAAATTGACAAGAGGCTCGAGTACTTTATTGTTACAAAATTTCAAGGTTTTATGACGCTCCAGTAAAAAGTTACAAGAATTTGTATGCTGCAAACTTTGATAGGTGTAGGACGTACCGTATAGAAGCTAGGGCCATTTGAAGTTTTCTCAGTGTTTGATTTGGGACTC
Source organism: Clusia tigrina (assembly GCA_920105625.2). Taxonomy (NCBI): domain Eukaryota; kingdom Metazoa; phylum Arthropoda; class Insecta; order Diptera; family Clusiidae; genus Clusia; species Clusia tigrina. The sequence goes on from OV050032.1 coordinate 70,014,571, forward strand.
AAGGGTAGCATAGCTTTGAGCGATAACTTAAATTGACAAGAGGCTCGAGTACTTTATTGTTACAAAATTTCAAGGTTTTGTGACACTCCAGCAAAAAGTTACAAGCATTTGTATGTTGCAAAATTTGATAGGTGTAGGACGTACCGTATAGAAGTTAGGGCCATTTGAAGTTTTATCAGTGTTTGATTTGGGACTCAAGGGTAGCATAGCTTTGAGCGATAGCTTAAATTGATAAGAGGCTCGAGTACTTTATTGTCACAAAATTTCAAGGTTTTATAACGCTCTAGCAAAAAGTTACAAGCATTTGAATGTTGCAAACTTTCATAAGTCTAGGAGGCACCGTATTGAAGTTAGGGCCATTTGAAGTTTTATCAGTGTTTGATTTGGGACTCAAGGGAAGCATAGCTTTGAGCGATAACTTAAATTGACAAGAGGCTCGAGTACTTTATTGTTACAAAATTTAAAGATTCTATGACGCTCCAGTAAAAAGTTAAAAGCATTTGATTGTTGCAAAATTTGATAGGTGTCGGACGCACCGTATAGAAGTTAGGGCCATTTGAAGTTTTATCAGTGTTTGATTTGGGACTCAAGGGTAGCATAGCTATGAGGTATAGCTTAAATTGACAAGAGGCTTGAGTACTTTATTGTTACAAATATTCAAGGTTTTTTGACGCTCCAGTAAAACGTTACAATAATTTGTATGCTGCTCTTTGATAGGTGGAGGACGTACCGTCTAGAAGTTAGGGCCATTTGAAGTTTTATCAGTGTTTGATTTGGGACTCAAGGGTAGCATAGCTTTGAGCGATAGCTTAAATTGACAAGAGGCTCGAGTACTTTATTGTTACAAAATTTCAAAGTTTTATGACGCTCTAGTAAAAAGTTACAAGCATGTAAGTTGCAAACTTTGATAGGTGGAGGACGCACCGTATAGAATTTAGGGCCATTTGAAGTTTTATGAGTGTTTGATTTGGGACTCAAGCGTGGTATAGCTTAAATTGACAAGAGGCTCGAGTACTTTATTGTTACAAAATTTCAAGGTTTTATGACGCTCCAGTAAAAAGTTACAAGCATTTGTATGTTGCAAACTTTGATAGGTGTAGGACGTACCGTATAGAAGTTAGGGCCATTTGTAGTTTTATCCGTGTTTGATTTGGGACTCAAGGGTAGCATAGGTTTGAGCGACAGCTTAAATTGATAAGAGGCTCGAGTACTTTATTGTCACAAAATTTCAAGGTTTTATAACGCTCTAGCAAAAAGTTACAAGCATTTGAATGTTGCAAACTTTCATAAGTCTAGGACGCACCGTATTGAAGTTAGGGCCATTTGAAGTTTTATCAGTGTTTGATTTGGGACTCAAGGGTAGCATAGCTTTGAGCGATAACTTAAATTGACAAGAGGCTCGAGTACTTTATTGTTACAAAATTTAAAGATTCAACGACGCTCCAGTAAAAAGTTAAAAGCATTTGATTGTTGCAAAATTTGATAGGTGTAGGACGCACCGTATAGAAGTTAGGGCCATTTGAAGTTTTATCAGTGTTTGATTTGGGACTCAAGGGTAGCATAGCTATGAGGTATAGCTTAAATTCACAAGAGGCTTGGGTACTTTATTGTTACAAATATTCAAGGTTTTATGACGCTCTAGTAAAACGTTACAAGAATTTGTATGCTGCTCTTTGATAGGTGGGGGACGTACCGTCTATAAGTTAGGGCCATTTGAAGTTTTATCAGTGTTTGATTTGGGACTCAAGGGTAGCATAGCTTTGAGCGATAGCTTAAATTGACAAGAGGCTCGAGTATTTTTATTGTTACAAAATTTCAAGGTATTATGACGCTCCAGTAAAAAGTTACAAGCATTTGTATGTTGCAAACTTTGATAGGTGGAGGACGTACCGTATAGAATTTAGGGCCATTTGAAGTTTTAGCAGTGTTTGATTTGGGACTCAAGCTTAGTATAGCTTTGAGCGATAGCTTAAATTGACAAGAGGTTCGAGTACTTTATTGTTACAAAATTTCAAGGTTTTATGACGCTCCAGTAAAAAGTTACAAGCATTTGTATGTTGCAAACTTTGATAGGTGTAGGACGTACCGTATAGAAGTTAGGGCCATTTGAAGTTTTCTCAGTGTTTGATTTGGGACTCAAGGGTAGCTTAGCTATGAGGTATAGCTTAAATTGGCAAGAGGCTTGAGTACTTTATTGTTACAAAATTTCAAGGTTTTATGACGCTCCAGTAAAAAGTTACAGGAATTTGTATGTTGCAAATTTTGATAGGTGTAGGACGGACCGTATAGAAGTTAGGGTTATTTGAAGTTTTATCAGTGTTTGATTTTGGACTCAAGGGTAGCATAGCTTGGAGCGATAGCTTAAATTGACAAGGGGCTCGAGTACTTTATTGTTACAAAATTTCAAGGTTTTGTGACACTCCAGCAAAAAGTTACAAGCATTTGTATGTTACAAACTTTGATAGGTATAGGACGTACCGTATAGAAGTTAGGGCCATTTGAAGTTTTATCAGTGTTTGATTTGGGACTCAAGGGTAGCATAGCTTTGAGCGATAGCTTAAATTGATAAGAGGCTCGAGTACTTTATTGTCACAAAATTTCAAGGTTTTATAACGCTCTAGCAAAAAGTTACAAGCATTTGAATGTTGCAGACTTTGATAGGTGTATGACGTACCGTATAGAAGTTAGGGCCATTTGAAGTTTTCTCAGTGTTTGATTTGGGACTCAAGGGTAGCTTAGCTATGAGGTATAGCTTAAATTGACAAGAGGCTTGAGTACTTTATTCTTACAAAATTTCAAGGTTTTATGACGCTCCAGTAAAAAGTTACAAGCATTTGTATGTTGCAAACTTTGATAGGTGTAGGACGTACCGTATAGAAGTTAGGGCCATTTGAAGTTTTATCAGTGTTTGATTTGGGACTCAAGGGTAGCATAGCTTTGAGCGATAGCTTAAATTGACAAGGGGCTCGAGTACTTTATTGTTACAAAATTTCAAGGTATTATGACGCTCCAGTAAAAAGTTACAGGAATTTGTATGTTGCAAACTTTGATAGGTGTAGGACGTACCGTATAGAAGTTAGGGCCATTTGAAGTTTTATCAGTGTTTGATTTGGGACTCAAGGGTAGCATAGCTTGGAGCGATAGCTTAAATTGTCAAGAGGCTCGAGTACTTTATTGTTACAAAATTTTAAGGTTTTATGACGCTCCAGTAAAAAGTTACAAGCATTTGTATGTTGCAAACTTTGATAGGTGTAGGACGTACCGTATAGAAGTTAGGGCCATTTGAAGTTTTATCAGTGTTTGATTTGGAACTCAAGGGTAGCATAGCTTTGAGCGATAGCTTAAATTGACAAGGGGCTCGAGTACTTTATTGTTACAAAATTTCAAGGCTTTACGACGCTCCAGTAAAAAGTTACAAGAATTTGTATGCTGCAAACTTTGATAGGTGTAGGACGTACCGTATAGAAGTTAGGGCCATTTGAAGTTTTCTCAGTGTTTGATTTGGGACTCAAGGGTAGCATAGCTTTGAGCGATAACTTAAATTGGCAAGAGGCTCGAGTACTTTATTGTTACAAAATTTCAAGGTTTTGTGACACTCCAGCAAAAAGTTGCAAGCATTTGTATGTTGCAAACTTTGATAGGTGTAGGACGTACCGTATAGAAGTTAGGGCCATTTGAAGTTTTATCAGTGTTTGATTTGGGACTCAAGGGTAGCATAGCTTTGAGCGATAGCTTAAATTGATAAGAGGCTCGAGTACTTTATTGTCACAAAATTTCAAGGTTTTATAACGCTCTAGCAAAAAGTTACAAGCATTTGAATGTTGCAAACTTTCATAAGTCTAGGACGCACCGTATTGAAGTTAGGGCCATTTGAAGTTTTATCAGTGTTTGATTTGGGACTCAAGGGTAGCATAGCTTTGAGCGATAACTTATATTGACAAGAGGCTCGAGTACTTTATTGTTACAAAATTTAAATATTCTATGACGCTCCAGTAAAAAGTTAAAAGCATTTGATTGTTGCAAAATTTGATAGGTGTCGGACGCACCGTATAGAAGTTAGGGCCATTTGAAGTTTTATCAGTGTTTGATTTTGGACTCAAGGGTAGCATAGCTATGAGGTATAGCTTAAATTGACAAGAGGCTTGAGTACTTTATTGTTACAAATATTCAAGGTTTTTTGACGCTCCAGTAAAACGTTACAACAATTAGTAAGCTGCTCTTTGATAGGTGGAGGACGAACCGTCTAGAAGTTAGGGCCATTTGAAGTTTTATCAGTGTTTGATTTGGGACTCAAGGGTAGCATAGCTTTGAGCGATAGCTTAAATTGACAAGAGGCTCGAGTACTTTATTGTTACAAAATTTCAAGGTTTTATGACGCTCCAGTAAAAAGTTACAAGCATTTGTATGTTGCAAACTTTGATAGGTGGAGGACGTACTGTATAGAATTTAGGGCCATTTGAAGTTTTATGAGTGTTTGATTTGGGACTCAAGCGTGGTATAGCTTTGAGCGATAGCTTAAATTGACAAGAGGCTCGAGTACTTTATTGTTACAAAATTTCAAGGTTTTATGACGCTCCAATAAAAAGTTACAAGCATTTGTATGTTGCCAACTTTGATAGGTGTAGGACGTACCGTATAGAAGTTAGGGCCATTTGAAGTTTTCTCAGTGTTTGATTTGGGACTCAAGGGTAGCATAGCTTTGAGCGATTACTTAAATTGACAAGGGGCTCGAGTACTTTATTGTTACAAAATTTCAAGGTTTTATGACGCTCCAGAAAAAAGTTACAAGCATTTGTATGTTGCAAACTTTGATGGGTGTAGGACGTACCGTATAGTAGTTAGGGCCATTTGAAGTTTTATCCGTGTTTGATTTGGGACTCAAGGGTAGCATATCTTTGAGCGACAGCTTAAATTGATAAGAGGCTCGAGTACTTTATTGTCACAAAATTTCAAGGTTTTATAACGCTCTAGCAAAAAGTTACAAGCATTTGAATGTTGCAAACTTTCATAAGTCTAGGACGCACCGTATTGAAGTTAGGGCCATTTGAAGTTTTATCAGTGTTTGATTTGTGACTCAAGTGTAGCATAGCTTTGAGCGATAACTTAAATTGACAAGAGGCTCGAGTACTTTATTGTTACAAAATTTAAAGATTCTACGACGCTCCAGTAAAAAGTTAAAAGCATTTGATTGTTGCAAAATTTGATAGGTGTAGGATGCACCGTATAGAAGTTAGGGCCATTTGAAGTTTTATCAGTGTTTGATTTGGGACTCAAGGGTAGCATAGCTTTGAGCGATAACTTAAATTGACAAGAGGCTCAAGTACTTTATTGTTACAAAATTTCAAGGTTTTATGACGCTCCAGTAAAAAGTTACAAGAATTTGTAAGCTGCTAACTTTGATAGGTGTAGGACGTACCGTATAGAAGTTAGGGCCATTTGAAGTTTTATAAGTGGTTGATTTGGGACCCAAGGGTAGCATAGCTTTGAGCAATAGCTTAAATTGACAAGAGGCTCGAGTACTTTATTGTCACAAAATTTCAAGGTTTTATGACCCTCCAGTAAAAAGTTACAAGCATTAGTATGTTGCAAACTTTGATAGGTGTAGGACGTACCGTATAGAAGTTAGGGCCATTTGAAGTTTTATCAGTGTTTGATTTGGGACTCAAGGGTAGCAAAGCTTTGAGCGATAGCTTAAATTGGCAAGAGGCTCGAGTACTTTATTGTTACAAAATTGCAAGGTTTTATGACGCTCCAGTAAAAATTTACAAGCATTTGTATGTTGCAAACTTTGATAGGTGTAGGACCTACCGTATAGAAGTTAGGGCCATTTGAAGTTTTATCAGTGTTTGATTTGGGACTCAAGGGTAGCATAGCCTTGAGCGATAGCTTAAATTAACCAGAGGCTCGAGTACTTTATTGTTACAAAATTTCAAGGTTTTATGACGCTCCAGAAAAAAGTTACAAGAATTTGTATGTTGCAAACTTTGATAGGTGGAGGACGTACCGTATAGAAGTTAGGGCCATTTGAAGTTTTATCAGTGTTTGATTTGGGACTCAAGGGAAGCATAGCTTTTAGCGATAGCTTAAATTGATAAGAGGCTCGAGTACTTTATTGTCACTAAATGTACTCTATTGTAAACAAAATTTCAAGGTTCTATGAAGTAAAAAATTTCAAGGTTTTATGACTCTCCAGTAAAAAGTTACAAGCATTTGTATGTTGCAAACTTTGATAGGTGTAGGACGTACCGTATAGAAGTTAGGGCCATTTGAAGTTGTATCAGTGTTTGATTTGGGACTCAAGGGTAGCATAGCTTTGAGCGATAGCTTAAATTGGCAAGAGGCTCGAGTACTTTATTGTTACAAAATTTCAAGGTTTTATGACGCTCCAGTAAAAATTTACAAGCATTTGTATGTTGCAAACTTTGATAGGTGTAGGACGTACCGTATAGAAGTTAGGGCCATTTGAAGTTTTATCAGTGTTTGATTTGGGACTCAAGGGTAGTATAGCTTTGAGCGATAGCTTAAATTGACAAGAGGCTCGAGTATTTATTGTTACAAAATATCAAGATTTTATGACGCTCCAGTAAAAAGTTATAAGCATTTGAATGTTGCACACTTTCATAAGTCTAGGACGCACCGTATTGAAGTTAGGGCCATTTGAAGTTTTATCAGTGTTTGATTTGGGACTCAAGGGTAGCATAGCTTTGAGCGATAACTTAAATTGACAAGCGGCTCGATTACTTTATTGTTGCAAAATTTAAAGATTTTATGACGCTCTAGTAAAAAGTTAAAAGCATTTAATTGTTGCAATATTTTATAGGTGTAGGACGCACCGCATAGAAGTTAGTGCCATTTGAAGTTTTATCAGTGTTTGATTTGGGACCCAAGGGTAGCATAGCTTTGAGCAATAGCTTAAATTGACAAGAGGCTCGAGTACTTTATTGTCACAAAATTTCAAGGTTTTGTGACCCTCCAGTAAAAAGTTACAAGCAATTGTATGTTGCAAACTTTGATAGGTGTAGGACGTACCGTCTAGAAGTTAGGGCCATTTGAAGTTTTATCAGTGTTTGATTTGGGACTCAAGGGTAGCATAGCTTTGAGCGATAGCTTAAATTGACAAGAGGCTCGAGTACTTTATTGTTACAAAATTTCAAGGTTTTATGACGCTCCAGTAAAAAGTTACAAGCATTTGTATGTTGCAAACTTTGATAGGTGGAGGACGTACTGTATAGAATTTAGGGCCATTTGAAGTTTTATGGGTGTTTGATTTGGGACTCAAGCGTGGTATAGCTTTGAGCGATAGCTTAAATTGACAAGAGGCTCGAGTACTTTATTGTTACAAAATTTCAAGGTTTTATGACGCTCCAATAAAAAGTTACAAGCATTTGTATGTTGCCAACTTTGATAGGTGTAGGACGTACCGTATAGAAGTTAGGGCCATTTGAAGTTTTCTCAGTGTTTGATTTGGGACTCAAGGGTAGCATAGCTTTGAGCGATAACTTAAATTGACAAGGGGCTCGAGTACTTTATTGTCACAAAATTTCAAGGTTTTATAACGCTCTAGCAAAAAGTTACAAGCATTTGAATGTTGCAAACTTTCATAAGTCTAGGACGCACCGTATTGAAGTTAGGGCCATTTGAAGTTTTATCAGTGTTTGATTTGTGACCCAAGTGTAGCATAGCTTTGAGCGATAACTTAAATTGACAAGAGGCTCGAGTACTTTATTGTTACAAAATTTAAAGATTCTACGACGCTCCAGTAAAAAGTTAAAAGCATTTGATTGTTGCAAAATTTGATAGGTGTAGGATGCACCGTATAGAAGTTAGGGCCATTTGAAGTTTTATCAGTGTTTGATTTGGGACTCAAGGGTAGCATAGCTATGAGGTATAGCTTAAATTGACAAGAGGCTTGAGTACTTTATTGTTACAAAATTTCAAGGTTTTATGACGCTCCAGTAAAGAGTTACAAGCATTTGTATGTTGCAAACTTTGATAGGTGTAGGACGTACCGTATAGAAGTTAAGGTCATTTGAAGTTTTATCAGTGTTTGATTTTGGACTCAAGGGTAGCATAGCTTTGAGCGATAACCTAAATTGTCAAGAGGCTCGAGTACTTTATTGTTACAAAATTTAAAGGTCTTATGACGCTCCAGTAAAAAGTTACAAGAATTTGTATGCTGCAAACTTTGATAGGTGGAGGACGTACCGCATAGAAGTTAGGGCCATTTGAAGTTTTATCAGTGTTTGATTTGGGACTCAAGGGTAGCATAGCTTTGAGCGATAGCTTAAATTGGCAAGAGGCTCGAGTAATTTATTGTTACAAAATTTCAAGGTTTTATGACGCTCTAGTAAAAAGTTACAAGCATTTGTATGTTGTAAACTTTGATAGGTGTAGGACGTACCGTATAAAAGTTAGGGCCATTTGAAGTTTTATCAGTGTTTGATTTGGGACTCAAGGGTAGCATAGCTTTGAGCGATAACTTAAATTGACAAGAGGCTCAAGGACTTTATTGTTACAAAATTTCAAGGTTTTATGACGCTCCAGTAAAAAGTTACAAGAATTTGTAAGCTGCTAACTTTGATAGATGTAGGACGTACCGTATAGAAGTTAGGGCCATTTGAAGTTTTATAAGTGGTTGATTTGGGACCCAAGGGTAGCATAGCTTTGAGCAATAGCTTAAATTGACAAGAGGCTCGAGTACTTTATTGTCACAAAATTTCAAGGTTTTATGACCCTCCAGTAAAAAGTTACAAGCATTAGTATGTTGCAAACTTTGATAGGTGTAGGACCTACTGTATAGAAGTTAGGGCCATTTGAAGTTTTATCAGTGTTTGATTTGGGACTCAAGGGTAGCAAAGCTTTGAGCGATAGCTTAAATTGGCAAGAGGCTCGAGTACTTTATTGTTACAAAATTGCAAGGTTTTATGACGCTCCAGTAAAAATTTACAAGCATTTGTATGTTACAAACTTTGATAGGTGTAGGACCTACCGTATAGAAGTTAGGGCCATTTGAAGTTTTATTAGTGTTTGATTTGGGACTCAAGGGTAGCATAGCTTTGAGCGATAGTTTAAATTGACAAGAGGCTCGAGTACTTTATTGTTACAAAATATCAAGGTTTTATGACGCTCCAGTGAAAATTTACAAGCATTTGTATGTTGCAAACTTTGATAGGTGTAGGACGTACCGTATAGAAGTTAGGGCCATTTGAAGTTTTATCAGTGTTTGATTTGGGACTCAAGGGTAGCATAGCTTTGAGCGATAGCTTAAATTGATAAGAGGCTCGAGTACTTTATTGTCACAAAATTTCAAGGTTTTATAACGCTATAGCAAAAAGTTACAAGCATTTGAATGTTGCAAACTTTCATAAGTCTAGGACGCACCGTATTGAAGTTAGGGCCATTTGAAGTTTTATCAGTGTTTGATTTGTGACTCAAGTGTAGCATAGCTTTGAGCGATAACTTAAATTGACAAGAGGCTCGAGTACTTTATTGTTACAAAATTTAAAGATTCTGCGACGCTCCAGTAAAAAGTTAAAAGCATTTGATTGTTGCAAAATTTGATAGGTGTAGGATGCACCGTATAGAAGTTAGGGCCATTTGAAGTTTTATCAGTGTTTGATTTGGGACTCAAGGGTAGCATAGCTATGAGGTATAGCTTAAATTGACAAGAGGCTTGAGTACTTTATTGTTACAAAATTTCAAGGTTTTATGACGCTCCAGTAAAGAGTTACAAGCATTTGTATGTTGCAAACTTTGATAGGTGTAGGACGTACCGTATAGAAGTTAAGGTCATTTGAAGTTTTATCAGTGTTTGATTTTGGACTCAAGGGTAGCATAGCTTTGAGCGATAACCTAAATTGTCAAGAGGCTCGAGTACTTTATTGTTACAAAATTTAAAGGTCTTATGACGCTCCAGTAAAAAGTTACAAGAATTTGTATGCTGCAAACTTTGATAGGTGGAGGACGTACCGCATAGAAGTTAGTGCCATTTGAAGTTTTATCAGTGTTTGATTTGGGACTCAAGGGTAGCATAGCTTTGAGCGATAGCTTAAATTGGCAAGAGGCTCGAGTAATTTATTGTTACAAAATTTCAAGGTTTTATGACGCTCTAGTAAAAAGTTACAAGCATTTGTATGTTGTAAACTTTGATAGGTGTAGGACGTACCGTATAAAAGTTAGGGCCATTTGAAGTTTTATCAGTGTTTGATTTGGGACTCAAGGGTAGCATAGCTTTGAGCGATAACTTAAATTGACAAGAGGCTCAAGTACTTTATTGTTACAAAATTTCAAGGTTTTATGACGCTCCAGCAAAAAGTTACAAGAATTTGTAAGCTGCTAACTTTGATAGATGTAGGACGTACCGTATAGAAGTTAGGGCCATTTGAAGTTTTATAAGTGGTTGATTTGGGACCCAAGGGTAGCATAGCTTTGAGCAATAGCTTAAATTGACAAGAGGCTCGAGTACTTTATTGTCACAAAATTTCAAGGTTTTATGACCCTCCAGTAAAAAGTTACAAGCATTAGTATGTTGCAAACTTTGATAGGTGTAGGACCTACCGTATAGAAGTTAGGGCCATTTGAAGTTTTATCAGTGTTTGATTTGGGACTCAAGGGTAGCAAAGCTTTGAGCGATAGCTTAAATTGGCAAGAGGCGCGAGTACTTTATTGTTACAAAATTGCAAGGTTTTATGACGCTCCAGTAAAAATTTACAAGCATTTGTATGTTACAAACTTTGATAGGTGTAGGACCTACCGTATAGAAGTTAGGGCCATTTGAAGTTTTATCAGTGTTTGATTTGGGACTCAAGGGTAGCATAGCTTTGAGCGATAGTTTAAATTGACAAGAGGCTCGAGTACTTTATTGTTACAAAATATCAAGGTTTTATGACGCTCCAGTGAAAATTTACAAGCATTTGTATGTTGCAAACTTTGATAGGTGTAGGACGTACCGTATAGAAGTTAGGGCCATTTGAAGTTTTATCAGTGTTTGATTTGGGACTCAAGGGTAGCATAGCTTTGAGCGATAGCTTAAATTAACCAGAGGCTCGAGTACTTTATTGTTACAAAATTTCAAGGTTTTATGACGCTCCAGAAAAAAGTTACAAGCATTTGTATGTTGCAAACTTTGATAGGTGGAGGACGTACCGTATAGAAGTTAGGGCCATTTGAAGTTTTATCAGTGTTTGATTTGGGACTCAAGGGAAGCATAGCTTTTAGCGACAGCTTAAATTGATAAGAGGCTCGAGTACTTTATTGTCACTAAATGTACTCTATTGTAAACAAAATTTCAAGGTTCTATGAAGTAAAAAATTTCAAGGTTTTATGACTCTCCAGTAAAAAGTTACAAGCATTTGTATGTTGCAAACTTTGATAGGTGTAGGACGTACCGTATAGAAGTTAGGGCCATTTGAAGTTGTATCAGTGTTTGATTTGGGACTCAAGGGTAGCATAGCTTTGAGCGATAACCTAAATTGTCAAGAGGCTCGAGTACTTTATTGTTACAAAATTTAAAGGTCTTATGACGCTCCAGTAAAAAGTTACAAGAATTTGTATGCTGCAAACTTTGATAGGTGGAGGACGTACCCCATAGAAGTTAGTGCCATTTGAAGTTTTATCAGTGTTTGATTTGGGACTCAAGGGTAGCATAGCTTTGAGCGATAGCTTAAATTGGCAAGAAGCTCGAGTAATTTATTGTTACAAAATTTCAAGGTTTTATAACGCTCTAGTAAAAAGTTACAAGCATTTGTATGTTGTAAACTTTGATAGGTGTAGGACGTACCGTATAAAAGTTAGGGCCATTTGAAGTTTTATCAGTGTTTGATTTGGGACTCAAGGGTAGCATAGCTTTGAGCGATAACTTAAATTGACAAGAGGCTCAAGTACTTTATTGTTACAAAATTTCAAGGTTTTATGACGCTCCAGTAAAAAGGTACAAGAATTTGTAAGCTGCTAACTTTGATAGGTGTAGGACGTACCGTATAGAAGTTAGGGCCATTTGAAGTTTTATCAGTGTTTGATTTGTGACTCAAGTGTAGCATAGCTTTGAGCGATAACTTAAATTGACAAGAGGCTCGAGTACTTTATTGTTACAAAATTTAAAGATTCTACGACGCTCCAGTAAAAAGTTAAAAGCATTTGATTGTTGCAAAATTTGATAGGTGTAGGATGCACCGTATAGAAGTTAGGGCCATTTGAAGTTTTATCAGTGTTTGATTTGGGACTCAAGGGTAGCATAGCTATGAGGTATAGCTTAAATTGACAAGAGGCTTGAGTACTTTATTGTTACAAAATTTCAAGGTTTTATGACGCTCCAGTAAAGAGTTACAAGCATTTGTATGTTGCAAACTTTGATAGGTGTAGGACGTACCGTATAGAAGTTAAGGTCATTTGAAGTTTTATCAGTGTTTGATTTTGGACTCAAGGGTAGCATAGCTTTGAGCGATAACCTAAATTGTCAAGAGGCTCGAGTACTTTATTGTTACAAAATTTAAAGGTCTTATGACGCTCCAGTAAAAAGTTACAAGAATTTGTATGCTGCAAACTTTGATAGGTGGAGGACGTACCGCATAGAAGTTAGTGCCATTTGAAGTTTTATCAGTGTTTGATTTGGGACTCAAGGGTAGCATAGCTTTGAGCGATAGCTTAAATTGGCAAGAGGCTCGAGTAATTTATTGTTACAAAATTTCTAGGTTTTATGACGCTCTAGTAAAAAGTTACAAGCATTTGTATGTTGTAAACTTTGATAGGTGTAGGACGTACCGTATAAAAGTTAGGGCCATTTGAAGTTTTATCAGTGTTTGATTTGGGACTCAAGGGTAGCATAGCTTTGAGCGATAACTTAAATTGACAAGAGGCTCAAGTACTTTATTGTTACAAAATTTCAAGGTTTTATGACGCTCCAGTAAAAAGTTACAAGAATTTGTAAGCTGCTAACTTTGATAGGTGTAGGACGTACCGTATAGAAGTTAGGGCCATTTGAAGTTTTATAAGTGGTTGATTTGGGACCCAAGGGTAGCATAGCTTTGAGCAATAGCTTAAATTGACAAGAGGCTCGAGTACTTTATTGTCACAAAATTTCAAGGTTTTATGACCCTCCAGTAAAAAGTTACAAGCATTAGTATGTTGCAAACTTTGATAGGTGTAGGACGTACCGTATAGAAGTTAGGGCCATTTGAAGTTTTATCAGTGTTTGATTTGGGACTCAAGGGTAGCAAAGCTTTGAGCGATAGCTTAAATTGGCAAGAGGCTCGAGTACTTTATTGTTACAAAATTGCAAGGTTTTATGACGCTCCAGTAAAAATTTACAAGCATTTGTATGTTGCAAACTTTGATAGGTGTAGGACCTACCGTATAGAAGTTAGGGCCATTTGAAGTTTTATCAGTGTTTGATTTGGGACTCAAGGGTAGCATAGCTTTGAGCGATAGTTTAAATTGACAAGAGGCTCGAGTACTTTATTGTTACAAAATATCAAGGTTTTATGACGCTCCAGTGAAAATTTACAAGCATTTGTATGTTGCAAACTTTGATAGGTGTAGGACGTACCGTATAGAAGTTAGGGCCATTTGAAGTTTTATCAGTGTTTGATTTGGGACTCAAGGGTAGCATAGCTTTGAGCGATAGCTTAAATTAACCAGAGGCTCGAGTACTTTATTGTTACAAAATTTCAAGGTTTTATGACGCTCCAGAAAAAAGTTACAAGCATTTGTATGTTGCAAACTTTGATAGGTGGAGGACGTACCGTATAGAAGTTAGGGCCATTTGAAGTTTTATCAGTGTTTGATTTGGGACTCAAGGGAAGCATAGCTTTTAGCGATAGCTTAAATTGATAAGAGGCTCGAGTACTTTATTGTCACTAAATGTACTCTATTGTAAACAAAATTTCAAGGTTCTATGAAGTAAAAAATTTCAAGGTTTTATGACTCTCCAGTAAAAAGTTACAAGCATTTGTATGTTGCAAACTTTGATAGGTGTAGGACGTACCGTCTAGAAGTTAGGGCCATTTGAAGTTGTATCAGTGTTTGATTTGGGACTCAAGGGTAGCATAGCTTTGAGCGATAGCTTAAATTGGCAAGAGGCTCGAGTACTTTATTGTTACAAAATTTCAAGGTTTTATGACGCTCCAGTAAAAATTTACAAGCATTTGTATGTTGCAAACTTTGATAGGTGTAGGACGTACCGTATAGAAGTTAGGGCCATTTGAAGTTTTATCAGTGTTTGATTTGGGACTCAAGGGTAGTATAGCTTTGAGCGATAGCTTAAATTGACAAGAGGCTCGAGTACTTTATTGTTACAAAATATCAAGATTTTATGACGCTCCAGGAAAAAGTTATAAGCATTTGAATGTTGCACACTTTCATAAGTCTAGGACGCACCGTATTGAAGTTAGGGCCATTTGAAGTTTTATCAGTGTTTGATTTGGGACTCAAGGGTAGCATAGCTTTGAGCGATAACTTAAATTGACAAGAGGCTCGATTACTTTATTGTTACAAAATTTAAAGATTTTATGACGCTCTAGTAAAAAGTTAAAAGCATTTAATTGTTGCAAAATTTTATAGGTGTAGGACGCACCGCATAGAAGTTAGTGCCATTTGAAGTTTTATCAGTGTTTGATTTGGGACTCAAGGGTAGCATAGCTTTTAGCGATAGCTTAAATTGATAAGCGGCTCGAGTACTTTATTGTCACTAAATTTCAAGGTTTTATAACGCTCCAGCAAAAAGTTAGAAGCATTTGAATGTTGCAAACTTTCATAAGTCTAGGACGCACCGTATTGAAGTTAGGGCCATTTGAAGTTTTATCAGTGTTTGATTTGGGACTCAAGGGTAGCATAGCTTTGAGCGATAGCTTAAATTGGCAAGAGGCTCGAGTAATTTATTGTTACAAAATTTCAAGGTTTTATGACGCTCCAGTAAAAAGTTACAAGAATTTGTAAGCTGCTAACTTTGATAGGTGTAGGACGTACCGTATAGAAGTTAGGGCCATTTGAAGTTTTATAAGTGTTTGATTTGGGACCCAAGGGTAGCATAGCTTTGAGCAATAGCTTAAATTGACAAGAGGCTCGAGTACTTTATTGTCACAAAATTTCAAGGTTTTATGACCCTCCAGTAAAAAGTTACAAG
This sequence comes from Clusia tigrina, assembly GCA_920105625.2. Classification (NCBI taxonomy): domain Eukaryota; kingdom Metazoa; phylum Arthropoda; class Insecta; order Diptera; family Clusiidae; genus Clusia; species Clusia tigrina. The sequence continues at coordinate 70,029,689 of OV050032.1, forward strand.
CAATTGTATGTTGCAAACTTTGATAGGTGTAGGACGTACCGTATAGAAGTTAGGGCCATTTGAAGTTTTATCAGTGTTTGATTTGGGACTCAAGGGTAGCATAGCTTTAAGCGATAGCTTAAATTGACAAGAGGCTCGAGTACTTTATTGTTACAAAATTTCAAGGTTTTATGACGCTCCAGTAAAAAGTTACAAGCATTTGTATGTTGCAAACTTTGATAGGTGGAGGACGTACTGTATAGAATTTAGGGCCATTTGAAGTTTTATGGGTGTTTGATTTGGGACTCAAGCGTGGTATAGCTTTGAGCGATAGCTTAAATTGACAAGAGGCTCGAGTACTTTATTTTTACAAAATTTCAAGGTTTTATGACGCTCCAATAAAAAGTTACAAGCATTTGTATGTTGCCAACTTTGATAGGTGTAGGACGTACCGTATAGAAGTTAGGGCCATTTGAAGTTTTCTCAGTGTTTGATTTGGGACTCAAGGGTAGCATAGCTTTGAGCGATAACTTAAATTGACAAGGGGCTCGAGTACTTTATTGTTACAAAATTTCAAGGTTTTATGACGCTCCAGAAAAAAGTTACAAGCATTTGTATGTTGCAAACTTTTATGGGTGTAGGACGTACCGTATAGAAGTTAGGGCCATTTGAAGTTTTATCCGTGTTTGATTTGGGACTCAAGGGTAGCATATCTTTGAGCGACAGCTTAAATTGATAAGAGGCTCGAGTACTTTATTGTCACAAATTTTCAAGGTTTTATAACGCTCTAGCAAAAAGTTACAAGCATTTGAATGTTGCAAACTTTCATAAGTCTAGGACGCACCGTATTGAAGTTAGGGCCATTTGAAGTTTTATCAGTGTTTGATTTGTGTCTCAAGTGTAGCATAGCTTTGAGCGATAACTTAAATTGACAAGAGGCTCGAGTACTTTATTGTTACAAAATTTAAAGATTCTACGACGCTCCAGTAAAAAGTTAAAAGCATTTGATTGTTGCAAAATTTGATAGGTGTAGGATGCACCGTATAGAAGTTAGGGCCATTTGAAGTTTTATCAGTGTTTGATTTGGGACTCAAGGGTAGCATAGCTATGAGGTATAGCTTAAATTGACAAGAGGCTTGAGTACTTTATTGTTACAAAATTTCAAGGTTTTATGACGCTCCAGTAAAGAGTTACAAGCATTTGTATGTTGCAAACTTTGATAGGTGTAGGACGTACCGTATAGAAGTTAAGGTCATTTGAAGTTTTATCAGTGTTTGATTTTGGACTCAAGGGTAGCATAGCTTTGAGCGATAACCTAAATTGTCAAGAGGCTCGAGTACTTTATTGTTACAAAATTTAAAGGTCTTATGACGCTCCAGTAAAAAGTTACAAGAATTTGTATGCTGCAAACTTTGATAGGTGGAGGACGTACCGCATAGAAGTTAGTGCCATTTGAAGTTTTATCAGTGTTTGATTTGGGACTCAAGGGTAGCATAGCTTTGAGCGATAGCTTAAATTGGCAAGAGGCACGAGTAATTTATTGTTACAAAGTTTCAAGGTTTTATGACGCTCTAGTAAAAAGTTACAAGCATTTGTATGTTGTAAACTTTGATAGGTGTAGGACGTACCGTATAAAAGTTAGGGCCATTTGAAGTTTTATCAGTGTTTGATTTGGGACTCAAGGGTAGCATAGCTTTGAGCGATAACTTAAATTGACAACAGGCTCAAGTACTTTATTGTTACAAAATTTCAAGGTTTAATGACGCTCCAGTAAGAAGTTACAAGAATTTGTAAGCTGCTAACTTTGATAGGTGTAGGACGTACCGTATATAAGTTAGGGCCATTTGAAGTTTTATAAGTGTTTGATTTGGGACCCAAGGGTAGCATAGCTTTGAGCAATAGCTTAAATTGACAAGAGGCTCGAGTTCTTTATTGTCACAAAATTTCAAGGTTTTATGACCCTCCAGTAAAAAGTTACAAGCAATTGTATGTTGCAAACTTTGATAGGTGTAGGACGTACCGTATAGAAGTTAGGGCCATTTGAAGTTTTATCATTGTTTGATTTGGGACTCAAGCGTGGTATAGCTTTGAGCGATAGCTTAAATTGACAAGAGGCTCGAGTACTTTATTTTTACAAAATTTCAAGGTTTTATGACGCTCCAATAAAAAGTTACAAGCATTTGTATGTTGCCAACTTTGATAGGTGTAGGACGTACCGTATAGAAGTTAGGGCCATTTGAAGTTTTCTCAGTGTTTGATTTGGGACTCAAGGGTAGCATAGCTTTGAGCGATAACTTAAATTGACAAGGGGCTCGAGTACTTTATTGTTACAAAATTTCAAGGTTTTATGACGCTCCAGAAAAAAGTTACAAGCATTTGTATGTTGCAAACTTTTATGGGTGTAGGACGTACCGTATAGAAGTTAGGGCCATTTGAAGTTTTATCCGTGTTTGATTTGGGACTCAAGGGAAGCATATCTTTGAGCGACAGCTTAAATTGATAAGAGGCTCGAGTACTTTATTGTCACAAATTTTCAAGGTTTTATAACGCTCTAGCAAAAAGTTACAAGCATTTGAATGTTGCAAACTTTCATAAGTCTAGGACGCACCGTATTGAAGTTAGGGCCATTTGAAGTTTTATCAGTGTTTGATTTGTGTCTCAAGTGTAGCATAGCTTTGAGCGATAACTTAAATTGACAAGAGGCTCGAGTACTTTATTGTTACAAAATTTAAAGATTCTACGACGCTCCAGTAAAAAGTTAAAAGCATTTGATTGTTGCAAAATTTGATAGGTGTAGGATGCACCGTATAGAAGTTAGGGCCATTTGAAGTTTTATCAGTGTTTGATTTGGGACTCAAGGGTAGCATAGCTATGAGGTATAGCTTAAATTGACAAGAGGCTTGAGTACTTTATTGTTACAAAATTTCAAGGTTTTATGACGCTCCAGTAAAGAGTTACAAGCATTTGTATGTTGCATACTTTGATAGGTGTAGGACGTACCGTATAGAAGTTAAGGTCATTTGAAGTTTTATCAGTGTTTGATTTTGGACTCAAGGGTAGCATAGCTTTGAGCGATAACCTAAATTGTCAAGAGGCTCGAGTACTTTATTGTTACAAAATTTAAAGGTCTTATGACGCTCCAGTAAAAAGTTACAAGAATTTGTATGCTGCAAACTTTGATAGGTGGAGGACGTACCGCATAGAAGTTAGTGCCATTTGAAGTTTTATCAGTGTTTGATTTGGGACTCAAGGGTAGCATAGCTTTGAGCGATAGCTTAAATTGGCAAGAGGCACGAGTAATTTATTGTTACAAAGTTTCAAGGTTTTATGACGCTCTAGTAAAAAGTTACAAGCATTTGTATGTTGTAAACTTTGATAGGTGTAGGACGTACCGTATAAAAGTTAGGGCCATTTGAAGTTTTATCAGTGTTTGATTTGGGACTCAAGGGTAGCATAGCTTTGAGCGATAACTTAAATTGACAAGAGGCTCAAGTACTTTATTGTTACAAAATTTCAAGGTTTTATGACGCTCCAGTAAGAAGTTACAAGAATTTGTAAGCTGCTAACTTTGATAGGTGTAGGACGTACCGTATATAAGTTAGGGCCATTTGAAGTTTTATAAGTGTTTGATTTGGGACCCAAGGGTAGCATAGCTTTGAGCAATAGCTTAAATTGACAAGAGGCTCGAGTTCTTTATTGTCACAAAATTTCAAGGTTTTATGACCCTCCAGTAAAAAGTTACAAGCAATTGTATGTTGCAAACTTTGATAGGTGTAGGACGTACCGTATAGAAGTTAGGGCCATTTGAAGTTTTATCAGTGTTTGATTTGGGACTCAAGGGTAGCATAGCTTTGAGCGATAGCTTAAATTGACAAGAGGCTCGAGTACTTTATTGTTACAAAATTTGAAGGTTTTATGACGCTCCAGTAAAAAGTTACAAGCATTTGTATGTTGCAAACTTTGATAGGTGGAGGACGTACTGTATAGAATTTAGGGCCATTTGAAGTTTTATGGGTGTTTGATTTGGGACTCAAGCGTGGTATAGCTTTGAGCGATAGCTTAAATTGACAAGAGGCTCGAGTACTTTATTGTTACAAAATTTCAAGGTTTTATGACGCTCCAATAAAAAGTTACAAGCATTTGTATGTTGCCAACTTTGATAGGTGTAGGACGTACCGTATAGAAGTTAGGGCCATTTCAAGTTTTCTCAGTGTTTGATTTGGGACTCAAGGGTAGCATAGCTTTGAGCGATAACTTAAATTGACAAGGGGCTCGAGTACTTTATTGTTACAAAATTTCAAGGTTTTATGACGCTCCAGAAAAAAGTTACAAGCATTTGTATGTTGCAAACTTCCATGGGTGTAGGACGTACCGTATAGAAGTTAGGGCCATTTGAAGTTTTATCCGTGTTTGATTTGGGACTCAAGGGTAGCATATCTCTGAGCGACAGCTTAAATTGATAAGAGGCTCGAGTACTTTATTGTCACAAAATTTCAAGGTTTTATAACGCTCTAGCAAAAAGTTACAAGCATTTGAATGTTGCAAACTTTCATAAGTCTAGGACGCACCGTATTGAAGTTAGGGCCATTTGAAGTTTTATCATTGTTTGATTTGTGACTCAAGTGTAGCATAGCTTTGAGCGATAACTTAAATTGACAAGAGGCTCGAGTACTTTATTGTTACAAAATTTAAAGATTCTACGACGCTCCAGTAAAAAGTTAAAAGCATTTGATTGTTGCAAAATTTGATAGGTGTAGGATGCACCGTATAGAAGTTAGGGCCATTTGAAGTTTTATCAGTGTTTGATTTGGGACTCAAGGGTAGCATAGCTATGAGGTATAGCTTAAATTGACAAGAGGCTTGAGTACTTTATTGTTACAAAATTTCAAGGTTTTATGACGCTCCAGTAAAGAGTTACAAGCATTTGTATGTTGCAAACTTTGATAGGTGTAGGACGTACCGTATAGAAGTTAAGGTCATTTGAAGTTTTATCAGTGTTCGATTTTGGACTCAAGGGTAGCATAGCTTTGAGCGATAACCTAAATTGTCAAGAGGCTCGAGTACTTTATTGTTACAAAATTTAAAGGTCTTATGACGCTCCAGTAAAAAGTTACAAGAATTTGTATGCTGCAAACTTTGATAGGTGGAGGACGTACCGCATAGAAGTTAGTGCCATTTGAAGTTTTATCAGTGTTTGATTTGGGACTCAAGGGTAGCATAGCTTTGAGCGATAGCTTAAATTGGCAAGAGGCTCGAGTAATTTATTGTTACAAAATTTCAAGGTTTTATGACGCTCTAGTAAAAAGTTACAAGCATTTGTATGTTGTAAACTTTGATAGGTGTAGGACGTACCGTATAAAAGTTAGGGCCATTTGAAGTTTTATCAGTGTTTGATTTGGAACTCAAGGGTAGCATAGCTTTGAGCGATAACTTAAATTGACAAGAGGCTCAAGTACTTTATTGTTACAAAATTTCAAGGTTTTATGACCCTCCAGTAAAAAGTTACAAGCAATTGTATGTTGCAAACTTTGATAGGTGTAGGACGTACCGTATAGAAGTTAGGGCCATTTGAAGTTTTATCAGTGTTTGATTTGGGACTCAAGGGTAGCATAGCTTTGAGCGATAGCTTAAATTGACAAGAGGCTCGAGTACTTTATTGTTACAAAATTTGAAGGTTTTATGACGCTCCAGTAAAAAGTTACAAGCATTTGTATGTTGCAAACTTTGATAGGTGGAGGACGTACTGTATAGAATTTAGGGCCATTTGAAGTTTTATGGGTGTTTGATTTGGGACTCAAGCGTGGTATAGTTTTGAGCGATAGCTTAAATTGACAAGAGGCTCGAGTACTTTATTGTTACAAAATTTCAAGGTTTTATGACGCTCCAATAAAAAGTTACAAGCATTTGTATGTTGCCAACTTTGATAGGTGTAGGACGTACCGTATAGAAGTTAGGGCCATTTCAAGTTTTCTCAGTGTTTGATTTGGGACTCAAGGGTAGCATAGCTTTGAGCGATAACTTAAATTGACAAGGGGCTCGAGTACTTTATTGTTACAAAATTTCAAGGTTTTATGACGCTCCAGAAAAAAGTTACAAGCATTTGTATGTTGCAAACTTTCATGGGTGTAGGACGTACCGTATAGAAGTTAGGGCCATTTGAAGTTTTATCCGTGTTTGATTTGGGACTCAAGGGTAGCATATCTCTGAGCGACAGCTTAAATTGATAAGAGGCTCGAGTACTTTATTGTCACAAAATTTCAAGGTTTTATAACGCTCTAGCAAAAAGTTACAAGCATTTGAATGTTGCAAACTTTCATAAGTCTAGGACGCACCGTATTGAAGTTAGGGCCATTTGAAGTTTAATCAGTGTTTGATTTGTGACTCAAGTGTAGCATAGCTTTGAGCGATAACTTAAATTGACAAGAGGCTCGAGTACTTTATTGTTACAAAATTTAAAGATTCTACGACGCTCCAGTAAAAAGTTAAAAGCATTTGATTGTTGCAAAATTTGATAGGTGTAGGATGCACCGTATAGAAGTTAGGGCCATTTGAAGTTTTATCAGTGTTTGATTTGGGACTCAAGGGTAGCATAGCTATGAGGTATAGCTTAAATTGACAAGAGGCTTGAGTACTTTATTGTTACAAAATTTCAAGGTTTTATGACGCTCCAGTAAAGAGTTACAAGCATTTGTATGTTGCAAACTTTGATAGGTGTAGGACGTACCGTATAGAAGTTAAGGTCATTTGAAGTTTTATCAGTGTTTGATTTTGGACTCAAGGGTAGCATAGCTTTGAGCGATAACCTAAATTGTCAAGAGGCTCGAGTACTTTATTGTTACAAAATTTAAAGGTCTTATGACGCTCCAGTAAAAAGTTACAAGAATTTGTATGCTGCAAACTTTGATAGGTGGAGGACGTACCGCATAGAAGTTAGTGCCATTTGAAGTTTTATCAGTGTTTGATTTGGGACTCAAGGGTAGCATAGCTTTGAGCGATAGCTTAAATTGGCAAGAGGCTCGAGTAATTTATTGTTACAAAATTTCAAGGTTTTATGACGCTCTAGTAAAAAGTTACAAGCATTTGTATGTTGTAAACTTTGATAGGTGTAGGACGTACCGTATAAAAGTTAGGGCCATTTGAAGTTTTATCAGTGTTTGATTTGGAACTCAAGGGTAGCATAGCTTTGAGCGATAACTTAAATTGACAAGAGGCTCAAGTACTTTATTGTTACAAAATTTCAAGGTTTTATGACGCTCCAGTAAAAAGTTACAAGAATTTGTAAGCTGCTAACTTTGATAGATGTAGGACGTACCGTATAGAAGTTAGGGCCATTTGAAGTTTTATCAGTGTTTGATTTGGGACTCAAGGGTAGCATAGCTTTGAGCGATAGCTTAAATTGGCAAGAGGCTCGAGTAATTTATTGTTACAAAATTTCAAGGTTTTATGACGCTCCAGAAAAAAGTTACAAGCATTTGTATGTTGCAAACTTTTATGGGTGTAGGACGTACCGTATAGAAGTTAGGGCCATTTGAAGTTTTATCCGTGTTTGATTTGGGACTCAAGGGTAGCATATCTTTGAGCGACAGCTTAAATTGATAAGAGGCTCGAGTACTTTATTGTCACAAATTTTCAAGGTTTTATAACGCTCTAGCAAAAAGTTACAAGCATTTGAATGTTGCAAACTTTCATAAGTCTAGGACGCACCGTATTGAAGTTAGGGCCATTTGAAGTTTTATCAGTGTTTGATTTGTGTCTCAAGTGTAGCATAGCTTTGAGCGATAACTTAAATTGACAAGAGGCTCGAGTACTTTATTGTTACAAAATTTAAAGATTCTACGACGCTCCAGTAAAAAGTTAAAAGCATTTGATTGTTGCAAAATTTGATAGGTGTAGGATGCACCGTATAGAAGTTAGGGCCATTTGAAGTTTTATCAGTGTTTGATTTGGGACTCAAGGGTAGCATAGCTATGAGGTATAGCTTAAATTGACAAGAGGCTTGAGTACTTTATTGTTACAAAATTTCAAGGTTTTATGACGCTCCAGTAAAGAGTTACAAGCATTTGTATGTTGCATACTTTGATAGGTGTAGGACGTACCGTATAGAAGTTAAGGTCATTTGAAGTTTTATCAGTGTTTGATTTTGGACTCAAGGGTAGCATAGCTTTGAGCGATAACCTAAATTGTCAAGAGGCTCGAGTACTTTATTGTTACAAAATTTAAAGGTCTTATGACGCTCCAGTAAAAAGTTACAAGAATTTGTATGCTGCAAACTTTGATAGGTGGAGGACGTACCGCATAGAAGTTAGTGCCATTTGAAGTTTTATCAGTGTTTGATTTGGGACTCAAGGGTAGCATAGCTTTGAGCGATAGCTTAAATTGGCAAGAGGCACGAGTAATTTATTGTTACAAAGTTTCAAGGTTTTATGACGCTCTAGTAAAAAGTTACAAGCATTTGTATGTTGTAAACTTTGATAGGTGTAGGACGTACCGTATAAAAGTTAGGGCCATTTGAAGTTTTATCAGTGTTTGATTTGGGACTCAAGGGTAGCATAGCTTTGAGCGATAACTTAAATTGACAAGAGGCTCAAGTACTTTATTGTTACAAAATTTCAAGGTTTTATGACGCTCCAGTAAGAAGTTACAAGAATTTGTAAGCTGCTAACTTTGATAGGTGTAGGACGTACCGTATATAAGTTAGGGCCATTTGAAGTTTTATAAGTGTTTGATTTGGGACCCAAGGGTAGCATAGCTTTGAGCAATAGCTTAAATTGACAAGAGGCTCGAGTTCTTTATTGTCACAAAATTTCAAGGTTTTATGACCCTCCAGTAAAAAGTTACAAGCAATTGTATGTTGCAAACTTTGATAGGTGTAGGACGTACCGTATAGAAGTTAGGGCCATTTGAAGTTTTATCAGTGTTTGATTTGGGACTCAAGGGTAGCATAGCTTTGAGCGATAGCTTAAATTGACAAGAGGCTCGAGTACTTTATTGTTACAAAATTTGAAGGTTTTATGACGCTCCAGTAAAAAGTTACAAGCATTTGTATGTTGCAAACTTTGATAGGTGGAGGACGTACTGTATAGAATTTAGGGCCATTTGAAGTTTTATGGGTGTTTGATTTGGGACTCAAGCGTGGTATAGCTTTGAGCGATAGCTTAAATTGACAAGAGGCTCGAGTACTTTATTGTTACAAAATTTCAAGGTTTTATGACGCTCCAATAAAAAGTTACAAGCATTTGTATGTTGCCAACTTTGATAGGTGTAGGACGTACCGTATAGAAGTTAGGGCCATTTCAAGTTTTCTCAGTGTTTGATTTGGGACTCAAGGGTAGCATAGCTTTGAGCGATAACTTAAATTGACAAGGGGCTCGAGTACTTTATTGTTACAAAATTTCAAGGTTTTATGACGCTCCAGAAAAAAGTTACAAGCATTTGTATGTTGCAAACTTCCATGGGTGTAGGACGTACCGTATAGAAGTTAGGGCCATTTGAAGTTTTATCCGTGTTTGATTTGGGACTCAAGGGTAGCATATCTCTGAGCGACAGCTTAAATTGATAAGAGGCTCGAGTACTTTATTGTCACAAAATTTCAAGGTTTTATAACGCTCTAGCAAAAAGTTACAAGCATTTGAATGTTGCAAACTTTCATAAGTCTAGGACGCACCGTATTGAAGTTAGGGCCATTTGAAGTTTTATCATTGTTTGATTTGTGACTCAAGTGTAGCATAGCTTTGAGCGATAACTTAAATTGACAAGAGGCTCGAGTACTTTATTGTTACAAAATTTAAAGATTCTACGACGCTCCAGTAAAAAGTTAAAAGCATTTGATTGTTGCAAAATTTGATAGGTGTAGGATGCACCGTATAGAAGTTAGGGCCATTTGAAGTTTTATCAGTGTTTGATTTGGGACTCAAGGGTAGCATAGCTATGAGGTATAGCTTAAATTGACAAGAGGCTTGAGTACTTTATTGTTACAAAATTTCAAGGTTTTATGACGCTCCAGTAAAAAGTTACAAGAATTTGTATGCTGCAAACTTTGATAGGTGGAGGACGTACCGCATAGAAGTTAGTGCCATTTGAAGTTTTATCAGTGTTTGATTTGGGACTCAAGGGTAGCATAGCTTTGAGCGATAGCTTAAATTGGCAAGAGGCTCGAGTAATTTATTGTTACAAAATTTCAAGGTTTTATGACGCTCTAGTAAAAAGTTACAAGCATTTGTATGTTGTAAACTTTGATAGGTGTAGGACGTACCGTATAAAAGTTAGGGCCATTTGAAGTTTTATCAGTGTTTGATTTGGAACTCAAGGGTAGCATAGCTTTGAGCGATAACTTAAATTGACAAGAGGCTCAAGTACTTTATTGTTACAAAATTTCAAGGTTTTATGACCCTCCAGTAAAAAGTTACAAGCAATTGTATGTTGCAAACTTTGATAGGTGTAGGACGTACCGTATAGAAGTTAGGGCCATTTGAAGTTTTATCAGTGTTTGATTTGGGACTCAAGGGTAGCATAGCTTTGAGCGATAGCTTAAATTGACAAGAGGCTCGAGTACTTTATTGTTACAAAATTTGAAGGTTTTATGACGCTCCAGTAAAAAGTTACAAGCATTTGTATGTTGCAAACTTTGATAGGTGGAGGACGTACTGTATAGAATTTAGGGCCATTTGAAGTTTTATGGGTGTTTGATTTGGGACTCAAGCGTGGTATAGCTTTGAGCGATAGCTTAAATTGACAAGAGGCTCGAGTACTTTATTGTTACAAAATTTCAAGGTTTTATGACGCTCCAATAAAAAGTTACAAGCATTTGTATGTTGCCAACTTTGATAGGTGTAGGACGTACCGTATAGAAGTTAGGGCCATTTCAAGTTTTCTCAGTGTTTGATTTGGGACTCAAGGGTAGCATAGCTTTGAGCGATAACTTAAATTGACAAGGGGCTCGAGTACTTTATTGTTACAAAATTTCAAGGTTTTATGACGCTCCAGAAAAAAGTTACAAGCATTTGTATGTTGCAAACTTTCATGGGTGTAGGACGTACCGTATAGAAGTTAGGGCCATTTGAAGTTTTATCCGTGTTTGATTTGGGACTCAAGGGTAGCATATCTCTGAGCGACAGCTTAAATTGATAAGAGGCTCGAGTACTTTATTGTCACAAAATTTCAAGGTTTTATAACGCTCTAGCAAAAAGTTACAAGCATTTGAATGTTGCAAACTTTCATAAGTCTAGGACGCACCGTATTGAAGTTAGGGCCATTTGAAGTTTTATCAGTGTTTGATTTGTGACTCAAGTGTAGCATAGCTTTGAGCGATAACTTAAATTGACAAGAGGCTCGAGTACTTTATTGTTACAAAATTTAAAGATTCTACGACGCTCCAGTAAAAAGTTAAAAGCATTTGATTGTTGCAAAATTTGATAGGTGTAGGATGCACCGTATAGAAGTTAGGGCCATTTGAAGTTTTATCAGTGTTTGATTTGGGACTCAAGGGTAGCATAGCTATGAGGTATAGCTTAAATTGACAAGAGGCTTGAGTACTTTATTGTTACAAAATTTCAAGGTTTTATGACGCTCCAGTAAAGAGTTACAAGCATTTGTATGTTGCAAACTTTGATAGGTGTAGGACGTACCGTATAGAAGTTAAGGTCATTTGAAGTTTTATCAGTGTTTGATTTTGGACTCAAGGGTAGCATAGCTTTGAGCGATAACCTAAATTGTCAAGAGGCTCGAGTACTTTATTGTTACAAAATTTAAAGGTCTTATGACGCTCCAGTAAAAAGTTACAAGAATTTGTATGCTGCAAACTTTGATAGGTGGAGGACGTACCGCATAGAAGTTAGTGCCATTTGAAGTTTTATCAGTGTTTGATTTGGGACTCAAGGGTAGCATAGCTTTGAGCGATAGCTTAAATTGGCAAGAGGCTCGAGTAATTTATTGTTACAAAATTTCAAGGTTTTATGACGCTCTAGTAAAAAGTTACAAGCATTTGTATGTTGTAAACTTTGATAGGTGTAGGACGTACCGTATAAAAGTTAGGGCCATTTGAAGTTTTATCAGTGTTTGATTTGGAACTCAAGGGTAGCATAGCTTTGAGCGATAACTTAAATTGACAAGAGGCTCAAGTACTTTATTGTTACAAAATTTCAAGGTTTTATGACGCTCCAGTAAAAAGTTACAAGAATTTGTAAGCTGCTAACTTTGATAGATGTAGGACGTACCGTATAGAAGTTAGGGCCATTTGAAGTTTTATCAGTGTTTGATTTGGGACTCAAGGGTAGCATAGCTTTGAGCGATAGCTTAAATTGGCAAGAGGCTCGAGTAATTTATTGTTACAAAATTTCAAGGTTTTATGACGCTCTAGTAAAAAGTTACAAGCATTTGTATGTTGTAAACTTTGATAGGTGTAGGACGTACCGTATAAAAGTTAGGGCCATTTGAAGTTTTATCAGTGTTTGATTTGGGACTCAAGGGTAGCATAGCTTTGAGCGATAACTTAAATTGACAAGAGGCTCAAGTACTTTATTGTTACAAAATTTCAAGGTTTTATGACGCTCCAGTAAAAAGTTACAAGAATTTGTAAGCTGCTAACTTTGATAGGTGTAGGACGTACCGTATAGAAGTTAGGGCCATTTGAAGTTTTATAAGTGTTTGATTTGGGACCCAAGGGTAGCATAGCTTTGAGCAATAGCTTAAATTGACAAGAGGCTCGAGTACTTTATTGTCACAAAATTTCAAGGTTTTATGACCCTCCAGTAAAAAGTTACAAGCAATTGTATGTTGCAAACTTTGATAGGTGTAGGACGTACCGTATAGAAGTTAGGGCCATTTGATGTTTTATCAGTGTTTGATTTGGGACTCAAGGGTAGCATAGCTTTGAGCGATAGCTTAAATTGACAAGAGGCTCGAGTACTTTATTGTTACAAAATTTCAAGGTTTTATGACGCTCCAGCAAAAAGTTACAAGCATTTGTATGTTGCAAACTTTGATAGGTGGAGGACGTACTGAATAGAATTTAGGGCCATTTGAAGTTTTATGAGTGTTTGATTTGGGACTCAAGCGTGGTATAGCTTTGAGCGATAGCTTAAATTGACAAGAGGCTCGAGTACTTTATTGTAACAAAATTTCAAGGTTTTATGACGCTCCAATAAAAAGTTACAAGCATTTGTATGTTGCCAACTTTGATAGGTGTAGGACGTACCGTATAGAAGTTAGGGCCATTTGAAGTTTTCTCAGTGTTTGATTTGGGACTCAAGGGTAGCATAGCTTTGAGCGATAACTTAAATTGACAAGGGGCTCGAGTACTTTATTGTTACAAAATTTCAAGGTTTTATGACGCTCCAGAAAAAAGTTACAAGCATGTGTAAGCTGCTAACTTTGATAGGTGTAGGACGTACCGTATAGAAGTTAGGGCCATTTGAAGTTTTATATGTGGTTGATTTGGGACTCAAGGGTAGCATAGCTTTGAGCGATAGCTTAAATTGGCAAGAGGCTCGAGTACTTTATTGTTACAAAATTTCAAGGTTTTATGACGCTCCAGTAAAAATTTACAAGCATTTGTATGTTGCAAACTTTGATAGGTGTAGGACCTACCGTATAGAAGTTAGGGCCATTTGAAGTTTTATCAGTGTTTGATTTGGGACTCAAGGGTAGCATAGCTTTGAGCGATAGTTTAAATTGGCAAGAGGCTCGATTACTTTATTGTTACAAAATATCAAGATTTTATGACGCTCCAGTGAAAATTTACAAGCATTTGTATGTTGCAAACTTTGATAGGTGTAGGACGTACCGTATAGAAGTTAGGGTCATTTGAAGTTTTATCAGTGTTTGATTTTGGACTCTAGGGTAGCATAGCTTTGAGCGATAGCTTAAGGTGTCAAGAGGCTCGAGTACATTATTGTTACAAAATTTCAAGGTTTTATGACGCTCCAGTAAAAAGTTACAAGCATGTGTATGTTGCAAACTTTGATAGGTGTAAGATGCACCGTATAGAAGTTAGGACCATTTGAAATTTTATCAGTGTTTGATTTGGGACTCAAGGGTAGCATAGCTTTGAGCGATAACTTAAATTGACAAGAGGCTCGAGTACTTTATTGTTACAAAATTTCAAGGTTTTATGACGCTCCAGTAAAAATTTACAAGCATTTGTATGTTGCAAACTTTGATAGGTGTAGGACGTACCGTATAGAAGTTAGGGCCATTTGAAGTTTTATCAGTGTTTGATTTGGGACTCAAGGGTAGCATAGCTTTGGGCGATAGCTTAAATTGACAAGAGGCTCGAGTACTTTATTGTTACAAAATTTAAAGGTTCTATGACCCTCCAGTAAAAAGTTACAAGCATTTGTATGTTGCAAGCTTTGATAGGTGTAGAACGTACCGTATTGAAGTTAGGGCCATTTAAAGTTTTATCAGTGTTTGATTTGGGACTCAAGGGTAGCATAGCTTTGAGCGATAGCTTAAATTGACAAGAGGCTCGAGTACTCTATTGTAAACAAAATTTCAAGGTTTTATGAAGTAAAAAATTTCAAGGTTTTATGACGCTCCTGTAAAAAGTTACAAGCATTTGTATGTTGCAAACTTTGATAGGTGTAAGATGCACCGTATAGAAGTTAGGGCCATTTGAATTTTTATCAGTGTTTGATTTGGGACTCAAGGGTAGCATAGCTTTGAGCGATAGCTTAAATTGACAAGAGGCTCGAGTACTTTATTGTTACAAAATTTCAAGGTTTTATGACGCTCCAGTAAAAAGTAACAAGCATTTGTATGTTGCAAACTTTGATAGGTGTAGGACGTACCGTATACAAGTTAGGGCCATTTGAAGTTTTATCAGTGTTTACTTTGGGACTCAAGGGTAGCATAGCTTTGAGCGATAGCTTAAATTGACAAGAGGCTCGAGTACTCTATTGTTACAAAATTTCAATTTTTATGAAGTAAAAAATTTCAAAGTTTTATGACGTTCCAGCAAAAAGTTAGAAGCATTTGAATGTTGCAAACTTTCATAAGTCTAGGACGCACCGTATTGAAGTTAGGGCCATTTGAAGTTTTATCAGTGTTTGATTTGGGACTCAAGGGTAGCATAGCTTTGAGCGATAGCTTAAATTAACCAGAGGCTCGAGTACTTTATTGTTACAAAATTTCAAGGTTTTATGACGCTCCAGAAAAAAGTTACAAGCATTTGTATGTTGCAAACTTTGATAGGTGGAGGACGTACCGTATAGAAGTTAGGGCCATTTGAAGTTTTATCAGTGTTTGATTTGGGACTCAAGGGTAGCATAGCTTTTAGCGATAGCTTAAATTGATAAGAGGCTCGAGTACTTTATTGTCACTAAATGTACTCTATTGTAAACAAAATTTCAAGGTTCTATGAAGTAAAAAATTTCAAGGTTTTATGACGCTCCTGTAAAAAGTTACAAGCATTTGTATGTTGCAAACTTTGATAGGTGTAGGACGTACCGTATAGAAGTTAGGGCCATTTGAAGTTTTATCAGTGTTTGATTTGGGACTCAAGGGTAGCATAGCTTTGAGCAATAGCTTAAATTAACCAGAGGCTCGAGTACTTTATTGTTACAAAATTTCAAGGTTTTATGACGCTCCTGTAAAAAGTTACAAGCATTTGTATGTTGCAAACTTTGATAGGTGTAAGATGCACCGTATAGAAGTTAGGGCCATTTGAATTTTTATCAGTGTTTGATTTGGGACTCAAGGGTAGCATAGCTTTGAGCGATAGCTTAAATTGACAAGAGGCTCGAGTACTTTATTGTTACAAAATTTCAAGGTTTTATGACGCTCCAGTAAAAAGTTACAAGCATTTGTATGTTGCAAACTCTGATAGGTGTAGGACGTACCGTATAGAAGTTAGGGCCATTTGAAGTTTTATCAGTGTTTACTTTGGGACTCAAGGGTAGCATAGCTTTGAGCGATAGCTTAAATTGACAAGAGGCTCGAGTACTCTATTGTTACAAAATTTCAAGGTTTTATGAAGCAAAAAATTTCAAGGTTTTATGACGCTCCAGTAAAAAGTTACAAGCATTTGTATGTTGCAAACTTTGATAGGTGTAGGACGTACCGTATAGAAGTTAGGGCCATTTGAAGTTTTATCAGTGTTTGATTTGGGACTCAAGGGTAGCATAGCTTTGAGCGATAGCTTAAATTGACAAGAGGCTCGAGTACTTTATTGTTACAAAATTTTAAGGTTTTATAACGCTCCAGCAAAAAGTTACAAGCATTTGAATGTTGCAAACTTTCATAAATCTAGGACGCACCGTATTGAAGTTAGGGCCATTTAAAGTTTTATCAGTGTTTGATTTGGGACTCAAGGGTAGCATAGCTTTGAGCGATAGCTTAAATTGACAAGAGGCTCGAGTACTCTATTGTAAACAAAATTTCAAGGTTTTATGAAGTAAAAAATTTCAAGGTTTTATGACGCTCCTGTAAAAAGTTACAAGCATTTGTATGTTGCAAACTTTGATAGGTGTAAGATGCACCATATAGAAGTTAGGGCCATTTGAATTTTTATCAGTGTTTGATTTGGGACTCAAGGGTAGCATAGCTTTGAGCGATAACTTAAATTGACAAGGGGCTCGAGTACTTTATTGTTACAAAATTTCAAGGTTTTATGACGCTCCAGAAAAAAGTTACAAGCATTTGTATGTTGCAAACTTTCATGGGTGTAGGACGTACCGTATAGAAGTTAGGGCCATTTGAAGTTTTATCCGTGTTTGATTTGGGACTCAAGTGTAGCATATCTCTGAGCGACAGCTTAAATTGATAAGAGGCTCGAGTACTTTATTGTCACAAAATTTCAAGGTTTTATAACGCTCTAGAAAAAAGTTACAAGCATTTGAATGTTGCAAACTTTCATAAGTCTAGGACGCACCGTATTGAAGTTAGGGCCATTTGAAGTTTTATCAGTGTTTGATTTGTGACTCAAGTGTAGCATAGCTTTGAGCGATAACTTAAATTGACAAGAGGCTCGAGTACTTTATTGTTACAAAATTTAAAGATTCTACGACGCTCCAGTAAAAAGTTAAAAGCATTTGATTGTTGCAAAATTTGATAGGTGTAGGATGCACCGTATAGAAGTTAGGGCCATTTGAAGTTTTATCAGTGTTTGATTTGGGACTCAAGGGTAGCATAGCTATGAGGTATAGCTTAAATTGACAAGAGGCTTGAGTACTTTATTGTTACAAAATTTCAAGGTTTTATGACGCTCCAGTAAAGAGTTACAAGCATTTGTATGTTGCAAACTTTGATAGGTGTAGGACGTACCGTATAGAAGTTAAGGTCATTTGAAGTTTTATCAGTGTTTGATTTTGGACTCAAGGGTAGCATAGCTTTGAGCGATAACCTAAATTGTCAAGAGGCTCGAGTACTTTATTGTTACAAAATTTAAAGGTCTTATGACGCTCCAGTAAAAAGTTACAAGAATTTGTATGCTGCAAACTTTGATAGGTGGAGGACGTACCGCATAGAAGTTAGTGCCATTTGAAGTTTTATCAGTGTTTGATTTGGGACTCAAGGGTAGCATAGCTTTGAGCGATAGCTTAAATTGGCAAGAGGCTCGAGTAATTTATTGTTACAAAATTTCAAGGTTTTATGACGCTCTAGTAAAAAGTTACAAGCATTTGTATGTTGTAAACTTTGATAGGTGTAGGACGTACCGTATAAAAGTTAGGGCCATTTGAAGTTTTATCAGTGTTTGATTTGGAATTCAAGGGTAGCATAGCTTTGAGCGATAACTTAAATTGACAAGAGGCTCAAGTACTTTATTGTTACAAAATTTCAAGGTTTTATGACGCTCCAGTAAAAAGTTACAAGAATTTGTAAGCTGCTAACTTTGATAGATGTAGGACGTACCGTATAGAAGTTAGGGCCATTTGAAGTTTTATCAGTGTTTGATTTGGGACTCAAGGGTAGCATAGCTTTGAGCGATAGCTTAAATTGGCAAGAGGCTCGAGTAATTTATTGTTACAAAATTTCAAGGTTTTATGACGCTCTAGTAAAAAGTTACAAGCATTTGTATGTTGTAAACTTTGATAGGTGTAGGACGTACCGTATAAAAGTTAGGGCCATTTGAAGTTTTATCAGTGTTTGATTTGGGACTCAAGGGTAGCATAGCTTTGAGCGATAACTTAAATTGACAAGAGGCTCAAGTACTTTATTGTTACAAAATTTCAAGGTTTTATGACGCTCCAGTAAAAAGTTACAAGAATTTGTAAGCTGCTAACTTTGATAGGTGTAGGACGTACCGTATAGAAGTTAGGGCCATTTGAAGTTTTATAAGTGTTTGATTTGGGACCCAAGGGTAGCATAGCTTTGAGCAATAGCTTAAATTGACAAGAGGCTCGAGTACTTTATTGTCACAAAATTTCAAGGTTTTATGACCCTCCAGTAAAAAGTTACAAGCAATTGTATGTTGCAAACTTTGATAGGTGTAGGACGTACCGTATAGAAGTTAGGGCCATTTGATGTTTTATCAGTGTTTGATTTGGGACTCAAGGGTAGCATAGCTTTGAGCGATAGCTTAAATTGACAAGAGGCTCGAGTACTTTATTGTTACAAAATTTCAAGGTTTTATGACGCTCCAGCAAAAAGTTACAAGCATTTGTATGTTGCAAACTTTGATAGGTGGAGGACGTACTGAATAGAATTTAGGGCCATTTGAAGTTTTATGAGTGTTTGATTTGGGACTCAAGCGTGGTATAGCTTTGAGCGATAGCTTAAATTGACAAGAGGCTCGAGTACTTTATTGTAACAAAATTTCAAGGTTTTATGACGCTCCAATAAAAAGTTACAAGCATTTGTATGTTGCCAACTTTGATAGGTGTAGGACGTACCGTATAGAAGTTAGGGCCATTTGAAGTTTTCTCAGTGTTTGATTTGGGACTCAAGGGTAGCATAGCTTTGAGCGATAACTTAAATTGACAAGGGGCTCGAGTACTTTATTGTTACAAAATTTCAAGGTTTTATGACGCTCCAGAAAAAAGTTACAAGCATGTGTAAGCTGCTAACTTTGATAGGTGTAGGACGTACCGTATAGAAGTTAGGGCCATTTGAAGTTTTATATGTGGTTGATTTGGGACTCAAGGGTAGCATAGCTTTGAGCGATAGCTTAAATTGGCAAGAGGCTCGAGTACTTTATTGTTACAAAATTTCAAGGTTTTATGACGCTCCAGTAAAAATTTACAAGCATTTGTATGTTGCAAACTTTGATAGGTGTAGGACCTACCGTATAGAAGTTAGGGCCATTTGAAGTTTTATCAGTGTTTGATTTGGGACTCAAGGGTAGCATAGCTTTGAGCGATAGTTTAAATTGGCAAGAGGCTCGATTACTTTATTGTTACAAAATATCAAGATTTTATGACGCTCCAGTGAAAATTTACAAGCATTTGTATGTTGCAAACTTTGATAGGTGTAGGACGTACCGTATAGAAGTTAGGGTCATTTGAAGTTTTATCAGTGTTTGATTTTGGACTCTAGGGTAGCATAGCTTTGAGCGATAGCTTAAGGTGTCAAGAGGCTCGAGTACATTATTGTTACAAAATTTCAAGGTTTTATGACGCTCCAGTAAAAAGTTACAAGCATGTGTATGTTGCAAACTTTGATAGGTGTAAGATGCACCGTATAGAAGTTAGGACCATTTGAAATTTTATCAGTGTTTGATTTGGGACTCAAGGGTAGCATAGCTTTGAGCGATAACTTAAATTGACAAGAGGCTCGAGTACTTTATTGTTACAAAATTTCAAGGTTTTATGACGCTCCAGTAAAAATTTACAAGCATTTGTATGTTGCAAACTTTGATAGGTGTAGGACGTACCGTATAGAAGTTAGGGCCATTTGAAGTTTTATCAGTGTTTGATTTGGGACTCAAGGGTAGCATAGCTTTGGGCGATAGCTTAAATTGACAAGAGGCTCGAGTACTTTATTGTTACAAAATTTAAAGGTTCTATGACCCTCCAGTAAAAAGTTACAAGCATTTGTATGTTGCAAGCTTTGATAGGTGTAGAACGTACCGTATTGAAGTTAGGGCCATTTAAAGTTTTATCAGTGTTTGATTTGGGACTCAAGGGTAGCATAGCTTTGAGCGATAGCTTAAATTGACAAGAGGCTCGAGTACTCTATTGTAAACAAAATTTCAAGGTTTTATGAAGTAAAAAATTTCAAGGTTTTATGACGCTCCTGTAAAAAGTTACAAGCATTTGTATGTTGCAAACTTTGATAGGTGTAAGATGCACCGTATAGAAGGTAGGGCCATTTGAATTTTTATCAGTGTTTGATTTGGGACTCAAGGGTAGCATAGCTTTGAGCGATAGCTTAAATTGACAAGAGGCTCGAGTACTTTATTGTTACAAAATTTCAAGGTTTTATGACGCTCCAGTAAAAAGTAACAAGCATTTGTATGTTGCAAACTTTGATAGGTGTAGGACGTACCGTATACAAGTTAGGGCCATTTGAAGTTTTATCAGTGTTTACTTTGGGACTCAAGGGTAGCATAGCTTTGAGCGATAGCTTAAATTGACAAGAGGCTCGAGTACTCTATTGTTACAAAATTTCAATTTTTATGAAGTAAAAAATTTCAAAGTTTTATGACGTTCCAGCAAAAAGTTAGAAGCATTTGAATGTTGCAAACTTTCATAAGTCTAGGACGCACCGTATTGAAGTTAGGGCCATTTGAAGTTTTATCAGTGTTTGATTTGGGACTCAAGGGTAGCATAGCTTTGAGCGATAGCTTAAATTAACCAGAGGCTCGAGTACTTTATTGTTACAAAATTTCAAGGTTTTATGACGCTCCAGAAAAAAGTTACAAGCATTTGTATGTTGCAAACTTTGATAGGTGGAGGACGTACCGTATAGAAGTTAGGGCCATTTGAAGTTTTATCAGTGTTTGATTTGGGACTCAAGGGTAGCATAGCTTTTAGCGATAGCTTAAATTGATAAGAGGCTCGAGTACTTTATTGTCACTAAATGTACTCTATTGTAAACAAAATTTCAAGGTTCTATGAAGTAAAAAATTTCAAGGTTTTATGACGCTCCTGTAAAAAGTTACAAGCATTTGTATGTTGCAAACTTTGATAGGTGTAGGACGTACCGTATAGAAGTTAGGGCCATTTGAAGTTTTATCAGTGTTTGATTTGGGACTCAAGGGTAGCATAGCTTTGAGCAATAGCTTAAATTAACCAGAGGCTCGAGTACTTTATTGTTACAAAATTTCAAGGTTTTATGACGCTCCTGTAAAAAGTTACAAGCATTTGTATGTTGCAAACTTTGATAGGTGTAAGATGCACCGTATAGAAGTTAGGGCCATTTGAATTTTTATCAGTGTTTGATTTGGGACTCAAGGGTAGCATAGCTTTGAGCGATAGCTTAAATTGACAAGAGGCTCGAGTACTTTATTGTTACAAAATTTCAAGGTTTTATGACGCTCCAGTAAAAAGTTACAAGCATTTGTATGTTGCAAACTCTGATAGGTGTAGGACGTACCGTATAGAAGTTAGGGCCATTTGAAGTTTTATCAGTGTTTACTTTGGGACTCAAGGGTAGCATAGCTTTGAGCGATAGCTTAAATTGACAAGAGGCTCGAGTACTCTATTGTTACAAAATTTCAAGGTTTTATGAAGCAAAAAATTTCAAGGTTTTATGACGCTCCAGTAAAAAGTTACAAGCATTTGTATGTTGCAAACTTTGATAGGTGTAGGACGTACCGTATAGAAGTTAGGGCCATTTGAAGTTTTATCAGTGTTTGATTTGGGACTCAAGGGTAGCATAGCTTTGAGCGATAGCTTAAATTGACAAGAGGCTCGAGTACTTTATTGTTACAAAATTTTAAGGTTTTATAACGCTCCAGCAAAAAGTTACAAGCATTTGAATGTTGCAAACTTTCATAAATCTAGGACGCACCGTATTGAAGTTAGGGCCATTTAAAGTTTTATCAGTGTTTGATTTGGGACTCAAGGGTAGCATAGCTTTGAGCGATAGCTTAAATTGACAAGAGGCTCGAGTACTCTATTGTAAACAAAATTTCAAGGTTTTATGAAGTAAAAAATTTCAAGGTTTTATGACGCTCCTGTAAAAAGTTACAAGCATTTGTATGTTGCAAACTTTGATAGGTGTAAGATGCACCATATAGAAGTTAGGGCCATTTGAATTTTTATCAGTGTTTGATTTGGGACTCAAGGGTAGCATAGCTTTGAGCGATAGCTTAAATTGACAAGAGGCTCGAGTACT
Organism: Clusia tigrina; assembly: GCA_920105625.2. Classification (NCBI taxonomy): domain Eukaryota; kingdom Metazoa; phylum Arthropoda; class Insecta; order Diptera; family Clusiidae; genus Clusia; species Clusia tigrina. The sequence goes on from OV050032.1 coordinate 70,051,883, forward strand.
TTATTGTTACAAAATTTCAAGGTTTTATGACGCTCCAGTAAAAAGTAACAAGCATTTGTATGTTGCAAACTTTGATAGGTGTAGGACGTACCGTATACAAGTTAGGGTCATTTGAAGTTTTATCAGTGTTTACTTTGGGACTCAAGGGTAGCATAGCTTTGAGCGATAGCTTAAATTGACAAGAGGCTCGAGTACTCTATTGTTACAAAATTTCAAGGTTTTATGAAGTAAAAAATTTCAAAGTTTTATGACGCTCCAGCAAAAAGTTAGAAGCATTTGAATGTTGCAAACTTTCATAAGTCTAGGACGCACCGTATTGAAGTTAGGGCCATTTGAAATTTTATCAGTGTTTGATTTGGGACTCAAGGGTAGCATAGCTTTGAGCGATAGCTTAAATTGACAAGAGGCTCGAGTACTTTATTGTTACAAAATTTCAAGGTTTTATGACGCTCCAGTAAAAAGTTACAAGCATTTGTATGTTGCAAACTTTGATAGGTGTAGGACGTACCGTATAGAAGTTAGGACCATTTGAAGTTTTATCAGTGTTTGATTTGGGACTCAAGGGTAGTATAGCTTTGAGCGATAACTTAAATTGACAAGAGGCTCAAGTACTTTATTGTTACAAAATTTCAAGGTTTTATGACGCTCCAGTAAAAAGTTACAAGAATTTGTATGCTGCTAACTTTGATAGGTGTAGGACGTACCGTATAGAAGTTAGGGCCATTTGAAGTTTTATAAGTGTTTGATTTGGGACCCAGTGGTAGCATAGCTTTGAGCAATAGCTTAAATTGACAAGAGGCTCGAGTACTTTATTGTTACAAAATATCAAGGTTTTATGACGCTCCAGTAAAAATTTACAAGCATTTGTATGTTGCAAACTTTGATAGGTGTAGGACGTACCGTATAGAAGTTAGGGCCATTTGAAGTTTTATCAGTGTTTGATTTGGGACTCAAGGGTAGCATAGCTTTGAGCGATAGCTTAAATTGACAAGAGGCTCGAGTACTTTATTGTTACAAAATATCAAGGTTTTATGACGCTCCAGTAAAAAGTTACAAGCATTTGTATGTTGCAAACTTTGATAGGTGTAGGACGTACCGTATAGAAGTTAGGGTCATTTGAAGTTTTATCAGTGTTTGATTTTGGACTCTAGGGTAGCATAGCTTTGAGCGATAGCTTAAGGTGTCAAGAGGCTCGAGTACATTATTGGTACAAAGTCTCAAGGTTTTATGACGCTCCAGTAAAAAGTTACAAGCATTTGTATGTTGCAAACTTTGATAGGTGTAAGATGCACCGTATAGAAGTTAGGGCCATTTGAATTTTTGTCAGTGTTTGATTTGGGACTCAAGGGTAGCATAGCTTTGAGCGATAGCTTAAATTGGCAAGAGGCTCGAGTACTTATTGTTACAAAATTTCAAGGTTTTATGACGCTCCAGTAAAAATTTACAAGCATTTGTATGTTGCAAACTTTGATAGGTGTAGGACGTACCGTATAGAAGTTAGGGCCATTTGAAGTTTTATCAGTGTTTGATTTGCGAATCAAGGGTAGCATAGCTTTGAGCGATAGCTTAAATTGACAAGAGGCTCGAGTAATTTATTGTTACAAAATATCAATGTTTTATGATGCTCCAGTAAAAAGTTACAAGCATTTGTATGTTGCAAACTTTGATAGGTGTAGGACGTACCGTATAGAAGTTAGGGTCATTTGAAATTTTATCAGTGTTTGATTTTGGACTCTAGGGTAGCATAGCTTTGAGCGATAGCTTAAGGTGTCAAGAGGCTCGAGTACATTATTGTTACAAAGTTTCAAGGTTTTATGACGCTCCAGTAAAAAGTTACAAGCATTTGTATGTTGCAAACTTTGATAGGTGTAAGATGCACCGTATAGAAGTTAGGGCCATTTGAATTTTTATCAGTGTTTGATTTGGGACTCAAGGGTAGCATAGCTTTGAGCGATAGCTTAAGTTGATAAGAGGCTCGAGTACTTTATTGTCACAAAATTTCAAGGTTTTATAACGGTCCAGCAAAAAGTTACAAGCATTTGAATGTTGCAAACTTTCATAAGTCTAGGACGTACCGTATAAAAGTTAGGGCCATTTGAAGTTTTATCAGTGTTTGATTTGGGACTCAAGGGTAGCATAGCTTTGAGCGATAACTTAAATTGACAAGAGGCTCGAGTACTTTATTGTTACAAAATTTCAAGGTTTATGACGCTCCAGTAAAAAGTTACAAGCATTTGTATGTTGCAAACTTTGATAGGTGTAGGACGTACCGTATAGAAGTTAGGGCCATTTGAAGTTTTATCCGTGTTTGATTTGGGACTCAAGGGTAGCATAGCTTTGAGCGATAGCTTAAATTGACAAGAGGCTCGAGTACTTTATTGTTACAAAATATCAAGGTTTTATGACGCTCCAGTAAAAAGTTACAAGCATTTGTATGTTGCAAACTTTGATAGGTGTAGGACGTACCGTATAGAAGTTAGGGTCATTTGAAGTTTTATCAGTGTTTGATTTTGGACTCTAGGGTAGCATAGCTTTTGAGCGATAGCTTAAGGTGTCAAGAGGCTCGAGTACATTATTGGTACAAAGTCTCAAGGTTTTATGACGCTCCAGTAAAAAGTTACAAGCATTTGTATGTTGCAAACTTTGATAGGTGTAAGATGCACCGTATAGAAGTTAGGGCCATTTGAATTTTTGTCAGTGTTTGATTTGGGACTCAAGGGTAGCATAGCTTTGAGCGATAGCTTAAGTTGATAAGAGGCTCGAGTACTTTATTGTCACCAAATTTCAAAGTTTTATAACGCTCCAGCAAAAAGTTACAAGCATTTGAATGTTGCAAACTTTCATAAGTCTAGGACGCACCGTATTGAAGTTAGGGCCATTTGAAGTTTTATCAGTGTTTGATTTGGGACTCAAGGGGTAGCATAGCTTTGAGCGATAGCTTAAATTGACAAGAGGCTGGAGTACTTTATTGTTAGAAAATTTCAAGGTTTTATGACGCTCCAGTAAAAAGTTACAAGCATTTGTATGTTGCAAACTTTGATAGGTGTAGGACGTACCGTATTAAAGTTAGGGCCATTTGAAGTTTTATCAGTGTTTGATTTGGGACTCGAGGGGTAGCATAGCTTTGAGCGATAGCTTAAATTGACAAGAGGCTCGAGTACTCTATTGTAAACAAAATTTCAAGGTTTTATGAAGTAAAAAATTTCAAGGTTTTATGACGCTCCTGTAAAAAGTTACAAGCATTTGTATGTTGCAAACTTTGATAGGTGTTAGATGCACCGTATAGAAGTTAGGGCCATTTGAATTTTTATCAGTGTTTGATTTGGGACTCAAGGGTAGCATAGCTTTGAGCGATAGCTTAAATTGACAAGAGGCTCGAGTACTTTATTGTTACAAAATTTCAAGGTTTTATGACGCTCCAGTAAAAAGTTACAAGCATTTGTATGTTGCAAACTTTGATAGGTGTAGGACGTACCGTATAGAAGTTAGGGCCATTTGAAGTTTTATAAGTGTTTGATTTGGGACCCAAGGGTAGCATAGCTTTGAGCAATAGCTTAAATTGACAAGAGGCTCGAGTACTTTATTGTCACAAAATTTCAAGGTTTTATGACCCTCCAGTAAAAAGTTACAAGCATTTGTATGTTGCAAACTTTGATAGGTCTAGGACGTACCGTATAAAAGTTAGGGCCATTTGAATTTTTGTCAGTGTTTGATTTGGGACTCAAGGGTAGCATAGCTTTGAGCGATAGCTTAAGTTGATAAGAGGCTCGAGTACTTTATTGTCACAAAATTTCAAGGTTTTATGACGCTCCAGTAAAAAGTTACAAGCATTTGTATGTTGCAAACTTTGATAGGTGTAGGACGTATCGTATAGAAGTTAGGGCCATTTGAAGTTTTATCAGTGTTTGATTTGGGACTCAAGGGTAGCATAGCTTTGAGCGATAACTTAAATTGACAAGAGGCTCAAGTACTTTATTGTTACAAAATTTCAAGGTTTTATGACGCTCCAGTAAAAAGTTACCAGAATTTGTATGCTGCTAACTTTGATAGGTGTAGGACGTACCGTATAGAAGTTAGGGCCATTTGAAGTTTTATAAGTGTTTGATTTGGGACCCAAGGGTAGCATAGCTTTGAGCAATAGCATAAATTGACAAGAGGCTCGAGTACTTTATTGTTACAAAATATCAAGGTTTTATGACGCTCCAGTAAAAATTTACAAGCATTTGTATGTTGCAAACTTTGATAGGTGTAGGACGTACCGTATAGAAGTTAGGGCCATCTGAAGTTTTATCCGTGTTTGATTTGGGACTCAAGGGTAGCATAGCTTTGAGCGATAGCTTAAGGTGTCCAGAGGCTCGAGTACATTATTGGTACAAAGTCTCAAGGTTTTATGACGCTCCAGTAAAAAGTTACAAGCATTTGTATGTTGCAAACTTTGATAGGTGTAAGATGCACCGTATAGAAGTTAGGGCCATTTGAATTTTTGTCAGTGTTTGATTTGGGACTCAAGGGTAGCATAGCTTTGAGCGATAGCTTAAGTTGATAAGAGGCTCGAGTACTTTATTGTCACAAAATTTCAAGGTTTTATAACGCTCCAGCAAAAAGTTACAAGCATTTGAATGTTGCAAACTTTCATAAGTCTAGGACGCACCGTATTGAAGTTAGGGCCATTTGAAGTTTTATCAGTGTTTGATTTGGGACCCAAGGGTAGCATAGCTTTGAGCAATAGCTTAAATTGACAAGAGGCTCGAGTACTTTATTGTCACAAAATTTCAAGGTTTTATGACCCTCCAGTAAAAAGTTACAAGCATTTGTATGTTGCAAACTTTGATAGGTCTAGGACGTACCGTATAAAAGTTAGGGCCATTTGAATTTTTGTCAGTGTTTGATTTGGGACTCAAGGGTAGCATAGCTTTGAGCGATAGCTTAAGTTGATAAGAGGCTCGAGTACTTTATTGTCACAAAATTTCAAGGTTTTATGACGCTCCAGTAAAAGGTTACAAGCAATTGTATGTTGAAACTTTGATAGGTGTAGGACGTACCATATAGAAGTTAGGGCCATTTGAAGTTTTATCAGTGTTTGATTTGGGACTCGAGGGTAGCATAGCTTTGAGCGATAGCTTAAATTGACAAGAGGCTCGAGTACTCTATTGTAAACAAAATATCAAGGTTTTATGAAGTAAAAAATTTCAAGGTTTTATGACGCTCCTGTAAAAAGTTACAAGCATTTGTATGTTGCAAACTTTGATAGGTGTTAGATGCACCGTATAGAAGTTAGGGCCATTTGAATTTTTATCAGTGTTTGATTTGGGACTCAAGGGTTAGCATAGCTTTGAGCGATAGCTTAAATTGACAAGAGGCTCGAGTACTTTATTGTTACAAAATTTCAAGGTTTTATGACGCTCCAGTAAAAAGTTACAAGCATTTGTATGTTGCAAACTTTGATAGGTGTAGGACGTACCGTATAGAAGTTAGGGCCATTTGAAGTTTTATAAGTGTTTGATTTGGGACCCAAGGGTAGCATAGCTTTGAGTAATAGCTTAAATTGACAAGAGGCTCGAGTACTTTATTGTCACAAAATTTCAAGGTTTTATGACCCTCCAGTAAAAAGTTACAAGCATTTGTATGTTGCAAACTTTGATAGGTGTAGGACGTAGCGTATAAAAGTTAGGGCCATTTGAAGTTTTATCAGTGTTTGATTTGGGACTCAAGGGTAGCATAGCTTTGAGCGATAGCTTAAATTGGCAAGAGGCTCGAGTACTTTATTGTTACAAAATTTCAAGGTTTTATGACGCTCCAGTAAAAATTTACAAGCATTTGTATGTTGCAAACTTTGATAGGTGTAGGACGTACCGTATAGAAGTTAGGGCCATTTGAAGTTTTATCAGTGTTTGATTTGGGAATCAAGGGTAGCATAGCTTTGAGCGATAGCTTAAATTGACAAGAGGCTCGAGTAATTTATTGTTACAAAATATCAAGGTTTTATGACGCTCCAGTAAAAAGTTACAAGCATTTGTATGTTGCAAAACTTTGATAGGTGTAGGACGTACCGTATAGAAGTTAGGGTCATTTGAAGTTTTATCAGTGTTTGATTTTGGACTCTAGGGTAGCATAGCTTTGAGCGATAGCTTTGAGCGATAGCTTAAGGTGTCAAGAGGCTCGAGTACATTATTGTTACAAAGTTTCAAGGTTTTATGACGCTTCAGTAAAAAGTTACAAGCATTTGTATGTTGCAAACTTTGATAGGTGTAAGATGCACAGTATAGAAGTTAGGGCCATTTGAATTTTTATCAGTGTTTGATTTGGGACTCAAGGGTAGCATAGCTTTGAGCGATAGCTTAAGTTGATAAGAGGCTCGAGTACTTTATTGTCACAAAAATTTCAAGGTTTTATAACGGTCCAGCAAAAAGTTACAAGCATTTGAATGTTGCAAACTTTCATAAGTCTAGGACGTACCGTTATAAAAGTTAGGGCCATTTGAAGTTTTATCAGTGTTTGATTTGGGACTCAAGGGTAGCATAGCTTTGAGCGATAACTTAAATTGACAAGAGGCTCGAATACTTTATTGTTACAAAATTTCAAGGTTTTATGACGCTCCAGTAAAAAGTTACAAGCATTTGTATGTTGCAAACTTTGATAGGTGGTAGGACGTACCGTATAGAAGTTAGGGCCATTTGAAGTTTTATCCGTGTTTGATTTGGGACTCAAGGGGTAGCATAGACAAGAGGGCTCGAGTACTTTATTGTTACAAAATATCAAGGTTTTATGACGCTCCAGTAAAAAGTTACAAGCATTTGTATGTTGCAAACTTTGATAGGTGTAGGACGTACCGTATAGAAGTTAGGGTCATTTGAAGTTTTATCAGTGTTTGATTTTTGGACTCTAGGGTAGCATAGCTTTGAGCGATAGCTTAAGGTGTCAAGAGGCTCGAGTACATTATTGTTACAAAGGTCTCAAGGTTTTATGACGCTCCAGTAAAAAGTTACAAGCATTTGTATGTTTGCAAACTTTGATAGGTGTAAGATGCACCGTATAGAAGTTAGGGGCCATTTGAATTTTTGTCAGTGTTTGATTTGGGACTCAAGGGTAGCATAGCTTTGAGCGATAGCTTAAGTTGATAAGAGGCTCGAGTACTTTATTGTCACAAAATTTCAAAGTTTTATAACGCTCCAGCAAAAAGTTACAAGCATTTGAATGTTGCAAACTTTCATAAGTCTAGGACGCACCGTATTGAAGTTAGGGCCATTTGAAGTTTTATCAGTGTTTGATTTGGGACTCAAGGGTAGCATAGCTTTGAGCGATAGCTTAAATTGACAAGAGGCTGGAGTACTTTATTGTTAGAAAATTTCAAGGTTTTATGACGCTCCAGTAAAAAGTTACAAGCATTTGTATGTTGCAAACTTTGATAGGTGTAGGACGTACCGTATTAAAGTTAGGGCCATTTGAAGTTTTATCAGTGTTTGATTTGGGACTCGAGGGTAGCATAGCTTTGAGCGATAGCTTACATTGACAAGAGGCTCGAGTACTCTATTGTAAACAAAATTTCAAGGTTTTATGAAGTAAAAAATTTCAAGGTTTTATGACGCTCCTGTAAAAAGTTACAAGCATTTTGTATGTTGCAAACTTTGATAGGTGTTAGATGCACCGTATAGAAGTTAGGGCCATTTGAATTTTTATCAGTGTTTGATTTGGAACTCAAGGTAAAAAGTTACAAGCATTTGTATGTTGCAAACTTTGATAGGTGTAGGACGTACCGTATTAAAGTTAGGGCCATTTGAAGTTTTATCAGTGTTTGATTTGGGACTCGAGGGTAGCATAGCTTTGAGCGATAGCTTACATTGACAAGAGGCTCGAGTACTCTATTGTAAACAAAATTTCAAGGTTTTATGAAGTAAAAAATTTCAAGGTTTTATGACGCTCCTGTAAAAAGTTACAAGCATTTGTATGTTGCAAACTTTGATAGGTGTTAGATGCACCGTATAGAAGTTAGGGCCATTTGAATTTTTATCAGTGTTTGATTTGGGACTCAAGGTAAAAAAGTTACAAGCATTTGTATGTTGCAAACTTTGATAGGTGTAGACGTACCGTATAGAAGTTAGGGTCATTTGAAGTTTTATCAGTGTTTGACTTTGGACTCTAGGGTAGCATAGCTTTGAGCGATAGCTTAAGGTGTCAAGAGGCTCGAGTACATTATTGTTACAAAGTCTCAAGGTTTTATGACGCTCCAGTAAAAAGTTACAAGCATTTGTATGTTGCAATCTTTGATAGGTGTAAGATGCACCGTATAGAAGTTAGGGCCATTTGAATTTTTGTCAGTGTTTGATTTGGGACTCAAGGGTAGCATAGCTTTGAGCGATAGCTTAAGTTGATAAGAGGCTCGAGTACTTTATTGTCACAAAATTTCAAGGTTTTATAACGCTCCAGCAAAAAGTTACAAGCATTTGAATGTTGCAAACTTTCATAAGTCTAGGACGCACCGTATTGAAGTTAGGGCCATTTGAAGTTTTATCAGTGTTTGATTTGGGACTCAAGGGTAGCATAGCTTTGAGCGATAGCTTATGTTGATAAGAGGCTCGAGTACTTTATTGTCACAAAATTTCAAGGTTTTATAACGGTCCAGCAAAAAGTTACAAGCATTTGAATGTTGCAAACTTTCATAAGTCTAGGACGCACGGTATTGAAGTTAGGGCCATTTGAAGTTTTATCAGTGTTTGATTTGGGACTCAAGGGTAGCATAGCTTTGAGCGATAGCTTAAATTGACAAGAGGCTCGAGTACTTTATTGTTACAAAATTTCAAGGTTTTATGACGCTCCAGTAAAAAGTTACAAGCATTTGTATGTTGCAAACTTTGATAGGTGTAGGACGTACCGTATAGAAGTTAGGGCCATTTGAAGTTTTATCAGTGTTTACTTTGGGACTCAAGGGTAGCATAGCTTTGAGCGATAGCTTAAATTGACAAGAGGCTCGAGTACTCTATTGTTACAAAATTTCAAGGTTTTATGAAGTAAAAAATTTCAAGGTTTTATGACGCTCCACTAAAAAGTTAGAAGCATTTGTATGTTGCAAACTGTGATAGGTGTAGGACGTACCGTATAGAAGTTAGGGCCATTTGAAGTTTTATCAGTGTTTGATTTGGGACTCAAGGGTAGCATAGCTTTGAGCGATAGCTTAAATTGACAAGAGGCTCGAGTACTTTATTGTTACAAAATTTCAAGGTTTTATGACGCTCCAGTAAAAAGTTGCAAGCATTTGAATGTTGCAAACTTACTTTGCTTATCGCCCAAAAACATGTAGTTCGAACTATCTGTAACAAAACACGATTTGAAAGTAGCTTTCCATTGTTCAAAAACTTAAACATTTTACCCATTAAACATTTTTATTTTTTTAGAGTCTTAAAAGTTTTCTTTATTAGATCCGGTTATTTATTAATAAGAAATAATTCTGGTCACAATTTGAGGGTAAATACTCAAAATTTTGCCAAGATTCCGCCCCACAACTTGAATCATTACTTTTCCTTTTATACATGTACGGCACCCAGACTCTTTAATAGTTTACCATATTGTGTTCGTTGTTTGCGTAACAAAAATGTGTTTTTTTCTAAAGTGAAGTCATGGTTGTTCAATAAGGATTTCAATGTAATTGATACCGTTCTAACTGTTTCCTTATAATTTTTATATAATTCTTTTTAAATTAATTAATATGCATTGTCACCCTTTAATTATCACATCATTTTCAACAAATTTTCTTAATTTATAAATATTTGTAAAACCCTTCTACCCTTCGAATTTTAAGTTTAATGATTATAAATATTTGTAAGACCCCACACCTTACCTCTATTTACTTTGTATTTATATTAGTGAAACTGCATTCGACACTTGTTCGTATCGAACAACAGAATGTAGTATTTACTTATCATATCTGTATGTTATTTTTAAGTGTATTTTTAAAATATGTTAACTTTTATACATGTATGATTGGTAAATAAATTTATTATTCATTCATTCATTCAAAAACTTTGATAGGTGTAGGACGTACCCTATAGAAGTTAGAGCCATTTGAAGTTTTATCAGTGTTTGATTTGGGACTCAAGGATAGCATAGCTTTGAGCGATAGCTTAAATTGGCAAGAGGCTCGAGTACTTTATTGTTACAAAATTTCAAGGTTTTATGACGCTCCAGTAAAAATTTACAAGCATTTGTATGTTGCAAACTTTGATAGGTGTAGGTTGTACCATATAGAAGTTAGGGCCATTTGAAGTTTTATCAGTGTTTGATTTGGGACTCAAGGGTAGCATAGCTTTGAGCGATAGCTTAAATTGACAAGAGGCTCGAGTACTTTATTGTTACAAAATATCAAGGTTTTATGACGCTCCAATAAAAAGTTACAAGCATTTGTATGTTGCAAACTTTGATAGGTGTAGGACGTACCGTATAGAAGTTAGGGTCATTTGAAGTTTTATCAGTGTTTGATTTTGGACTCTAGGGTAGCATAGCTTTGAGCGATAGCTTAAGGTGTCAAGAGGCTCGAGTACATTATTGTTACAAAGTTTCAAGGTTTTATGACGCTCCAGTAAAAAGTTACAAGCATTTGTATGTTGCAAACTTTGATAGGTGTAAGATGCACCGTATAGAAGTTAGGACCATTTGAAATTTTATCAGTGCTTGATTTGGGACTCAAGGGTAGCATAGCTTTGAGCGATAACTTAAATTGACAAGAGGCTCGAGTACTTTATTGTTACAAAATTTCAAGGTTTTATGACGCTCCAGTAAAAAGTTACAAGCATTTGTATGTTGCAAACTTTGATAGGTGTAGGACGTACCGTATAGAAGTTAGGGCCATTTGAAGTTTTATCAGTGTTTGACTTGGGACTCAAGGGTAGCATAGCTTTGAGCGATAGCTTAAATTGGCAAGAGGCTCGAGTACTTTATTGTTACAAAATTTCTAGGTTTTATGACGCTCCAGTAAAAAGTTACAAGCATTTGTATGTTGCAAACTTTGATAGGTGTAGGACGTACCGTATAGAAGTTAGGGCCATTTGAAGTTTTATCAGTGTTTGATTTGTGACTAAAGGGTAGCATAGCTTTGAGCGATAGCTTAAATTGACAAGAGGCTCGAGTACTTTATTGTTACAAAATTTCAAGGTTTTATGACGCTCCAGTAAAAAGTTACAAGCACTTGTATGTTGCAAACTTTCATAGGTGTAAGATGCACCGTATAGAAGTTAGGGCCATTTGATATTTTATCAGTGTTTGATTTGGGACTCAAGGGTAGCATAGCTTTGAGCGATAACTTAAATTGACAAGAAGCTCGAGTATTTTATTGTTACAAAATTTCAAGGTTTTATGACGCTCCAGCAAAAAGTTACAAGCATTTGAATGTTGCAAACTTTCATAAGTCTAGGACGCACCGTATTGAAGTTAGGGCCATTTGAAGTTTTATCAGTGTTTACTTTGGGACTCAAGGGTAGCATAGCTTTGAGCGATAGCTTAAATTGACAAGAGGCTCGAGTACTCTATTGTAAACAAAATTTCCAGGTTTTGTGAAGAAAAAAATTTCAAGGTTTTATGACGCTCCAGTAAAAAGTTACAAGCATTTGTATGTTGCAAACTTTGATAGGTGTAAGATGCACCGTATAGAAGTAAGGGCCATTTGAAATTTTATCAGTGTTGGATTTGGGACTCAAGGGTAGCATAGCTTTGAGCGATATCTTAAATTGACAAGAGGCTCGAGTACTTTATTGTTACAAAATTTCAAGGTTTTATGACGCTCCAGCAAAAAGTTACAAGCATTTGTATGTTGCAAACTTTGATAGGTGTAGGACGTACCGTATAGAAGTTAGGGTCATTTGAAGTTTTATCAGTGTTTGACTTTGGACTCTAGGGTAGCATAGCTTTGGGCGATAGCTTAAGGTGTCAAGAGGCTCGAGTACATTATTGTTACAAAGTCTCAAGGTTTTATGACGCTCCAGTAAAAAGTTACAAGCATTTGTATGTTGCAATCTTTGATAGGTGTAAGATGCACCGTATAGAAGCTAGGGCCATTTGAATTTTTGTCAGTGTTTGATTTGGGACTCAAGGGTAGCATAGCTTTGAGCGATAGCTTAAGTTGATAAGAGGCTCGAGTACTTTATTGTCACAAAATTTCAAGGTTTTATAACGCTCCAGCAAAAAGTTACAAGCATTTGAATGTTGCAAACTTTCATAAGTCTAGGACGCACCGTATTGAAGTTAGGGCCATTTGAAGTTTTATCAGTGTTTGATTTGGGACTCAAGGGTAGCATAGCTTTGAGCGATAGCTTAAATTGACAAGAGGCTGGAGTACTTTATTGTTAGAAAATTTCAAGGTTTTATGACGCTCCAGTAAAAAGTTACAAGCATTTGTATGTTGCAAACTTTGATAGGTGTAGGACGTACCGTATTAAAGTTAGGGCCATTTGAAGTTTTATCAGTGTTTGATTTGGGACTCGAGGGTAGCATAGCTTTGAGCGATAGCTTAAATTGACAAGAGGCTCGAGTACTCTATTGTAAACAAAATTTCAAGGTTTTATGAAGTAAAAAATTTCAAGGTTTTATGACGCTCCTGTAAAAAGTTACAAGCATTTGTATGTTGCAAACTTTGATAGGTGTTAGATGCACCGTATAGAAGTTAGGGCCATTTGAATTTTTATCAGTGTTTGATTTGGGACTCAAGGGTAGCATAGCTTTGAGCGATAGCTTAAATTGACAAGAGGCTCGAGTACTTTATTGTTACAAAATTTCAAGGTTTTATGACGCTCCAGTAAAAAGTTACAAGCATTTGTATGTTGCAAACTTTGATAGGTGTAGGACGTACCGTATAGAAGTTAGGGCCATTTGAAGTTTTATAAGTGTTTGATTTGGGACCCAAGGGTAGCATAGCTTTGAGCAATAGCTTAAATTGACAAGAGGCTCGAGTACTTTATTGTCACAAAATTTCAAGGATTTATGACGCTCCAGTAAAAATTTACAAGCATTTGTATGTTGCAAACTTTGATAGGTGTAAGATGCACCGTATAGAAGTTAGGGCCATTTGAATTTTTATCAGTGTTTGATTTGGGACTCAAGGGTAGCATAGCTTTGAGCGATAGCTTAAGTTGATAAGAGGCTCGAGTACTTTATTGTCACAAAATTTCAAGGTTTTATAACGGTCCAGCAAAAAGTTACAAGCATTTGAATGTTGCAAACTTTCATAAGTCTAGGACGCACGGTATTGAAGTTAGGGCCATTTGAAGTTTTATCAGTGTTTGATTTGGGACTCAAGGGTAGCATAGCTTTGAGCGATAGCTTAAATTGACAAGAGGCTCGAGTACTTTATTGTTACAAAATTTCAAGGTTTTATGACGCTCCAGTAAAAAGTTACAAGCATTTGTATGTTGCAAACTTTGATAGGTGTAGGACGTACCGTATAGAAGTTAGGGCCATTTGAAGTTTTATCAGTGTTTACTTTGGGACTCAAGAGTAGCATAGCTTTGAGCGATAGATTAAATTGACCAGAGGCTCGAGTACTTTATTGTTACAAAATTTCAAGGTTTTATGACGCTCCAGTAAAAAGTTACAAGCATTTGTATGTTGCATACTTTGATAGGTGTAGGACGTACCGTATAGAAGTTAGGGCCATGTGAAGTTTTATCAGTGTTTGATTTGGGACTCAAGGGTAGCATGGCTTTGAGCGATAGCTTAAATTGACAAGAGGCTCGAGTACTTTATTGTTACAAAATTTCAAGGTTTTATGACGCTCCAGTAAAAAGTTACAAGCATTTGTATGTTGCAAACTTTGAAAGGTGTAGGACGTACCGTATAGAAGTTAGGGCCATTTGAAGTTTTATCAGTGTTTGATTTTAGGCTCAAGGGTAGCATAGCTTTGAGCGCTAGCTTAAGGTGTCAAGAGGCTCGAGTACATTATTGTTAGAAAATTTCAAGGTTTTATGACGCTCCAGTAAAAAGTTACAAGCACTTGTATGTTGCAAAATTTCATAGGTGTAAGATGCACCGTATAGAAGTTAGGGCCATTTGAAATTTTATCAGTGTTTGATTTGGGACTCAAGGGTAGCATAGCTTTGAGCGATAACTTAAATTGACAAGAGGCTCGAGTACTTTATTGTTACAAAATTTCAAGGTTTTATGACGCTCCAGCAAAAAGTTACAAGCATTTGAATGTTGCAAACTTTTATAAGTCTAGGACGCACCGTATTGAAGTGAGGGCCATTTGAAGTTTTATCAGTGTTTACTTTGGGACTCAAGGGTAGCATAGCTTTGAGCGATAGCTTAAATTGACAAGAGGCTCGAGTACACTATTGTAAACAAAATTTCAAGGTTTTATGAAGAAAAAAATTTCAACATTTTATGACGCTCCAGTAAAAAGTTACAAGCATTTGTATGTTGCAAACTTTGATAGGTGTAAGATGCATCGTATAGAAGTAAGGGCCATTTGAAATTTTATAAGTGTTTGATTTGGGACTCAAGGGTAGCATAGCTTTGAGCGATAGCTTAAATTGACAAGAGGCTCGAGTACTTTATTGTTACAAAATTTCAAGGTTTTATGACGCTCCAGCAAAAAGATACAAGCATTTGTATGTTGCAAACTCTGATAGGTGTAGGACGTACCGTATAGAAGTTAGGGCCATTTGAAGTTTTATCAGTGTTTGATTTGTGACTAAAGGGTAGCATAGCTTTGAGCGATAGCTTAAATTGACAAGAGGCTCGAGTACTTTATTGTTACAAAATTTCAAGGTTTTATGACGCTCCAGTAAAAAGTTACAAGCACTTGTATGTTGCAAACTTTCATAGGTGTAAGATGCACCGTATAGAAGTTAGGGCCATTTGATATTTTATCAGTGTTTGATTTGGGACTCAAGGGTAGCATAGCTTTGAGCGATAACTTAAATTGACAAGAAGCTCGAGTATTTTATTGTTACAAAATTTCAAGGTTTTATGACGCTCCAGCAAAAAGTTACAAGCATTTGAATGTTGCAAACTTTCATAAGTCTAGGACGCACCGTATTGAAGTTAGGGCCATTTGAAGTTTTATCAGTGTTTGATTTGGGACTCAAGGGTAGCATAGCTTTGAGCGATAACTTAAATTGACAAGAAGCTCGAGTATTTTATTGTTACAAAATTTCAAGGTTTTATGACGCTCCAGCAAAAAGTTACAAGCATTTGAATGTTGCAAACTTTCATAAGTCTAGGACGCACCGTATTGAAGTTAGGGCCATTTGAAGTTTTATCAGTGTTTACTTTGGGACTCAAGGGTAGCATAGCTTTGAGCGATAGCTTAAATTGACAAGAGGCTCGAGTACTCTATTGTAAACAAAATTTCCAGGTTTTGTGAAGAAAAAAATTTCAAGGTTTTATGACGCTCCAGTAAAAAGTTACAAGCATTTGTATGTTGCAAACTTTGATAGGTGTAAGATGCACCGTATAGAAGTAAGGGCCATTTGAAATTTTATCAGTGTTGGATTTGGGACTCAAGGGTAGCATAGCTTTGAGCGATATCTTAAATTGACAAGAGGCTCGAGTACTTTATTGTTACAAAATTTCAAGGTTTTATGACGCTCCAGCAAAAAGTTACAAGCATTTGTATGTTGCAAACTCTGATAGGTGTAGGACGTACCGTATAGAAGTTAGGGCCATTTGAAGCTTTATCAGTGTTTACTTTGGGACTCAAGGGTAGCATAGCTTTGAGCGATAGCTTAAATTGACAAGAGGCTCGAGTACTCTATTGTTACAAAATTTCAAGGTTTTATGAAGTAAAAAATTTCAAGGTTTTATGACGCTCCAGTAAAAAGTTAGAAGCATTTGTATGTTGCAAACTGTGATAGGTGTAGGACGTACCGTATAGAAGTTAGGGCCATTTGAAGTTTTATCAGTGTTTATTTTGGGACTCAAGAGTAGCATAGCTTTGAGCAATAGATTAAATTGACCAGAGGCTCGAGTACTTTATTGTTATAAAATTTCAAGTTTCTATGACGCTCCAGTAAAAAGTTACAAGCATTTGTATGTTGCAAACTTTGATAGGTGTAGGACGTACTGTATAGAAGTTAGGGCCATTTGAAGTTTTATCAGTGTTTGATTTGGGACTCAAGAGTAGCATAGCTTTGAGCGATAGATTAAATTGACCAGAGGCTCGAGTACTTTATTGTTACAAAATTTCAAGGTTTTATGACGCTCCAGTAAAAAGTTACAAGCATTTGTATGTTGCATACTTTGATAGGTGTAGGACGTACCGTATAGAAGTTAGGGCCATGTGAAGTTTTATCAGTGTTTGATTTGGGACTCAAGGGTAGCATGGCTTTGAGCGATAGCTTAAATTGACAAGAGGCTCGAGTACTTTATTGTTACAAAATTTCAAGGTTTTATGACGCTCCAGTAAAAAGTTACAAGCATTTGTATGTTGCAAACTTTGAAAGGTGTAGGACGTACCGTATAGAAGTTAGGGCCATTTGAAGTTTTATCAGTGTTTGATTTTAGGCTCAAGGGTAGCATAGCTTTGAGCGCTAGCTTAAGGTGTCAAGAGGCTCGAGTACATTATTGTTACAAAATTTCAAGGTTTTATGACGCTCCAGTAAAAAGTTACAAGCACTTGTATGTTGCAAAATTTCATAGGTGTAAGATGCACCGTATAGAAGTTAGGGCCATTTGAAATTTTATCAGTGTTTGATTTGGGACTCAAGGGTAGCATAGCTTTGAGCGATAACTTAAATTGACAAGAGGCTCGAGTACTTTATTGTTACAAAATTTCAAGGTTTTATGACGCTCCAGCAAAAAGTTACAAGCATTTGAATGTTGCAAACTTTTATAAGTCTAGGACGCACCGTATTGAAGTGAGGGCCATTTGAAGTTTTATCAGTGTTTACTTTGGGACTCAAGGGTAGCATAGCTTTGAGCGATAGCTTAAATTGACAAGAGGCTCGAGTACACTATTGTAAACAAAATTTCAAGGTTTTATGAAGAAAAAAATTTCAAGGTTTTATGACGCTCCAGTAAAAAGTTACAAGCATTTGTATGTTGCAAACTTTGATAGGTGTAAGATGCATCGTATAGAAGTAAGGGCCATTTGAAATTTTATCAGTGTTTGATTTGGGACTCAAGGGTAGCATAGCTTTGAGCGATAGCTTAAATTGACAAGAGGCTCGAGTACTTTATTGTTACAAAATTTCAAGGTTTTATGACGCTCCAGCAAAAAGATACAAGCATTTGTATGTTGCAAACTCTGATAGGTGTAGGACGTACCGTATAGAAGTTAGGGCCATTTGAAGTTTTATCAGTGTTTGATTTGTGACTAAAGGGTAGCATAGCTTTGAGCGATAGCTTAAATTGACAAGAGGCTCGAGTACTTTATTGTTACAAAATTTCAAGGTTTTATGACGCTCCAGTAAAAAGTTACAAGCACTTGTATGTTGCAAACTTTCATAGGTGTAAGATGCACCGTATAGAAGTTAGGGCCATTTGATATTTTATCAGTGTTTGATTTGGGACTCAAGGGTAGCATAGCTTTGAGCGATAACTTAAATTGACAAGAAGCTCGAGTATTTTATTGTTACAAAATTTCAAGGTTTTATGACGCTCCAGCAAAAAGTTACAAGCATTTGAATGTTGCAAACTTTCATAAGTCTAGGACGCACCGTATTGAAGTTAGGGCCATTTGAAGTTTTATCAGTGTTTACTTTGGGACTCAAGGGTAGCATAGCTTTGAGCGATAGCTTAAATTGACAAGAGGCTCGAGTACTCTATTGTAAACAATATTTCCAGGTTTTGTGAAGAAAAAAATTTCAAGGTTTTATGACGCTCCAGTAAAAAGTTACAAGCATTTGTATGTTGCAAACTTTGATAGGTGTAAGATGCACCGTATAGAAGTAAGGGCCATTTGAAATTTTATCAGTGTTGGATTTGGGACTCAAGGGTAGCATAGCTTTGAGCGATATCTTAAATTGACAAGAGGCTCGAGTACTTTATTGTTACAAAATTTCAAGGTTTTATGACGCTCCAGCAAAAAGTTACAAGCATTTGTATGTTGCAAACTCTGATAGGTGTAGGACGTACCGTATAGAAGTTAGGGCCATTTGAAGCTTTATCAGTGTTTACTTTGGGACTCAAGGGTAGCATAGCTTTGAGCGATAGCTTAAATTGACAAGAGGCTCGAGTACTCTATTGTTACAAAATTTCAAGATTTTATGAAGTAAAAAATTTCAAGGTTTTATGACGCTCCAGTAAAAAGTTAGAAGCATTTGTATGTTGCAAACTGTGATAGGTGTAGGACGTACCGTATAGAAGTTAGGGCCATTTGAAGTTTTATCAGTGTTTGATTTGGGACTCAAGGGTAGCATAGCTTTGAGCGATAGCTTAAATTGACAAGAGGCTCGAGTACTTTATTGTTACAAAATTTCAAGGTTTTATGACGCTCCAGTAAAAAGTTACAAGCATTTGTATGCTGCAAACTTTGATAGGTGTAGGACGTACCGTATAGAAGTTAGGGCCATTTGAAATTTTATCAGTGTTTGACTTGGGACTCAAGGGTAGCATAGCTTTGAGCGATAGCTTAAATTGACAAGAGGCTCGAGTACTTTATTATTACAAAATTTCCAGGTTTTATGACGCTCCAGTAAAAAGTAGCAAGCATTTGTTTGTTGCAAACTTTGATAGGTGTAGGACGTACCGTATAGAAGTTAGGGCCATCTGAAGTTTTATCAGTGTTTGATTTGGGACTCAAGAGTAGAATAGCTTTGAGCAATAGATTAAATTGACCAGAGGCTCGAGTACTTTATTGTTATAAAATTTCAAGGTTCTATGACGCTCCAGTAAAAAGTTACAAGCATTTGTATGTTGCAAACTTTGATAGGTGTAGGACGTACTGTATAGAAGTTAGGGCCATTTGAAGTTTTATCAGTGTTTGATTTGGGACTCAAGAGTAGCATAGCTTTGAGCGATAGATTAAATTGACCAGAGGCTCGAGTACTTTATTGTTACAAAATTTCAAGGTCCAGTAAAAAGTTACAAGCATTTGTATGTTGCATACTTTGATAGGTGTAGGACGTACCGTATAGAAGTTAGGGCCATGTGAAGTTTTATCAGTGTTTGATTTGGGACTCAAGGGTAGCATGGCTTTGAGCGATAGCTTAAATTGACAAGAGGCTCGAGTACTTTATTGTTACAAAATTTCAAGGTTTTATGACGCTCCAGTAAAAAGTTACAAGCATTTGTATGTTGCAAACTTTGAAAGGTGTAGGACGTACCGTATAGAAGTTAGGGCCATTTGAAGTTTTATCAGTGTTTGATTTTGAGCTCAAGGGTAGCATAGCTTTGAGCGCTAGCTTAAGGTGTCAAGAGGCTCGAGTACATTATTGTTACAAAATTTCAAGGTTTTATGACGCTCCAGTAAAAAGTTACAAGCACTTGTATGTTGCAAAATTTCATAGGTGTAAGATGCACCGTATAGAAGTTAGGGCCATTTGAAATTTTATCAGTGTTTGATTTGGGACTCAAGGGTAGCATAGCTTTGAGCGATAACTTAAATTGACAAGAGGCTCGAGTACTTTATTGTTACAAAATTTCAAGGTTTTATGACGCTCCAGCAAAAAGTTACAAGCATTTGAATGTTGCAAACTTTCATAAGTCTAGGACGCACCGTATTGAAGTGAGGGCCATTTGAAGTTTTATCAGTGTTTACTTTGGGACTCAAGGGTAGCATAGCTTTGAGCGATAGCTTAAATTGACAAGAGGCTCGAGTACACTATTGTAAACAAAATTTCAAGGTTTTATGAAGAAAAAAATTTCAAGGTTTTATGACGCTCCAGTAAAAAGTTACAAGCATTTGTATGTTGCAAACTTTGATAGGTGTAAGATGCATCATATAGAAGTAAGGGCCATTTGAAATTTTATCAGTGTTTGATTTGGGACTCAAGGGTAGCATAGCTTTGAGCGATAGCTTAAATTGACAAGAGGCTCGAGTACTTTATTGTTACAAAATTTCAAGGTTTTATGACGCTCCAGCAAAAAGATACAAGCATTTGTATGTTGCAAACTCTGATAGGTGTAGGACGTACCGTATAGAAGTTAGGGCCATTTGAAGCTTTATCAGTGTTTACTTTGGGACTCAAGGGTAGCATAGCTTTGAGCGATAGATTAAATTGACCAGAGGCTCGAGTACTTTATTGTTATAAAATTTCAAGGTTCTATGACGCTCCAGTAAAAAGTTACAAGCATTTGTATGTTGCAAACTTTGATAGGTGTAGGACGTACTGTATAGAAGTTAGGGCCATTTGAAGTTTTATCAGTGTTTGATTTGGGACTCAAGAGTAGCATAGCTTTGAGCGATAGATTAAATTGACCAGAGGCTCGAGTACTTTATTGTTACAAAATTTCAAGGTTTTATGACGCTCCAGTAAAAAGTTACAAGCATTTGTATGTTGCATACTTTGATAGGTGTAGGACGTACCGTATAGAAGTTAGGGCCATGTGAAGTTTTACCAGTGTTTGATTTGGGACTCAAGGGTAGCATGGCTTTGAGCGAGAGCTTAAATTGACAAGAGGCTCGAGTACTTTATTGTTACAAAATTTCAAGGTTTTATGACGCACCAGTAAAAAGTTACAAGCATTTGTATGTTGCAAACTTTGAAAGGTGTAGGACGTACCGTATAGAAGTTAGGGCCATTTGAAGTTGTATCAGTGTTTGATTTTGGGCTCAAGGGTAGCATAGCTTTGAGCGCTAGCTTAAGGTGTCAAGAGGCTCGAGTACATTATTGTTACAAAATTTCAAGGTTTTATGACGCTCCAGTAAAAAGTTACAAGCACTTGTATGTTGCAAAATTTCATAGGTGTAAGATGCACCGTATAGAAGTTAGGGCCATTTGAAATTTTATCAGTGTTTGACTTGGGACTCAAGGGTAGCATAGCTTTGAGCGATAGCTTAAATTGACAAGAGGCTCGAGTACTTTATTATTACAAAATTTCCAGGTTTTATGACGCTCCAGTAAAAAGTAGCAAGCATTTGTTTGTTGCAAACTTTGATAGGTGTAGGACGTACCGTATAGAAGTTAGGGCCATCTGAAGTTTTATCAGTGTTTGATTTGGGACTCAAGAGTAGAATAGCTTTGAGCAATAGATTAAATTGACCAGAGGCTCGAGTACTTTATTGTTATAAAATTTCAAGGTTCTATGACGCTCCAGTAAAAAGTTACAAGCATTTGTATGTTGCAAACTTTGATAGGTGTAGGACGTACTGTATAGAAGTTAGGGCCATTTGAAGTTTTATCAGTGTTTGATTTGGGACTCAAGAGTAGCATAGCTTTGAGCGATAGATTAAATTGACCAGAGGCTCGAGTACTTTATTGTTACAAAATTTCAAGGTCCAGTAAAAAGTTACAAGCATTTGTATGTTGCATACTTTGATAGGTGTAGGACGTACCGTATAGAAGTTAGGGCCATGTGAAGTTTTATCAGTGTTTGATTTGGGACTCAAGGGTAGCATGGCTTTGAGCGATAGCTTAAATTGACAAGAGGCTCGAGTACTTTATTGTTACAAAATTTCAAGGTTTTATGACGCTCCAGTAAAAAGTTACAAGCATTTGTATGTTGCAAACTTTGAAAGGTGTAGGACGTACCGTATAGAAGTTAGGGCCATTTGAAGTTTTATCAGTGTTTGATTTTGAGCTCAAGGGTAGCATAGCTTTGAGCGCTAGCTTAAGGTGTCAAGAGGCTCGAGTACATTATTGTTACAAAATTTCAAGGTTTTATGACGCTCCAGTAAAAAGTTACAAGCACTTGTATGTTGCAAAATTTCATAGGTGTAAGATGCACCGTATAGAAGTTAGGGCCATTTGAAATTTTATCAGTGTTTGATTTGGGACTCAAGGGTAGCATAGCTTTGAGCGATAACTTAAATTGACAAGAGGCTCGAGTACTTTATTGTTACAAAATTTCAAGGTTTTATGACGCTCCAGCAAAAAGTTACAAGCATTTGAATGTTGCAAACTTTCATAAGTCTAGGACGCACCGTATTGAAGTGAGGGCCATTTGAAGTTTTATCAGTGTTTACTTTGGGACTCAAGGGTAGCATAGCTTTGAGCGATAGCTTAAATTGACAAGAGGCTCGAGTACACTATTGTAAACAAAATTTCAAGGTTTTATGAAGAAAAAAATTTCAAGGTTTTATGACGCTCCAGTAAAAAGTTACAAGCATTTGTATGTTGCAAACTTTGATAGGTGTAAGATGCATCATATAGAAGTAAGGGCCATTTGAAATTTTATCAGTGTTTGATTTGGGACTCAAGGGTAGCATAGCTTTGAGCGATAGCTTAAATTGACAAGAGGCTCGAGTACTTTATTGTTACAAAATTTCAAGGTTTTATGACGCTCCAGCAAAAAGATACAAGCATTTGTATGTTGCAAACTCTGATAGGTGTAGGACGTACCGTATAGAAGTTAGGGCCATTTGAAGCTTTATTAGTGTTTACTTTGGGACTCAAGGGTAGCATAGCTTTGAGCGATAGATTAAATTGACCAGAGGCTCGAGTACTTTATTGTTATAAAATTTCAAGGTTCTATGACGCTCCAGTAAAAAGTTACAAGCATTTGTATGTTGCAAACTTTGATAGGTGTAGGACGTACTGTATAGAAGTTAGGGCCATTTGAAGTTTTATCAGTGTTTGATTTGGGACTCAAGAGTAGCATAGCTTTGAGCGATAGATTAAATTGACCAGAGGCTCGAGTACTTTATTGTTACAAAATTTCAAGGTTTTATGACGCTCCAGTAAAAAGTTACAAGCATTTGTATGTTGCATACTTTGATAGGTGTAGGACGTACCGTATAGAAGTTAGGGCCATGTGAAGTTTTACCAGTGTTTGATTTGGGACTCAAGGGTAGCATGGCTTTGAGCGAGAGCTTAAATTGACAAGAGGCTCGAGTACTTTATTGTTACAAAATTTCAAGGTTTTATGACGCACCAGTAAAAAGTTACAAGCATTTGTATGTTGCAAACTTTGAAAGGTGTAGGACGTACCGTATAGAAGTTAGGGCCATTTGAAGTTGTATCAGTGTTTGATTTTGGGCTCAAGGGTAGCATAGCTTTGAGCGCTAGCTTAAGGTGTCAAGAGGCTCGAGTACATTATTGTTACAAAATTTCAAGGTTTTATGACGCTCCAGTAAAAAGTTACAAGCACTTGTATGTTGCAAAATTTCATAGGTGTAAGATGCACCGTATAGAAGTTAGGGCCATTTGAAATTTTATCAGTGTTTGATTTGGGACTCAAGGGTAGCATAGCTTTGAGCGATAACTTAAATTGACAAGTGGCTCGAGTACTTTATTGTTACAAAATTTCAAGGTTTTATGACGCTCCAGAAAAAAGTTACAAGCACTTGTATGTTGCAAACTTTCATAGGTGTAAGATGCACCGTATAGAAGTTAGGGCCATTTGAAATTTTATCAGTGTTTGATTTGGGACTCAAGGGTAGCTTAGCTTTGAGCGATAACTTAAATTGACAAGAGGCTCGAGTACTTTATTGTTACAAAATTTCAAGGTTTTATGACGCTCCAGCAAAAAGTTACAAGCATTTGAATGTTGCAAACTTTCATAAGTCTAGGACGCACCGTATTGAAGTGAGGGCCATTTGAAGTTTTATCAGTGTTTACTTTGGGACTCAAGGGTAGCATAGCTTTGAGCGATAACTTAAATTGACAAGAGGCTCGAATACACTACTGTAAACAAAATTTCAAGGTTTTATGAAGAAAAAAATTTCAAGGTTTTATGACGCTCCAGTAAAAAGTTACAAGCATTTGTATGTTGCAAACTTTGATAGGTGTAAGATGCACCGTATAGAAGTAAGGGCCATTTGAAGCTTTATCAGTGTTTACTTTGGGACTCAAGGGTAGCATAGCTTTGAGCGATAGCTTAAATTAACAAGAGGCTCGAGTACTTTATTGTTACAAAATTTCAAGGTTTTATGAAGTAAAAAATTTCAAGGTTTTATGACGCTCCAGTAAAAAGTTAGAAGCATTTGTATGTTGCAAACTCTGATAGGTGTAGGACGTACCGTATAGAAGTTAGGGCCATTTGAAGCTTTATCAGTGTTTACTTTGGGACTCAAGGGTAGCATAGCTTTGAGCGATAGATTAAATTGACCAGAGGCTCGAGTACTTTATTGTTATAAAATTTCAAGGTTCTATGACGCTCCAGTAAAAAGTTACAAGCATTTGTATGTTGCAAACTTTGATAGGTGTAGGACGTACTGTATAGAAGTTAGGGCCATTTGAAGTTTTATCAGTGTTTGATTTGGGACTCAAGAGTAGCATAGCTTTGAGCGATAGATTAAATTGACCAGAGGCTCGAGTACTTTATTGTTACAAAATTTCAAGGTTTTATGACGCTCCAGTAAAAAGTTACAAGCATTTGTATGTTGCATACTTTGATAGGTGTAGGACGTACCGTATAGAAGTTAGGGCCATGTGAAGTTTTATCAGTGTTTGATTTGGGACTCAAGGGTAGCATGGCTTTGAGCGATAGCTTAAATTGACAAGAGGCTCGAGTACTTTATTGTTACAAAATTTCAAGGTTTTATGACGCACCAGTAAAAAGTTACAAGCATTTGTATGTTGCAAACTTTGAAAGGTGTAGGACGTACCGTATAGAAGTTAGGGCCATTTGAAGTTTTATCAGTGTTTGATTTTGGGCTCAAGGGTAGCATAGCTTTGAGCGCTAGCTTAAGGTGTCAAGAGGCTCGAGTACATTATTGTTACAAAATTTCAAGGTTTTATGACGCTCCAGTAAAAAGTTACAAGCACTTGTATGTTGCAAAATTTCATAGGTGTAAGATGCACCGTATAGAAGTTAGGGCCATTTGAAATTTTATCAGTGTTTGATTTGGGACTCAAGGGTAGCATAGCTTTGAGCGATAACTTAAATTGACAAGTGGCTCGAGTACTTTATTGTTACAAAATTTCAAGGTTTTATGACGCTCCAGAAAAAAGTTACAAGCACTTGTATGTTGCAAACTTTCATAGGTGTAAGATGCACCGTATAGAAGTTAGGGCCATTTGAAATTTTATCAGTGTTTGATTTGGGACTCAAGGGTAGCTTAGCTTTGAGCGATAACTTAAATTGACAAGAGGCTCGAGTACTTTATTGTTACAAAATTTCAAGGTTTTATGACGCTCCAGCAAAAAGTTACAAGCATTTGAATGTTGCAAACTTTCATAAGTCTAGGACGCACCGTATTGAAGTGAGGGCCATTTGAAGTTTTATCAGTGTTTACTTTGGGACTCAAGGGTAGCATAGCTTTGAGCGATAGCTTAAATTGACAAGAGGCCCGAGTACACTATTGTAAACAAAATTTCAAGGTTTTATGAAGAAAAAAATTTCAAGGTTTTATGACGCTCCAGTAAAAAGTTACAAGCATTTGTATGTTGCAAACTTTGATAGGTGTAAGATGCACCGTATAGAAGTAAGGGCCATTTGAAGCTTTATCAGTGTTTACTTTGGGACTCAAGGGTAGCATAGCTTTGAGCGATAGCTTAAATTAACAAGAGGCTCGAGTACTCTATTGTTACAAAATTTCAAGGTTTTATGAAGTAAAAAATTTCAAGGTTTTATGACGCTCCAGTAAAAAGTTAGAAGCATTTGTATGTTGCAAACTGTGATAGGTGTAGGACGTACCGTATAGAAGTTAGGGCCATTTGAAGTTTTATCAGTGTTTGATTTGGGACTCAAGGGTAGCATAGCTTTGAGCGATAGCTTAAATTGACAAGAGGCTCGAGTACTTTATTGTTACAAAATTTCAAGGTTTTATGACGCTCCAGTAAAAAGTTACAAGCATTAGTATGTTGCAAACTTTGATAGGTGTAGGACGTACCGTATAGAAGTTAGGGCCATTTGAAATTTTATCAGTGTTTGACTTGGGACTCAAGGGTAGCATAGCTTTGAGCGATAGCTTAAATTGACAAGAGGCTCGAGTACTTTATTGTTACAAAATTTCCAGGTTTTATGACGCTCCAGTAAAAAGTAACAAGCATTTGTATGTTGCAAACTTTGATAGGTGTAGGACGTACCGTATAGAAGTTAGGGCCATCTGAAGTTTTATCAGTGTTTGATTTGGGACTCAAGAGTAGCATAGCTTTGAGCGATAGATTAAATTGACCAGAGGCTCGAGTACTTTATTGTTATAAAATTTCAAGGTTTTATGACGCTCCAGTAAAAAGTTACAAGCATTTGTATGTTGCAAACTTTGATAGGTGTAGGACGTACCGTATAGAAGTTAGGGCCATTTGAAGTTTTATCAGTGTTTGATTTGGGACTCAAGAGTAGCATAGCTTTGAGCGATAGATTAAATTGACCAGAGGCTCGAGTACTTTATTGTTACAAAATTTCAAGGTTTTATGACGCTCCAGTAAAAAGTTACAAGCATTTGTATGTTGCATACTTTGATAGGTGTAGGACGTACCGTATAGAAGTTAGGGCCATTTGAAGTTTTATCAGTGTTTGATTTTGGGCTCAAGGGTAGCATAGCTTTGAGCGCTAGCTTAAGGTGTCAAGAGGCTCGAGTACATTATTGTTACAAAATTTCAAGGTTTTATGACGCTCCAGTAAAAAGTTACAAGCACTTGTATGTTGCAAACTTTCATAGGTATAAGATGCACCATATAGAAGTTAGGGCCATTTGAAATTTTATCAGTGTTTGATTTGGGACTCAACGGTAGCATAGCTTTGAGCGATAACTTAAATTGACAAGAGGCTCGAGTACTTTATTGTTACAAAATTTCAAGGTTTTATGACGCTCCAGAAAAAAATTACAAGCATTTGTATGTTGCAAACTTTGATGGGTGTAGGATGTACCGTATAGAAGTTAGGGCCATTTGAAGTTTTATCAGTGTTTGATTTGGGACTCAAGGGTAGCATAGCTTTGAGCGATAGCTTAAATTGATAAGAGGCTCGAGTACTTTATTGTCACAAAATTTCAAGGTTTTATAACGCTCCAGGAAAAAGTTACAAGCATTTGAATGTTGCAAACTTTCATTAAGTCTAGGACGCACCGTATTGAAGTTAGGGCCATTTGAAGTTTTATCAGTGTTTACTTTGGGACTCAAGGGTAGCATAGCTTTGAGCGATAGCTTAAATTGACAAGAGGCTCGAGTACTCTATTGTAAACAAAATTTCAAGGTTTTATGAAGTAAAAAATTTCAAGGTTTTATGACGCACCAGTAAAAAGTTACAAGCATTTGTATGTTGCAAACTTTGATAGGTGTAAGATGCACCGTATAGAAGTCAGGGCCATTTGAAATTTTATCAGTGTTTGATTTGGGACTCAAGGGTAGCATATCTTTGAGCGATAGCTTAAATTGACAAGAGGCTCGAGTACTTTATTGTCACAAAATTTCAAGGTTTTATGACGCTCCAGTAAAAAGTTACAAGCATTTGTATGTTGCAAACACTGATAGGTGTAGGACGTACCGTATAGAAGTTAGGGCCATTTGAAGCTTTATCAGTGTTTACTTTGGGACTCAAGGGTAGCATAGCTTTGAGCGATAGCTTAAATTGACAAGAGGCTCGAGTACTCTATTGTTACAAAATTTCAAGGCTTTATGAAGTAAAAAATTTCAAGGTTTAATGACGCTCCAGTAAAAAGTTAGAAGCATTTGTATGTTGCAAACTGTGATAGGTGTAGGACGTACCGTATAGAAGTTAGGGCCATTTGAAGTTTTATCAGTGTTTGATTTGGGACTCAAGGGTAGCATAGCTTTGAGCGATAGCTTAAATTGACAAGAGGCTCGAGTACTTTATTGTTACAAAATTTCAAGGTTTTATGACGCTCCAGTAAAAAGTTACAGGCATTTGTATGTTGCAAACTTTGATAGGTGTATGACGTACCGTATAGAAGTTAGGGCCATTTGAAATTTTATCAGTGTTTGACTTGGGACTCAAGGGTAGCATAGCTTTGAGCGATAGCTTAAATTGACAAGAGGCTCGAGTACTTTATTGTTACAAAATTTCCAGGTTTTATGACGCTCCAGTAAAAAGTAACAAGCATTTGTATGTTGCAAACTTTGATAGGTGTAGGACGTACCGTATAGAAGTTAGGGCCATCTGAAGTTTTATCAGTGTTTGATTTGGGACTCAAGAGTAGCATAGCTTTGAGCGATAGATTAAATTGACCAGAGGCTCGAGTACTTTATTGTTATTAAATTTCAAGGTTTTATGACGCTCCAGTAAAAAGTTACAAGCATTTGTATGTTGCAAACTTTGATAGGTGTAGGACGTACCGTATAGAAGTTAGGGCCATTTGAAGTTTTATCAGTGTTTGATTTGGGACTCAAGAGTAGCATAGCTTTGAGCGATAGATTAAATTGACCAGAGTCTCGAGTACTTTATTGTTACAAAATTTCAAGGTTTTATGACGCTCCAGTAAAAAGTTACAAGCATTTGTATGTTGCATACTTTGATAGGTGTAGGACGTACCGTATAGAAGTTAGGGCCATTTGAAGTTTTATCAGTGTTTGATTTTGGACTCAAGGGTAGCATAGCTTTGAGCGCTAGCTTAAGGTGTCAAGAGGCTCGAGTACATTATTGTTACAAAATTTCAAGGTTTTATGACGCTCCAGTAAAAAGTTACAAGCACTTGTATGTTGCAAACTTTCATAGGTGTTAGATGCACCGTATAGAAGTTAGGGCCATTTGAAATTTTATCAGTGTTTGATTTGGGACTCAAGGGTAGCATAGCTTTGAGCGATAACTTAAATTGACAAGAGGCTCGAGTACTTTATTGTTACAAAATTTCAAGGTTTTATGACGCTCCAGAAAAAAATTACAAGCATTTGTATGTTGCAAACTTTGATGGGTGTAGGACGTACCGTATAGAAGTTAGGGCCATTTGAAGTTTTATCAGTGTTTGATTTGGGACTCAAGGGTAGCATAGCTTTGAGCGATAGCTTAAATTGATAAGAGGCTCGAGTACTTTATTGTCACAAAATTTCAAGGTTTTATAACGCTCCAGGAAAAAGTTACAAGCATTTGAATGTTGCAAACTTTCATTAAGTCTAGGACGCACCGTATTGAAGTTAGGGCCATTTGAAGTTTTATCAGTGTTTACTTTGGGACTCAAAGGTAGCATAGCTTTGAGCGATAGCTTAAATTGATAAGAGGCTCGAGTACTCTATTGTAAACAAAATTTCAAGGTTTTATGAAGTAAAAAATTTCAAGGTTTTATGACGCACCAGTAAAAAGTTACAAGCATTTGTATGTTGCAAACTTTGAAAGGTGTAAGATGCACCGTATAGAAGTCAGGGCCATTTGAAATTTTATCAGTGTTTGATTTGGGACTCAAGGGTAGCATATCTTTGAGCGATAGCTTAAATTGACAAGAGGCTCGAGTACTTTATTGTTACAAAATTTCAAGGTTTTATGACGCTCCAGTAAAAAGTTACAAGCATTTGTATGTTGCAAACGCTGATAGGTGTAGGACGTACCGTATAGAAGTTAGGGCCATTTGAAGCTTTATCAGTGTTTACTTTGGGACTCAAGGGTAGCATAGCTTTGAGCGATAGCTTAAATTGACAAGAGGCTCGAGTACTCTATTGTTACAAAATTTCAAGGCTTTATGAAGTAAAAAATTTCAAGGTTTTATGACGCTCCAGTAAAAAGTTAGAAGCATTTGTATGTTGCAAACTGTGATAGGTGTAGGACGTACCGTATAGAAGTTAGGGCCATTTGAAGTTTTATCAGTGTTTGATTTGGGACTCAAGGGTAGCATAGCTTTGAGCGATAGCTTAAATTGACAAGAGGACTCAAGGGTAGCATAGCTTTGAGCGATAGCTTAAATTGACAAGAGGCTCGAGTACTTTATTGTTACAAAATTTCCAGGTTTTATGACGCTCCAGTAAAAAGTTACAAGCATTTGTATGTTGCAAACTTTGATAGGTGTAGGACGTACCGTATAGAAGTTAGGGCCATTTGAAGTTTTATCAGTGTTTGATTTGTGACTCAAGGGTAGCATAGCTTTGAGCGATAGCTTAAATTGATAAGAGGCTCGAGTACTTTATTGTCACAAAATTTCCAGGTTTTATAACGCTCCAGCAAAAAGTTACAAGCATTTGAATGTTGCAAACGTTCATAAGTCTAGGACGCACCGTATTGAAGTTAGGGCCATTTGAAGTTTTATCAGTGTTTGATTTGGGACTCAAGGGTAGCATAGCTTTGAGCGATAGCTTAAATTGACAAGAGGCTCGAGTACTTTATTGTTACAAAATTTCAAGGTTTTATGACGCTCCAGTAAAAAGTTACAAGCATTTGTATGTTGCAAACTTTGATAGGTGTAGGACGTACCGTATAGAAGTTAGGGCCATCTGAAGTTTTATCAGTGTTTGATTTGGGACTCAAGAGTAGCATAGCTTTGAGCGATAGATTAAATTGACCAGAGGCTCGAGTACTTTATTGTTACAAAATTTCAAGGTTTTATGACGCTCCAGTAAAAAGTTACAAGCATTTGTATGTTGCATACTTTGATAGGTGTAGGATGTACCGTATAGAGGTTAGGGCCATGTGAAGTTTTATCAGTGTTTCATTTGGGACTCAAGGGTAGCATAGCTTTGAGCAATAGCTTAAATTGACAAGAGGCTCGAGTACTTTATTGTTACAAAATTGCAAGGTTTTCTGACGCTCCAGTAAAAAGTTACAAGCATTTGTATGTTGCAAACTTTGAAAGGTGTAGGACGTACCGTATAGAAGTTAGGGCCATTTGAAGTTTTATCAGTGCTTGATTTTGGGCTCAAGGGTAGCATAGCTTTGAGCGCTAGCTTAAGGTGTCAAGAGGCTCGAGTACATTCTTGTTACAAAATTTCAAGGTTTTATGACGCTCCAGTAAAAAGTTACAAGCACTTGTATGTTGCAAACTTTCATAGGTGTAAGATGCACCGTATAGAAGTTAGGGCCATTTGAAGTTTTATCAGTGTTTGATTTGGGACTCAAGGGTAGCATAGCTTTGAGCGATAGCCTAAATTGATAAGAGGCTCGAGTACTTTATTGTCACAAAATTTCAAGGTTTTATAACGCTCCAGGAAAAAGTTACAAGCATTTGAATGTTGCAAACTTTCATTAAGTCTAGGACGCACCGTATTGAAGTTAGGGCCATTTGAAGTTTTATCAGTGTTTACTTTGGGACTCAAGGGTAGCATAGCTTGGAGCGATAGCTTAAATTGACAAGAGTCTCGAGTACTCTATTGTAAACAAAATTTCAAGGTTTTATGAAGTAAAAAATTTCAAGGTTTTATGACGCTCCAGTAAAAAGTTAGAAACATTTGTATGTTGCAAACTGTGATAGGTGTAGGACGTACCGTATAGGAGTTAGGGCCATTTGAAGTTTTATCAGTGTTTGATTTGGGACTCAAGGTAGCATAGCTTTGAGCGATAGCTTAAATTGACAAGAGGCTCGAGTACTTTATTGTTACAAAATTTCAAGGTTTTATGACGCTCCAGTAAAAAGTTACAGGCATTTGTATGTTGCAAACTTTCATAGGTGTAAGATGCACCGTATAGAAGTCAGGGCCATTTGAAATTTTATCAGTGTTTGATTTGGGACTCAAGGGTAGCATATCTTTGAGCGATAGCTTAAATTGACAAGAGGCTCGAGTACTTTATTGTTACAAAATTTCAAGGTTTTATGACGCTCCAGTAAAAAGTTACAAGCATTTGTATGTTGCAAACGCTGATAGGTGTAGGACGTACCGTATAGAAGTTAGGGCCATTTGAAGCTTTATCAGTGTTTACTTTGGGACTCAAGGATAGCATAGCTTTGAGCGATAGCTTAAATTGACAAGAGGCTCGAGTACTCTATTGTTACAAAATTTCAAGGTTTTATGAAGTAAAAAAGTTCAAGGTTTTATGACGCTCCAGTAAAAAGTTAGAAGCATTTGTATGTTGCAAACTGTGATAGGTGTAGGACGTACCGTATAGAAGTTAGGGCCATTTGAAGTTTTATCAGTGTTTGATTTGGGACTCAAGGGTAGCATAGCTTTGAGCGATAGCTTAAATTGACAAGAGGCTCGAGTACTTTATTGTTACAAAATTGCAAGGTTTTCTGACGCTCCAGTAAAAAGTTACAAGCATTTGTATGTTGCAAACTTTGAAAGGTGTAGGACGTACCGTATAGAAGTTAGGGCCATTTGAAGTTTTATCAGTGCTTGATTTTGGGCTCAAGGGTAGCATAGCTTTGAGCGCTAGCTTAAGGTGTCAAGAGGCTCGAGTACATTCTTGTAACAAAATTTCAAGGTTTTATGACGCTCCAGTAAAAAGTTACAAGCACTTGTATGTTGCAAACTTTCATAGGTGTAAGATGCAACGTATAGAAGTTAGGGCCATTTGAAGTTTTATCAGTGTTTGATTTGGGACTCAAGGGTAGCATAGCTTTGAGCGATAGCCTAAATTGATAAGTGGCTCGAGTACTTTATTGTCACAAAATTTCAAGGTTTTATAACGCTCCAGGAAAAAGTTACAAGCATTTGAATGTTGCAAACTTTCATTAAGTCTAGGACGCACCGTATTGAAGTTAGGGCCATTTGAAGTTTTATCAGTGTTTACTTTGGGACTCAAGGGTAGCATAGCTTTGAGCGATAGCTTAAATTGACAAGAGTCTCGAGTACTCTATTGTAAACAAAATTTCAAGGTTTTATGAAGTAAAAAATTTCAAGGTTTTATGACGCTCCAGTAAAAAGTTAGAAACATTTGTATGTTGCAAACTGTGATAGGTGTAGGACGTACCGTATAGAAGTTAGGGCCATTTGAAGTTTTATCAGTGTTTGATTTGGGACTCAAGGTAGCATAGCTTTGAGCGATAGCTTAAATTGACAAGAGGCTCGAGTACTTTATTGTTACAAAATTTCAAGGTTTTATGACGCTCCAGTAAAAAGTTACAGGCATTTGTATGTTGCAAACTTTCATAGGTGTAAGATGCACCGTATAGAAGTCAGGGCCATTTGAAATTTTATCAGTGTTTGATTTGGGACTCAAGGGTAGCATATCTTTGAGCGATAGCTTAAATTGACAAGAGGCTCGAGTACTTTATTGTTACAAAATTTCAAGGTTTTATGACGCTCCAGTAAAAAGTTACAAGCATTTGTATGTTGCAAACGCTGATAGGTGTAGGACGTACCGTATAGAAGTTAGGGCCATTTGAAGCTTTATCAGTGTTTACTTTGGGACTCAAGGATAGCATAGCTTTGAGCGATAGCTTAAATTGACAAGAGGCTCGAGTACTCTATTGTTACAAAATTTCAAGGTTTTATGAAGTAAAAAATTTCAAGGTTTTATGACGCTCCAGTAAAAAGTTAGAAGCATTTGTATGTTGCAAACTGTGATAGGTGTAGGACGTACCGTATAGAAGTTAGGGCCATTTGAAGTTTTATCAGTGTTTGATTTGGGACTCAAGGGTAGCATAGCTTTGAGCGATAGCTTAAATTGACAAGAGGCTCGAGTACTTTATTGTTACAAAATTTCAAGGTTTTATGACGCTCCAGTAAAAAGTTACAGGCATTTGTATGTTGCAAACTTTGATAGGTGTAGGACGTACCGTATAGAAGTTAGGGCCATTTGAAATTTTATCAGTGTTTGACTTGGGACTCAAGGGTAGCATAGCTTTGAGCGATAGCTTAAATTGACAAGAGGCTCGAGTACTTTATTGTTACAAAATTTCCAGGTTTTGTGACGCTCCAGTAAAAAGTTACAAGTATTTGTATGTTGCAAACTTTGATAGGTGTAGGACGTACCGTATAGAAGTTAGGGCCATTTGAAGTTTTATCAGTGTTTGATTTGTGACTCAAGGGTAGCATAGCTTTGACCGATAGCTTAAATTGATAAGAGGCTCGAGTACTTTATTGTCACAAAATTTCCAGGTTTTATAACGCTCCAGCAAAAAGTTACAAGCATTTGAATGTTGCAAACGTTCATAAGTCTAGGACGCACCGTATTGAAGTTAGGGCCATTTGAAGTTTTATCAGTGTTTGATTTGGGACTCAAGGGTAGCATAGCTTTGAGCGATAGCTTAAATTGACAAGAGGCTCGAGTACTTTATTGTTACAAAATTTCAAGGTTTTATGACGCTCCAGTAAAAAGTTACAAGCATTTGAATGTTGCAAACTTTCATAAGTCTAGGACGCACCGTATTGAAGTTAGGGCCATTTGAAGTTTTATCACTGTTTGATTTGGGACTCAAGGGTAGCATGGCTTTGAGCGATAGCTTAAATTGACAAGAGGCTCGAGTACTTTATTGTTACAAAATTTCAAGGTTTTATAACGCTCCAGTAAAAAGTTACAAGCATTTGTATGTTGCAAACTTTGATAGGTGTAGGACGTACCGTATAGAAGTTAGGGCCATCTGAAGTTTTATCAGTGTTTGATTTGGGACTCAAGAGTAGCATAGCTTTGAGCGATAGATTAAATTGACCAGAGGCTCGAGTACTTTATTGTTACAAAATTTCAAGGTTTTATGTCGCTCCAGTAAAAAGTTACAAGCATTTGTATGTTGCATACTTTGATAGGTGTAGGACGTACCGTATAGAGGTTAGGGCCATGTGAAGTTTTATCAGTGTTTGATTTGGGACTCAAGGGTAGCATAGCTTTGAGCAATAGCTTAAATTGACAAGAGGCTCGAGTACTTTATTGTTACAAAATTTCAAGGTTTTATGACGCTCCAGTAAAAAGTTACAAGCATTTGTATGTTGCAAACTTTGAAAGGTGTAGGACGTACCGAATAGAAGTTAGGGCCATTTGAAGTTTTATCAGTGCTTGATTTTGGGCTCAAGGGTAGCATAGCTTTGAGCGCTAGCTTAAAGTGTCAAGAGGCTCGAGTACATTATTGTTACAAAATTTCAAGGTTTTATGACGCTCCAGTAAAAAGTTACAACCACTTATATCTTGCAAACTTTCATAGGTGTAAGATGCACCGTATAGAAGTTAGGGCCATTTGAAATTTTATCAGTGTTCGATTTGGGACTCAAAGGTAGCATAGCTTTGAGCGATAACTTAAATTGACAAGAGGCTCGAGTACTTTATTGTTACAAAATTTCAAGGTTTTATGACGCTCCAGAAAAAAATTACAAGCATTTGTATGTTGCCAACTTTGATAGGTGTAGGACGTACTGTATAGAAGTTAGGGCCATTTGAAGTTTTATCAGTGTTTGATTTGGGACTCAAGGGTAGCATAGCTTTGAGCGATAGCTTAAATTGATAAGAGACTCGAGTACTTTATTGTCAAAAAATTTCAAGGTTTTATAACGCTCCAGCAAAAAGTTACAAGCATTTGAATGTTGCAAACTTTCATAAGTCTAGGACGCACCGTATTGAAGTTAGGACCATTTGAAGTTTTATCAGTGTTTACTTTGGGACTCAAGGGTAGCATAGCTTTGAGCGATAGCTTAAATTGACAAGAGGCTCGAGTACTCTATTGTAAACAAAATTTCAAGGTTTTATGAAGTAAAAAATTTCAAGGTTTTATGACGCTCCAGTAAAAAGTTACACAGCATTTGTATGTTGCAAACTTTGATAGGTGTAAGATGCACCGTATAGAAGTCAGGGCCATTTGAAATTTTATCAGTGTTTGATTTGGGACTCAAGGGTAGCATAGCTTTGAGCGATAGCTTAAATTGACAAGAGGCTCGAGTACTTAATTGTTACAAAATTTCAAGGTTTTATGACGCTCCAGTAAAAAGTTACAAGCATTTGTATGTTGCAAACTTTGATAGGTGTAGGACGTACCGTATAGAAGTTAGGGCCATTTGAAGTTTTATCAGTGTTTACTTTGGGACTCAAGGGTAGCATAGCTTTGAGCGATAGCTTAAATTGACAAGAGGCTCGAGTACTCTATTGTTACAAAATTTCAAGGTTTTATGAAGTAAAAAATTTCAAGGTTTTATGACGCTCCAGTAAAAAGTTAGAAGCATTTGTATGTTGCAAACTGTGATAGGTGTAGGACGTACCGTATAGAAGTTAGGGCCATTTGAAGTTTTATCAGTGTTTGATTTGGGACTCAAGGGTAGCATAGCTTTGAGCGATAGCTTAAATTGACAAGAGGCTCGAGTACTTTATTGTTACAAAATTTCAAGGTTTTATGACGCTCCAGTAAAAAGTTACAAGCATTTGTATGTTGCAAACTTTGATAGGTGTAGGACGTAATGTATAGAAGTTAGGGCCATTTGAAGTTTTATCAGTGCTTGATTTTGGGCTCAAGGGTAGCATAGCTTTGAGCGCTAGCTTAAGGTGTCAAGAGGCTCGAGTACATTATTGTTACAAAATTTCAAGGTTTTATGACGCTCCAGTAAAAAGTTACAAGCACTTGTATGTTGCAAACTTTCATAGGTGTAAGATGCACCGTATAGAAGTTAGGGCCATTTGAAATTTTATCAGTGTTTGACTTGGGACTCAAGGGTAGCATAGCTTTGAGCGATAGCTTAAATTGACAAGAGGCTCGAGTAGTTTATTTTTACAAAATTTCCAGGTTTTATGACGCTCCAGTAAAAAGTTACAAGTATTTGTATGTTGCAAACTTTGATAGGTGTAGGACGTACCGTATAGAAGTTAGGGCCATTTGAAGTTTTATCAGTGTTTGATTTGTGACTCAAGGGTAGCATAGCTTTGACCGATAGCTTAAATTGATAAGAGGCTCGAGTACTTTATTGTCACAAAATTTCCAGGTTTTATAACGCTCCAGGAAAAAGTTACAAGCATTTGAATGTTGCAAACGTTCATAAGTCTAGGACGCACCGTATTGAAGTTAGGGCCATTTGAAGTTTTATCAGTGTTTGATTTGGGACTCAAGGGTAGCATAGCTTTGAGCGATAGCTTAAATTGACAAGAGGCTCGAGTACTTTATTGTTACAAAATTTCAAGGTTTTATGACGCTCCAGTAAAAAGTTAGAAGCATTTGAATGTTGCAAACTTTCATAAGTCTAGGACGCACCGTATTGAAGTTAGGGCCATTTGAAGTTTTATCAGTGTTTGATTTGGGACTCAAGGGTAGCATGGCTTTGAGCGATAGCTTAAATTGACAAGAGGCTCGAGTACTTTATTGTTACAAAATTTCAAGGTTTTATAAAGCTCCAGTAAAAAGTTACAAGCATTTGTATGTTGCAAACTTTGATAGGTGTAGGACGTACCGTATAGAAGTTAGGGCCATCTGAAGTTTTATCAGTGTTTGATTTGGGGCTCAAGGGTAGCATAGCTTTGAGCAATAGCTTAAATTGACAAGAGGCTCGAGTACTTTATTGTTACAAAATTTCAAGGTATTATGACGCTCCAGTAAAAAGTTACAAGCATTTGTATGTTGCAAACTTTGATAGGTGTAGGACGTACCGTATAGAAGTTAGGGCCATTTGAAGTTTTATCAGTGTTTGATTTGGGACTCAAGGGTAGCATAGCTTTGAGCGATAGCTTAAATTGACAAGAGGCTCGAGTACTCTATTGTAAACAAAATTTCAAGGTTTTATGAAGTAAAAAATTTCAAGGTTTTATGACGCTCCAGTAAAAAGTTACAAGCATTTGAATGTTGCAAACTTTCATAAGTCTAGGACGCACCGTATTGAAGTTAGGGCCATTAGAAATTTTATCAGTGTTTGATTTGGGACTCAAGGGTAGCATAGCTTTGAGCGATAACTTAAATTGACAAGAGGCTCGAGTACTTTATTGTTACAAAATTTCAAGGTTTTATGACGCTCCAGAAAAAAATTACAAGCATTTGTATGTTGCCAACTTTGATAGGTGTAGGACGTACTGTATAGAAGTTAGGGCCATTTGAAGTTTTATCAGTGTTTGATTTGGGACTCAAGGGTAGCATAGCTTTGAGCGATAGCTTAAATTGATAAGAGGCTCGAGTACTTTATTGTCAAAAAATTTCAAGGTTTTATAACGCTCCAGCAAAAAGTTACAAGCATTTGAATGTTGCAAACTTTCATAAGTCTAGGACGCACCGTATTGAAGTTAGGGCCATTTGAAGTTTTATCAGTGTTTACTTTGGGACTCAAGGGTAGCATAGCTTTGAGCGATAGCTTAAATTGACAAGAGGCTCGAGTACTCTATTGTAAACAAAATTTCAAGGTTTTATGAAGTAAAAAATTTCAAGGTTTTATGACGCTCCAGTAAAAAGTTAGAAGCATTTGTATGTTGCAAACTGTGATAGGTGTAGGACGTACCGTATAGAAGTTAGGGCCATTTGAAGTTTTATCAGTGTTTGATTTGGGACTCAAGGGTAGCATAGCTTTGAGCGATAGCTTAAATTGACAAGAGGCTCGACTACTTTATTGTTACAAAATTTCAAGGTTTTATGACGCTCCAGTAAAAAGTTACAAGCATTTGTATGTTGCAAACTTTGATAGGTGTAGGACGTAATGTATAGAAGTTAGGGCCATTTGAAATTTTATCAGTGTTTGACTTGGGACTCAAGGGTAGCATAGCTTTGAGCGATAGCTTAAATTGACAAGAGGCTCGAGTATTTTATTGTTACAAAATTTCCAGGTTTTATGACGCTCCAGTAAAAAGTTACAAGCATTTGTATGTTGCAAACTTTGATAGGTGTAGGACGTACCGTATAGAAGTTAGGGCCATTTGAAGTTTTATCAGTGTTTGATTTGGGACTCAAGGGTAGCATAGCTTTGAGCGATAGCTTAAATTGGCAAGAGGCTCGAGTACTTTATTGTTACAAAATTTCAAGGTTTTATGACGCTCCAGTAAAAATTTACAAGCATTTGTATGTTGCAAACTTTGATAGGTGTAGGACGTACCGTATAGAAGGTAGGGCCATTTGAAGTTTTATCAGTGTTTGATTTGGGACTCAAGGGTAGCATAGCTTTGAGCGATAGCTTAAATTGACAAGAGGCTCGAGTACTTTATTGTTACAAAATATCAAGGTTTTAGGACGCTCCAGTAAAAAGTTACAAGCATTTGTATGTTGCAAACCTTGATAGGTGTAGGACGTACCGTATAGAAGTTAGGGTCATTTGAAATTTTATAAGTGTTTGATTTTGGACTCTAGGGTAGCATAGCTTTGAGCGATAGCTTAAGGTGTCAAGAGGCTCGAGTACTTTATTGTTACAAAATTTCAAGGTTTTATAACGCTCCAGTAAAAAGTTACAAGCATTTGTATGTTGCAAACTTTGATAGGTGTAGGACGTACCGTATAGAAGTTAGGGCCATTTGAAGTTTTATCAGTGTTTGATTTGGGACTCAAGGGTAGCATAGCTTTGAGCGATGGCTTAAATTGGCAAGAGGCTCGAGTACTTTATTGTTACAAAATTTCTAGGTTTTATGACGCTCCAGTAAAAATTGACAAGCATTTGTATGTTGCAAACTTTGATAGGTGTAGGACGTACCGTATAGAAGTTAGGGCCATTTGAAGTTTTATCAGTGTTTGATTTGGGACTCAAGGGTAGCATAGCTTCGAGCGATAGCTTAAATTGACAAGAGGCTCGAGTATTTTATTGTTACAAAATATCAAGGTTTTATGACGCTCCAGTAAAAAGTTACAAGCATTTGTATGTTGCAAACTTTGATAGGTGTAGGACGTACCGTATAGAAGTTAGGGCAATTTGAAGTTTTATCAGTGTTTGATTTTGGGCTCAAGGGTAGCATAGCTTTGAGCGCTAGCTTAAGGTGTCAAGAGGCTCGAGTACATTATTGTTACAAAATTTCAAGGTTTTATGACGCTCCAGTAAAAAGTTACAAGCACTTGTATGTTGCAAACTTTCATAGGTGTAAGATGCACCGTATAGAAGTTAGGGCCATTTGCAATTTTATCAGTGTTTGATTTGGGACTCAAGGGTAGCATAGCTTTGAGCGATAACTTAAATTGACAAGAGGCTCGAGTACTTTATTGTTACAAAATTTCAAGGTTTTATGACGCTCCAGAAAAAAATTACAAGCATTTGCATGTTGCAAACTTTGATAGGTGTAGGACGTACCGTATAGAAGTTAGGGCCATTTGAAGTTTTATCAGTGTTTGATTTGGGACTCAAGGGTAGCATAGCTTTGAGCGATA
Organism: Clusia tigrina; assembly: GCA_920105625.2. Classification (NCBI taxonomy): domain Eukaryota; kingdom Metazoa; phylum Arthropoda; class Insecta; order Diptera; family Clusiidae; genus Clusia; species Clusia tigrina. The sequence continues at coordinate 70,091,895 of OV050032.1, forward strand.
GCTTAAATTGATAAGAGGCTCGAGTACTTTATTGTCACAAAATTTCAAGGTTTTATAACGCTCCAGCAAAAACTTACAAGCATTTGAATGTTGCAAACTTTGATAGGTGTAGGACTTACCGTATAGAAGTTAGGGCCATTTGAAGTTTTATCAGTGTTTGATTTGGGACTCAAGGGTAGCATAGCTTTGAGCGATAGCTTAAATTGACAAGAGGCTCGAGTACTCTATTGTAAATAAAATTTCAAGGTTTTATGAAGTAAAAAATTTCAAGGTTTTATGACGCTCCAGTAAAAAGTTACAAGCATTTGTATGTTGCAAACTTTGATAGGTGTAAGAAGCACCGTATAGAAGTTAGGGCCATTTGAAATTTTATCAGTGTTTGATTTGGGACTCAAGGGTAGCATAGCTTTGAGCGATGGCTTAAATTGACAAGAGGCTCGAGTACTTTATTGTTACAAAATTTCAAGGTTTTATGACGCTCCAGTAAAAAGTTACAAGCATTTGTATGTTGCAAACTTTGATAGGTGTAGGACGTACCGTATAGAAGTTAGGGCCATTTGAAGTTTTATCAGTGTTTACTTTGGGACTCAAGGGTAGCATAGCTTTGAGCGATAGCTTAAATTGACAAGAGGCTCGAGTACTCTATTGTTACAAAATTTCAATATTTTATGAAGTAAAAAATTTCAAGTTTTTATGACGCTCCAGTAAAAAGTTAGAAGCATTTGTATGTTGCAAACTGTGATAGGTGTAGGACGTACCGTATAGAAGTTAGGGCCATTTGAAGTTTTAATAGTGTTTGATTTGGGACTCAAGGGTAGCATAGCTATGAGCGATAGCTTGAATTGACAAGAGGCTCGAGTACTTTATTGTTACAAAATTTCCAGGTTTTATAACGCTCCAGTAAAAAGTTACAAGCATTTGTATGTTGCAAACTTTGATAGGTGTAGGACGTACCGTATAGAAGTTAGGGCCATTTGAAGTTTTATCAGTGTTTGATTTGGGACTCAAGGGTAGCATAGCTTTGAGCGATAGCTTAAATTGACAAGAGGCTCGAGTACTTTATTGTTACAAAAATTCAAGGTTTTATGACGCTCCAGTAAAAAGTTACAAGCATTTGTATGTTGCAAACTTTGATAGGTGTAGGACGTAGCTTATAGAAGTTAGGGTCATTTGAAGTTTTATCCGTGTTTGATTTTGGACTCAAGGGTAGAATAGCTTTGAGCGATAGCTTAAATTGTCAAGATGCTCGAGTACTTTATTGTTACAAAATTTCAAGGTTTTATGACGCTCCAGTAAAAAGTTACAAGCATTTGTATGTTGCAAACTTTGATAAGTGTAGGATGCACCGTATAGAAGTTAGGGCCATTTGAAATTTTATCAGTGTCTGATTTGGGACTCAAGGGTAGCATAGCTTTGAGCGATAACTTAAATTGACAAGAGGCTCGAGTACTTTATTGTTACAAAATTTCAAGGTTTTATGACGCTCCAGTAAAAAGTTACAAGCATTTGTATGTTGCAAACTTTGATAGGTGTAGGACTTACAGTATTGAAGTTAGGGCCATTTGAAGTTTTACCAGTGTTTGATTTGGGACTCAAGGGGAGCAAAGCTTTGAGCGATAGCTTAAATTGGCAAGAGGCTCGAGTAGTTTTTTGTTACAAAATTTCAAGGTTTTATGACGCTCCAGTAAAAAGTTACAAGCATTTGTATGTTGCAAACTTTGATAGGTGTAGGACTTACCGTATAGAAGTTAGGCCCATTTGAAGTTTTATCAGTGTTTGATTTGGGACTCAAGGTTAGCATAGCTTTGAGCGATAGCTTAAATTGATAAGAGGCTCGAGTACTTTAATGTCACAAAATTTCAAGGTTTTATAACGCTCTAGCAAAAAAATACAAGCATTTTAATGTTGCAAACTTTCATAAGTCTAGGACGCACCGTATTGAAGTTAGGGCCATTTGAAGTTTTATCAGTGTTTGATTTGGGACTCAAGGGTAGCATAGCTTTGACCGATAGCTTAAATTGACAAGAGGCTCGAGATCTTTATTGTTACAAAATTTCAAGGTTTTATGACGCTCCAGTAAAAAGTTAGAAGCTTTTGTATGTTGCAAACTGTGATAGGTGTAGGACGTACCGTATAGAAGTTAGGGCCATTTGAAGTTTTATCAGTGTTTGATTTGGGACTCAAGGGTAGCATAGCTATGAGCGATAGCTTGAATTGACAAGAGGCTCGAGTACTTTATTGTTACAAAATTTCAAGCTTTTATGACGCTCCAGTAAAAAGTTACAAGCATTTGTATGTTGCAAACTTTGATAGGTGTAGGACGTACCGTACAGAAGTTAGGGCCATTTGAAAATTTATCAGTGTTTGACTTGGGACACAAGGGTAGCATAGCTTTGAGCGATAGCTTAAATTGACAAGAGGCTCGAGTACTTTATTGTTACAAAATTCCCAGGTTTTATGAGGCTCCAGTAAAAAGTTACAAGCATTTGTATGTTGCAAACTTTGATAGGTGTAGGACATACCGTATAGAAGTTAGGGCCATTTGAAGTTTTATCAGTGTTTGATTTGTGACTCAAGGGTAGCATAGCTTTGAGCGATAGCTTAAATTGATAAGAGGATCGAGTACTTTGTTGTCACAAAATTTCCAGGTTTTATATCGCTCCAGTAAAAAGTTACAAGCATTTGTATGTTGCAAACTTTGATAGGTGTAGGACTTACAGTATTGAAGTTAGGGCCATTTGAAGTTTTACCAGTGTTTGATTTGGGACTCAAGGGGAGCAAAGCTTTGAGCGATAGCTTAAATTGGCAAGAGGCTCGAGTACTTTTTTGTTACAAAATTTCAAGGTTTTATGACGCTCCAGTAAAAAGTTACAAGCATTTGTATGTTGCAAACTTTGATAGTTGTAGGACTTACCGTATAGAAGTTAGGTCCATTTGAAGTTTTATCTGTGTTTGATTTGGGACTCAAGGTTAGCATAGCTTTGAGCGATAGCTTAAATTGATAAGAGGCTCGAGTACTTTATTGTCACAAAATTTCAAGGTTTTATAACGCTCTAGCAAAAAAATACAAGCATTTGAATGTTGCAAACTTTCATAAGTCTAGGACGCACCGTATTGAAGTTAGGGCCATTTGAAGTTTTATCAGTGTTTGATTTGGGACTCAAGGGTAGCATAGCTTTGACCGATAGCTTAAATTGACAAGAGGCTCGAGAACTTTATTGTTACAAAATTTCAAGGTTTTATGACGCTCCAGTAAAAAGTTACAAGCATTTGTATGTTGCAAACTTTGATAGGTGTAGGACGTACCGTATAGAAGTTAGGGCCATTTGAAGTTTTATCAGTGTTTGATTTGGGACTCAAGGGTAGCATAGCTTTGAGCGATAACTTAAATTGACAAGAGGCTCGAGTACTTTATTGTTACAAAATTTCAAGGTTTTATGACGCTCCAGTAAAAAGTTACAAGAATTTGTATGTTGCAAACTTTGATAGGTGTAGGACGTACCGTATAGAAGTTAGGGCCATTTGAAGTTTTATCAGTGTTTGATTTGGGACTCAAGGGTAGCATAGCTTTGAGCGATAACTTAAATTGACAAGAGGCTCGAGTACTTTATTGTTACAAAATTTCAAGGTTTTATGACGCTCCAGTAAAAAGTTACTAGAATTTGTATGCTGCAAACTTTGATAGGTGTAGGACGTACCGTATAGAAGTTAGGGCCATTTGAAGTTTTATCAGTGTTTACTTTGGGACTCAAGGGTAGCATAGCTTTGAGCGATAGCTTAAATTGACAAGAGGCTCGAGTACTCTATTGTTACAAAATTTCAAGGTTTTATGAAGAAAAAAATTTCAAGGTTTTATGACGCTCCAGTAAAAAGTTAGAAGCATTTGTATGTTGCAAACTGTGATAGGTGTAGGACGTACCGTATAGAAGTTAGGGCCATTTTAAGTTTTATCAGTGTTTGATTTGGGACTCAAGGGTAGCATAGCTATGAGCGATAGCTTGAATTGACAAGAGGCTCGAGTACTTTATTGTTACAAAATTTCAAGGTTTTATGACGCTCCAGTAAAAAGTTACAAGCATTTGTATGTTGCAAACTTTGATAGGTGTAGGACGTACCGTACAGAAGTTAGGGCCATTTGAAATTTTATCAGTGTTTGACTTGGGACACAAGGGTAGCATAGCTTTGAGCGATAGCTTAAATTGACAAGAGGCTCGAGTACTTTATTGTTACAAAATTCCCAGGTTTTATGAGGCTCCAGTAAAAAGTTACAAGCATTTGTATGTTGCAAACTTTGATAGGTGTAGGACATAACGTATAGAAGTTAGGGCCATTTGAAGTTTTATCAGTGTTTGATTTGGGACTCAAGGGTAGCATAGCTTTGAGCGATAGCTTAAATTGACAAGAGGCTCGAGAACTTTATTGTTACAAAATTTCAAGGTTTTCTGACGCTCCAGTAAAAAGTTACAAGCATTTGTATGTTGCAAACTTTGATAGGTGTAGGACGTACCGTATAGAAGTTAGGGCCATTTGAAGTTTTATCAGTGTTTGATTTGGGACTCAAGGGTAGCATAACTTTGAGGGATAACTTAAATTGACAAGAGGCTCGAGTACTTTATTGTTACAAAATTTCAAGGTTTTATGACGCTCCAGTAAAAAGTTACAAGAATTTGTATGTTGCAAACTTTGATAGGTGTAGGACGTACCGTATGGAAGTTAGGGCCATTTGAAGTTTTATTAGTGTTTGATTTGGGACTCAAGGGTAGCATAGCTTTGAGCGATAACTTAAATTGACAAGAGGCTCGAGTACTTTATTGTTACAAAATTTCAAGGTATTATGACGCTCCAGTAAAAAGTTACAAGAATTTGTATGCTGCAAACTTTGATAGGTGAAGGACGTACCGTATAGACGTTAGGGCCATTTGAAGTTTTATCAGTGTTTACTTTGGGACTCAAGGGTAGCATAGCTTTGAACGATAGCTTAAATTGACAAGAGGCTCGAGTACTCTATTGTTACAAAATTTCAAGGTTTTATGAAGTAAAAAATTTCAAGGTTTTATGACGCTCCAGTAAAAAGTTAGAAGCATTTGTATGTTGCAAACTGTGATAGGTGTAGGACGTACCGTATAGAAGTTAGGGCCATTTGAAGTTTTATCAGTGTTTGATTTGGGACTCAAGGGTAGCATAGCTATCAGCGATAGCTTGAATTGACAAGAGGCTCGAGTACTTTATTGTTACAAAATTTCAAGGTTTTATGACGCTCCAGTAAAAAGTTACAAGCATTTGTATGTTGCAAACTTTGATAGGTGTAGGACGTACCGTATAGAAGTTAGGGCCATTTGAAATTGTATCAGTGTTTGACTTGGGACTCAAGGGTAGCATAGCTTTGAGCGATAGCTTAAATTGACAAGAGGCTCGAGTACTTGATTGTTACAAAATTTCCAGGTTTTATGAGGCTCCAGTAAAAAGTTACAAGCATTTGTATGTTGCAAACTTTGATAGGTGTAGGACGTACCGTATAGAAATTAGGGCCATTTGAAGTTTTATCAGTGTTTGATTTGTGACTCAAGGGTAGCATAGCTTTGAGCGATAGCTTAAATTGATAAGAGGATCGAGTACTTTGTTGTCACAAAATTTCCAGGTTTTATAACGCTCCAGTAAAAAGTTACAAGCATTTGTATGTTGCAACCTTTCATAGGTGTAGGACGTACCGTCTAGAAGTTAGGGCCATTTGAAGTTTTATCAGTGTTTGGTTTGGGACTCAAGGGTAGCATAGCTTTGAGCGATAGCTTAAATTGACAAGAGGCTCGAGTACTTTATTGTTACAAAAATTCAAGGTTTTATGACGCTCCAGTAAAAAGTTACAAGCATTTGTATGTTGCAAACTTTGATAGGTGTAGTACGTACCGTATAGAAGTTAGGGTCATTTGAAGTTTTATCCGTGTTTGATTTTGGATTCAAGGGTAGAATAGCTTTGAGCGATAGCTTAAATTGTCAAGATGCTCGAGTACTTTATTGTTACAAAATTTCAAGGTTTTATGACGCTCCAGTAAAAAGTTACAAGCATTTGTATGTTGCAAACTTTGATAGGTGTAGGATGCACCGTATAGAAGTTAGGGCCATTTGAAATTTTATCAGTGTCTGATTTGGGACTCAAGGGTAGCATAGCTTTGAGCGATAACTTAAATTGACAAGAGGCTCGAGTACTTTATTGTTACAAAATTTCAAGGTTTTATGACGCTCCAGTAAAAAGTTACAAGAATTTGTATGTTGCAAACTTTGATAGGTGTAGGACGTACCGTATGGAAGTTAGGGCCATTTGAAGTTTTATCAGTGTTTGATTTGGGACTCAAGGGTAGCATAGCTTTGAGCGATAACTTAAATTGACAAGAGGCTCGAGTACTTTATTGTTACAAAATTTCAAGGTATTATGACGCTCCAGTAAAAAGTTACAAGAATTTGTATGCTGCAAACTTTGATAGGTGAAGGACGTACCGTATAGACGTTAGGGCCATTTGAAGTTTTATCAGTGTTTACTTTGGGACTCAAGGGTAGCATAGCTTTGAGCGATAGCTTAAATTGACAAGAGGCTCGAGTACTCTATTGTTACAAAATTTCAAGGTTTTATGAAGTAAAAAATTTCAAGGTTTTATGACGCTCCAGTAAAAAGTTAGAAGCATTTGTATGTTGCAAACTGTGATAGGTGTAGGACGTACCGTATAGAAGTTAGGGCCATTTGAAGTTTTATCAGTGTTTGATTTGGGACTCAAGGGTAGCATAGCTTTGAGCGATAGCTTAAATTGACAAGAGGCTCGAGTACTTTATTGTTACAAAATTTCCAGGTTTTATGAGGCTCCAGTAAAAAGTTACAAGCATTTGTATGTTGCAAACTTTGATAGGTGTAGGACGTACCGTATAGAAGTTAGGGCCATTTGAAGTTTTATCAGTGTTTGTTTTGTGACTCAAGGGTAGCATAGCTTTGAGCGATAGCTTAAATTGATAAGAGGATCGAGTACTTTGTTGTCACAAAATTTCCAATTTTTATAACGCTCCAGTAAAAAGTTACAAGCATTTGTATGTTGCAAACTTTCATAGGTGTAGGACGTACCGTCTAGAAGTTAGGGCCATTTGAAGTTTTATCAGTGTTTGGTTTGGGACTCAAGGGTAGCATAGCTTTGAGCGATAGCTTAAATTGACAAGAGGCTCGAGTACTTTATTGTTACAAAATTTCAAGGTTTTATGACGCTCCAGTAAAAAGTTACAAATATTTGTATGTTGCAAACTTTGATAGGTGTAGGACGTACCGTATAGAAGTTAGGGCCATTTGAAGTTTTATCAGTGTTTGATTTGTGACTCAAGGGTAGCATAGCTTTGAGCGATAGCTTAAATTGATAAGAGGATCGAGTACTTTGTTGTCACAAAATTTCCAGGTTTTATAACGCTCCAGTGAAAAGTTACAAGCATTTGTATGTTGCAAACTTTCATAGGTGTAGGACGTACCGTCTAGAAGTTAGGGCCATTTGAAGTTTTATCCGTGTTTAATTTTGGATTCAAGGGTAGAATAGCTTTGAGCGATAGCTTAAATTGTCAAGATGCTCGAGTACTTTATTGTTACAAAATTTCAAGGTTTTATGACGCTCCAGTAAAAAGTTACAAGCATTTGTATGTTGCAAACTTTGATAGGTGTAGGATGCACCGTATAGAAGTTAGGGCCATTTGAAATTTTATCAGTGTCTGATTTGGGACTCAAGGGTAGCATAGCTTTGAGCGATAACTTAAATTGACAAGAGGCTCGAGTACTTTATTGTTACAAAATTTCAAGGTTTTATGACCCTTCAGTAAAAAGTTACAAGCATTTGTATGTTGCAAACTTTGATAGGTGTAGGACGTACCGTATAGAAGTTAGGGCCATTTGAAGTTTTATCAGTGTTTGATTTGGGACTCAAGGGTAGCATAGCTTTGACAGATGGAATAAATTGACAAGAGGCTCGAGTACTTTATTGCTACAAAATTTCAATGTTTTATGACGCTCCAGTAAAAAGTTACAAGCATTTGTATGTTGCAAACTTTGATAGGTGTAGGACGTACATTATAGAAGTTAGGGCCATTTGAAGTTTTATCAGTGTTTGATTTGGGACTCAAGGGTAGCATAGCATTGAGCGATAGATTAAATTGACACGAGGCTCGAGTACTTTATTGTCACAAAATTTCAAGGTTTTATAACGCTCTAGCAAAAAAATACAAGCATTTGAATGTTACAAACTTTCATAAGTCTAGGACGCACCGTATTGAAGTTAGGGCCATTTGAAGTTTTATCAGTGTTTGATTTGGTTTCAAGGGTAGCATAGCTTTGAGCGATAGCTTAAATTGACATGAGGCTCGAGTACTTTATTGTTACAAAATTTCAAGGTTTTATGAAGCTCCAGTAAAAAGTTACAAGCATTTGTATGTTGCAAACTTTGATAGGTGTAGGACGTACCGTATAGAAGTTAGGGCCATTTGAAGTTTTATCAGTGTTTGATTTGGGACTCAAGGGTAGCATAGCTTTGAGCGATAACTTAAATTGACAAGAGGCTCGAGTACTTTATTGTTACAAAATTTCAAGGTTTTATGACGCTCCAGTAAAAAGTTACAAGAATTTGTATGCTGCAAACTTTGATAGGTGTAGGACGTACCGTATAGAAGTTAGGGCCATTTGAAGTTTTATCAGTGTTTGATTTGGGACTCAAGGGTAGCATAGCTTTGAGCGATAGCTTAAATTGACAAGAGGTTCGAGTACTTTATTGTTACAAAATTTCAAGGTTTTATGACCCTCCAGTAAAAAGTTACAAGCATTTGTATGTTGCAAACTTTGATAGGTGTAGGACGTACCGTATAGAAGTTAGGGCCATTTGAAGTTTTATCAGTGTTTGATTTGGGACTCAAGGGTAGCATAACTTTGAGCGATGGAATAAATTGACAAGAGGCTCGAGTACTTTATTGTTACAAAATTTCAAGGTTGTATGACGCTCCAGTAAAAAGTTACAAGCATTTGTATGTTGCAAACTTTGATAGGTGTAGGACGTACCGTATAGAAGTTAGGGACATTTCAAGTTTTATCAGTGTTTGATTTGGGACTCAAGGGTAGCATAGCATTGAGCGATAGATTAAATTGACAAGAGGCTCGAGTACTTTATTGTTACAAAATTTCATGGTTTTATGACCCTCCAGTAAAAAGTTACAAGCATTTGTATGTTGCAAACTTTGATAGGTGTAGGACGTACCGTATAGAAGTTAGAGCCATTTGAACTTTTATCAGTGTTTGATTTGGGACTCAAGAGTAGCATAGCTTTTAGCGATAGATTAAATTGACAAGAGGCTCGAGTACTTTATTGTTACAAAATTTCAAGGTTTTACGACCCTCCAGTAAAAAGTTACAAGCATTTGTATGTTGCAAACTTTGATAGGTGTAGGACGCACCGTATAGAAGTTAGGGCCATTTGAAGTTTTATCAGTATTTGATTTGGGACTCAAGAGTAGCATAGCTTTGAGCGATAGATTAAATTGACAAGAGGCTCGAGTACTTTATTGTTACAAAATTTCAAGGTTTTATGACGCTCCAGTAAAAAGTTACAAGCATTTGTATGTTGCAAACTTAGGTAGGACGTACCGTATAGAAGTTAGGGCCATTTGAAGTTTTATCAGTGTTTGATTTGGGACTCAAGGGTAGCATAGCTTTGAGCGATAGCTTAAATTGACAAGAGACTCGATAACTTTATTGTTACAAAATTTCAAGGTTTTATGACGCTCCAGTAAAAAGTTACAAGCATTTGTATGTTGCAAACTTTGATAGGTGTAGGACGTACCGTATAGAAGTTAGGGTCATTTGAAGTTTTATCCGTGTTAGATTTTGGACTCAAGGGTAGAATAGCTTTGAGCGATAACTTAAATTGTCAAGATGCTCGAGTACTTTATTGTTAAAATATTTCAAGGTTTTATGACGCTCCAGTAAAAAGTTACAAGCATTTGTATGTTGCAAACTTTGATAGGTGTAGGATGCACCGTATAGAAGTTAGGGCCATTTGAAATTTTATCAGTGTCTGAATTGGGACTCAAAGGTAGCATAGCTTTGAGCGATAACTTAAATTGACAAGAGGCTCGAGTACTTTATTGTTACAAAATTTCAAGGTCTTATGACGCTACAGTAAAAAGTTCAAGCATTTGTATGTTGCAAACTTTGATAGGTGTAGGACTTACAGTATTGAAGTTAGGGCCATTTGAAGTTTTACCAGTGTTTGATTTGGGACTCAAGGGGAGCATAGCTTTGAGCGATAGCGTAAATTGGCAAGAGGCTCGAGTACTTTATTGTTACAAAATTTCAAGGTTTTACGACGCTCCAGTAAAAAGTTACAAGCATTTGTATGTTGCAAACTTTGATAGGTGTAGGACTTACCGTATAGAAGTTAGGCCCATTTGAAGTTTTATCAATGTTTGATTCGGGACTCAAGGTTAGCATAGCTTTGAGCGGTAGCTTAAATTTATAAGAGGCTCGAGTACTTTATTGCCACAAAATTTCAAGGTTTTGTAACGCTCAAGCCAAAAGTTACAAGCATTTGAATGTTGCAAACTTTCATAAGTCTAGGACGCACCGTATTGAAGTTAGGGCCATTTGAAATTTTATCAGTGTTTGATTTGGGACTCAAGGGCAGCATAGCTTTGAGCGATAGCTTAAATTGACAAGAGGCTCGAGTACTTTATTGTTACAAAATTTCAAGGTTTTATGACGCTCCAGTAAAAAGTTACAAGCATTTGTATGTTGCAAACTTTGATAGGTGTAGGACGTACCGTATATAAGTTAGGGCCATTTGAAATTTTATCAGTGTTTGATTTGGGACTAAAGGGTAGCATAGATTTGAGTCATAGCTTAAATTGACATGAGGCTCGAGTACTTTATTGTTACGAAATTTCAAGGTTTTATGACGCTCCAGTAAAAAGTTACAAGCATTTGTATGTTGCAAACTTTGATAGGTGTAGGACGTACCGTAGAGAAGTTAGGGCCATTTGAAGTTTTATCAGTGTTTGATTTGGGACTCAAGGGCAGCATAGCTTTGAGCGATAGCTTAAATTGACAAGAGGCTCGAGTACTTTATTGTTACAAAATTTCAAGGTTTTATGACGCTCCAGTAAAAAGTTACAAGAATTTGTATGCTGCAAACTTTGATAGGTGTTGGACGTACCGTATAAAAGTTAGGGCCATTTGAAGTTTTATCAGTGTTTGATTTGGGACTCAAGGGTAGCATAGCTTTGAACGATAGCTTAAATTGACAAGAGGCTCGAGTACTTTATTGTTACAAAATTTCAAGGTTTTATGACGCTCCAGTAAAAAGTTACAAGCATTTGTATGTTGCAAACTTTGATAGGTGTAGGACTTACAGTATAGAAGTTAGGGCCATTTGAAGTTTTACCAGTGTTTGATTTGGGACTCAAGGGGAGCATAGCTTTGAGCGATAGCTTAAATTGGCAAGAGGCTCGAGTACTTTATTGTTACAAAATTTCAAGGTTTTATGGCGCTCCAGTAAAAAGTTACAAGCATTTGTATGTTGCAAACTTTGATAGGTGTAGGACTTACCGTATAGAAGTTAGGCCCATTTGAAGTTTTATCAGTGTTTGATTTGGGACTCAAGGGTAGCATAGCTTTGAGCGATAGCTTAAATTGATAAGAGGCTCGAGTACTTTATTGTCACAAAATTTCAAGGTTTTAAAACGCTCCAGCAAAAAGTTACAAGCATTTGAATGTTGCAAACTTTCATAAGTCTAGGACGCCCCGTATTGAAGTTAGGGCCATTTGAAGTTTTATCAGTGTTTGATTTGGGACTCAAGGGTAGCATAGCTTTGAGCGATAGCTTAAATTGACAAGAGGCTCGAGTACTTTATTGTTACAAAATTTCAAGGTTTTATGACGCTCCAGTAAAAAGTTACAAGCATTTGTATGTTGCAAACTTTGATAGGTATAGGACGTACCGTATAGAAGTTAGGGCCATTTGAAATTTTATTAGTGTTTGATTTGGGACTCAAGGGTAGCATAGCTTTGAGCGATAGCTTAAATTGACATGAGGCTCGAGTACTTTATTGTACAAAATTTCAAGGTTTTATGACGCTCCAGTAAAAAGTTACAAGCATTTGTATGTTGCAAACTTTGATAGGTGTAGGACGTACCGTATAGAAGTTAGGCCCATTTGAAGTTTTATCAATGTTTGATTCGGGACTCAAGGTTAGCATAGCTTTGAGCGATAGCTTAAATTGATAAGAGGCTCGAGTACTTTATTGCCACAAAATTTCAAGGTTTTGTAACGCTCAAGCCAAAAGTTACAAGCATTTGAATGTTGCAAACTTTCATAAGTCTAGGACGCACCGTATTGAAGTTAGGGCCATTTGAAATTTTATCAGTGTTTGATTTGGGACTCAAGGGCAGCATAGCTTTGAGCGATAGCTTAAATTGACAAGAGGCTCGAGTACTTTATTGTTACAAAATTTCAAGGTTTTATGACGCTCCAGTAAAAAGTTACAAGCATTTGTATGTTGCAAACTTTGATAGGTGTAGGACGTACCGTATATAAGTTAGGGCCATTTGAAATTTTATCAGTGTTTGATTTGGGACTCAAGGGTAGCATAGATTTGAGTGATAGCCTAAATTGACATGAGGCTCGAGTACTTTATTGTTACAAAATTTCAAGGTTTTATGACGCTCCAGTAAAAAGTTACAAGCATTTGTATGTTGCAAACTTTGATAGGTGTAGGACGTACCGTAGAGAAGTTAGGGCCATTTGAAGTTTTATCAGTTTTTGATTTGGGACTCAAGGGCAGCATAGCTTTGAGCGATAACTTAAATTGACAAGAGGCTCGAGTACTTTATTGTTACAAAATTTCAAGGTTTTATGACGCTCCAGTAAAAAGTTACAAGAATTTGTATGTTGCAAACTTTGATAGGTGTTGGACGTACCGTATAAAAGTTAGGGCCATTTGAAGTTTTATCAGTGTTTGATTTGGGACTCAAGGGTAGCATAGCTTTGAACGATAGCTTAAATTGACAAGAGGCTCGAGTACTTTATTGTTACAAAATTTCAAGGTTTTATGACGCTCCAGTAAAAAGTTACAAGCATTTGTATGTTGCAAACTTTGATAGGTGTAGGACTTACAGTATAGAAGTTAGGGCCATTTGAAGTTTTACCAGTGTTTGATTTGGGACTCAAGGGGAGCATAGCTTTGAGCGATAGCTTAAATTGGCAAGAGGCTCGAGTACTTTATTGTTACAAAATTTCAAGGTTTTATGGCGCTCCAGTAAAAAGTTACAAGCATTTGTATGTTGCAAACTTTGATAGGTGTAGGACTTACCGTATAGAAGTTAGGCCCATTTGAAGTTTTATCAGTGTTTGATTTGGGACTCAAGGGTAGCATGGCTTTGAGCGATAGCTTAAATTGATAAGAGGCTCGAGTACTTTATTGTCACAAAATTTCAAGGTTTTAAAACGCTCCAGCAAAAAGTTACAAGCATTTGAATGTTGCAAACTTTCATAAGTCTAGGACGCCCCATATTGAAGTTAGGGCCATTTGAAGTTTTATCAGTATTTGATTTGGGACTCAAGGGTAGCATAGCTTTGAGCGATAGCTTAAATTGACAAGAGGCTCGAGTACTTTATTGTTACAAAATTTCAAGGTTTTATGACGCTCCAGTAAAAAGTTACAAGCATTTGTATGTTGCAAACTTTGATAGGTGTAGGACGTACCGTATAGAAGTTAGGGCCATTTAAAATTTTATTAGTGTTTGATTTGGGACTCAAGGGTAGCATAGCTTTGAGCGATAGCTTAAATTGAGATGAGGCTCGAGTACTTTATTGTACAAAATTTCAAGGTTTTATGACGCTCCAGTAAAAAGTTACAAGCATTTGTATGTTGCAAACTTTGATTGGTGTAGGACGTACCGTATAGAAGTTAGGGCCATTTGAAATTTTATTTGTGTTTGATTTGGGACTCAAGGGTAGCATAGCTTTGAGCGATAGCTTAAATTGACATGAGGCTCGAGTACTTTATTGTTACAAAATTTCAAGGTTTTATGACCCTCCAGTAAAAAGTTACAAGCATTTGTATGTTGCAAACTTTGAAAGGTGTAGGACGTACCGTATAGAAGTTAGGGCCATTTGAAGTTTTATCGGTGTTTGATTTGGGACTCAAGGGTAGCATAGCTTTGAGCGATAGCTTAAATTGATAAGAGGCTCGAGTACTTTATTGTCACAAAATTTCAAGGTTTTATAACGCTCCAGCAAAAAGTTACTAGCATTTGAATGTTGCAAACTTTCATAAGTCTAGGACGCACCGTATTGAAGTTAGGACCATTTGAAGTTTTATCAGTGTTTGATTTGGGACTCAAGGGTAGCATAGCTATGAGCGATAGCTTAAATTGACAAGAGGCTCGAGTACTTTATTGTTAAAAAATTTCAAGGTTTTATGACGCTCCAGTAAAAAGTTACAAGCATTTGTATGTTGTAAACTTTAATAGGTGTAGGACGTACCGTATAGAAGTTAGCGCCATTTGAAGTTTTATCAGTGTTTACTTTGGGACTCAAGGGTAGCATAGCTTTGAGCGATAGCTTAAATTGGCAAGAGGCTCGAGTACTTTATTGTTACAAAATTTCAAGGTTGCATGACGCTCCAGTAAAAAGTTACAAGCATTTGTATGTTGGAAACTTTGATAAATGTAGAACGTACCGTATAGAAGTTAGGGCCATTTGAAATTTGATCAGTGTTTGATTTGGGACTCAAGGGTATCATAGTTTTGAGCGATAACTTAAATTGACAAGAGGCTCGAGTACTTTATTGTTACAAAATTTCAAGGTTTTATGACGCTCCAGAAAAAAATTACAAGCATTTGTATGTTGCAAACTTTGATAGGTGTAGGACGTACTGTATAGAAGTTAGGGCCATTTGAAGTTTTATCAGTGTTTGATTTGGGACTCAAGGGTAGCATAGCTTTGAGCGATAGCTTAAATTGATAAGAGGCTCGAGTACTTTATTGTCACAAAACTTCAAGGTTTTATGACGCTCCAGTAAAAAGTTACAAGCATTTGTATGTTGCAAACTTAGGTAGGACGTACCGTATAGAAGTTAGGGCCATTTGAAGTTTTATCAGTGTTTGATTTGGGACTCAAGGGTAGCATAGCTTTGAGCGATAGCTTAAATTGACAAGAGACTCGATAACTTTATTGTTACAAAATTTCAAGGTTTTATGACGCTCCAGTAAAAAGTTACAAGCATTTGTATGTTGCAAACTTTGATAGGTGTAGGACGTACCGTATGGAAGTTAGGGCCATTTGAAGTTTTACCAGTGTTTGATTTGGGACTCAAGGGGAGCATAGCTTTGAGCGATAGCGTAAATTGGCAAGAGGCTCGAGTACTTTATTGTTACAAAATTTCAAGGTTTTATGACGCTCCAGTAAAAAGTTACAAGCATTTGTATGTTGCAAACTTTGATAGGTGTAGGGCTTACCGTATAGAAGTTAGGCCCATTTGAAGTTTTATCAATGTTTGATTCGGGACTCAAGGTTAGCATAGCTTTGAGCGATAGCTTAAATTGATAAGAGGCTCGAGTACTTTATTGCCACAAAATTTCAAGGTTTTATAACGCTCAAGCCAAAAGTTACAAGCATTTGAATGTTGCAAACTTTCATAAGTCTAGGACGCACCGTCTTGAAGTTAGGGCCATTTGAAGCTTTATCAGTGTTTGATTTGGGACTCAAGGGCAGCATAGCTTTGAGCGATAGCTTAAATTGACAAGAGGCTCGAGTACTTTATTGTTACAAAATTTCAAGGTTTTATGACGCTCCAGTAAAAAGTTACAAGCATTTGTATGTTGCAAACTTTGATAGGTGTAGGACGTACCGTATAGAAGTTAGGGCCATTTGAAATTTTATTAGTGTTTGATTTGGGACTCAAGGGTAGCATAGCTTTGAGCGATAGCTTAAATTGACATGAGGCTCGAGTACTTTATTGTTACAAAATTTCAAGGTTTTATGACGCTCCAGTAAAAAGTTACAAGCATTTGTATGTTGCAAACTTTGATAGGTGTAGGACGTACCGTATAGAAGTTACGGCCATTTGAAGTTTTATCAGTGCTTGATTTGGGACTCAAGGGTAGCATAGCTTTGAGCGATAACTTAAATTGACAAGAGGCTCCAGTACTTTATTGTTACAAAATTTCAAGGTTTTATGACGCTCCAGTAAAAAGTTACAAGAATTTGTATGCTGCAAACTTTGATAGGTGTAGGACGTACCGTATAGAAGTTAGGGCCATTTGAAGTTTTATCAGTTTTTGATTTGGGACTCAAGGGTAGCATAGCTTTGAGCGATATCTTAAATTGACAAGAGGCTCGAGTACTTTATTGTTACAAAATTTCAAAGTTTTATGACCCACCAGTAAAAAGTTACAAGCATTTGTATGTTGCAAACTTTGAAAGGTGTAGGACGTACCGTATAGAAGTTAGGGCCATTTGAAGTTTTATCAGTGTTTGATTTGGGACTCAAGGGTAGCATAGCTTTGAGCGATAGCTTAAATTGATAAGAGGCTCGAGTACTTTATTGTCACAAAATTGCAAGGTTTTATAACGCTCCAGCAAAAAGTTACTAGCATTTGAATGTTGCAAACTTTCATAAGTCTAGGACGCACCGTATTGAAGGTAGGGCCATTTGAAGTTTTATCAGTGCTTGATGTGGGACTCAAGGGTAGCATAGCTTTGAGCGATAACTTAAATTGACAAGAGGCTCGAGTACTTTATTGCTACAAAATTTCAAGGTTTTATGACGCTCCAGTAAAAAGTTACAAGAATTTGTATGCTGCAAACTTTGATAGGTGTAGGACGTACCGTATAGAAGTTAGGGCCATTTGAAGTTTTATCAGTTTTTGATTTGGGACTCAAGGGTAGCATAGCTTTGAGCGATATCTTAAATTGACAAGAGGCTCGAGTACTTTATTGTTACAAAATTTCAAGGTTTTATGACCCTCCAGTAAAAAGTTACAAGCATTTGTATGTTGTAAACTTTAATAGGTGTAGGACGTACCGTATAGAAGTTAGCGCCATTTGAAGTTTTATCAGTGTTTACTTTGGGACTCAAGGGTAGCATAGCTTTGAGCGATAGCTTAAATTGACAAGAGGCTCGAGTACTTTATTGTTACAAAATTTCAAGGTTTTATGACGCTCCAGTAAAAAGTTACAAGCATTTGCATGTTGCAAACTTTGATAGGTGTAGGACGTACCGAATAGAAGTTAGGGTCATTTGAAGTTTTATCAGTGTTTGATTTTGGATTAAGGGTAGCATAGCTTTGAGCGATAGCTTAAATTGTCAAGAGGCTCGAGTACTTGATTGTTACAAAATTTCAAGGTTTTATGACGCTCCAGAAAAAAATTACAAGCATTTGTATGTTGCAAACTTTGATAGGTGTAGGACGTACCGTATAGAAGTTAGGGCCATTTGAAGTTTTATCAGTGTTTGATTTGGGACTCAAGGGTAGCATAGCTTTGAGCGATAGCTTAAATTGATAAGAGGCTCGAGTACTTTATTGTCACAAAATTTCAAGGTTTTATAACGCTCCAGCAAAAAGTTACTAGCATTTGAATGTTGCAAACTTTCATAAGTCTAGGACGCACCGTATTGAAGTTAGGGCCATTTGAAGTTTTATCAGTGTTTGATTTGGGACTCAAGGGTAGCATAGCTATGAGCGATAGCTTAAATTGACAAGAGGCTCGAGTACTTTATTGTTAAAAAATTTCAAGGTTTTATGACGCTCCAGTAAAAAGTTACAAGCATTTGTATGTTGTAAACTTTAATAGGTGTAGGACGTACCGTATAGAAGTTAGCGCCATTTGAAGTTTTATCAGTGTTTACTTTGGGACTCAAGGGTAGCATAGCTTTGAGCGATAGCTTAAATTGTCAAGAGGCTCGAGTACTTGATTGTTACAAAATTTCAAGGTTTTATGACGCTCCAGTAAAAAGTTACAAGCATTTGTATGTTGCAAACTTTGATAAATGTAGAACGTACCGTATAAAAGTTAGGGCCATTTGAAATTTTATCAGTGTTTGATTTGGGACTCAAGGGTATCATAGCTTTGAGCGATAACTTAAATTGGCAAGAGGCTCGAGTACTTTATTGTTACAAAATTTCAAGGTTTTATGACGCTCCAGAAAAAAATTACAAGCATTTGTATGTTGCAAACTTTGATAGGTGTAGGACGTACCGTATAGAAGTTAGCGCCATTTGAAGTTTTATCAGTGTTTGATTTGGGACTCAAGGGTAGCATAGCTTTGAGCGATAGCTTAAATTGATAAGAGGCTCGAGTACTTTATTGTCACAAAATTTCAAGGTTTTATAACGCTCCAGCAAAAAGTTACAAGCATTTGAATGTTGCAAACTTTGATAGGTGTAGGACGTACCGTACAGAAGTTACGGCCATTTGAAGTTTTATCAGTGCTTGATTTGGGACTCAAGGGTAGCATAGCTTTGAGCGATAACTTAAATTGACAAGAGGCTCCAGTACTTTATTGTTACAAAATTTCAAGGTTTTATGACGCTCCAGTAAAAAGTTACAAGAATTTGTATGCTGCAAACTTTGATAGGTGTAGGACGTACCGTATAGAAGTTAGGGCCATTTGAATTTTTATCAGTTTTTGATTTGGGACTCAAGGGTAGCATAGCTTTGAGCGATATCTTAAATTGACAAGAGGCTCGAGTACTTAATTGTTACAAAATTTCAAAGTTTGATGACCCTCCAGTAAAAAGTTACAAGCATTTGTATGTTGCAAACTTTGAAAGGTGTAGGACGTACCGTACAGAAGTTAGGGCCATTTGAAGTTTTATCAGTGTTTGATTTGGGACTCAAGGGTAGCATAGCTTTGAGCGATAGCTTAAATTGATAAGAGGCTCGAGTACTTTATTGTCACAAAATTGCAAGGTTTTATAACGCTCCAGCACAAAGTTACTAGCATTTGAATGTTGCAAACTTTCATAAGTCTAGGACGCACCGTATTGAAGGTAGGGCCATTTGAAGTTTTATCAGTGCTTGATGTGGGACTCAAGGGTAGCATAGCTTTGAGCGATAACTTAAATTGACAAGAGGCTCGAGTACTTTATTGCTACAAAATTTCAAGGTTTTATGACGCTCCAGTAAAAAGTTACAAGAATTTGTATGCTGCAAACTTTGATAGGTGTAGGACGTACCGTATAGAAGTTAGGGCCATTTGAAGTTTTATCAGTTTTTGATTTGGGACTCAAGGGTAGCATAGCTTTGAGCGATATCTTAAATTGACAAGAGGCTCGAGTACTTTATTGTTACAAAATTTCAAGGTTTTATGACCCTCCAGTAAAAAGTTACAAGCATTTGTATGTTGTAAACTTTAATAGGTGTAGGACGTACCGTATAGAAGTTAGCGCCATTTGAAGTTTTATCAGTGTTTACTTTGGGACTCAAGGGTAGCATAGCTTTGAGCGATAGCTTAAATTGACAAGAGGCTCGAGTACTTTATTGTTACAAAATTTCAAGGTTTTATGACGCTCCAGTAAAAAGTTACAAGCATTTGCATGTTGCAAACTTTGATAGGTGTAGGACGTACCGTATAGAAGTTAGGGTCATTTGAAGTTTTATCAGTGTTTGATTTTGGATTAAGGGTAGCATAGCTTTGAGCGATAGCTTAAATTGTCAAGAGGCTCGAGTACTTGATTGTTACAAAATTTCAAGGTTTTATGACGCTCCAGAAAAAAATTACAAGCATTTGTATGTTGCAAACTTTGATAGGTGTAGGACGTACCGTATAGAAGTTAGGGCCATTTGAAGTTTTATCAGTGTTTGATTTGGGACTCAAGGGTAGCATAGCTTTGAGCGATAGCTTAAATTGATAAGAGGCTCGAGTACTTTATTGTCACAAAATTTCAAGGTTTTATAACGCTCCAGCAAAAAGTTACTAGCATTTGAATGTTGCAAACTTTCATAAGTCTAGGACGCACCGTATTGAAGTTAGGGCCATTTGAAGTTTTATCAGTGTTTGATTTGGGACTCAAGGGTAGCATAGCTATGAGCGATAGCTTAAATTGACAAGAGGCTCGAGTACTTTATTGTTAAAAAATTTCAAGGTTTTATGACGCTCCAGTAAAAAGTTACAAGCATTTGTATGTTGTAAACTTTAATAGGTGTAGGACGTACCGTATAGAAGTTAGCGCCATTTGAAGTTTTATCAGTGTTTACTTTGGGACTCAAGGGTAGCATAGCTTTGAGCGATAGCTTAAATTGTCAAGAGGCTCGAGTACTTGATTGTTACAAAATTTCAAGGTTTTATGACGGTCCAGTAAAAAGTTACAAGCATTTGTATGTTGCAAACTTTGATAAATGTAGAACGTACCGTATAAAAGTTAGGGCCATTTGAAATTTTATCAGTGTTTGATTTGGGACTCAAGGGTATCATAGCTTTGAGCGATAACTTAAATTGGCAAGAGGCTCGAGTACTTTATTGTTACAAAATTTCAAGGTTTTATGACGCTCCAGAAAAAAATTACAAGCATTTGTATGTTGCAAACTTTGATAGGTGTAGGACGTACCGTATAGAAGTTAGCGCCATTTGAAGTTTTATCAGTGTTTGATTTGGGACTCAAGGGTAGCATAGCTTTGAGCGATAGCTTAAATTGATAAGAGGCTCGAGTACTTTATTGTCACCAAATTTCAAGGTTTTATAACGCTCCAGCAAAAAGTTACAAGCATTTGAATGTTGCAAAATTTCATAAGTCAAGGACGCGCCATATTGAAGTTAGGGCCATTTGAAGTTTTATCAGTGTTTGATTTGGGACTCAAGGGTAGCATAGCTATGAGCGATAGCTTAAATTGACAAGAGGCTCGAGTACTTTATTGTTACAAACTTTCAAGGTTTTATGACGGTCCAGTAAAAAGTTACAAGCATTTGTATGTTACAAACTTTGATAGGTGTAGGACGTACCGTATAGAAGTTAGGGCCATTTGAAGTTTTATCAGTGTTTACTTTGGGACTCAAGGGTAGCATAGCTTTGAGAGATAGCTTAAATTGACAAGGGGCTCGAGTACTCTATTGTTACAAAATTTCAAGGTTTTATGAAGTAAAAAATGTCTAGGTTTTATGGCGCTCCAGTAAAAAGTTACAAGCATTTGTATGTTGCAAACTTTGAAACGTGTAGGACGTACCGTATAGAAGTTAGGGCCATTTGAAGTTTTATCAGTGTTTGATTTGGGACTCAAGGGTAACATAGCTTTGAGCGATAGCTTAAATTGACAAGAGGCTCGAGTACTTTATTGTTACAAAATTTCAAGGTTTTATGACGCTCCAGTAAAAAGTTACAAGCATTTGTATGTTGCAAACTTTGATAGGTGTAGGACGTACCGTATAGAAGTTAGGGTCATTTGAAATTTTATCACTGTTTGATTTTGGACTCAAAGGTAGCATAGCTTTGAGCGATAGCTTAAATTGTCAAGAGGCTCGAGTACTATATTGTTACAAAATTTCAAGGTTTTATGACGCTCCAGTAAAAAGTTACATGCATTTGTATGTTGCAAACTATGATAGGTGTTGGATGCACCGTATAGAAGTTAGGGCCATTTGAAATTTTATCAGTGTTTGATTTGGGACTCAAGGGTATCATAGCTTTGAGCGATAACTTAAATTGACAAGAGGTTCGAGTACTTTATTGTTACAAAATTTCAAAGTTTTATGACGCTCAAGTAAAAAATTACAAGCATTTGTATGTTGCAAACTTTGATAGGTGTAGGACGTACCCTATAGAAGTTAGGGCCATTTGAAGTTTTATCAGTGTTTGATTTGGGACTCAAGGGTAGCATAGCTTTAAGCGATAGCTTAAATTGATAAGAGGCTCGAGTACTTTATTGTCACAAAATTTCAAGGTTTTATAAAGCTCCAGCAAAAAGTTACAAGCATTTGAATGTTGCAAACTTTCATAAGTCTAGGACGCACCGTATTGAAGTTAGGGCCATTTGAAATTTTATCAGTGTTTGACTTGGGACTCAAGGGTAGCATAGCTATGAGCGATAGCTTAAATTGACAAGAGGCTCGAGTACTTTTTTGTTACAAAATTTCAAGGTTTTATGACGCTCCAGTAAAAAGTTACAAGCATTTGTATGTTGCAAACTTTGATAGGTGTAGGACGTACCGTATAGAAGTTAAGGCTATTTGAAGTTTTATCAGTGTTTACTTTGGTACTCAAGGGTAGCATAGCTTTGACCGATAGCTTAAATTGACAAGAGGCTCGAGTACTCTATTGTTACAAAATTTCAAGGTTTTATGAAGTAAAAAATTTCAAGGTTTTATGACGCTCCAGTAAAAAGTTACAAGCATTTGTATGTTGCAAACTTTGAAACGTGTAGGACGTACCGTATAGAAGTTAGGGCCATTTGAAGTTTTATCAGTGTTTGATTTGGGACTCAAGGGTAACATAGCTTTGAGCGATAGCTTAAATTGACAAGAGGCTCGAGTACTTTATTGTTACAAAATTTCAAGGTTTTATGATGCTCCAGTAAAAAGTTACAAGCATTTGTATGTTGCAAACTTTGATAGGTGTAGGACGTACCGTATAGAAGTTAGGGTCATTTGAAGTTTTATCAGTGTTTGATTTTGAACTCAAGGGTAGCAGAGCTTTGAGCGATAGCTTAAATTGTCAAGAGGCTCGAGTACTATATTGTTACAAAATTTCAAGGTTTTATGACGCTCCAGTAAAAAGTTAGAAGCATTTGTATGTTGCAAACTTTGATAGGTGTAGGATGCACCGTATAGAAGTTAGGGCCATTTGAAATTTTATCAGTGTTTGATTTGGGACTCAAGGGTATCATAGCTTTGAGCGATATCTTAAATTGACAAGAGGCTCGAGTACTGTGATGTCACAAAATTTCAAGGTTTTATGACGCTCCCGTAAAAAGTTACAAGTAGTTGATTGTTGCAAACTTTGATATGTGTAGGACGCACTGTATAGAAGTTAGGGCCATTTGAAATTTTATCAGTGTTTGATTTGGGACTCAAGGGTAGCATAGCTTTAAGCGATAGCTTAAATTGATAAGAGGCTCGAGTACTTTATTATCACAAAATTTCAAGGTTTTATAACGCTCCAGCAAAAAGTTACAAGCATTTGAATGTTGCAAACTTTCATAAGTCTAGGACGCACCGTATTGAAGTTAGGGCCATTTGAAGTTTTATCAGTG
This sequence comes from Clusia tigrina, assembly GCA_920105625.2. Lineage (NCBI taxonomy): Eukaryota > Metazoa > Arthropoda > Insecta > Diptera > Clusiidae > Clusia > Clusia tigrina. Next base: position 70,115,141 of record OV050032.1, read on the forward strand.
TTTGATTTGGGACTCAAGGGTAGCATAGCTATGAGCGATAGCTTAAATTGACAAGAGGCTCGAGTACTTTACTGTCACAAAATTTCAGCGTTTATGACGCTCCAGTAAAAAGTTACAAGCATTTGATTGCTGCAAACTTTTATAGCTGTAGGACGCACCGTATAGAAGTAAGGGCCATTTGAAGTTTTATCAGTGTTTGATTTGGGACTCAAGGGTAGCATAGCTATGAGCGATAGCTTAAATTGACAAGAGGCTCGAGTACTCTATTGTTACAAAATTTCAAAGTTTTATGAAGTAAAAAATTTCAAGGTTTTATGACGCTCCAGTAAATAGTTACAAGCATTTGTATGTTGCAAACTTTGATAGGTGTAGGACGTACCGTATAGAAGTTAGGGCCATTTGAAGCTTTATCAGTGTTTGATTTGGGACTCAAGGGGAGCATAGCTTTGAGCGATAGCTTAGATTGACAAGAGGCTCGAGTACTCTATTGTTACAAAATTTCAAAGTTTTATGAAGTAAAAAATTTCAAGGTTGTATGACGCTCGGGTAAAAAGTTACAAGCATTTGTATGTTGCAAACTTTGATAGGTAGAGAACGTACCGTATAGAAGTTAGGGCCATTTGAAGTTTTATCAGTGTTTGATTTGGGACTCAAGGGTAGCATAGCTTTGAGCGATAGCTTAAATTGACAAGAGGCTCGAAAACTTTATTGTTACAAAATTTCAAGGTCTTATGACGCTCCAGAAAAAAGTTGCAAGCATTTGAATGTTGCAAACTTTGATAGGTGTATTACGTACCGTATAGAAGTTAGGGCCATTTGAAGTTTTATCAGTGTTTGATTTGGGACTCAAGGGTAGCATAGCTTTGAGCGAAAGCTTAAATTGATAACAGGCTTGAGTACTTTATTGTTACAAAATTTCAAGGTTTTATGACGCTCCAGTAAAAAGTTACAAACATTTGTTTGTTGCAAACTTTGATAGGTGTAGGACGTACCGTATAGAAGTTTGGGCCGTTTGAAGTTTTATCTGTGTTTGATTTGGGACTCAAGGGTAGCATAGCTTTGAGCGATAGCTTAAATTGACAAGAGGCTCGAGTACTTTATTGTTACAAAATTTCAAGGTTTTATGACGCTCCAGTAAAAAGTTACAAGCATTTGTATGTTGCAAACTTTGATAGGTGTAGGACGTACCGTATAGAAGTTAGGGCCATTTGAAGTTTTATCAGTGTTTACTTTGTGACTCAAGGGTAGCATAGCTTTGAGGGATAGCTTAAATTGACAAGAGGCTCGAGTACTCTATTGTTACAAAGATTTCAAGGTTTTATGAAGTAAAAAGTTTCAAGGTTTTATGACGCTCCAGTAAATAGTTACAAGCATTTGTATGTTGCAAACTTTGATAGGTGTAGGACGTACCGTATAGAAATTAGGGCCATTTGAAGCTTTATCAGTGTTTGATTTGGGACTCAAGAGGAGCATAGCTTTGAGCGATAGCTTAAATTGACAAGAGGCTCGAGTACTCTATTGTTACAAAATTTCAAAGTTTTATGAAGTAAAAAATTTCAAGGTTGTATGACGCTCCAGTAAAAAGTTACAAGCATTTGTATGTTGCAAACTTTGATAGGTGTAGGACGTACCGTATAGAAGTTCGGGCCATTTGAAGTCTTATCAGTGTTTGATTTAGAACTCAAGGGTAGCATAGCTTTGAGCGATAACTTAAATTGACAAGAAGCTCGAAAACTTTATTGTTACAAAATTTCAAGGTTTTATGACGCTCCAGAAAAAAGTTACAAGCATTTGTATGTTGCAAACTTTGATAGGTGTAGGAGGTACCGTATAGAAGTCAGGGCCATTTGAAGTTTTATCAGTGTTTGATTTGGGACTCAAGGGTAGCATAGCTTTGAACGATAGCTTAAATTGACAAGAGGCTCGAGTACTTTATTGTTACAAAATTTCAAGTTTTTATGACGCTCCAGTAAAAAGTTACAAGCATTTCTATGTTGCAAACTTTGATAGGTGTAGGACGTACCGTATAGAAGTTAGGGTCATTTGAAGTTTTATCAGTGTTTGATTTGGGACTCAAGGGTAGCATAGCTTTGAGCGATAGCTTAAATTGACAAGAGGCTCGAGTACTCTAATGTAACAAAATTTCAAGGTTTTATGAAGTAAAAAATTTCAAGGTTTTATGACGCTCCAGTAAAAAGTTACAAGCATTTGTATGTTGCAAACTTTGATAGGTGTAGGACGTACCGTATAGAAGTTTGGGCCATTTGAAGTTTTATCAGTGTTTGATTTGGGACTCAAGGGTAGCATAGCTTTGAGCGATAGCTTAAATTGACAAGAGGATCGAGTACTTTATTGTTACAAAATTTCAAGGTTTTATGACGCTCCAGTAAAAAGTTACAAACATTTGTATGTTGCAAAATTTGATAGGTGTAGGACTTACCGTATAGAAGTTAGGGCCATTTGAAGTTTTATCAGTGTTTGAGTTTTTATTCAAGGGGAGCATAGCTTTGAAAGATAGCTTAAATTAACAAGAGGCTCGAGTACTTTATTGTTACAAAATTTCAAGGTTTTATGACGCTCCAGTAAAAAGTTACAAGCATTTGTATGTTGCAAACTTTGATAGGTGTAGGACGTACCGAATAGAAGTTAGGGCCATTTGAAGTCTTATCAGTGTTTGATTTGGGACTCAAGGGTAGCATAGCTTTGAGCGATAGCTTAAATTGACAAGAGGCTCGAGTACTTTATTGTTACAAAATTTCAAGGTTTTATGACGTTCCAGTAAAACGTTACAAGCATTTGTATGTTGCAAACTTTGATAGGTGAAGGACGTACCATATAGAAGTTAGGGCCATTTGAAGTTTTTTCAGTGTTTGATTTGGGACTCTAGGGTAGCAAAGCTTTGAGCGATAGCTTAAATTGACAAGAGGCTCGAGAACTTTATTGTTACAAAATTTCCAGGTTTTATGACGCTCCAGTAAAAAGTTACAAGCATTTGTATGTTGCAAACTTTGATAGGTATAGGACGCACCATATTAAAGTTAGGGGCCATTTGAAGTTTTATCACTGTTTGATTTTGGAGTCAAGGGTAGCATAGTTATGAGCGATAGCTTAAATTGATAAGAAGTACGAGTACTTTATTGTCACAAAATTTCAAGGTTTTATGACGCTCCAGTAAAAAGTTACAAGCATTTGTATGTTGCAAAGTTTGATAGGTGTAGGACGTACCGTATAGAAGTTAGGGCCATTTGAAGTTTTATCAGTGTTTGATTTGGGACTCAAGGGTAGCATAGCTTTGAGCGATAGCTTAAATTGACAAGAGGCTCGAGTACTTTATTGTTACAAAATTTCAAGGTTCTATGACGCTCCCGTAAAAAGTTACAAGCATTTGTATGTTGCAAACATTGATAGGTGTAGGACGTACCGTATAGAAGTTAGGGCCATTTGAAGTTTTATCAGTGTTTGATTTGGGACTCAAGGGTAGCATAGCTTTGAGCGATAGCTTAAATTGACAAGAGGCTCGAGTACTTTATTGTTACAAAGTTTCAACGTTTTATGACGCTCCAGTAAAAAGTTACAAGCATTTGTATGCTGCAAACTTTGATAGGTATAGGATGCACCGTGTTGAAGTTAGGGGTCATTTGAAGTTTTATCACTTTTTGATTTTGGAGTCAAGGGTAGCACAGTTAGGAGCGATAACTTAAATTGATAAGAAGCACGAGTACTTTAATGTCACAAAATTTCAAGGTTTTATGACGCTCCAGTAAAAAGTTACAAGCATTTGTATGTTGCAAAGTTTGATAGGTGTACGACGTACCGTATATAAGTTTGGGCCATTTGAAGTTTTATCAGTGTTTGATTTGGGACTCAAGAGTAGCATAGCTTTGAGCGATAGCTTAAATTGGCAAGAGGCTCGAGTACTTCATTGTTACAAAATTTCAAGGTTTTATGACGCTCCAGTAAAAAGTTACAAGCATTTGTATGTTGCAAACTTTGATAGATGTAGGACATACCGTATAAAAGTTAGGGCCATATCAAGTTTTATAAGTGTTTGATTTGGGACTCAAGGGTAGCATAGCTTTGAGCGATAGCTTAAATTGACAAGATGCTCGAGTACTTTATTGTTACAAAATTTCAAGGATTTATGACGCTCCAGTAAAAAGTTACAAGCATTTGAATGTTGCAAACTTTGATAGGTGTGGGACGTACCGTATAGAAGTTAGGACCATTTGAAGTTTTATCAGTGTTTGATTTTTGACTCAAGGGGAGCATAGCTTTGAAAGAAAGCTTAAATTAACAAGAGGCTCGAGTACTTTATTGTTACAAAATTTCAAGGTTTTATGACGCTCCAGTAAAAAGTTACCAGCATTTGTATGTTGCAAACTTTGATAGGTGTAGGACGTACCGAATAGAAGTTAGGGCCATTTGAAGTTTTATCAGTGTTTGATTTTTGACTCAAGGGGAGCATAGCTTTGAAAGATAGCTTAAATTAACAAGAGGCTCGAGTACTTTATTGTTACAAAATTTCAAGGTTTTATGACGCTCCAGTAAAAAGTTACAAGCATTTGTATGTTGCAAACTTTGATAGGTGTAGGACGTACCGAATAGAAGTTAGGGCCATTTGAAGTCTTATCAGTGTTTGATGTGGGACTCAAGGGTAGCAAAGCTTTGAGCGATAGCTTAAATTGACAAGAGGCTCGAGTACTTTATTGTTACAAAATTTCCAGGTCTTATGACGCTCCAGTAAAAAGTTACAAGCATTTGTATGTTGCAAACTTTGATAGGTATAGGACGCACCGTATTAAAGTTAGGGGCCATTTGAAGTTTTATCACTGTTTGATTTTGGAGTCAAGGGTAGCATAGCTTTGAGGGATAGCTTAAATTGACAAGAGGCTCGAGTACTCTATTGTTACAAAAATTTCAAGGTTTTATGAAGTAAAAAGTTTCAAGGTTTTATGACGCTCCAGTAAATAGTTACAAGCATTTGTATGTTGCAAACTTTGATAGGTGTAGGTCGTACCGTATAGAAGTTAGGGCCATTTGAATCTTTATCAGTGTTTGATTTGGGACTCAAGAGGAGCATAGCTTTGAGCGATAGCTTAAATTGACAAGAGGCTCGAGTACTCTATTGTTACAAAATTTCAAAGTTTTATGACGCTCCAGTAAAAAGTTACAAGCATTTGTTTGTTGCAAAGTTTGATAGGTATAGGATGCACCGTGTTGAAGTTAGGGGTCATTTGAAGTTTTATCACTTTTTGATTTTGGAGTCAAGGGTAGCACAGTTAGGAGCGATAACGTAAATTGATAAGAAGCACGAGTACTTTAATGTCACAAAATTTCAAGGTTTAATGACGCTCCAGTAAAAAGTTACAAGCATTTGTATGTTGCAAAGTTTGATAGGTGTAGGACGTACCGTATAGAAGTTAGGGCCATTTGAAGTTTTATCAGTGTTTGATTTGGGACTCAAGGGTAGCAAAGCTTTGAGCGATAGCTTAAATTGACCAGAGGCTCGAGTACTTTATTGTTACAAAATTTCCAGGTTTTATGACGCTCCAGTAAAAAGTTACGAGCATTTGTATGTTGCAAACTTTGATAGGTATAGGACGCACCGTATTAAAGTTAGGGGCATTTTGAAGTTTTATCACTGTTTGATTTTGGAGTCAAGGGTAGCATAGTTATGAGCGATAGCTTAAATTGATAAGAAGTACGAGTACTTTATTGACACAAAATTTCAAGGTTTTATGACGCTCCAGTAAAAAGTTACAAGCATTTGTATGTTGCAAAGTTTGATAGGTGTAGGACGTACCGTATAGAAGTTAGGGCCATTTGAAGTTTTATCAGGGTTTGATTTGGGACACAAGGGTAGCATAGCTTTGAGCGATAGCTTAAATTGACAAGAGGCTCGAGTACTTTATTGTTACAAAATTTCAAGGTTCTATGACGCTCCCGTAAAAAGTTACAAGCATTTGTATGTTGCAAACTTTGATAGGTGTAGGACGTACCGTATAGAAATTAGGGCCATTTGAAGTTTTATCAGTGTTTGATTTGAAACTCAAGGGTAGCATAGCTTTGAGCGATAGCTTAAATTGACAAGAGGCTCGAGTACTTTATTGTTACAAAGTTTCAAGGTTTTATGACGCTCCAGTAAAAAGTTACAAGCATTTGTATGCTGCAAACTTTGATAGGTATAGGATGCACCGTGTTGAAGTTAGGGGTCATTTGAAGTTTTATCACTTTTTGATTTTGGAGTCAAGGGTAGCACAGTTAGGAGCGATAACTTAAATTGATAAGAAGCACGAGTACTTTAATGTCACAAAATTTCAAGGTTTTATGACGCTCCAGTAAAAAGTTACAAGCATTTGTATGTTGCAAAGTTTGATAGGTGTACGACGTACCGTATAAAAGTTTGGGCCATTTGAAGTTTTATCAGTGTTTGATTTGTGACTCAAGAGTAGCATAGCTTTGAGCGATAGCTTAAATTGGCAAGAGGCTCGAGTACTTCATTGTCACAAAATTTCAAGGTTTTATGACGCACCAGTAAAAAGTTACAAGCATTTGTATGTTGCAAACTTTGATAGATGTAGGACATACCGTATAAAAGTTAGGGCCATATGAAGTTTTATCAGTGTTTGATTTGGGACTCAAGGGTAGCATAGCTTTGAGCGATAGCTTAAATTGACAAGAGGCTCGAGTACTTTATTGTTACAAAATTTCAAGGATTTATGACGCTCCAGTAAAAAGTTACAAGCATTTGAATGTTGCAAACTTTGATAGGTGTGGGACGTACCGTATAGAAGTTAGGACCATTTGAAGTTTTATCAGTGTTTGATTTTTGACTCAAGGGGAGCATAGCTTTGAAAGATAGCTTAAATTAACAAGAGGCTCGAGTACTTTATTGTTACAAAATTTCAAGGTTTTATGACGCTCCAGTAAAAAGTTACAAGCATTTGTATGTTGCAAACTTTGATAGGTGTAGGACGTACCGAATAGAAGTTTGGGCCATTTGAAGTCTTATCAGTGTTTGATTTGGGACTCAAGGGAAGCATAGCTTTGAGCGATAGCTTAAATTGGCAAGAGGCTCGAGTACTTCATTGTTACAAAATTTCAAGGTTTTATGACGCTCCAGTAAAAAGTTACAAGCATTTGTATGTTGCAAACTTTGATAGATGTAGGACATACCGTATAAAAGTTAGGGCCATATGAAGTTTTATATGTGTTTGATTTGGGACTCAAGGGTAGCATAGCTTTGAGCGATAGCTTAAATTGACAAGAGGCTCGAGTACTTTATTGTTACAAAATTTCAAGGATTTATGACGCTCCAGTAAAAAGTTACAAGCATTTGAATGTTGCAAACTTTGATAGGTGTGGGACGTACCGTATAGAAGTTAGGACCATTTGAAGTTTTATCAGTGTTTGATTTTTGACTCAAGGGGAGCATAGCTTTGAAAGATAGCTTAAATTAACAAGAGGCTCGAGTACTTTATTGTTACAAAATTTCAAGGTTTTATGACGCTCCAGTAAAAAGTTACAAACATTTGTATGTTGCAAAATTTGATAGGTGTAGGACTTACCGTATAGAAGTTAGGGCCATTTGAAGTTTTATCAGTGTTTGATTTTTGACTCAAGGGGAGCATAGCTTTGAAAGATAGCTTAAATTAACAAGAGGCTCGAGTACTTTATTGTTACAAAATTTCAAGGTTTTATGACGCTCCAGTAAAAAGTTACAAGCATTTGTATGTTGCAAACTTTGATAGGTGTAGGACGTACCGAATAGAAGTTAGGGCCATTTGAAGTCTTATCAGTGTTTGATTTGGGAGTCAAGGGTAGCATAGCTTTGAGCGATAGCTTAAATTGACAAGAGGCTCGAGTACTTTATTGTTACAAAATTTCAAGGTTTTATGACGCTCCAGTAAAAAGTTACAAGCATTGGTATGTTGCAAACTTTTATAGATGTAGGACGTACCGAATAGAAGTTAGGGCCATTTGAAGTCTTATCAGTGTTTGATTTGGGACTCAAGGGAAGCATAGCTTTGAGCGATAGCTTAAATTGGCAAGAGGCTCGAGTACTTCATTGTTACAAAATTTCAAGGTTTTATGACGCTCCAGTAAAAAGTTACAAGCATTTGTATGTTGCAAACTTTGATAGATGTAGGACATACCGTATAAAAGTTAGGGCCATATGAAGTTTTATATGTGTTTGATTTGGGACTCAAGGGTAGCATAGCTTTGAGCGATAGCTTAAATTGACCAGAGGCTCGAGTACTTTATTGTTACAAAATTTCAAGGATTTATGACGCTCCAGTAAAAAGTTACAAGCATTTGAATGTTGCAAACCTTGATAGGTGTGGGACGTACCGTATAGAAGTTAGGACCATTTGAAGTTTTATCAGTGTTTGATTTTTGACTCAAGGGGAGCATAGCTTTGAAAGATAGCTTAAATTAACAAGAGGCTCGAGTACTTTATTGTTACAAAATTTCAAGGTTTTATGACGCTCCAGTAAAAAGTTACAAGCATTTGTATGTTGCAAACTTTGATAGGTGTAGGACGTACCGAATAGAAGTTTGGGCCATTTGAAGTCTTATCAGTGTTTGATTTGGGACTCAAGGGAAGCATAGCTTTGAGCGATAGCTTAAATTGGCAAGAGGCTCGAGTACTTCATTGTTACAAAATTTCAAGGTTTTATGACGCTCCAGTAAAAAGTTACAAGCATTTGTATGTTGCAAACTTTGATAGATGTAGGACATACCGTATAAAAGTTAGGGCCATATGAAGTTTTATATGTGTTTGATTTGGGACTCAAGGGTAGCATAGCTTTGAGCGATAGCTTAAATTGACAAGAGGCTCGAGTACTTTATTGTTACAAAATTTCAAGGATTTATGACGCTCCAGTAAAAAGTTACAAGCATTTGAATGTTGCAAACTTTGATAGGTGTGGGACGTACCGTATAGAAGTTAGGACCATTTGAAGTTTTATCAGTGTTTGATTTTTGACTCAAGGGGAGCATAGCTTTGAAAGATAGCTTAAATTAACAAGAGGCTCGAGTACTTTATTGTTACAAAATTTCAAGGTTTTATGACGCTCCAGTAAAAAGTTACAAACATTTGTATGTTGCAAAATTTGATAGGTGTAGGACTTACCGTATAGAAGTTAGGGCCATTTGAAGTTTTATCAGTGTTTGATTTTTGACTCAAGGGGAGCATAGCTTTGAAAGATAGCTTAAATTAACAAGAGGCTCGAGTACTTTATTGTTACAAAATTTCAAGGTTTTATGACGCTCCAGTAAAAAGTTACAAGCATTTGTATGTTGCAAACTTTGATAGGTGTAGGACGTACCGAATAGAAGTTAGGGCCATTTGAAGTCTTATCAGTGTTTGATTTGGGACTCAAGGGTAGCATAGCTTTGAGCGATAGCTTAAATTGACAAGAGGCTCGAGTACTTTATTGTTACAAAATTTCAAGGTTTTATGACGCTCCAGTAAAAAGTTACAAGCATTGGTATGTTGCAAACTTTTATAGATGTAGGACGTACCGAATAGAAGTTAGGGCCATTTGAAGTCTTATCAGTGTTTGATTTGGGACTCAAGGGAAGCATAGCTTTGAGCGATAGCTTAAATTGGCAAGAGGCTCGAGTACTTCATTGTTACAAAATTTCAAGGTTTTATGACGCTCCAGTAAAAAGTTACAAGCATTTGTATGTTGCAAACTTTGATAGATGTAGGACATACCGTATAAAAGTTAGGGCCATATGAAGTTTTATATGTGTTTGATTTGGGACTCAAGGGTAGCATAGCTTTGAGCGATAGCTTAAATTGACCAGAGGCTCGAGTACTTTATTGTTACAAAATTTCAAGGATTTATGACGCTCCAGTAAAAAGTTACAAGCATTTGAATGTTGCAAACTTTGATAGGTGTAGGACGTACCGTATAGAAGTTAGGACCATTTGAAGTTTTATCAGTGTTTGATTTTTGACTCAAGGGGAGCTTAGCTTTGAAAGATAGCTTAAATTAACAAGAGGCTCGAGTACTTTATTGTTACAAAATTTCAAGGTTTTATGACGCTCCAGTAAAAAGTTACAAGCATTTGTATGTTGCAAACTTTGATAGGTGTAGGCCGTACCGAATAGAAGTTAGGGCCATTTGAAGTTTTATCAGTGTTTGATTTTTGACTCAAGGGGAGCATAGCTTTGAAAGATAGCTTAAATTAACAAGAGGCTCGAGTACTTTATTGTTACAAAATTTCAAGGTTTTATGACGCTCCAGTAAAAAGTTACAAGCATTTGTATGTTGCAAACTTTGATAGGTGTAGGACGTACCGAATAGAAGTTAGGGCCATTTGAAGTCTTATCAGTGTTTGATTTGGGACTCAAGGGTAGCAAAGCTTTGAGCGATAGCTTAAATTGACAAGAGGCTCGAGTACTTTATTGTTACAAAATTTCCAGGTTTTATGACCCTCCAGTAAAAAGTTACAAGCATTTGTATGTTGCAAACTTTGATAGGTATAGGACGCACCGTATTAAAGTTAGGGGCCATTTGAAGTTTTATCACTGTTTGATTTTGGAGTCAAGGGTAGCATAGCTTTGAGGGATAGCTTAAATTGACAAGAGGCTCGAGTACTCTATTGTTACAAAAATTTCAAGGTTTTATGAAGTAAAAAGTTTCAAGGTTTTATGACGCTCCAGTAAATAGTTACAAGCATTTGTATGTTGAAAACTTTAATAGGTGTAGGTCGTACCGTATAGAAGTTAGGGCCATTTGAATCTTTATCAGTGTTTGATTTGGGACTCAAGAGGAGCATAGCTTTGAGCGATAGCTTAAATTGACAAGAGGCTCGAGTACTCTATTGTTACAAAATTTCAAAGTTTTATGACGCTCCAGTAAAAAGTTACAAGCATTTGTTTGTTGCAAACTTTGATAGGTGTAGGATGCACCGTGTTGAAGTTAGGGGTCATTTGAAGTTTTATCACTTTTTGATTTTGGAGTCAAGGGTAGCACAGTTAGGAGCGATAACGTAAATTGATAAGAAGCACGAGTACTTTAATGTCACAAAATTTCAAGGTTTTATGACGCTCCAGTAAAAAGTTACAAGCATTTGTATGTTGCAAAGTATGATAGGTGTAGGACGTACCGTATAGAAGTTAGGGCCATTTGAAGTTTTATCAGTGTTTGATTTGGGACTCAAGGGTAGCAAAGCTTTGAGCGATAGCTTAAATTGACAAGAGGCTCGAGTACTTTATTGTTACAAAATTTCCAGGTTTTATGACGCTCCAGTAAAAAGTTACGAGCATTTGTATGTTGCAAACTTTGATAGGTATAGGACGCACCGTATTAAAGTTAGGGGCCATTTGAAGTTTTATCACTGTTTGATTTTGGAGTCAAGGGTAGCATAGTTATGAGCGATAGCTTAAATTGATAAGAAGTACGAGTACTTTACTGACACAAAATTTCAAGGTTTTATGACGCTCCAGTAAAAAGTTACAAGCATTTGTATGTTGCAAAGTTTGATAGGTGTAGGACGCACCGTATAGAAGTTAGGGCCATTTGAAATTTTATCAGTGTTTGATTTGGGACTCAAGGGTAGCATAGCTTTGAGCGATAGCTTAAATTGACAAGAGGCTTATTGTTACAAAGTTTCAAGGTTTTATGACGCTCCAGTAAAAAGTTACAAGCATTTGTATGCTGCAAACTTTGATAGGTATAGGATGCACCGTGTTGAAGTTAGGGGTTATTTGAAGTTTTATCACTTTTTGATTTTGGAGTCAAGGGTAGCACAGTTAGGAGCGATAACTTAATTTGATAAGAAACACGAGTACTTTAATGTCACAAAATTTCAAGGTTTTATGACGCTCCAGTAAAAAGTTACAAGCATTTGTATGTTGCAAAGTTTGATAGGTGTACGACGTACCGTATATAAGTTTGGGCCATTTGAAGTTTTATCAGTGTTTGATTTGGGACTCAAGAGTAGCATAGCTTTGAGCGATAGCTTAAATTGGCAAGAGGCTCGAGTACTTCATTGTTACAAAGTTTCAAGGTTTTATGACGCACCAGTAAAAAGTTACAAGCATTTGTATGTTGCAAACTTTGATAGATGTAGGACATACCGTATAAAAGTTAGGGCCATATGAAGTTTTATCAGTGTTTGATTTGGGACTCAAGGGTAGCATAGCTTTGAGCGATAGCTTAAATTGACAAGAGGCTCGAGTACTTTATTGTTACAAAATTTCAAGGATTTATGACGCTCCAGTAAAAAGTTACAAGCATTTGAATGTTGCAAACTTTGATAGGTGTGGGCCGTACCGTATAGAAGTTAGGACCATTTGAAGTTTTATCAGTGTTTGATTTTTGACTCAAGGGGAGCATAGCTTTGAAAGATAGCTTAAATTAACAAGAGGCTCGAGTACTTCATTGTTACAAAATTTCAAGGTTTTATGACGCTCCAGTAAAAAGTTACAAGCATTTGTATGTTGCAAACTTTGATAGGTGTAGGACGTACCTAATAGAAGTTAGGGCCATTTGAAGTTTTATCAGTGTTTGATTTGGGACTCAAGGGTAGCATAGCTTTGAGCGATATCTTAAATTGACAAGAGGCTCGAGTACTTTATTGTTACAAAATTTCAAGGTTTTATGACGCTCCAGTAAAAAGTTACAAACATTTGTATGTTGCAAAATTTGATAGGTGTAGGACTTACCGTATAGAAGTTAGGGCCATTTGAAGTTTTATCAGTGTTTGATTTTTGACTCAAGGGTAGCATAGCTTTGAGCGATAGCTTAAATTGACAAGAGGCTCGAGTACTTTATTGTTACAAAATTTCAAAGTTTTATGACGCTCCAGTAAAAAGTTACAAGCATTTGTTTGTTGCAAACTTTGATAGGTGTAGGATGCACCGTGTTGAAGTTAGGGGTCATTTGAAGTTTATCACTTTTTGATTTTGGAGTCAAGGGTAGCACAGTTAGGAGCGATAACGTAAATTGATAAGAAGCACGAGTACTTTAATGTCACAAAATTTCAAGGTTTTATGACGCTCCAGTAAAAAGTTACAAGCATTTGTATGTTGCAAAGTATGACAGGTGTAGGACGTACCGTATAGAAGTTAGGGCCATTTGAAGTTTTATCAGTGTTTGATTTGGGACTCAAGGGTAGCAAAGCTTTGAGCGATAGCTTAAATTGACAAGAGGCTCGAGTAGTTTATTGTTACAAAATTTCCAGGTTTTATGACGCTCCAGTAAAAAGTTACGAGCATTTGTATGTTGCAAACTTTGATAGGTATAGGACGCACCGTATTAAAGTTAGGGGCCATTTGAAGTTTTATCACTGTTTGATTTTGGAGTCAAGGGTAGCATAGTTATGAGCGATAGCTTAAATTGATAAGAAGTACGAGTACTTTACTGACACAAAATTTCAAGGTTTTATGACGCTCCAGTAAAAAGTTACAAGCATTTGTATGTTGCAAAGTTTGATAGGTGTAGGACGCACCGTATAGAAGTTAGGGCCATTTGAAATTTTATCAGTGTTTGATTTGGGACTCAAGGGTAGCATAGCTTTGAGCGATAGCTTAAATTGACAAGAGGCTTATTGTTACAAAGTTTCAAGGTTTTATGACGCTCCAGTAAAAAGTTACAAGCATTTGTATGCTGCAAACTTTGATAGGTATAGGATGCACCGTGTTGAAGTTAGGGGTTATTTGAAGTTTTATCACTTTTTGATTTTGGAGTCAAGGGTAGCACAGTTAGGAGCGATAACTTAATTTGATAAGAAACACGAGTACTTTAATGTCACAAAATTTCAAGGTTTTATGACGCTCCAGTAAAAAGTTACAAGCATTTGTATGTTGCAAAGTTTGATAGGTGTACGACGTACCGTATATAAGTTTGGGCCATTTGAAGTTTTATCAGTGTTTGATTTGGGACTCAAGAGTAGCATAGCTTTGAGCGATAGCTTAAATTGGCAAGAGGCTCGAGTACTTCATTGTTACAAAGTTTCAAGGTTTTATGACGCACCAGTAAAAAGTTACAAGCATTTGTATGTTGCAAACTTTGATAGATGTAGGACATACCGTATAAAAGTTAGGGCCATATGAAGTTTTATCAGTGTTTGATTTGGGACTCAAGGGTAGCATAGCTTTGAGCGATAGCTTAAATTGACAAGAGGCTCGAGTACTTTATTGTTACAAAATTTCAAGGATTTATGACGCTCCAGTAAAAAGTTACAAGCATTTGAATGTTGCAAACTTTGATAGGTGTGGGCCGTACCGTATAGAAGTTAGGACCATTTGAAGTTTTATCACTGTTTGATTTTTGACTCAAGGGGAGCATAGCTTTGAAAGATAGCTTAAATTAACAAGAGGCTCGAGTACTTTATTGTTACAAAATTTCAAGGTTTTATGACGCTCCAGTAAAAAGTTACAAGCATTTGTATGTTGCAAACTTTGATAGGTGTAGGACGTACCTAATAGAAGTTAGGGCCATTTGAAGTCTTATCAGTGTTTGATTTGGGACTCAAGGGTAGCATAGCTTTGAGCGATATCTTAAATTGACAAGAGGCTCGAGTACTTTATTGTTACAAAATTTCAAGGTTTTATGATGCTCCAGTAAAAAGTTACAAACATTTGTATGTTGCAAAATTTGATAGGTGTAGGACTTACCGTATAGAAGTTAGGGCCATTTGAAGTTTTATCAGTGTTTGATTTTTGACTCAAGGGTAGCATAGCTTTGAGCGATAGCTTAAATTGACAAGAGGCTCGAGTACTTTATTGTTACAAAATTTCCAGGTTTTATGACGCTCCAGTAAAACGTTACAAGCATTTGTATGTTGCAAACTTTGATAGGTATAGGACGCACCGTATTAAAGTTAGGGGCCATTTGAAGTTTTATCACTGTTTGATTTTGGAGTCAAGGGTAGCATAGTTATGAGCGATAGCTTAAATTGATAAGAAGTACGAGTACTTTAATGTCACAATATTTCAAGGTTTTATGACTCTCCAGTAAAAAGTTACAAGCATTTGTATGTTGCAAAGTTTGATAGGTGTACGACGTACCGTATATAAGTTTGGGCCATTTGAAGTTTTATCAGTGTTTGATTTGGGACTCAAGAGTAGCATAGCTTTGAGCGATAGCTTAAATTGGCAAGAGGCTCGAGTACTTTATTGTTACAAAATTTCAAGGATTTATGACGCTCCAGTAAAAAGTTACAAGCATTTGAATGTTGCAAACTTTGATAGGTGTGGGACGTACCGTATAGAAGTTAGGACCATTTGAAGTTTTATCAGTGTTTGATTTTTGACTCAAGGGGAGCATAGCTTTGAAAGATAGCTTAAATTAACAAGAGGCTCGAGTACTTTATTGTTACAAAATTTCAAGGTTTTATGACGCTCCAGTAAAAAGTTACAAGCATTTGTATGTTGCAAACTTTGATAGATGTAGGACATACCGTATAAAAGTTAGGGCCATATGAAGTTTCATCAGTGTTTGATTTGGGACTCAAGGGTAGCATAGCTTTGAGCGATAGCTTAAATTGACAAGAGGCTCGAGTACTTTATTGTTACAAAATTTCAAGGATTTATGACGCTCCAGTAAAAAGTTACAAGCATTTGAATGTTGCAAACTTTGATAGGTGTGGGCCGTACCGTATAGAAGTTAGGACCATTTGAAGTTTTATCAGTGTTTGATTTTTGACTCAAGGGGAGCATAGCTTTGAAAGATAGCTTAAATTAACAAGAGGCTCGAGTACTTTATTGTTACAAAATTTCAAGGTTTTATGACGCTCCAGTAAAAAGTTACAAGCATTTGTATGTTGCAAACTTTGATAGGTGTAGGACGTACCTAATAGAAGTTAGGGCCATTTGAAGTCTTATCAGTGTTTGATTTGGGACTCAAGGGTAGCATAGCTTTGAGCGATAGCTTAAATTGACAAGAGGCTCGAGTACTTTATTGTTACAAAAGTTCAAGGTTTTATGATGCTCCAGTAAAAAGTTACAAACATTTGTATGTTGCAAAATTTGATAGGTGTAGGACTTACCGTATAGAAGTTAGGGCCATTTGAAGTTTTATCAGTGTTTGATTTTTGACTCAAGGGGAGCATAGCTTTGAAAGATAGCTTAAATTAACAAGAGGCTCGAGTACTTTATTGTTACAAAATTTCAAGGTTTTATGACGCTCCAGTAAAAAGTTACAAGCATTTGTATGTTGCAAACTTTGATAGGTGTAGGACGTACCGAATAGAAGTTAGGGCCATTTGAAGTCTTATCAGTGTTTGATTTGGGACTCAAGGGTAGCATAGCTTTGAGCGATAGCTTAAATTGACAAGAGGCTCGAGTACTTTATTGTTACAAAATTTCCAGGTTTTATGACGCTCCAGTAAAACGTTACAAGCATTTGTATGTTGCAAACTTTGATAGGTATAGGACGCACCGTATTAAAGTTAGGGGTCATTTGAAGTTTTATCACTTTTTGATTTTGGAGTCAAGGGTAGCACAGTTAGGAGCGATAACGTAAATTGATAAGAAGCACGAGTACTTTAATGTCACAAAATTTCAAGGTTTTATGACGCTCCAGTAAAAAGTTACAAGCATTTGTATGTTGCAAAGTATGACAGGTGTAGGACGTACCGTATAGAAGTTAGGGCCATTTGAAGTTTTATCAGTGTTTGATTTGGGACTCAAGGGTAGCAAAGCTTTGAGCGATAGCTTAAATTGACAAGAGGCTCGAGTAGTTTATTGTTACAAAATTTCCAGGTTTTATGACGCTCCAGTAAAAAGTTACGAGCATTTGTATGTTGCAAACTTTGATAGGTATAGGACGCACCGTATTAAAGTTAGGGGCCATTTGAAGTTTTATCACTGTTTGATTTTGGAGTCAAGGGTAGCATAGTTATGAGCGATAGCTTAAATTGATAAGAAGTACGAGTACTTTACTGACACAAAATTTCAAGGTTTTATGACGCTCCAGTAAAAAGTTACAAGCATTTGTATGTTGCAAAGTTTGATAGGTGTAGGACGCACCGTATAGAAGTTAGGGCCATTTGAAATTTTATCAGTGTTTGATTTGGGACTCAAGGGTAGCATAGCTTTGAGCGATAGCTTAAATTGACAAGAGGCTTATTGTTACAAAGTTTCAAGGTTTTATGACGCTCCAGTAAAAAGTTACAAGCATTTGTATGCTGCAAACTTTGATAGGTATAGGATGCACCGTGTTGAAGTTAGGGGTTATTTGAAGTTTTATCACTTTTTGATTTTGGAGTCAAGGGTAGCACAGTTAGGAGCGATAACTTAATTTGATAAGAAACACGAGTACTTTAATGTCACAAAATTTCAAGGTTTTATGACGCTCCAGTAAAAAGTTACAAGCATTTGTATGTTGCAAAGTTTGATAGGTGTACGACGTACCGTATATAAGTTTGGGCCATTTGAAGTTTTATCAGTGTTTGATTTGGGACTCAAGAGTAGCATAGCTTTGAGCGATAGCTTAAATTGGCAAGAGGCTCGAGTACTTCATTGTTACAAAGTTTCAAGGTTTTATGACGCACCAGTAAAAAGTTACAAGCATTTGTATGTTGCAAACTTTGATAGATGTAGGACATACCGTATAAAAGTTAGGGCCATATGAAGTTTTATCAGTGTTTGATTTGGGACTCAAGGGTAGCATAGCTTTGAGCGATAGCTTAAATTGACAAGAGGCTCGAGTACTTTATTGTTACAAAATTTCAAGGATTTATGACGCTCCAGTAAAAAGTTACAAGCATTTGAATGTTGCAAACTTTGATAGGTGTGGGCCGTACCGTATAGAAGTTAGGACCATTTGAAGTTTTATCAGTGTTTGATTTTTGACTCAAGGGGAGCATAGCTTTGAAAGATAGCTTAAATTAACAAGAGGCTCGAGTACTTTATTGTTACAAAATTTCAAGGTTTTATGACGCTCCAGTAAAAAGTTACAAGCATTTGTATGTTGCAAACTTTGATAGGTGTAGGACGTACCTAATAGAAGTTAGGGCCATTTGAAGTCTTATCAGTGTTTGATTTGGGACTCAAGGGTAGCATAGCTTTGAGCGATATCTTAAATTGACAAGAGGCTCGAGTACTTTATTGTTACAAAATTTCAAGGTTTTATGATGCTCCAGTAAAAAGTTACAAACATTTGTATGTTGCAAAATTTGATAGGTGTAGGACTTACCGTATAGAAGTTAGGGCCATTTGAAGTTTTATCAGTGTTTGATTTTTGACTCAAGGGTAGCATAGCTTTGAGCGATAGCTTAAATTGACAAGAGGCTCGAGTACTTTATTGTTACAAAATTTCCAGGTTTTATGACGCTCCAGTAAAACGTTACAAGCATTTGTATGTTGCAAACTTTGATAGGTATAGGACGCACCGTATTAAAGTTAGGGGCCATTTGAAGTTTTATCACTGTTTGATTTTGGAGTCAAGGGTAGCATAGTTATGAGCGATAGCTTAAATTGATAAGAAGTACGAGTACTTTAATGTCACAATATTTCAAGGTTTTATGACGCTCCAGTAAAAAGTTACAAGCATTTGTATGTTGCAAAGTTTGATAGGTGTACGACGTACCGTATATAAGTTTGGGCCATTTGAAGTTTTATCAGTGTTTGATTTGGGACTCAAGAGTAGCATAGCTTTGAGCGATAGCTTAAATTGGCAAGAGGCTCGAGTACTTTATTGTTACAAAATTTCAAGGATTTATGACGCTCCAGTAAAAAGTTACAAGCATTTGAATGTTGCAAACTTTGATAGGTGTGGGACGTACCGTATAGAAGTTAGGACCATTTGAAGTTTTATCAGTGTTTGATTTGGGACTTAAGGGTAGCAAAGCTTTAAGCGATAGCTTAAATTGACAAGAGGCTGGAGTACTTTATTGTTACAAAATTTCAAGATGTTATGACGCTCCAGTAAAAAGTTACAAGCATTTGAATGTTGCAAACTTTGATAGGTGTGGGACGTACCGTATAGAAGTTAGGACCATTTGAAGTTTTATCAGTGTTTGATTTTTGACTCAAGGGGAGCATAGCTTTGAAAGATAGCTTAAATTAACAAGAGGCTCGAGTACTTTATTGTTACAAAATTTCAAGGTTTTATGACGCTCCAGTAAAAAGTTACAAGCATTTGTATGTTGCAAACTTTGATAGATGTAGGACATACCGTATAAAAGTTAGGGCCATATGAAGTTTCATCAGTGTTTGATTTGGGACTCAAGGGTAGCATAGCTTTGAGCGATAGCTTAAATTGTCAAGAGGCTCGAGTACTTTATTGTTACAAAATTTCAAGGATTTATGACGCTCCAGTAAAAAGTTACAAGCATTTGAATGTTGCAAACTTTGATAGGTGTGGGCCGTACCGTATAGAAGTTAGGACCATTTGAAGTTTTATCAGTGTTTGATTTTTGACTCAAGGGGAGCATAGCTTTGAAAGATAGCTTAAATTAACAAGAGGCTCGAGTACTTTATTGTTACAAAATTTCAAGGTTTTATGACGCTCCAGTAAAAAGTTACAAGCATTTGTATGTTGCAAACTTTGATAGGTGTAGGACGTACCTAATAGAAGTTAGGGCCATTTGAAGTCTTATCAGTGTTTGATTTGGGACTCAAGGGTAGCATAGCTTTGAGCGATAGCTTAAATTGACAAGAGGCTCGAGTACTTTATTGTTACAAAAGTTCAAGGTTTTATGATGCTCCAGTAAAAAGTTACAAACATTTGTATGTTGCAAAATTTGATAGGTGTAGGACTTACCGTATAGAAGTTAGGGCCATTTGAAGTTTTATCAGTGTTTGATTTTTGACTCAAGGGGAGCATAGCTTTGAAAGATAGCTTAAATTAACAAGAGGCTCGAGTACTTTATTGTTACAAAATTTCAAGGTTTTATGACGCTCCAGTAAAAAGTTACAAGCATTTGTATGTTGCAAACTTTGATAGGTGTAGGACGTACCGAATAGAAGTTAGGGCCATTTGAAGTCTTATCAGTGTTTGATTTGGGACTCAAGGGTAGCATAGCTTTGAGCGATAGCTTAAATTGACAAGAGGCTCGAGTACTTTATTGTTACAAAATTTCCAGGTTTTATGACGCTCCAGTAAAACGTTACAAGCATTTGTATGTTGCAAACTTTGATAGGTATAGGACGCACCGTATTAAAGTTAGGGGCCATTTGAAGTTTTATCACTGTTTGATTTTGGAGTCAAGGGTAGCATAGTTATGAGCGATAGCTTAAATTGATAAGAAGTACGAGTACTTTAATGTCACAATATTTCAAGGTTTTATGACGCTCCAGTAAAAAGTTACAAGCATTTGTATGTTGCAAAGTTTGATAGGTGTACGACGTACCGTATATAAGTTTGGGCCATTTGAAGTTTTATCAGTGTTTGATTTGGGACTCAAGAGTAGCATAGCTTTGAGCGATAACTTAAATTGGCAAGAGGCTCGAGTACTTTATTGTTACAAAATTTCAAGGATTTATGACGCTCCAGTAAAAAGTTACAAGCATTTGAATGTTGCAAACTTTGATAGGTGTGGGACGTACCGTATAGAAGTTAGGACCATTTGAAGTTTTATCAGTGTTTGATTTGGGACTTAAGGGTAGCAAAGCTTTAAGCGATAGCTTAAATTGACAAGAGGCTGGAGTACTTTATTGTTACAAAATTTCAAGATGTTATGACGCTCCAGTAAAAAGTTACAAGCATTTGAATGTTGCAAACTTTGATAGGTGTGGGACGTACCGTATAGAAGTTAGGACCATTTGAAGTTTTATCAGTGTTTGATTTTTGACTCAAGGAGAGCATAGCTTTGAAAGATAGCTTAAATTAACAAGAGGCTCGAGTACTTTATTGTTACAAAATTTCAAGGTTTTATGACGCTCCAGTAAAAAGTTACAAGCATTTGTATGTTGCAAACTTTGATAGATGTAGGACATACCGTATAAAAGTTAGGGCCATATGAAGTTTCATCAGTGTTTGATTTGGGACTCAAGGGTAGCATAGCTTTGAGCGATAGCTTAAATTGACAAGAGGCTCGAGTACTTTATTGTTACAAAATTTCAAGGATTTATGACGCTCCAGTAAAAAGTTACAAGCATTTGAATGTTGCAAACTTTGATAGGTGTGGGACGTACCGTATAGAAGTTAGGACCATTTGAAGTTTTATCAGTGTTTGATTTGGGACTTAAGGGTAGCAAAGCTTTAAGCGATAGCTTAAATTGACAAGAGGCTGGAGTACTTTATTGTTACAAAATTTCAAGATGTTATGACGCTCCAGTAAAAAGTTACAAGCATTTGAATGTTGCAAACTTTGATAGGTGTGGGACGTACCGTATAGAAGTTAGGACCATTTGAAGTTTTATCAGTGTTTGATTTTTGACTCAAGGGGAGCATAGCTTTGAAAGATAGCTTAAATTAACAAGAGGCTCGAGTACTTTATTGTTACAAAATTTCAAGGTTTTATGACGCTCCAGTAAAAAGTTACAAGCATTTGTATGTTGCAAACTTTGATAGGTGTAGGACGTACCGAATAGAAGTTAGGGCCATTTGAAGTCTTATCAGTGTTTGATTTGGGACTCAAGGGTAGCATAGCTTTGAGCGATAGCTTAAATTGACAAGAGGCTCGAGTACTTTATTGTTACAAAATTTCAAGGTTTTATGACGCTCCAGTAAAAAGTTACAAACATTTGTATGTTGCAAAATTTGATAGGTGTAGGACTTACCGTATAGAAGTTAGGGCCATTTGAAGTTTTATCAGTGTTTGATTTTTGACTCAAGGGGAGCATAGCTTTGAAAGATAGCTTAAATTAACAAGAGGCTCGAGTACTTTATTGTTACAAAATTTCAAGGTTTTATGATGCTCCAGTAAAAAGTTACAAGCATTTGTATGTTGCAAACTTTGATAGGTGTAGGACGTACCGAATAGAAGTTAGGGCCATTTGAAGTCTTATCAGTGTTTGATTTGGGACTCAAGGGTAGCATAGCTTTGAGCGATAGCTTAAATTGACAAGAGGCTCGAGTACTTTATTGTTACAAAATTTCCAGGTTTTATGACGCTCCAGTAAAACGTTACAAGCATTTGTATGTTGCAAACTTTGATAGGTATAGGACGCACCGTATTAAAGTTAGGGGCCATTTGAAGTTTTATCACTGTTTGATTTTGGAGTCAAGGGTAGCATAGTTATGAGCGATAGCTTAAATTGATAAAAAAGTACGAGTACTTTATTGTCACAAAATTTCAAGGTTTTATGACGCTCCAGTAAAAAGTTACCAGCATTTGTATGTTGCAAAGTTTGATAGGTGTAGGACGTACCGTATAGAAGTTAGGGCCATTTGAAGTTTTATCAGTGTTTGATTTGGAACTCAAGGGTAGCATAGCTTTGAGCGATAGCTTAAATTGACAAGAGGCTCGAGTACTTTATTGTTACAAAATTTCAAGGTTCTATGACGCTCCCGTAAATAGTTACAAGCATTTGCATGTTGCAAACTTTGAAAGGAGTAGGACGTACCGTATAGAAGTTAGGGCCATTTGAAGTTTTATCAGTGTTTGATTTGGGACTCAAGGGTAGCATAGCTTTGAGCGATAGCTTAAATTGACAAGAGGCTCGAGTACTTTATTGTTACAAAGTTTCAAGGTTTTATAACGCTCCAGTAAAAAGTTACAAGCATTTGTATGCTGCAAACTTTGATAGGTATAGGATGCACCGTGTTGAAGTTAGGGGTCATTTGAAGTTTTATCACTTTTTGATTTTGGAGTCAAGGGTAGCACAGTTAGGAGCGATAACGTAAATTGATAAGAAGCACGAGTCTTTAATGTCACAAAATTTCAAGGTTTTATGACGCTCCAGTAAAAAGTGACAAGCATTTGTATGTTGCAAACTTTGATAGGTGTAGGACGTACCTAATAGAAGTTAGGGCCATTTGAAGTCTTATCAGTGTTTGATTTGGGACTCAAGGGTAGCATAGCTTTGAGCGATAGCTTAAATTGACAAGAGGCTCGAGTACTTTATTGTTACAAAATTTCAAGGTTTTATGATGCTCCAGTAAAAAGTTACAAACATTTGTATGTTGCAAAATTTGATAGGTGTAGGACTTACCGTATAGAAGTTAGGGCCATTTGAAGTTTTATCAGTGTTTGATTTTTGACTCAAGGGGAGCATAGCTTTGAAAGATAGCTTAAATTAACAAGAGGCTCGAGTACTTTATTGTTACAAAATTTCAAGGTTTTATGACGCTCCAGTAAAAAGTTACAAGCATTTGTATGTTGCAAACTTTGATAGGTGTAGGACGTACCGAATAGAAGTTAGGGCCATTTGAAGTCTTATCAGTGTTTGATTTGGGACTCAAGGGTAGCATAGCTTTGAGCGATAGCTTAAATTGACAATAGGCTCGAGTACTTTATTGTTACAAAATTTCCAGGTTTTATGACGCTCCAGTAAAACGTTACAAGCATTTGTATGTTGCAAACTTTGATAGGTATAGGACGCACCGTATTAAAGTTAGGGGCCATTTGAAGTTTTACCACTGTTTGATTTTGGAGTCAAGGGTAGCATAGTTATGAGCGATAGCTTAAATTGATAAGAAGTACGAGTACTTTAATGTCACAATATTTCAAGGTTTTATGACGCTCCAGTAAAAAGTTACAAGCATTTGTATGTTGCAAAGTTTGATAGGTGTACGACGTACCGTATATAAGTTTGGGCCATTTGAAGTTTTATCAGTGTTTGATTTGGGACTCAAGAGTAGCATAGCTTTGAGCGATAGCTTAAATTGGCAAGAGGCTCGAGTATTTTATTGTTACAAAATTGCAAGGATTTATGACGCTCCAGTAAAAAGTTACAAGCATTTGAATGTTGCAAACTTTGATAGGTGTGGGACGTACCGTATAGAAGTTAGGACCATTTGAAGTTTTTTCAGTGTTTGATTTGGGACTTAAGTGTAGCAAAGCTTTAAGCGATAGCTTAAATTGACAAGAGGCTGGAGTACTTTATTGTTACAAAATTTCAAGATGTTATGACGCTCCAGTAAAAAGTTACAAGCATTTGAATGTTGCAAACTTTGATAGGTGTGGGACGTACCGTATAGAAGTTAGGACCATTTGAAGTTTTATCAGTGTTTGATTTTTGACTCAAGGGGAGCATAGCTTTGAAAGATAGCTTAAATTAACAAGAGGCTCGAGTACTTTATTGTTACAAAATTTCAAGGTTTTATGACGCTCCAGTAAAAAGTTACAAGCATTTGTATGTTGCAAACTTTGATAGATGTAGGACATACCGTATAAAAGTTAGGGCCATATGAAGTTTCATCAGTGTTTGATTTGGGACTCAAGGGTAGCATAGCTTTGAGCGATAGCTTAAATTGACAAGAGGCTCGAGTACTTTATTGTTACAAAATTTCAAGGATTTATGACGCTCCAGTAAAAAGTTACAAGCATTTGAATGTTGCAAACTTTGATAGGTGTGGGACGTACCGTATAGAAGTTAGGACCATTTAAAGTTTTATCAGTGTTTGATTTGGGACTTAAGGGTAGCAAAGCTTTAAGCGATAGCTTAAATTGACAAGAGGCTGGAGTACTTTATTGTTACAAAATTTCAAGATGTTATGACGCTCCAGTAAAAAGTTACAAGCATTTGAATGTTGCAAACTTTGATAGGTGTGGGACGTACCGTATAGAAGTTAGGACAATTTGAAGTTTTATCAGTGTTTGATTTTTGACTCAAGGGGAGCATAGCTTTGAAAGATAGCTTAAATTAACAAGAGGCTCGAGTACTTTATTGTTACAAAATTTCAAGGTTTTATGACGCTCCAGTAAAAAGTTACAAGCATTTGTATGTTGCAAACTTTGATAGGTGTAGGACGTACCGTATAGAAGTTAGGGCCATTTGAAGTCTTATCAGTGTTTGATTTGGGACTCAAGGGTAGCATAGCTTTGATCGATAGCTTAAATTGACAAGAGGCTCGAGTACTTTATTGTTACAAAATTTCAAGGTTTTATGACGCTCCAGTAAAAAGTTACAAACATTTGTATGTTGCAAAATTTGATAGGTGTAGGACTTACCGTATAGAAGTTAGGGCCATTTGAAGTTTTATCAGTGTTTGATTTTTGACTCAAGGGGAGCATAGCTTTGAAAGATAGCTTAAATTAACAAGAGGCTCGAGTACTTTATTGTTACAAAATTTCAAGGTTTTATGATGCTCCAGTAAAAAGTTACAAGCATTTGTATGTTGCAAACTTTGATAGGTGTAGGACGTACCGAATAGAAGTTAGGGCCATTTGAAGTCTTATCAGTGTTTGATTTGGGACTCAAGGGTAGCATAGCTTTGAGCGATAGCTTAAATTGACAAGAGGCTCGAGTACTTTATTGTTACAAAATTTCCAGGTTTTATGACGCTCCAGTAAAACGTTACAAGCATTTGTATGTTGCAAACTTTGATAGGTATAGGACGCACCGTATTAAAGTTAGGGGCCATTTGAAGTTTTATCACTGTTTGATTTTGGAGTCAAGGGTAGCATAGTTATGAGCGATAGCTTAAATTGATAAAAAGTACGAGTACTTTATTGTCACAAAATTTCAAGGTTTTATGACGCTCCAGTAAAAAGTTACAAGCATTTGAATGTTGCAAACTTTGATAGGTGTAGGACGTACCGTATAGAAGTTAGGGCCATTTGAAGTTTTATCAATGTTTGATTTGGGACTGAAGGGTAGCTTAGCTTTGAGCGATAGCTTAAATTGACAAGAGGCTCGAGTACTTTATTGTTACAAAATTTCAAGGTTCTATGACGCTCCCGTAAATAGTTACAAGCATTTGCATGTTGCAAACTTTGAAAGGAGTAGGACGTACCGTATAGAAGTTAGGGCCATTTGAAGTTTTATCAGTGTTTGATTTGGGACTCAAGGGTAGCATAGCTTTGAGCGATAGCTTAAATTGACAAGAGGCTCGAGTACTTTATTGTTACAAAGTTTCAAGGTTTTATAACGCTCCAGTAAAAAGTTACAAGCATTTGTATGCTGCAAACTTTGATAGGTATAGGATGCACCGTGTTGAAGTTAGGGGTCATTTGAAGTTTTATCACTTTTTGATTTTGGAGTCAAGGGTAGCACAGTTAGGAGCGATAACGTAAATTGATAAGAAGCACGAGTCTTTAATGTCACAAAATTTCAAGGTTTTATGACGCTCCAGTAAAAAGTGACAAGCATTTGTATGTTGCAAACTTTGATAGGTGTAGGACGTACCTAATAGAAGTTAGGGCCATTTGAAGTCTTATCAGTGTTTGATTTGGGACTCAAGGGTAGCATAGCTTTGAGCGATAGCTTAAATTGACAAGAGGCTCGAGTACTTTATTGTTACAAAATTTCAAGGTTTTATGATGCTCCAGTAAAAAGTTACAAACATTTGTATGTTGCAAAATTTGATAGGTGTAGGACTTACCGTATAGAAGTTAGGGCCATTTGAAGTTTTATCAGTGTTTGATTTTTGACTCAAGGGGAGCATAGCTTTGAAAGATAGCTTAAATTAACAAGAGGCTCGAGTACTTTATTGTTACAAAATTTCAAGGTTTTATGACGCTCCAGTAAAAAGTTACAAGCATTTGTATGTTGCAAACTTTGATAGGTGTAGGACGTACCGAATAGAAGTTAGGGCCATTTGAAGTCTTATCAGTGTTTGATTTGGGACTCAAGGGTAGCATAGCTTTGAGCGATAGCTTAAATTGACAATAGGCTCGAGTACTTTATTGTTACAAAATTTCCAGGTTTTATGACGCTCCAGTAAAACGTTACAAGCATTTGTATGTTGCAAACTTTGATAGGTATAGGACGCACCGTATTAAAGTTAGGGGCCATTTGAAGTTTTACCACTGTTTGATTTTGGAGTCAAGGGTAGCATAGTTATGAGCGATAGCTTAAATTGATAAGAAGTACGAGTACTTTAATGTCACAATATTTCAAGGTTTTATGACGCTCCAGTAAAAAGTTACAAGCATTTGTATGTTGCAAAGTTTGATAGGTGTACGACGTACCGTATATAAGTTTGGGCCATTTGAAGTTTTATCAGTGTTTGATTTGGGACTCAAGAGTAGCATAGCTTTGAGCGATAGCTTAAATTGGCAAGAGGCTCGAGTATTTTATTGTTACAAAATTGCAAGGATTTATGACGCTCCAGTAAAAAGTTACAAGCATTTGAATGTTGCAAACTTTGATAGGTGTGGGACGTACCGTATAGAAGTTAGGACCATTTGAAGTTTTTTCAGTGTTTGATTTGGGACTTAAGTGTAGCAAAGCTTTAAGCGATAGCTTAAATTGACAAGAGGCTGGAGTACTTTATTGTTACAAAATTTCAAGATGTTATGACGCTCCAGTAAAAAGTTACAAGCATTTGAATGTTGCAAACTTTGATAGGTGTGGGACGTACCGTATAGAAGTTAGGACCATTTGAAGTTTTATCAGTGTTTGATTTTTGACTCAAGGGGAGCATAGCTTTGAAAGATAGCTTAAATTAACAAGAGGCTCGAGTACTTTATTGTTACAAAATTTCAAGGTTTTATGACGCTCCAGTAAAAAGTTACAAGCATTTGTATGTTGCAAACTTTGATAGATGTAGGACATACCGTATAAAAGTTAGGGCCATATGAAGTTTCATCAGTGTTTGATTTGGGACTCAAGGGTAGCATAGCTTTGAGCGATAGCTTAAATTGACAAGAGGCTCGAGTACTTTATTGTTACAAAATTTCAAGGATTTATGACGCTCCAGTAAAAAGTTACAAGCATTTGAATGTTGCAAACTTTGATAGGTGTGGGACGTACCGTATAGAAGTTAGGACCATTTAAAGTTTTATCAGTGTTTGATTTGGGACTTAAGGGTAGCAAAGCTTTAAGCGATAGCTTAAATTGACAAGAGGCTGGAGTACTTTATTGTTACAAAATTTCAAGATGTTATGACGCTCCAGTAAAAAGTTACAAGCATTTGAATGTTGCAAACTTTGATAGGTGTGGGACGTACCGTATAGAAGTTAGGACAATTTGAAGTTTTATCAGTGTTTGATTTTTGACTCAAGGGGAGCATAGCTTTGAAAGATAGCTTAAATTAACAAGAGGCTCGAGTACTTTATTGTTACAAAATTTCAAGGTTTTATGACGCTCCAGTAAAAAGTTACAAGCATTTGTATGTTGCAAACTTTGATAGGTGTAGGACGTACCGAATAGAAGTTAGGGCCATTTGAAGTCTTATCAGTGTTTGATTTGGGACTCAAGGGTAGCATAGCTTTGATCGATAGCTTAAATTGACAAGAGGCTCGAGTACTTTATTGTTACAAAATTTCAAGGTTTTATGACGCTCCAGTAAAAAGTTACAAACATTTGTATGTTGCAAAATTTGATAGGTGTAGGACTTACCGTATAGAAGTTAGGGCCATTTGAAGTTTTATCAGTGTTTGATTTTTGACTCAAGGGGAGCATAGCTTTGAAAGATAGCTTAAATTAACAAGAGGCTCGAGTACTTTATTGTTACAAAATTTCAAGGTTTTATGATGCTCCAGTAAAAAGTTACAAGCATTTGTATGTTGCAAACTTTGATAGGTGTAGGACGTACCGAATAGAAGTTAGGGCCATTTGAAGTCTTATCAGTGTTTGATTTGGGACTCAAGGGTAGCATAGCTTTGAGCGATAGCTTAAATTGACAAGAGGCTCGAGTACTTTATTGTTACAAAATTTCCAGGTTTTATGACGCTCCAGTAAAACGTTACAAGCATTTGTATGTTGCAAACTTTGATAGGTATAGGACGCACCGTATTAAAGTTAGGGGCCATTTGAAGTTTTATCACTGTTTGATTTTGGAGTCAAGGGTAGCATAGTTATGAGCGATAGCTTAAATTGATAAAAAGTACGAGTACTTTATTGTCACAAAATTTCAAGGTTTTATGACGCTCCAGTAAAAAGTTACAAGCATTTGAATGTTGCAAACTTTGATAGGTGTAGGACGTACCGTATAGAAGTTAGGGCCATTTGAAGTTTTATCAATGTTTGATTTGGGACTCAAGGGTAGCTTAGCTTTGAGCGATAGCTTAAATTGACAAGAGGCTCGAGTACTTTATTGTTACAAAATTTCAAGGTTCTATGACGCTCCCGTAAATAGTTACAAGCATTTGCATGTTGCAAACTTTGAAAGGAGTAGGACGTACCGTATAGAAGTTAGGGCCATTTGAAGTTTTATCAGTGTTTGATTTGGGACTCAAGGGTAGCATAGCTTTGAGCGATAGCTTAAATTGACAAGAGGCTCGAGTACTTTATTGTTACAAAGTTTCAAGGTTTTATAACGCTCCAGTAAAAAGTTACAAGCATTTGTATGCTGCAAACTTTGATAGGTATAGGATGCACCGTGTTGAAGTTAGGGGTCATTTGAAGTTTTATCACTTTTTGATTTTGGAGTCAAGGGTAGCACAGTTAGGAGCGATAACGTAAATTGATAAGAAGCACGAGTCTTTAATGTCACAAAATTTCAAGGTTTTATGACGCTCCAGTAAAAAGTTACAAGCATTTGTATGTTGCAAAGTTTGATAGGTGTACGACGTACCGTATATAAGTTTGGGCCATTTGAAGTTTTATCAGTGTTTGATTTGGGACTCAAGAGTAGCATAGCTCTGAGCGATAGCTTAAATTGGCAAGAGGCTCGAGTACTTCATTGTTACAAAATTTCAAGGTTTTATGACGCTCCAGTAAAAAGTTACAAACATTTGTATGTTGCAAAATTTGATAGGTTTAGGACTTAAAGTATAGAAGTTAGGGCCATTTGAAGTTTTATCAGTGTTTGATTTTTGACTCAAGGGGAGCATAGCTTTGAAAGATAGCTTAAGTTAACAAGAGGCTCGAGTACTTTATTGTTACAAAATTTCAAGGTTTTATGACGCTCCAGTAAAAAGTTTCAAGCATTTGTATGTTGCAAACTTTGATAGGTGTAGGACGTACCGAATAGAAGTTAGGGCCATTTGAAGTCTTATCAGTGTTTGATTTGGGACTCAAGGGTAGCATAGCTTTGAGCGATAGCTTAAATTGACAAGAGGCTCGAGTACTTTATTGTTACAAAATTTCCAGGTTTTATGACGCTCCAGTAAAACGTTACATGCATTTGTATGTTGCAAACTTTGATAGGTATAGGACGCACCGTATTAAAGTTAGGGGCCATTTGAAGTTTTATCACTGTTTGATTTTGGAGTCAAGGGTAGCATAGTTTTGAGCAATAGCTTAAATTGATAAGAAGTACGAGTACTTTATTGTCACAAAATTTCAAGGTTTTATGACGCTCCAGTAAAAAGTTACAAGCATTTGTATGTTGCAAAGTTTGATAGGTGTAGGACGTACCGTATAGAAGTTAGGGCCATTTGAAGTTTTATCAGTGTTTGATTTGATACTCAAGGGTAGCATAGCTTTGAGCGATAGCTTAAATTGACAAGAGGCTCGAGTACTTTATTGTTACAAAGTTTCAAGGTTTTATGACGCTCCAGTAAAAAGTTACAAGCATTTGTATGCTGCAAACTTTGATAGGTATAGGATGCACCGTGTTGAAGTTAGGGGTCATTTGAAGTTTTATCACTTTTTGATTTTGGAGTCAAGGGTAGCACAGTTAGGAGCGATAACTTAAATTGATAAGAAGCACGAGTACTTTATTGTTACAAAATTTCAAGGTTTTATGACGCTCCAGTAAAAAGTTACAAGCATTTGTATGTTGCAAAATTTGATAGGTGTAGGACTTACCGTATAGAAGTTAGGGCCATTTGAAGTTTTATCAGTGTTTGATTTTTGACTCAAGGGTAGCATAGCTTTGAAAGATAGCTTAAATTAACAAGAGGCTCGAGTACTTTATTGTTACAAAATTTCAAGGTTTTATGACGCTCCAGTAAAAAGCTACAAGCATTTGTATGTTGCAAACTTTGATAGGTGTAGGACGTACCGAATAGAAGTTAGGGCCATTTGAAGTCTTATCAGTGTTTGATTTGGGACTCAAGGGTAGCATAGCTTTGAGCGATAGCTTAAATTGACAAGAGGCTCGAGTACTTTATTGTTACAAAATTTCCAGGTTTTATGACGCTCCAGTAAAACGTTACAAGCATTTGTATGTTGCAAACTTTGATAGGTATAGGACGCACCGTATTAAAGTTAGGGGCCATTTGAAGTTTTATCACTGTTTGATTTTGGAGTCAAGGGTAGCATAGTTATGAGCGATAGCTTAAATTGATAAGAAGTACGAGTACTTTAATGTCACAAAATTTCAAGGTTTTATGACGCTCCAGTAAAAAGTTACAAGCATTTGTATGTTGCAAAGTTTGATAGGTGTACGACGTACCGTATATAAGTTTGGGCCATTTGAAGTTTTATCAGTGTTTGATTTGGGACTCAAGAGTAGCATAGCTTTGAGCGATAGCTTAAATTGGCAAGAGGCTCGAGTACTTCATTGTTACAAAATTTCAAGGTTTTATGACGCTCCAGTAAAAAGTTACAAGCATTTGTATGTTGCAAACTTTGATAGATGTAGGACATACCGTATAAAAGTTAGGGCCATATGAAGTTTTATCAGTGTTTGATTTGGGACTCAAGAGTAGCATAGCTTTGAGCGATAGCTTAAATTGGCAAGAGGCTCGAGTACTTCATTGTTACAAAATTTCAAGGTTTTATGACGCACCAGTAAAAAGTTACAAGCATTTCTATGTTGCAAACTTTGATAGATGTAGGACATACCGTATAAAAGTTAGGGCCATATGAAGTTTTATCAGTGTTTGATTTGGGACTCAAGGGTAGCATAGCTTTGAGCGATAGCTTAAATTGACAAGAGGCTCGAGTACTTTATTGTTACAAAATTTCAAGGCTTTATGACGCTCCAGTAAAAAGTTACAAACATTTGTATGTTGCAAAATTTGATAGGTGTAGGACTTACCGTATAGAAGTTAGGGCCATTTGAAGTTTTATCAGTGTTTGATTTTTGACTCAAGGGTAGCATAGCTTTGAAAGATAGCTTAAATTAACAAGAGGCTCGAGTACTTTATTGTTACAAAATTTCAAGGTTTTATGACGCTCCAGTAAAAAGTTACAAGCATTTGTATGTTGCAAACTTTGATAGGTGTAGGACGTACCGAATAGAAGTTAGGGCCATTTGAAGTCTTATCAGTGTTTGATTTGGGACTCAAGGGTAGCATAGCTTTGAGCGATAGCTTAAATTGACAAGAGGCTCGAGTACTTTATTGTTACAAAATTTCCAGGTTTTATGACGCTCCAGTAAAACGTTACAAGCATTTGTATGTTGCAAACTTTGATAGGTATAGGACGCACCGTATTAAAGTTAGGGGCCATTTGAAGTTTTATCACTGTTTGATTTTGGAGTCAAGGGTAGCATAGTTATGAGCGATAGCTTAAATTGATAAGAAGTACGAGTACTTTAATGTCACAAAATTTCAAGGTTTTATGACGCTCCAGTAAAAAGTTACAAGCATTTGTATGTTGCAAAGTTTGATAGGTGTACGACGTACCGTATATAAGTTTGGGCCATTTGAAGTTTTATCAGTGTTTGATTTGGGACTCAAAAGTAGCATAGCTTTGAGCGATAGCTTAAATTGGCAAGAGGCTCGAGTACTTCATTGTTACAAAATTTCAAGGTTTTATGACGCTCCAGTAAAAAGTTACAAGCATTTGTATGTTGCAAACTTTGATAGATGTAGGACATACCGTATAAAAGTTAGGGCCATATGAAGTTTTATCAGTGTTTGATTTGGGACTCAAGAGTAGCATAGCTTTGAGCGATAGCTTAAATTGGCAAGAGGCTCGAGTACTTCATTGTTACAAAATTTCAAGGTTTTATGACGCACCAGTAAAAAGTTACAAGCATTTCTATGTTGCAAACTTTGATAGATGTAGGACATACCGTATAAAAGTTAAGGCCATATGAAGTTTTATCAGTGTTTGATTTGGGACTCAAGGGTAGCATAGCTTTGAGCGATAGCTTAAATTGACAAGAGGCTCGAGTACTTTATTGTTACAAAATTTCAAGGATTTATGACGCTCCAGTAAAAAGTTACAAGCATTTGAATGTTGCAAACTTTGATAGGTGTGGGACGTACCGTATAGAAGTTAGGACCATTTGAAGTTTTATCAGTGTTTGATTTTTGACTAAAGGGGAGTATAGCTTTGAAAGATAGCTTAAATTAACAAGAGGCTCGAGTACTTTATTGTTACAAAATTTCAAGGTTTTATGACGCTCCAGTAAAAAGTTACAAGCATTTGTATGTTGCAAACTTTGATAGGTGTAGGACGTACCGAATAGAAGTTAGGGCCATTTGAAGTCTTATCAGTGTTTGATTTGGGACTCAAGGGTAGCATAGCTTTGAGCGATAGCTTAAATTGACAAGAGGCTCGAGTACTTTATTGTTACAAAATTTCAAGGTTTTATGACGCTCCAGTAAAAAGTTACAAACATTTGTATGTTGCAAAATTTGATAGGTGTAGGACTTACCGTATAGAAGTTAGGGCCATTTGAAGTTTTATCAGTGTTTGATTTTTGACTCAAGGGTAGCATAGCTTTGAAAGATAGCTTAAATTAACAAGAGGCTCGAGTACTTTATTGTTACAAAATTTCAAGGTTTTATGACGCTCCAGTAAAAAGTTACAAGCATTTGTATGTTGCAAACTTTGATAGGTGTAGGACGTACCGAATAGAAGTTAGGGCCATTTGAAGTCTTATCAGTGTTTGATTTGGGACTCAAGGGTAGCATAGCTTTGAGCGATAGCTTAAATTGACAAGAGGCTCGAGTACTTTATTGTTACAAAATTTCCAGGTTTTATGACGCTCCAGTAAAACGTTACAAGTATTTGTATGTTGCAAACTTTGATAGGTATAGGACGCACCGTATTAAAGTTAGGGGCCATTTGAAGTTTTATCACTATTTGATTTTGGAGTCAAGGGTAGCATAGTTATGAGCGATAGCTTAAATTGATAAGAAGTACGAGTACTTTAATGTCACAAAATTTCAAGGTTTTATGACGCTCCAGTAAAAAGTTACAAGCATTTGTATGTTGCAAAGTTTGATAGGTGTACGACGTACCGTATATAAGTTTGGGCCATTTGAAGTTTTATCAGTGTTTGATTTGGGACTCAAGAGTAGCATAGCTTTGAGCGATAGCTTAAATTGGCAAGAGGCTCGAGTACTTCATTGTTACAAAATTTCAAGGTTTTATGACGCTCCAGTAAAAAGTTACAAGCATTTGTATGTTGCAAACTTTGATAGATGTAGGACATACCGTATAAAAGTTAGGGCCATATGAAGTTTTATCAGTGTTTGATTTGGGACTCAAGAGTAGCATAGCTTTGAGCGATAGCTTAAATTGGCAAGAGGCTCGAGTACTTCATTGTTACAAAATTTCAAGGTTTTATGACGCACCAGTAAAAAGTTACAAGCATTTCTATGTTGCAAACTTTGATAGATGTAGGACATACCGTATGAAAGTTAGGGCCATATGAAGTTTTATCAGTGTTTGATTTGGGACTCAAGGGTAGCATAGCTTTGAGCGATAGCTTAAATTGACAAGAGGCTCGAGTACTTTATTGTTACATAATTTCAAGGATTTATGACGCTCCAGTAAAAAGTTACAAGCATTTGTATGTTGCAAACTTTGATAGATGTAGGACATACCGTATAAAAGTTAGGGCCATATGAAGTTTTATCAGTGTTTGATTTGGGACTCAAGGGTATCATAGCTTTGAGCGATAGCTTAAATTGACAAGAGGCTCGAGTACTTTATTGTTACAAAATTTCAAGGTTTTATGACGCTCCAGTAAAAAGATACAAGCATTTGAATGTTGCAAACTTTGATAGGTGTAGGACTTACCGTATAGAAGTTAGGGCCATTTGAAGTTTTATCAGTGTTTGATTTTTGACTCAAGGGTAGCATAGCTTTGAAAGATAGCTTAAATTAACAAGAGGCTCGAGTACTTTATTGTTACAAAATTTCAAGGTTTTATGACGCTCCAGTAAAAAGTTACAAGCATTTGTATGTTGCAAACTTTGATAGGTGTAGGACGTACCGAATAGAAGTTAGGGCCATTTGAAGTCTTATCAGTGTTTGATTTGGGACTCAAGGGTAGCATAGCTTTGAGCGATAGCTTAAATTGACAAGAGGCTCGAGTACTTTATTGTTACAAAATTTCCAGGTTTTATGACGCTCCAGTAAAACGTTACAAGCATTTGTATGTTGCAAACTTTGATAGGTATAGGGACACCGTATTAAAGTTAGGGGCCATTTGAAGTTTTATCACTGTTTGATTTTGGAGTCAAGGGTAGCATAGTTATGAGCGATAGCTTAAATTGATAAGAAGTACGAGTACTTTAATGTCACAAAATTTCAAAGTTTTATGACGCTCCAGTAAAAAGTTACAAGCATTTGTATGTTGCAAAGTTTGATAGGTGTACGACGTACCGTATATAAGTTTGGGCCATTTGAAGTTTTATCAGTGTTTGATTTGGGACTCAAGAGTAGCATAGCTTTAAGCGATAGCTTAAATTGGCAAGAGGCTCGAGTACTTCATTGTTACAAAATTTCAAGGTTTTATGACGCTCCAGTAAAAAGTTACAAGCATTTGTATGTTGCAAACTTTGATAGATGTAGGACATACCGTATAAAAGTTACGGCCATATGAAGTTTTATCAGTGTTTGATTTGGGACTCAAGAGTAGCATAGCTTTGAGCGATAGCTTAAATTGGCAAGAGGCTCGAGTACTTCATTGTTACAAAATTTCAAGGTTTTATGACGCACCAGTAAAAAGTTACAAGCATTTGTATGTTGCAAACTTTGATAGATGTAGGACATACCGTATAAAAGTTAGGGCCATATGAAGTTTTATCAGTGTTTGATTTGGGACTCAAGGGTAGCATAGCTTTGAGCGATAGCTTAAATTGACAAGAGGCTCGAGTACTTTATTGTTACAAAATTTCAAGGATTTATGACGCTCCAGTAAAAAGTTACAAGCATTTGAATGTTGCAAACTTTGATAGGTGTGGGACGTACCGTATAGAAGTTAGGACCATTTGAAGTTTTATCAGTGTTTGATTTTTGACTCAAGGGGAGCATAGCTTTGAAAGATAGCTTAAATTAACAAGAGGCTCGAGTACTTTATTGTTACAAAATTTCAAGGTTATATGACGCTCCAGTAAAAAGTTACAAGCATTTGTATGTTGCAAACTTTGATAGGTGTAGGACGTACCGAATAGAAGTTAGGGCCATTTGAAGTCTTATCAGTGTTTGATTTGGGACTCAAGGGTAGCATAGCTTTGAGCGATAGCTTAAATTGACAAGAGGCTCGAGTACTTTATTGTTACAAAATTTCAAGGTTTTATGACGCTCCAGTAAAAAGTTACAAACATTTGTATGTCGCAAAATTTGATAGGTGTAGGACTTACCGTATAGAAGTTAGGGCCATTTGAAGTTTTATCAGTGTTTGATTTTTGACTCAAGGGTAGCATAGCTTTGAAAGATAGCTTAAATTAACAAGAGGCTCGAGTACTTTATTGTTACAAAATTTCAAGGTTTTATGACGCTCCAGTAAAAAGTTACAAGCATTTGTATGTTGCAAACTTAGGTAGGACGTACCGTATAGAAGTTAGGGCCATATGAAGTTTTATCAGTGTTTGATTTGGAACTAAAGGGTAGCATAGCTTTGAGCGATAGCTTAAATTGACAAGAGGCTCGAGTACTTTATTGTTACAAAATTTCAAGGATTTATGACGCTCCAGTAAAAAGTTACAAGGATTTGAATGTTGCAAACTTTGATAGGTGTAGGACTTACCGTATAGAAGTTAGGGCCATTTGAAGTCTTATCAGTGTTTGATTTGGGACTCAAGAGTAGCATAGCTTTGAGCGATAGCTTAAATTGGCAAGAGGCTCGAGTACTTCATTGTTACAAAATTTCAAGGTTTTATGACGCTCCAGTAAAAAGTTACAAGCATTTGTATGTTGCAAACTTTGATAGATGTAGGACATACCGTATAAAAGTTAGGGCCATATGAAGTTTTATCAGTGTTTGATTTGGGACTCAAGGGTAGCATAGCTTTGAGCGATAGCTTAAATTGACAAGAGGCTCGAGTACTTTATTGTTACAAAATTTCAAGGATTTATGACGCTCCAGTAAAAAGTTACAAGCATTTGAATGTTGCAAACTTTGATAGGTGTAGGACTTACCGTATAGAAGTTAGGGCCATTTGAAGTTTTATCAGTGTTTGATTTTTGACTCAAGGGTAGCATAGCTTTGAAAGATAGCTTAAATTAACAAGAGGCTTGAGTACTTTATTGTCACAAAATTTCAAGGTTTTATGACGCTCCAGTAAAAAGTTACAAGCATTTGTATCTTGCAAACTTTGATAGGTGTAGGACGTACCGAATAGAAGTTAGGGCCATTTGAAGTCTTATCAGTGTTTGATTTGGGACTCAAGGGTAGCATAGCTTTGAGCGATAGCTTAAATTGACAAGAGGCTCGAGTACTTTATTGTTACAAAATTTCCAGGTTTTATGACGCTCCAGTAAAACGTTACAAGCATTTGTATGTTGCAAACTTTGATAGGTATAGGACGCACCGTATTAAAGTTAGGGGCTATTTGAAGTTTTATCACTGTTTGATTTTGGAGTCAAGGGTAGCATAGTTATGAGCGATAGCTTAAATTGATAAGAAGTACGAGTACTTTAATGTCACAAAATTTCAAGGTTTTATGACGCTCCAGTAAAAAGTTACAAGCATTTGTATGTTGCAAAGTTTGATAGGTGTACGACGTACCGTATATAAGTTTGGGCCATTTGAAGTTTTATCAGTGTTTGATTTGGGACTCAAGAGTAGCATAGCTTTGAGCGATAGCTTAAATTGGCAAGAGGCTCGAGTACTTCATTGTTACAAAATTTCAAGGTTTTATGACGCTCCAGTAAAAAGTTACAAGCATTTGTATGTTGCAAACTTTGATAGATGTAGGACATACCGTATAAAAGTTAGGACCATATGAAGTTTTATCAGTGTTTGATTTGGGACTCAAGAGTAGCATAGCTTTGAGCGATAGCTTAAATTGGCAAGAGGCTCGAGTACTTCATTGTTACAAAATTTCAAGGTTTTATGACGCACCAGTAAAAAGTTACAAGCATTTGTATGTTGCAAACTTTGATAGATGTAGGACATACCGTATACAAGTTAGGGCCATATGAAGTTTTATCAGTGTTTGATTTGGGACTCAAGGGTAGCATAGCTTTGAGCGATAGCTTAAATTGACAAGAGGCTCGAGTACTTTATTGTTACAAAATTTCAAGGATTTATGACGCTCCAGTAAAAAGTTACAAGCATTTGAATGTTGCAAACTTTGATAGGTGTGGGACGTACCGTATAGAAGTTAGGACCATTTGAAGTTTTATCAGTGTTTGATTTTTGACTCAAGGGGAGCATAGCTTTGAAAGATAGCTTAAATTAACAAGAGGCTCGAGTACTTTATTGTTACAAAATTTCAAGGTTTTATGACGCTCCAGTAAAAAGTTACAAGCATTTGTATGTTGCAAACTTTGATAGGTGTAGGACGTACCGAATAGAAGTTAGGGCCATTTGAAGTCTTATCAGTGTTTGATTTGGGACTCAAGGGTAGCATAGCTTTGAGCGATAGCTTAAATTGACAAGAGGCTCGAGTACTTTATTGTTACAAAATTTCAAGGTTTTATGACGCTCCAGTAAAAAGTTACAAACATTTGTATGTTGCAAAATTTGATAGGTGTAGGACTTACCGTATAGAAGTTAGGGCCATTTGAAGTTTTATCAGTGTTTGATTTTTGATTCAAGGGTAGCATAGCTTTGAAAGATAGCTTAAATTGACAAGAGGCTCGAGTACTTTATTGTTACAAAATTTCCAGGTTTTATGACGCTCCAGTAAAACGTTACAAGCATTTGTATGTTGCAAACTTTGATAGGTATAGGACGCACCGTATTAAAGTTAGGGGCCATTTGAAGTTTTATCACTGTTTGATTTTGGAGTCAAGGGTAGCATAGTTATGAGCGATAGCTTAAATTGATAAGAAGTACGAGTACTTTAATGTCACAAAATTTCAAGGTTTTATGACGCTCCAGTAAAAAGTTACAAGCATTTGTATGTTGCAAAGTTTGATAGGTGTACGACGTACCGTATATAAGTTTGGGCCATTTGAAGTTGTATCAGTGTTTGATTTGGGACTCAAGAGTAGCATAGCTTTGAGCGATAGCTTAAATTGGCAAGAGGCTCGAGTACTTCATTGTTACAAAATTTCAAGGTTTTATGACGCTCCAGTAAAAAGTTACAAGCATTTGTATGTTGCAAACTTTGATAGATGTAGGACATACCGTATAAAAGTTAGGGCCATATGAAGTTTTATCAGTGTTTGATTTGGGACTCAAGGGTAGCATAGCTTTGAGCGATAGCTTAAATTGACAAGAGGCTCGAGTACTTTATTGTTACAAAATTTCAAGGATTTATGACGCTCCAGTAAAAAGTTACAAGCATTTGAATGTTGCAAACTTTGATAGGTGTGGAACGTACCGTATAGAAGTTAGGACCATTTGAAGTTTTATCAGTGTTTGATTTGGGACTTAAGGGTAGCAAAGCTTTAAGCGATAGCTTAAATTGACAAGAGGCTGGAGTACTTTATTGTTACAAAATTTCAAGGTGTTATGACGCTCCAGTAAAAAGTTACATGCATTTGAATGTTGCAAACTTTGATAGGTGTAGGACGTACCGTATAGAAGTTAGTGCCATTTGAAGTTTTATCAGTCTTTGATTTGGGAGTCAAGGGTAGCATAGCTTTGAACGATAGCTTAAATTGGCAAGAGGCTCGAGTACTTCATTGTTACAAAATTTCAAGGTTTTATGACGCTCCAGTAAAAAGTTACAAACATTTGTATGTTGCAAAATTTGATAGGTGTAGGACTTACCGTATTGAAGTTAGGGCCATTTGAAGTTTTATCAGTGTTTGTTTTTGACTCAAGGGGAGCATAGCTTTGAAAGATAGCTTAAATTAACAAGAGGCTCGAGTACTTTATTGTTACAAAATTTCAAGGTTTTATGACGCTCCAGTAAAAAGTTACAAGCATTTGTATGTTGCAAACTTTGATAGGTGTAGGACGTACCGAATAGAAGTTAGGGCCATTTGAAGTCTTATCAGTGTTTGATTTGGGACTCAAGGGTAGCATAGCTTTGAGCGATAGCTTAAATTGACAAGAGGCTCGAGTACTTTATTGTTACAAAATTTCCAGGTTTTATGACGCTCCAGTAAAACGTTACAAGCATTTGTATGTTGCAAACTTTGATAGGTATAGGACGCACCGTATTAAAGTTAGGGGCCATTTGAAGTTTTATCACTGTTTGATTTTGGAGTCAAGGGTAGCATAGTTATGAGCGATAGCTTAAATTGATAAGAAGTACGAGTACTTTATTGTCACAAAATTTCAAGGTTTTATGACGCTCCAGTTAAAAGTTACAAGCATTTGAATGTTGCAAACTTTGATAGGTGTAGGACGTACCGTATAGAAGTTAGTGCCATTTGAAGTTTTATCAGTGTTTGATTTGGGACTCAAGGGTAGCATAGCTTTGAACGATAGCTTAAATTGACAAGAGGCTCGAGAACTTAATTGTTACAAAGTTTCAAGGTTTTATGACGCTCCAGTAAAAAGTTAAAAGCACTTGTATGTTGCAAACTTTGATAGGTATAGGACGCACCGTATTGAAGTTTGGGGCCATTTGAAGTTTTATCACTTTTTGATTTTGGAGTGAAGGGTAGCATAGTTATGAGCGATAACTTAAATTGATAAGAAGCACGAGTACTTTATTGTCACAAAATTTCAAGATTTTATGACGCTCCAGTAAAAAGTTACAAGCATTTGTATGTTGCAAAGTTTGATAGGTGTATTACGTACCGTATAGAAGTTAGGGCCATTTGAAGTTTTATGAGTGTTTGATTTGGGACTCAAGGGTAGCATAGCTTTGAGCGATAGCTTAAATTGACAAGAGGCTCGAGTACTTTATTGTTACAAAATTTCACGGTTCTATGACGCTCCAGTAAAAATTTACAAGAATTTGTATGTTGCAAACTTTGATAGGTGTAGTGCGTACCGTCTAGAAGTTAGGGCCATTTGAAGTTTTATCAGTGTTTGATTTGCGACTCAAGGGTAGCATAGCTTTGAGCGATAGCTTAAATTGACAAGAGGCTCGAGTACTTTATTGTTACAAAATTTCAAGGTTTTATGACGCTCCTTAAAAATTTACAAGCAATTTTATGTTGCAAACTTTGATAGGTGTAGGACGTACCATATAGAAGGTAGGGCCATTTGAAGTTTTATCAGTGTTTGATTTGGGACTCAAGGGTAGCATAGCTTTGAGCGATAGCTTAAATTGACAAGAGGCTCGAGTACTTTATTGTTACAAAATTTCAAGGTTTTATGACGCTCCAGTAAAAAGTTACAAGCATTTGTATGTTGCAAACTATGATAGGTGTTGGATGCACCGTATAGAAGTTAGTGCCATTTGAAGTTTTATCAGTCTTTGATTTGGGACTCAAGGGTATCATAGCTTTGAGCGATAACTTAAATTGACAAGAGGTTCGAGTACTTTATTGTTACAAAATTTCAAAGTTTTATGACGCTCAAGAAAAAAATTACAAGCATTTGTATGTTGCAAACTTTGATAGGTGTAGGACGTACCGTATAGAAGTTAGGGCCATTTGAAGTTTTATCAGTGTTTGATTTGGGACTCAAGGGTAGCATAGCTTTGAGCGATAGCTTAAATTGATGAGAGGCTCGAGTACTTTATTGTCACAAAATTTCAAGGTTTTATAACGCTCCAGCAAAAAGTTACAAGCATTTGTATGTTGCAAACTATGATAGGTGTTGGATGCACCGTATAGAAGTTAGTGCCATTTGAAGTTTTATCAGTCTTTGATTTGGGACTCAAGGGTATCATAGCTTTGAGCGATAACTTAAATTGACAAGAGGTTCGAGTGCTTTATTGTTACAAAATTTCAAAGTTTTATGACGCTCAAGAAAAAAATTACAAGCATTTGTATGTTGCAAACTTTGATAGGTGTAGGACGTACCGTATAGAAGTTAGGGCCATTTGAAGTTTTATCACTGTTTGATTTGGGACTCAAGGGTAGCATAGCTTTGAGCGATAACTTAAATTGACAAGAGGCTCGAGTACTTTATTGTTACAAAATTTCACGGTTCTATGACGCTCCAGTAAAAATTTACAAGAATTTGTATGTTGCAAACTTTGATAGGTGTAGTGCGTACCGTCTAGAAGTTAGGGCCATTTGAAGTTTTATCAGTGTTTGATTTGCGACTCAAGGGTAGCATAGCTTTGAGCGATAGCTTAAATTGACAAGAGGCTCGAGTACTTTATTGTTACAAAATTTCAAGGTTTTATGACGCTCCTTAAAAATTTACAAGCAATTTTATGTTGCAAACTTTGATAGGTGTAGGACGTACCATATAGAAGGTAGGGCCATTTGAAGTTTTATCAGTGTTTGATTTGGGACTCAAGGGTAGCATAGCTTTGAGCGATAGCTTAAATTGACAAGAGGCTCGAGTACTTTATTGTTACAAAATTTCAAGGTTTTATGACGCTCCAGTAAAAAGTTACAAGCATTTGTATGTTGCAAACTATGATAGGTGTTGGATGCACCGTATAGAAGTTAGTGCCATTTGAAGTTTTATCAGTCTTTGATTTGGGACTCAAGGGTATCATAGCTTTGAGCGATAACTTAAATTGACAAGAGGTTCGAGTACTTTATTGTTACAAAATTTCAAAGTTTTATGACGCTCAAGAAAAAAATTACAAGCATTTGTATGTTGCAAACTTTGATAGGTGTAGGACGTACCGTATAGAAGTTAGGGCCATTTGAAGTTTTATCACTGTTTGATTTGGGACTCAAGGGTAGCATAGCTTTGAGCGATAACTTAAATTGACAAGAGGCTCGAAAACTTTATTGTTACAAAATTTCAAGGTTTTATGACGCTCCAGAAAAAAGTTACAAGCATTTGTATGTTGCAAACTTTGATAGGTGTAGGACGTACCGTATAGAAGTTAGGGCCATTTGAAGTTTTATCAGTGTTTGATTTGGGACTCAAGGGTAGCATAGCTTTGAGCGATAGCTTAAATTGATGAGAGGCTCGAGTACTTTATTGTCACAAAATTTCAAGGTTTTATAACGCTCCAGCAAAAAGTTACAAGCATTTGAATGTTGCAAACTTTCATAAGTCTAGGGCGCACCGTATTGAAGTTAGGGCCATTTGAAGTTTTATCAGTGTTTGATTTGGGACTCAAGGGTAGCATAGCTATGAGCGATAGCTTAAATTGACAAGAGGCTCGAGTACTTTATTGTTACAAAATTTCAAGGTTTTATGACGCTCCAGTAAAAAGTTACAAGCACTTGTATGTTGCAAACTTTGATAGGTGTAGGACGTACCGTATAGAAGTTTGGGCCATTTGAAGTTTTATCAGTGTTTACTTTGGGACTCAAGGGTAGCATAGCTTTGAGCGATAGCTTAAATTGACAAGAGGCTCGAGTACTCTATTGTTACAAAATTTCAAGGTTTTATGAAGTAAAAAATTTCAAGGCTTTATGACGCTCCAGTATAAAGTTACAAGCATTTGTATTTTGCAAACTTTGAAACGTGCAGGACGTACCGTATAGAAGTTAGGGCCATTTGAAGTTTTATCAGTGTTTGATTTGGGACTCAAGGGTAACATAGCTTTGAGCGATAGCTTAAATTGACAAGAGGCTCGAGTGCTTTATTGTTACAAAATTTCAAGGTTTTATGACGCTCCAGTAAAAAGTTACAAGCATTTGTATGTTGCAAACTTTGATAGGTGTAGGACGTACCGTATAGAAGTTAGGGTCATTTGAAGTTTTATCACTGTTTGATTTGGGACTCAAGAGGATCTTAGCTTTGAGCGATAGCTTAAATTGACAAGAGGCTCGAGTACTCTATTGTTACAAAATTTCAAAGTTTTATGAAGTAAAAATTTTCAAGGTTGTATGACGCTCGAGTAAAAAGTTAGAAGCATTTGTATGTTGCAAACTTTGATAGGTGGAGGACGTACCATATAGAAGTTAGGGCCATTTGAAGTCTTATCAGTGTTTGATTTGGAACTCAAGTTTAGCATAGCTTTGAGCGACAACTTAAATTGACAAGAGGCTCGAGTGCTTTATTGTTACAAAATTTCAAGGTTTTATGACGCTCCAGAAAAAAATTACAAGCATTTGTATGTTGCAAACTTTCATAAGTCTAGGGCGCACCGTATTGAAGTTAGGGCCATTTGAAGTTTTATCAGTGTTTGATTTGGGACTCAAGGGTAGCAAAGCTTTGAGCGATACCTTAAATTGACAAGAGGCTCAAGTACTTTATTGTTAGAAAATTTCCAGGTTTTATGACGCTCCAGTAAAAATTTACAAGCAATTGTATGTTGCAAACTTTGATAGGTATAGGACGTACCGTATTAAAGTTAGGGGCCATTTGAAGTTTTATCACTGTTTGATTTTGGAGTCAAGGGTAGCATAGTTATGAGCGATAGCTTAAATTGATAAGAAGTACGAGTACTTTATTGTCACAAAATTTCAAGGTTTTATGACGCTCCAGTAAAACGTTACAAGCATTTGTATGTTGCAAACTTTGATGGGTGAAGGACGTACCATATAGAAGTTAGGGCCATTTGAAGTTTTTTCAGTGTTTGATTTGGGACTCAAGGGTAGCAAAGCTTTGAGCGATAGCTTAAATTGACAAGAGGCTCGAGTACTTTATTGTTACAAAATTTCCAGGTTTTATGACGCTCCAGTAAAAATTTACAAGCAATTGTATGATGCAAACTTT
Organism: Clusia tigrina; assembly: GCA_920105625.2. Taxonomy (NCBI): domain Eukaryota; kingdom Metazoa; phylum Arthropoda; class Insecta; order Diptera; family Clusiidae; genus Clusia; species Clusia tigrina. The sequence goes on from OV050032.1 coordinate 70,159,999, forward strand.
GATAGGTATAGGACGCACCGTATTAAAGTTAGGGGCCATTTGAAGTTTTATCAGTGTTTGTTTTTGGAGTCAAGGGTAGCATAGTTATGAGCGATAGCTTAAATTGATAAGAAGTACGAGTACTTTATTGTCACAAAATTTCAAGGTTTTATGACGCTCCAGTAAAAAGTTACCAGCTTTTGTATGTTGCAAAGTTTGATAGTTGTAGGACGTACCGTATAGAAGCTAGGGCCATTTGAAGTTTTATAAGTGTTTGATTTGGGACTCAAGGGTAGCATAGCTTTGAGCGACAGCTTAAATTGACAAGAGGCTCGAGTACTTTATTGTTACAAAATTTCAAGGTTCTATGACGCTCCCGTAAAAAGTTACAAGCATTTGTATGTTGCAAAGTTTGATAGGTGTACGACGTACCGTATATAAGTTTGGGCCATATGAAGTTTTATCAGTGTTTGATTTGGGACTCAAGAGTAGCATAGCTTTGAGCGATAGCTTAAATTGGCAAGAGGCTCGAGTACTTCATTGTTACAAAATTTCAAGGTTTTATGACGCTCCAGTAAAAAGTTACAAGCATTTGTATGTTGCAAACTTTGATAGATGTAGGACATACCGTATAAAAGTTAGGGCCATATGAAGTTTTATCAGTGTTTGATTTGGGACTCAAGGGTAGCATAGCTTTGAGCGATAGCTTAAATTGACAAGAGGCTCGAGTACTTTATTGTTACGAAATTTCAAGGATTTATGACGCTCCAGTAAAAAGTTACAAGCATTTGAATGTTGCAAACTTTGATAGGTATGGGACGTACCGTATAGAAGTTAGGACCATTTGAAGTTTTATCAGTGTTTGATTTGGGACTTAAGGGTAGCAAAGCTTTAAGCGATAGCTTAAATTGACAAGAGGCTGGAGTACTTTATTGTTACAAAATTTCAAGGTGTTATGACGCTCCAGTAAAAAGTTACAAGCATTTGTATGTTGCAAATTTTGATAGGTGTAGGACGTACCGTATAGAAGTTAGGGCCATTTAAAGTTTTATCAGTGTTTGATTTGGGACTCAAGGGTAGCATAGCTTTGAGCGATAGCTTAAATTGACAAGAGGCTCGAGTACTTTATTGTTACAAAATTTCAAGGTTTTATGCCGCTCCAGTAAAAAGTTACAAGCATTTGAATGTTGCAAACTTTGATAGGTGTAGGACGTACCGTATAGAAGCTAGTGCCATTTGAAGTTTTATCAGTGTTTGATTTGGGACTCAAGGGTAGCATAGCTTTGAACGATAGCTTAAATTGACAAGAGGCTCGAGAACTTAATTGTTACAAAGTTTCAAGGTTTTATGACGCTCCAGTGAAAAGTTAAAAGCACTTGTATGTTGCAAACGTTGATAGGTATAGGACGCACCGTATTGAAGTTTGGGGCCATTTGAAATTTTATCAGTGTTTGATTTGCGACTCAAGGGTAGCATAGCTTTGAGCGATAGCTTAAATTGACAAGAGGCTCGAGTACTTTATTGTTACAAAATTTCAAGGTTTTATGACGCTCCTTAAAAATTTACAAGCAATTGTAGTTGCAAACTTTACTTTAAAAATTTACAAGTATTTGTATGTTGCAAACTTTGATAGGTGTAGGACGTACCAATAGAAGTTAGGGTCATTTGAAGTTTAATCAGTGTTTGATTTGGGACTCAAGGGGAGCATAGCTTTGAAAGATAGCTTAAATTAACAAGAGGCTCGAGTACTTTATTGTTACCAAATTTCAAGGTTTTATGACGCTCCAGTAAAAAGTCACAAGCATTTGTATGTTGCAAACTTTGATAGGTGTAGGACGTACCGAATAGAAGTTAGGGCCATTTGAAGTCTTATCAGTGTTTGATTTGGGACTCAAGGGTAGCATAGCTTTGAGCGATAGCTTAAATTGACAAGAGGCTCGAGTACTCTATTGTTACAAAATTTCAAGGTTTTATGACGCTCCAGTAAAACGTTACAAGCATTTGTATGTTGCAAACTTTGATAGGTGAAGGACGTACCGTATAGAAGTTAGGGCCATTTGAAGTTTTTTCAGTGTTTGATTTGGGACTCAAGGGTACCAAAGCTTTGAGCGATAGCTTAAATTGACAAGAGGCTCGAGTACTTTATTGTTACAAAATTTCCAGGTTTTATGACGCTCCAGTAAAAATTTACAAGCAATTGTATGTTGCAAACTTTGATAGGTATAGGACGCACCGTATTAAAGTTAGGGGCCATTTGAAGTTTTATCACTGTTTGATTTTGGAGTCAAGGGTAGCATAGTTATGAGCGATAGCTTAAATTGATGAGAAGTACGAGTACTTTATTGTCACAAAATTTCAAGGTTTTATGACGCTCCAGTAAAACGTTACAAGCATTTGTATGTTGCAAACTTTGATAGGTGAAGGACGTACCATATAGAAGTTAGGGCCATTTGAAGTTTTTTCAGTGTTTGATTTGGGACTCAAGGGTACCAAAGCTTTGAGCGATAGCTTAAATTGACAAGAGGCTCGAGTACTTTATTGTTACAAAATTTCCAGGTTTTATGACGCTCCAGTAAAAATTTACAAGCGATTGTATGTTGCAAACTTTGATAGGTATAGGACGCACCGTATTAAAGTTAGGGGCCATTTGAAGTTTTATCACTGTTTGATTTTGGAGTCAAGGGTAGCATAGTTATGAGCGATAGCTTAAATTGATAAGAAGTACGAGTACTTTATTGTCACAAAATTTCAAGGTTTTATGACGCTCCAGTAAAAAGTTACAAGCTTTTGTATGTTGCAAAGTTTGATAGGTGTAGGACGTACCGTATAGACGCTAGGGCCAGTTGAAGTTTTATCAGTGTTTGATTTGGGACTCAAGGGTAGCATAGCTTTGAGCGATAGCTTAAATTGACAAGAGGCTCGAGTACTTTATTGGTACAAAATTTCAAGGTTCTATGACGCTCCCGTAAAAAGTTACAAGCATTTGTATGTTGCAAAGTTTGATAGGTGTACGACGTACCGTATATAAGTTTGGGCCATATGAAGTTTTATCAGTGTTTGATTTGGGCCTCAACAGTAGCATAGCTTTGAGCGATAGCTTTAATTGGCAAGAGGCTCGAGTACTTCATTGTTACAAAATTTCAAGGTTTTATGACGCTCCAGTAAAAAGTTACAAGCATTTGTATGTTGCAAACTTTGATAGATGTAGGACATACCGTATAAAAGTTAGGGCCATATGAAGTTTTATCAGTGTTTGATTTGGGACTCAAGGGTAGCATAGCTTTGAGCGATAGCTTAAATTGACAAGAGGCTCGAGTACTTTATTGTTACAAAATTTCAAGGATTTATGACGCTCCAGTAAAAAGTTACAAGTATTTGTATGTTGCAAACTTTGATAGGTGTAGGACGTACCAATAGAAGTTAGGGTCATTTGAAGTTTAATCAGTGTTTGATTTGGGACTCAAGGGTAGCATAGCTTTGAGCGATAGCTTAAATTGACAAGAGGCTCGAGTACTTTATTGTTACAAAATTTCAAGGATTTATGACGCTCCAGTAAAAAGTTACAAGTATTTGTATGTTGCAAACTTTGATAGGTGTAGGACGTACCAATAGAAGTTAGGGTCATTTGAAGTTTAATCAGTGTTTGATTTGGGACTCAAGGGTAGCATAGTTTGAGCGATAGCTGAAATTGACAAAAGGCTCGAGTACTCTATTGTTACAAAATTTGAAGGTTTTATGACGCTCCAGTAAAAATTTACAAGCAATTGTATGTTGCAAACATTGATAGGTGTAGGACGTACCATATAGAAGTTAGGGCCATTTGAAGTTTTATCAGTGTTTGATTTGGGACTCAAGGGTAGCATAGCTTTGAGCGATAGCTTAAATTGACAAGAGGCTCGAGTACTTTATTGTTACAAAATTTCAAGGTTCTATGACGCTCCCGTAAAAAGTTACAAGCATTTGTATGTTGCAAAGTTTGATAGGTGTACGACGTACCGTATATAAGTTTGGGCCATATGAAGTTTTATCAGTGTTTGATTTGGGACTCAAGAGTAGCATAGCTTTGAGCGATAGCTTAAATTGGCAAGAGGCTCGAGTACTTCATTGTTACAAAATTTCAAGGTTTTATGACGCTCCAGTAAAAAGTTACAAGCATTTGAATGTTGCAAACTTTGATAGGTATGGGACGTACCGTATAGAAGTTAGGACCATTTGAAGTTTTATCAGTGTTTGATTTGGGACTTAAGGGTAGCAAAGCTTTAAGCGATAGCTTAAATTGACAAGAGGCTGGAGTACTTTATTGTTACAAAATTTCAAGGTGTTATGACGCTCCAGTAAAAAGTTACAAGCATTTGTATGTTGCAAATTTTGATAGGTGTAGGACGTACCGTATAGAAGTTAGGGCCATTTAAAGTTTTATCAGTGTTTGATTTGGGACTCAAGGGTAGCATAGCTTTGAGCGATAGCTTAAATTGACAAGAGGCTCGAGTACTTTATTGTTACAAAATTTCAAGGTTTTATGCCGCTCCAGTAAAAAGTTACAAGCATTTGAATGTTGCAAACTTCGATAGGTGTAGGACGTACCGTATAGAAGTTAGTGCCATTTGAAGTTTTATCAGTGTTTGATTTGGGACTCAAGGGTAGCATAGCTTTGAACGATAGCTTAAATTGACAAGAGGGTCGAGAACTTAATTGTTACAAAGTTTCAAGGTTTTATGACGCTCCAGTGAAAAGTTAAAATCACTTGTATGTTGCAAACTTTGATAGGTATAGGACGCACCGTATTGAAGTTTGGGGCCATTTGAAGTTTTATCACTTTTTGATTTGCGACTCAAGGGTAGCATAGCTTTGAGCGATAGCTTAAATTGACAAGAGGCTCGAGTACTTTATTGTTACAAAATTTCAAGGTTTTATGACGCTAATTAAAAATTTACAAGCAATTGTAGTTGCAAACTTTACTTTAAAAATTTACAAGTATTTGTATGTTGCAAACTTTGATAGGTGTAGGACGTACCAATAGAAGTTAGGGTCATTTGAAGTTTAATCAGTGTTTGATTTGGGACTCAAGGGGAGCATAGCTTTGAAAGATAGCTTAAATTAACAAGAGGCTCGAGTACTTTATTGTTACCAAATTTCAAGGTTTTATGACGCTCCAGTAAAAAGTCACAAGCATTTGTATGTTGCAAACTTTGATAGGTGCAGGACGTACCGAATAGAAGTTAGGGCCATTTGAAGTCTTATCAGTGTTTGATTTGGGACTCAAGGGTAGCATAGCTTTGAGCGATAGCTTAAATTGACAAGAGGCTCGAGTGCTCTATTGTTACAAAATTTCCAGGTTTTATGACGCTCCAGTAAAACGTTACAAGCATTTGTATGTTGCAAATTTTGATAGCTGAAGGACGTACCGTATAGAAGTTAGGGCCATTTGAAGTTTTTTCAGTGTTTGATTTGGGACTCAAGGGTAGCAAAGCTTTGAGCGATAGCTTAAATTGACAAGAGGCTCGAGTACTTTATTGTTACAAAATTTCCAGGTTTTATGACGCTCCAGTAAAAATTTACAAGCAATTGTATGTTGCAAACTTTGATAGGTATAGGACGCACCGTATTAAAGTTAGGGGCCATTTGAAGTTTTATCACTGTTTGATTTTGGAGTCAAGGGTAGCATAGTTATGAGCGATAGCTTAAATTGATGAGAAGTACGAGTAGTTTATTGTCACAAAATTTCAAGGTTTTATGACGCTCCAGTAAAACGTTACAAGCATTTGTATGTTGCAAACTTTGATAGGTGAAGGACGTATCATATAGAAGTTAGGGCCATTTGAAGTTTTTTCAGTGTTTGATTTGGGACTCAAGGGTAGCAAAGCTTTGAGCGATAGCTTAAATTGAAAAGAGGCTCGAGTACTTTATTGTTACAAAATTTCCAGGTTTTATGACGCTCCAGTAAAAATTTACAAGCAATTGTATGTTGCAAACTTTGATAGGTATAGGACGCACCGTATTAAAGTTAGGGGCCATTTGAAGTTTTATCACTGTTTGATTTTGGAGTCAAGGGTAGCATAGTTATGAGCGATAGCTTAAATTGATAAGAAGTACGAGTACTTTATTGTCACAAAATTTCAAGGTTTTATGACGCTCCAGTAAAAAGTTACAAGCTTTTGTATGTTGCAAAGTTTGATAGGTGTAGGACGTACCGTATAGAAACTAGGGCCAGTTGAAGTTTTATCAGTGTTTGATTTGGGACTCAAGGGTAGCATAGCTTTGAGCGATAGCTTAAATTGACAAGAGGCTCGAGTACTTTATTGGTACAAAATTTCAAGGTTCTATGACGCTCCCGTAAAAAGTTACAAGCATTTGTATGTTGCAAAGTTTGATAGGTGTACGACGTACCGTATATAAGTTTGGGCCATATGAAGTTTTATCAGTGTTTGATTTGGGCCTCAAGAGTAGCATAGCTTTGAGCGATAGCTTAAATTGGCAAGAGGCTCGAGTACTTCATTGTTACAAAATTTCAAGGTTTTATGACGCTCCAGTAAAAAGTTACAAGCATTTGTATGTTGCAAACTTTGATAGATGTAGGACATACCGTATAAAAGTTAGGGCCATATGAAGTTTTATCAGTGTTTGATTTGGGACTCAAGGGTAGCATAGCTTTGAGCGATAGCTTAAATTGACAAGAGGCTCGAGTACTTTATTGTTACAAAATTTCAAGGATTTATGACGCTCCAGTAAAAAGTTACAAGTATTTGTATGTTGCAAACTTTGATAGGTGTAGGACGTACCAATAGAAGTTAGGGTCATTTGAACTTTAATCAGTGTTTGATTTGGGACTCAAGGGTAGCATAGCTTTGAGCGATAGCTTAAATTGACAAAAGGCTCGAGTACTCTATTGTTACAAAATTTGAAAGTTTTATGACGCTCCAGTAAAAATTTACAAGCAATTGTATGTTGCAAACATTGATAGGTGTAGGATGTACCATATAGAAGTTAGGGCCATTTGAAGTTTTATCAGTGTTTGATTTGGGACTCAAGGGTAGCATGGCTTTGAGCGATAGCTTAAATTGACAAGAGGCTCGAGTACTTTATTGTTACAAAATTTCAAGGTTTTATGACGCTCCAGTAAAAAGTTACAAGCATTTGAATGTTGCAAACTTTGATAGGTGTGGGACGTACCGTATAGAAGTTAGGACCATTTGAAGTTTTATCAGTGTTTGATTTGGGACTTAAGGGTAGCAAAGCTTTAAGCGATAGCTTAAATTGACAAGAGGCTGGAATACTTTATTGTTACAAAATTTCAAATTGCTATGACGCTCCAGTAAAAAGTTACAAGCATTTAAATGTTGCAAATTTTGATAGGTGTAGGACGTACCGTATAGAAGTTAGGGCCATTTAAAGTTTTATCAGTGTTTGATTTGGGACTCAAGGGTAGCATAGCTTTGAGCGATAGCTTAAATTGACAAGAGGCTCGAGTACTTTATTGTTACAAAATTTCAAGGTTTTATGCCGCTCCAGTAAAAAGTTACAAGCATTTGAATGTTGCAAACTTTGATAGGTGTAGGACGTACCGTATAGAAGTTAGTGCCATTTGAAGTTTTATCAGTGTTTGATTTGGGACTCAAGGGTAGCATAGCTTTGAACGATAGCTTAAATTGACAAGAGGCTCGAGAACTTAATTGTTACAAAGTTTCAAGGTTTTATGACGCTCCAGTGAAAAGTTAAAATCACTTGTATGTTGCAAACTTTGATAGGTATAGGACGCACCGTATTGAAGTTTGGGGCCATTTGAAGTTTTATCACTTTTTGATTTGTGACTCAAGGGTAGCATAGCTTTGAGCGATAGCTTAAATTGACAAGAGGCTCGAGTACTTTATTGTTACAAAATTTCAAGGTTTTATGACGCTAATTAAAAATTTACAAGCAATTGTAGTTGCAAACTTTACTTTAAAAATTTACAAGTATTTGTATGTTGCAAACTTTGATAGGTGTAGGACGTACCAATAGAAGTTAGGGTCATTTGAAGTTTAATCAGTGTTTGATTTGGGACTCAAGGGGAGCATAGCTTTGAAAGATAGCTTAAATTAACAAGAGGCTCGAGTACTTTATTGTTACCAAATTTCAAGGTTTTATGACGCTCCAGTAAAAAGTCACAAGCATTTGTATGTTGCAAACTTTGATAGGTGTAGGACGTACCGAATAGAAGTTAGGGCCATTTGAAGTCTTATCAGTGTTTGATTTGGGACTCAAGGGTAGCATAGCTTTGAGCGATAGCTTAAATTGACAAGAGGCTCGAGTACTCTATTGTTACAAAATTTCCAGGTTTTATGACGCTCCAGTAAAACGTTACAAGCATTTGTATGTTGCAAACTTTGATAGATGAAGGACGTACCGTATAGAAGTTAGGGCCATTTGAAGTTTTTTCAGTGTTTGATTTGGGACTCAAGGGTAGCAAAGCTTTGAGCGATAGCTTAAATTGACAAGAGGCTCGAGTAGTTTATTGTTACAAAATTTCCAGGTTTTATGACGCTCCAGTAAAAATTTACAAGCAATTGTATGTTGCAAACTTTGATAGGTATAGGACGCACCGTATTAAAGTTAGGGGCCATTTGAAGTTTTATCACTGTTTGATTTTGGAGTCAAGGGTAGCATAGTTATGAGCGATAGCTTAAATTGATGAGAAGTACGAGTAGTTTATTGTCACAAAATTTCAAGGTTTTATGACGCTCCAGTAAAACGTTACAAGCATTTGTATGTTGCAAACTTTGATAGGTGAAGGACGTACCATATAGAAGTTAGGGCCATTTGAAGTTTTTTCAGTGTTTGATTTGGGACTCAAGGGTAGCAAAGCTTTGAGCGATAGCTTAAATTGAAAAGAGGCTCGAGTACTTTATTGTTACAAAATTTCCAGGTTTTATGACGCTCCAGTAAAAATTTACAAGCAATTGTATGTTGCAAACTTTGACAGGTATAGGACGCACCGTATTAAAGTTAGGGGCCATTTGAAGTTTTATCACTGTTTGATTTTGGAGTCAAGGGTAGCATAGTTATGAGCGATAGCTTAAATTGATAAGAAGTACGAGTACTTTATTGTCACAAAATTTCAAGGTTTTATGACGCTCCAGTAAAACGTTACAAGCATTTGTATGTTGCAAACTTTGATAGATGTAGGACATACCGTATAAAAGTTAGGGCCATATGAAGTTTTATCAGTGTTTGATTTGGGACTCAAGGGTAGCATAGCTTTGAGGGATAGCTTAAATTGACAAGAGGCTCGAGTACTTTATTGTTACAAAATTTCAAGGATTTATGACGCTCCAGTAAAAAGTTACAAGTATTTGTATGTTGCAAACTTTGATAGGTGTAGGACGTACCAATAGAAGTTAGGGTCATTTGAAGTTAAATCAGTGTTTGATTTGGGACTCAAGGGTAGCATAGCTTTGAGCGATAGCTTAAATTGACAAAAGGCTCGAGTACTCTATTGTTACAAAATTTGAAAGTTTTATGACGATTTAGTAAAAGGTTACAAGCATTTGTATGTTGCAAACTTTGATAGGTGTAGGACGTACCGTATAGAAGTTAGGGCCATTTGAAGTTTTACCAGTGTTTGATTTGGGATTCAAGGGTAGCATAGCTTTGAGCGATAGCTTCAATTGACAAGAGGCTCGAGTACTTAATTGTTACAAAATTTCAAGGTTTTATGACGCTCCAGTAAAAAGTTACAAGCATTTGAATGTTGCAAACTTTGATAGGTGTGGGACGTACCGTATAGAAGTTAGGACCATTTGAAGTTTTATCAGTGTTTGATTTGGGACTTAAGGGTAGCAAAGCTTTAAGCAATAGCTTAAATTGACAAGAGGCTGGAATACTTTATTGTTACAAAATTTCAAATTGCTATGACGCTCCAGTAAAAAGTTACAAGCATTTAAATGTTGCAAATTTTGATAGGTGTAGGACGTACCGTATAGAAGTTAGGGCCATTTAAAGTTTTATCAGTGTTTGATTTGGGACTCAAGGGTAGCATAGCTTTGAGCGATAGCTTAAATTGACAAGAGGCTCGAGTACTTTATTGTTACAAAATTTCAAGGTTTTATGACGCTAATTAAAAATTTACAAGCAATTGTAGTTGCAAACTTTACTTTAAAAATTTACAAGTATTTGTATGTTGCAAACTTTGATAGGTGTAGGACGTACCAATAGAAGTTAGGGTCATTTGAAGTTTAATCAGTGTTTGATTTGGGACTCAAGGGGAGCATAGCTTTGAAAGATAGCTTAAATTAACAAGAGGCTCGAGTACTTTATTGTTACCAAATTTCAAGGTTTTATGACGCTCCAGTAAAAAGTCACAAGCATTTGTATGTTGCAAACTTTGATAGGTGTAGGACGTACCGAATAGAAGTTAGGGCCATTTGAAGTCTTATCAGTGTTTGATTTGGGACTCAAGGGTAGCATAGCTTTGAGCGATAGCTTAAATTGACAAGAGGCTCGAGTACTCTATTGTTACAAAATTTCCAGGTTTTATGACGCTCCAGTAAAACGTTACAAGCATTTGTATGTTGCAAACTTTGATAGCTGAAGGACGTACCGTATAGAAGTTAGGGCCATTTGAAGTTTTTTCAGTGTTTGATTTGGGACTCAAGGGTAGCAAAGCTTTGAGCGATAGCTTAAATTGACAAGAGGCTCGAGTACTTTATTGTTACAAAATTTCCAGGTTTTATGACGCTCCAGTAAAAATTTACAAGCAATTGTATGTTGCAAACTTTGATAGGTATAGGACGCACCGTATTAAAGTTAGGGGCCATTTGAAGTTTTATCACTGTTTGATTTTGGAGTCAAGGGTAGCATAGTTATGAGCGATAGCTTAAATTGATGAGAAGTACGAGTAGTTTATTGTCACAAAATTTCAAGGTTTTATGACGCTCCAGTAAAACGTTACAAGCATTTGTATGTTGCAAACTTTGATAGGTGAAGGACGTACCATATAGAAGTTAGGGCCATTTGAAGTTTTTTCAGTGTTTGATTTGGGACTCAAGGGTAGCAAAGCTTTGAGCGATAGCTTAAATTGAAAAGAGGCTCGAGTACTTTATTGTTACAAAATTTCCAGGTTTTATGACGCTCCAGTAAAAATTTACAAGCAATTGTATGTTGCAAACTTTGATAGGTATAGGACGCACCGTATTAAAGTTAGGGGCCATTTGAAGTTTTATCACTGTTTGATTTTGGAGTCAAGGGTAGCATAGTTATGAGCGATAGCTTAAATTGATAAGAAGTACGAGTACTTTATTGTCACAAAACTTCAAGGTTTTATGACGCTCCAGTAAAAAGTTACAAGCTTTTGTATGTTGCAAAGTTTGATAGGTGTAGGACGTACCGTATAGAAGCTAGGGCCAGTTGAAGTTTTATCAGTGTTTGATTTGGGACTCAAGGGTAGCATAGCTTTGAGCGATAGCTTAAATTGACAAGAGGCTCGAGTACTTTATTGGTACAAAATTTCAAGGTTCTATGACGCTCCCGTAAAAAGTTACAAGCATTTGTATGTTGCAAAGATTGATAGGTGTACGACGTACCGTATATAAGTTTGGGCCATATGAAGTTTTATCAGTGTTTGATTTGGGCCTCAAGAGTAGCATAGCTTTGAGCGATAGCTTAAATTGGCAAGAGGCTCGAGTACTTCATTGTTACAAAATTTCAACGTTTTATGACGCTCCAGTAAAAAGTTACAAGCATTTGTATGTTGCAAACTTTGATAGATGTAGGACATACCGTATAAAAGTTAGGGCCATATGAAGTTTTATCTGTGTTTGATTTGGGACTCAAGGGTAGCATAGCTTTGAGCGATAGCTTAAATTGACAAGAGGCTCGAGTACTTTATTGTTACAAAATTTCAAGGATTTATGACGCTCCAGTAAAAAGTTACAAGTATTTGTATGTTGCAAACTTTGATAGGTGTAGGACGTACCAATAGAAGTTAGGGTCATTTGAAGTTTAATCAGTGTTTAATTTGGGACTCAAGGGTAGCATAGCTTTGAGCGATAGCTTAAATTGACAAAAGGCTCGAGTACTCTATTGTTACAAAATTTGAAAGTTTTATGACGCTCCAGTAAAAATTTACAAGCAATTGTATGTTGCAAACATTGATAGGTGTAGGACGTACCATATAGAAGTTAGGGCCATTTGAAGTTTTATCAGTGTTTGATTTGGGACTCAAGGGTAGCATGGCTTTGAGCGATAGCTTAAATTGACAAGAGGCTCGAGTACTTTATTGTTACAAAATTTCAAGGTTTTATGACGCTCCAGTAAAAAGTTACAAGCATTTGAATGTTGCAAACTTTGATAGGTGTGGGACGTACCGTATAGAAGTTAGGACCATTTGAAGTTTTATCAGTGTTTGATTTGGGACTTAAGGGTAGCAAAGCTTTAAGCGATAGCTTAAATTGACAAGAGGCTGGAATACTTTATTGTTACAAAATTTCAAATTGCTATGACGCTCCAGTAAAAAGTTACAAGCATTTAAATGTTGCAAATTTTGATAGGTGTAGGATGTACCGTATAGAAGTTAGGGCCATTTAAAGTTTTATCAGTGTTTGATTTGGGACTCAAGGGTAGCATAGCTTTGAGCGATAGCTTAAATTGACAAGAGGCTCGAGTACTTTATTGTTACAAAATTTCAAGGTTTTATGCCGCTCCAGTAAAAAGTTACAAGCATTTGAATGTTGCAAACTTTGATAGGTGTAGGACGTACCGTATAGAAGTTAGTGCCATTTGAAGTTTTATCAGTGTTTGATTTGGGACTCAAGTGTAGCATAGCTTTGAACGATAGCTTAAATTGACAAGAGGCTCGAGAACTTAATTGTTACAAAGTTTCAAGGTTTTATGACGCTCCAGTAAAAAGTTAAAAGCACTTGTATGTTGCAAACTTTGATAGGTATAGGACGCACCGTATTGAAGTTTGGGGCCATTTGAAGTTTTATCACTTTTTAATTTTGGAGTCAAGGGTAGCATAGTTATGAGCGATAACTTAAATTGATAAGAAGCACGAGTACTTTATTGTCACAAAATTTCAAGATTTTATGACGCTCCAGTAAAAAGTTACAAGCATTTGTATGTTGCAAAGTTTGATAGGTGTATTACGTACCGTATAGAAGTTAGGGCCATTTGAAGTTTTATCCGTGTTTGATTTGGGACTCAAGGGTAGCATAGCTTTGAGCGATAGCTTAAATTAACAAGAGGCTCGAGTACTTTATTGTTACAAAATTTCACGGTTCTATGACGCTCCAGTAAAAATTTACAAGAATTTGTATGTTGCAAACTTTGATAGGTAAAGTGCGTACCGTCTAGAAGTTAGGGCCATTTGAAGTTGTATCAGTGTTTGATTTGGGACTCAAGGGTAGCATAGCTTTGAGCGATAGCTTTAATTGACAAGAGGCTAGAGTACTTTATTGTTACAAAATTTCAAGGTCTTACGACGCTCCAGTAAAAAGTTACAAGCATTTGTATGTTGCAAACTTTACTTTAAAAATTTACAAGTATTTGTATGTTGCAAACTTTGATAGGTGTAGGACGTACCAATAGAAGTTAGGGTCATTTGAAGTTTAATCAGTGTTTGATTTGGGACTCAAGGGTAGCATAGCTTTGAGCGATAGCTTAAATTGACAAGAGGCTCGAGTACTCTATTGTTACAAAATTTCAAGGCTTACGCTCCAGTAAAAAGTTACAAGCATTTGTATGTCGCAAACTTTGATAGGTGCAGGACGTACCATATAGAAGTTAGGGCCATTTGAAGTTTTATCAGTGTTTGATTTGGAACTCAAGGGTAGCAAAGATTTAAGCGATAGCTTAAATTGAGAAGAGGCTGGAGTACTCTATTGTTACAAAATTTCAAGGTGTTATGACGCTCCAGTAAAAAGTTACAAGCATTTGTATGTTGCAAATTTTGATAGGTGTAGGACGTACCGTATAGAAGTAAGGCCATTTGAAGTTTTATCAGTGTTTGATTTGGGACTCAAGGGTAGCATAGCTTTGAGCGATAGCTTAAATTGACAAGAGGCTCGAGTACTTTATTGTTACAAAATTTCAAGGTTTTATGACGCTCCAGTAAATAGTTACAAGCATTTGTATGTTTCAAACTTTGATAGATGTAGGACATACCGTATAGAAGTTAGGGCCATTTGAAGTTTTATCAGTGTTTGATTTGGGACTCAAGGGTAGCATAGCTTTGAGCGATAGCTTAAATTGACAAGAGGCTCGAGTACTTTATTGTTACAAAATTTCAAGGTTTTAAGCCGCTCCAGTAAAAAGTTACAAGCATTTGAATGTTGCAAACTTTGATAGGTGTAGGACGTACCGTATAGAAGTTAGTGCCATTTGAAGTTTTATCAGTTTTTGATTTGGGACTCAAGGGTAGCATAGCTTTGAACGGTAGCTTAAATTGACAAGAGGCTCGAGAACTTAATTGTTACAAAGTATCAAGGTTTTATGACGCTCCAGTAAAAAGTTAAAAGCACTTGTATGTTGCAAAACTTTGATAGGTATAGGACGCACCGTATTGAAGTTTGGGGCCATTTGAAGTTTTATCACTTTTTGATTCTGGAGTCAAGGGTAGCATAGTTATGAGCGATAACTTAAATTGATAAGAAGCACGAGTACTTTATGGTCACAAAATTTCAAGATTTTTTGACGCTCCAGTAAAAAGTTACAAGCATTTGTATGTTGCAAAGTTTGATAGGTGTAGGACGTACCGTATAGAAGTTAGGGCCATTTGAAGTTTTATCAGTGTTTGATTTGGGACTCAAGGGTAGCATAGCTTTGAGAGACAGCTTAAATTGACAAGAGGCTCGAATACTTTATTGTTACAAAATTTCAAGGTTCTATGACGCTCCAGTAAAAATTTACAAGAATTTGTATGTTGCAAACTTTGATAGGTTTAGTGCGTACCGTCTAGAAGTTAGGGCCATTTGAAGTTTAATCAGTGTTTGATTTGCGACTCAAGGGTAGCATAGCTTTGAGCGATAGCTTAAATTGACAAGAGGCTCGAGTACTTTATTGTTACAAAATTTCAAGGTTTTATGACGCTCCAGTAAAAATTTACAAGCAATTGTATGTTGAAACTTTGATAGGTGTAGGACGTACCATATAGAAGTTAGGGCCATTTGAAGTTTTATCAGTGTTTGATTTGGGACTCAAGGGTAGCATAGCTTTGAGCGATAGCTTGAATTAACAAGAGGCTCGAGTACTTTATTGTTACAAAATTTCAAGGTTTTATGACGCTACAGTAAAAAGTTACAAGCATTTGTATGTTGCAAACTATGATAGGTATAGGACGCACCGTATTGAATTTAGGGGCCATTTGAAGTTTTATCACTGTTTGATTTTGGAGTCAAGGGTAGCATAGTTATGAGCGATAGCTTAAATTGATAAGAAGTACGAGTACTTTATTGTCACAAAATTTCAAGGTTTTATGACGCTCCAGTAAAAAGTTACAAGCATTTGTATGTTGCAAACTTTGATAGATGTAGGACATACCGTATAGAAGTTAGGGCCATATGAAGTTTTATCAGTGTTTGATTTGGGACTCAAGGGTAGCATAGCTATGAGCGATAGCTTAAATTGACAAGAGGCTCGAGTACTTTATTGTTACAAAATTTCAAGGTTTTATGACGCTCCAGTAAAAAGTTACAAGCATTTGTATGTTGCAAACTTTGATAGGTGTAGGACGTACCATATAGAAGTTGGGGCCATTTGAAGTTTTTTCAGTGTTTGATTTGGAACTCAAAGGTAGCAAAGCTTTAAGCGATAGCTTAAATTGAGAAGAGGCTGGAGTACTTTATTGTTACCAAATTTCAAGGTGTTATGACGCTCCAGTAAAAAGTTACAAGCATTTGTATGTTGCAAATTTTGATAGGTGCAGGACGTACCGTATAGAAGTAAGGCTATTTGAAGTTTTTTTCAGTGTTTGATTTGGGACTCAAGGGTAGCATAGCTTTGAGCGATAGCTTAAATTGACAAGCGGCTCGAGTACTTTATTGTTACCAAATTTCAAGGTTTTATGACGCTCCAGTAAATAGTTACAAGCATTTGTATGTTTCAAACTTTGATAGATGTAGGACATACCGTATAGAAGTTAGGGCCATTTGAAGTTTTATCAGTGTTTGATTTGGGATTCAAGGGTAGCATAGCTTTGAGCGATAGCTTAAATTGACAAGAGGCTCGAGTACTTTATTGTTACAAAATTTCAAGGTTTTATGACGCTCCAGTAAATAGTTACAAGCATTTGTATGTTGCAAACTATGATAGGTATAGGACGCACCGTATTGAATTTAGGGGCCATTTGAAGTTTTATCACTGTTTGATTTTGGAGTCAAGGGTAGCATAGTTATGAGCGATAGCTTAAATTGATAAGAAGTACGAGTACTTTATTGTCACAAAATTTCAAGGTTTTATGACGCTCCAGTAAAAAGTTACAAGCATTTGTATGTTGCAAACTTTGATAGATGTAGGACATACCGTATAGAAGTTAGGGCCATATGAAGTTTTATCAGTGTTTGATTTGGGACTCAAGGGTAGCATAGCTATGAGCGATAGCTTAAATTGACAAGAGGCTCGAGTACTTTATTGTTACAAAATTTCAAGGTTTTATGACGCTCCAGTAAAAAGTTACAAGCATTTGTATGTTGCAAACTTTGATAGGTGTAGGACGTACCATATAGAAGTTGGGGCCATTTGAAGTTTTTTCAGTGTTTGATTTGGAACTCAAAGGTAGCAAAGCTTTAAGCGATAGCTTAAATTGAGAAGAGGCTGGAGTACTTTATTGTTACCAAATTTCGAGGTGTTATGACGCTCCAGTAAAAAGTTACAAGCATTTGTATGTTGCAAATTTTGATAGGTGCAGGACGTACCGTATAGAAGTAAGGCTATTTGAAGTTTTTTTCAGTGTTTGATTTGGGACTCAAGGGTAGCATAGCTTTGAGCGATAGCTTAAATTGACAAGCGGCTCGAGTACTTTATTGTTACCAAATTTCAAGGTTTTATGACGCTCCAGTAAATAGTTACAAGCATTTGTATGTTTCAAACTTTGATAGATGTAGGACATACCGTATAGAAGTTAGGGCCATTTGAAGTTTTATCAGTGTTTGATTTGGGATTCAAGGGTAGCATAGCTTTGAGCGATAGCTTAAATTGACAAGAGGCTCGAGTACTTTATTGTTACAAAATTTCAAGG
This sequence comes from Clusia tigrina, assembly GCA_920105625.2. Taxonomy (NCBI): domain Eukaryota; kingdom Metazoa; phylum Arthropoda; class Insecta; order Diptera; family Clusiidae; genus Clusia; species Clusia tigrina. The sequence goes on from OV050032.1 coordinate 70,177,187, forward strand.
TTTTATGACGCTCCAGTAAATAGTTACAAGCATTTGTATGTTTCAAACTTTGATAGATGTAGGACATACCGTATAGAAGTTACGGCCATTTGAAGTTTTATCAGTGTTTGATTTGGGACTCAAGGGTAGCATAGCTTTGAGCGATAGCTTAAATTGACAAGAGGCTCGAGTGCTTTATTGTTACAAAATTTCAAGGTTTTAAGCCGCTCCAGTAAAAAGTTACAAGCATTTGAATGTTGCAAACTTTGATAGGTGTAGGACGTACCGTATAGAAGTTAGTGCCATTTGAAGTTTTATCAGTTTTTGATTTGGGACTCAAGGGTAGCATAGCTTTGAACGATAGCTTAAATTGACAAGAGGCTCGAGAACTTAATTGTTACAAAGTATCAAGGTTTTATGACGCTCCAGTAAAAAGTTAAAAGCACTTGTATGTTGCAAAACTTTGATAGGTATAGGACGCACCGTATTGAAGTTTGGGGCCATTTGAAGTTTTATCAATTTTTGATTCTGGAGTCAAGGGTAGCATAGTTATGAGCGATAACTTAAATTGATAAGAAGCACGAGTACTTTATGGTCACAAAATTTCAAGATTTTTTGACGCTCCAGTAAAAAGTTACAAGCATTTGTATGTTGCAAAGTTTGATAGGTGTAGGACGTACCGTATAGAAGTTAGGGCCATTTGAAGTTTTATGGGTGTTTGATTTGGGACTCAAGGGTAGCATAGCTTTGAGCGACAGCTTAAATTGACAAGAGGCTCGAATACTTTATTGTTACAAAATTTCAAGGTTCTATGACGCTCAAGTAAAAATTTACAAGAATTTGTATGTTGCAAACTTTGATAGGTTTAGTGCGTACCGTCTAGAAGTTAGGGCCATTTGAAGTTTAATCAGTGTTTGATTTGCGACTCAAGGGTAGCATAGCTTTGAGCGATAGCTTAAATTGACAAGAGGCTCGAGTACTTTATTGTCACAAAATTTCAAGGTTTTATGACGCTCCAGTAAAAAGTTACAAGCATTTGTATGTTGCAAACTTTGATAGATGTAGGACATACCGTATAGAAGTTAGGGCCATATGAAGTTTTATCAGTGTTTGATTTGGGACTCAAGGGTAGCATAGCTATGAGCGATAGCTTAAATTGACAAGAGGCTCGAGTACTTTATTGTTACAAAATTTCAAGGTTTTATGACGCTCCAGTAAAAAGTTACAAGCATTTGTATGTTGCAAACTTTGATAGGTGTAGGACGTACCATATAGAAGTTGGGGCCATTTGAAGTTTTTTCAGTGTTTGATTTGGAACTCAAAGGTAGCAAAGCTTTAAGCGATAGCTAAAATTGAGAAGAGGCTGGAGTACTTTATTGTTACCAAATTTCGAGGTGTTATGACGCTCCAGTAAAAAGTTACAAGCATTTGTATGTTGCAAATTTTGATAGGTGCAGGACGTACCGTATAGAAGTAAGGCTATTTGAAGTTTTTTTCAGTGTTTGATTTGGGACTCAAGGGTAGCATAGCTTTGAGCGATAGCTTAAATTGACAAGCGGCTCGAGTACTTTATTGTTACCAAATTTCAAGGTTTTATGACGCTCCAGTAAATAGTTACAAGCATTTGTATGTTTCAAACTTTGATAGATGTAGGACATACCGTATAGAAGTTAGGGCCATTTGAAGTTTTATCAGTGTTTGATTTGGGACTCAAGGGTAGCATAGCTTTGAGCGATAGCTTAAATTGACAAGAGGCTAGAGTACTTTATTGTTACAAAATTTCAAGGTCTTATGACGCTTCAGTAAAAAGTTACAAGCATTTGTATGTTGCAAATTTTGATAGGTGTAGGACGTACCGTATAGAAGTTAGGGCCATTTAAAGTTTTATCAGTGTTTGATTTGGGACTCAAGGGTAGCATAGCTTTGAGCGATAGCTTGAATTGACAAGAGGCTCGAGTACTTTATTGTTACAAAATTTCAAGGTTTTAAGCCGCTCCAGTAAAAAGTTACAAGCATTTGAATGTTGCAAACTTTGATAGGTGTAGGACGTACCGTATAGAAGTTAGTGCCATTTGAAGTTTTATCAGTGTTTGATTTGGGACTCAAGGGTAGTATAGCTTTGAACGATAGCTTAAATTGACAAGAGGCTCGAGAACTTAATTGTTACAAAGTTTCAAGGTTTTATGACGCTCCAGTAAAAAGTTAAAAGCACTTGTATGTTGCAAACTTTGATAGGTATAGGACGCACCGTATTGAAGTTTGGGGCCATTTGAAGTTTTATCACTTTTTGATTCTGGAGTCAAGGGTACCATAGTTATGAGCGATAACTTAAATTGATACGAAGCATGAGTACTTTATTGTCACAAAATTTCAAGATTTTATGACGCTCCAGTAAAAAGTTACAAGCATTTGTATGTTGCAAAGTTTGATAGGTGTAGGACGTACCATATAGAAGTTAGGGCCGTTTGAAGTTTTATCAGTGTTTGATTTGGGACTCAAGGGTAGCATAGCTTTGAGCGACAGCTTAAATTGACAAGAGGCTCGAGTACTTTATTGTTATAAAATTTCAAGGTTCTATGACGCTCCAGTAAAAATTTACAAGAATTTGTATGTTGCAAATTTTGATAGGTTTAGTGCGTACCGTCTAGAAGTTAGGGCCATTTGAAGTTTTATCAGTGTTTGATTTGCGACTTAAGGGTATCATAGCTTTGAGCGATAGCTTAAATTGACAAGAGGCTCGAGTACTTTATTGTTACAAAATTTCAAGGTTTTATGACGCTCCAGTAAAAATTTACAAGCAATTGTATGTTGCAAACTTTGATAGGTGTAGGACGTACCATATAGCAGTTAGGGCCATTTGAAGTTTTATCAGTGTTTGATTTGGGACTCAAGGGTAGCATAGCTTTGAGCGATAGCTTAAATTGACAAGAGGCTCGAGTACTTTATTGTTACAAAATTTCAAGGTTCTATGACGCTCCAGTAAAAATTTACAAGTATTTGTATGTTGCAAACTTTGATAGGTGTAGGACGTACCAATAGAAGTTAGGGTCATTTGAAGTTTTATCAGTGTTTGATTTGGGACTCAAGGGTAGCACAGCTTTGAGCGATAGCTTAAATTGACAAGAGGCTCGAGTACTTTATTGTTACAAAGTTTCAAGGTTTTATGACGCTCCAGTAAAAAGTTACAAGCATTTGTATGCTGCAAACTTTGATAGGTATAGGATGCACCGTATTGAAGTTTGGGGTCATTTGAAGTTTTATAACTTTTTGATTTTGGAGTCAAGGGTAGCACAGTTAGGAGCGATAACTTAAATTGATAAGAAGCACGAGTACTTTATTGCTGCAAAATTTCAAGGTTTTATGACGCTCCAGTAAAAAGTTACAAGCATTTGCATGTTGCAAACTTTGATAGATGTAGGACTTACCGTATAGAAGTTAGGGCCATATGAAGTTTTATCAGTGTTTGATTTGGGACTCAAGGGTAGCATAGCTATGAGCGATAGCTTAAATTGACAAGAGGCTCGAGCACTTTATTGTTACAAAATTTCAAGGTTTTATGACGCTCCAATAAAAAGTTACAAGCATTTGTATGTTGCAAACTTTGATAGGTGTAGGACGTACCATATAGAAGTTGGGGCCATTTGAAGTTTTATCAGTGTTTGATTTCGAACTCAAGGGTAGCAAAGCTTTAAGCGATAGCCTAAATTGAGAAGAGGCTGGAGTACTTTATTGGTACAAAATTTCAAGGTTCTATGACGCTCCCGTAAAAAGTTACAAGCATTTGTATGTTGCAAAGATTGATAGGTGTACGACGTACCGTATATAAGTTTGGGCCATATGAAGTTTTATCAGTGTTTGATTTGGGCCTCAAGAGTAGCATAGCTTTGAGCGATAGCTTAAATTGGCAAGAGGCTCGAGTACTTCATTGTTACAAAATTTCAAGGTTTTATGACGCTCCAGTAAATAGTTACAAGTATTTGTATGTTGCAAACTTTGATAGGTGTAGGACGTACCAATAGAAGTTAGGGTCATTTGAAGTTTTATCAGTGTTTGATTTGGGCCTCAAGAGTAGCATAGCTTTGAGCGATAGCTTAAATTGACAAGAGGCTCGAGTACTTTATTGTTACAAAATTTCAAGGATTTATGACGCTCCAGTAAAAAGTTACAAGTATTTGTATGTTGCAAACTTTGATAGGTGTAGGACGTACCAATAGAAGTTAGGGTCATTTGAAGTTTAATCAGTGTTTGATTTGGGACTCAAGGGTAGCATAGCTTTGAGCGATAGCTTAAATTGACTAAAGGCTCGAGTACTCTATTGTTACAAAATTTGAAAGTTTTATGACGCTCCAGTAAAAATTTACAAGCAATTGTATGTTGCAAACATTGATAGGTGTAGGACGTACCATATAGAAGTTAGGGCCATTTGAAGTTTTATCAGTGTTTGATTTGGGACTCAAGGGTAGCATGGCTTTGAGCGATAGCTTAAATTGACAAGAGGCTCGAGTACTTTATTGTTACAAAATTTCAAGGTTTTATGACGCTCCAGTAAAAAGTTACAAGCATTTGAATGTTGCAAACTTTGATAGGTGTGGGACGTACCGTATAGAAGTTAGGACCATTTGAAGTTTTATCAGTGTTTGATTTGGGACTTAAGGGTAGCAAAGCTTTAAGCGATAGCTTAAATTGACAAGAGGCTGGAATACTTTATTGTTACAAAATTTCAAATTGCTATGACGCTCCAGTAAAAAGTTACAAGCATTTAAATGTTGCAAATTTTGATAGGTGTAGGACGTACCGTATAGAAGTTAGGGCCATTTAAAGTTTTATCAGTGTTTGATGTGGGACTCAAAGGTAGCATAGCTTTGAGCGATAGCTTAAATTGACAAGAGGCTCGAGTACTTTATTGTTACAAAATTTCAAGGTTTTATGCCGCTCAAGTAAAAAGTTACAAGCATTTGAATGTTGCAAACTTTGATAGGTGTAGGACGTACCGTATAGAAGTTAGTGCCATTTGAAGTTTTATCAGTGTTTGATTTGGGACTCAAGTGTAGCATAGCTTTGAACGATAGCTTAAATTGACAAGAGGCTCGAGAACTTAATTGTTACAAAGTTTCAAGGTTTTATGACGCTCCAGTAAAAAGTTAAAAGCACTTGTATGTTGCAAACTTTGATAGGTATAGGACGCACCGTATTGAAGTTTGGGGCCATTTGAAGTTTTATCACTTTTTAATTTTGGAGTCAAGGGTAGCATAGTTATGAGCGATAACTTAAATTGATAAGAAGCACGAGTACTTTATTGTCACAAAATTTCAAGATTTTATGACGCTCCAGTAAAAAGTTACAAGCATTTGTATGTTGCAAAGTTTGATAGGTGTATTACGTACCGTATAGAAGTTAGGGCCATTTGAAGTTTTATCAGTGTTTGATTTGGGACTCAAGGGTAGCATAGCTTTGAGCGATAGCTTAAATTAACAAGAGGCTCGAGTACTTTATTGTTACAAAATTTCACGGTTCTATGACGCTCCAGTAAAAATTTACAAGAATTTGTATGTTGCAAACTTTGATAGGTAAAGTGCGTACCGTCTAGAAGTTAGGGCCATTTGAAGTTTTATCAGTGTTTGATTTGGGACTCAAGGGTAGCATAGCTTTGAGCGATAGCTTAAATTGACAAGAGGCTAGAGTACTTTATTGTTACAAAATTTCAAGGTCTTACGACGCTCCAGTAAAAAGTTACAAGCATTTGTATGTTGCAAACTTTACTTTCAAAATTTACAAGTATTTGTATGTTGCAAACTTTGATAGGTGTAGGACGTACCAATAGAAGTTAGGGTCATTTGAAATTTAATCAGTGTTTGATTTGGGACTCAAGGGTAGCATAGCTTTGAGCGATAGCTTAAATTGACAAAAGGCTCGAGTACTCTATTGTTACAAAATTTGAAAGTTTTATGACGCTCCAGTAAAAATTTACAAGCAATTGTATGTTGCAAACATTGATAGGTGTAGGACGTACCATATAGAAGTTAGGGCCATTTGAAGTTTTATCAGTGTTTGATTTGGGACTCAAGGGTAGCATGGCTTTGAGCGATAGCTTAAATTGACAAGAGGCTCGAGTACTTTATTGTTACAAAATTTCAAGGTTTTATGACGCTCCAGTAAAAAGTTACAAGCATTTGAATGTTGCAAACTTTGATAGGTGTGGGACGTACCGTATAGAAGTTAGGACCATTTGAAGTTTTATCAGTGTTTGATTTGGGACTTAAGGGTAGCAAAGCTTTAAGCGATAGCTTAAATTGACAAGAGGCTGGAATACTTTTGTTACAAAATTTCAAATTGCTATGACGCTCCAGTAAAAAGTTACAAGCATTTGTATGTCGCAAACTTTGATAGGTGCAGGACGTACCATATAGAAGTTAGGGCCATTTGATGTTTTATCAGTGTTTGATTTGGGACTCAAGGGTAGCATAGCTTTGAGCGATAGCTTAAATTGACAAGAGGCTCGAGTACTTTATTGCTGCAAAATTTCAATGTTTTATGACGCTCCAGTAAAAAGTTACAAGCATTTGCATGTTGCAAACTTTGATAGATGTAGGACTTACCGTATAGAAGTTAGGGCCATATGAAGTTTTATCAGTGTTTGATTTGGGACTCAAGGGTAGCATAGCTATGAGCGATAGCTTAAATTGACAAGAGGCTCGAGCACTTTATTGTTACAAAATTTCAAGGTTTTATGACGCTCCAATAAAAAGTTACAAGCATTTGTATGTTGCAAACTTTGATAGGTGTAGGACGTACCATATAGAAGTTGGGGCCATTTGAAGTTTTATCAGTGTTTGATTTCGAACTCAAGGGTAGCAAAGCTTTAAGCGATAGCCTAAATTGAGAAGAGGCTGGAGTACTTTATTGGTACAAAATTTCAAGGTTCTATGACGCTCCCGTAAAAAGTTACAAGCATTTGTATGTTGCAAAGATTGATAGGTGTACGACGTACCGTATATAAGTTTGGGCCATATGAAGTTTTATCAGTGTTTGATTTGGGCCTCAAGAGTAGCATAGCTTTGAGCGATAGCTTAAATTGGCAAGAGGCTCGAGTACTTCATTGTTACAAAATTTCAAGGTTTTATGACGCTCCAGTAAAAAGTTACAAGCATTTGTATGTTGCAAACTTTGATAGATGTAGGACATACCGTATAAAAGTTAGGGCCATATGAAGTTTTATCAGTGTTTGATTTGGGACTCAAGGGTAGCATAGCTTTGAGCGATAGCTTAAATTGACAAGAGGCTCGAGTACTTTATTGTTACAAAATTTCAAGGTTTTATGACGCTCCAGTAAAAAGTTACAAGTATTTGTATGTTGCAAACTTTGATAGGTGTAGGACGTACCAATAGAAGTTAGGGTCATTTGAAGTTTAATCAGTGTTTGATTTGGGACTCAAGGGTAGCATAGCTTTGAGCGATAGCTTAAATTGACAAAAGGCTCGAGTACTCTATTGTTACAAAATTTGAAAGTTTTATGACGCTCCAGTAAAAATTTACAAGCAATTGTATGTTGCAAACATTGATAGGTGTAGGACGTACCATATAGAAGTTAGGGCCATTTGAAGTTTTATCAGTGTTTGATTTGGGACTCAAGGGTAGCATGGCTTTGAGCGATAGCTTAAATTGACAAGAGGCTCGAGTACTTTATTGTTACAAAATTTCAAGGTTTTATGACGCTCCAGTAAAAAGTTACAAGCATTTGAATGTTGCAAACTTTGATAGGTGTGGGACGTACCGTATAGAAGTTAGGACCATTTGAAGTTTTATCAGTGTTTGATTTGGGACTTAAGGGTAGCAAAGCTTTAAGCGATAGCTTAAATTGACAAGAGGCTGGAATACTTTTGTTACAAAATTTCAAATTGCTATGACGCTCCAGTAAAAAGTTACAAGCATTTAAATGTTGCAAATTTTGATAGGTGTAGGACGTACCGTATAGAAGTTAGGGCCATTTAAAGTTTTATCAGTGTTTGATTTGGGACTCAAGGGTAGCATAGCTTTGAGCGATAGCTTAAATTGACAAGAGGCTCGAGTACTTTATTGTTACAAAATTTCAAGGTTTTATGCCGCTCCAGTAAAAAGTTACAAGCATTTGAATGTTGCAAACTTTGATAGGTGTAGGACGTACCGTATAGAAGTTAGTGCCATTTGAAGTTTTATCAGTGTTTGATTTGGGACTCAAGTGTAACATAGCTTTGAACGATAGCTTAAATTGACAAGAGGCTCGAGAACTTAATTGTTACAAAGTTTCAAGGTTTTATGACGCTCCAGTAAAAAGTTAAAAGCACTTGTATGTTGCAAACTTTGATAGGTATAGGACGCACCGTATTGAAGTTTGGGGCCATTTGAAGTTTTATCACTTTTTAATTTTGGAGTCAAGGGTAGCATAGTTATGAGCGATAACTTAAATTGATAAGAAGCACGAGTACTTTATTGTCACAAAATTTCAAGATTTTATGACGCTCCAGTAAAAAGTTTCAAGCATTTGTATGTTGCAAAGTTTGATAGGTGTATTACGTACCGTATAGAAGTTAGGGCCATTTGAAGTTTTATCAGTGTTTGATTTGGGACTCAAGGGTAGCATAGCTTTGAGCGATAGCTTAAATTAACAAGAGGCTCGAGTACTTTATTGTTACAAAATTTCACGGTTCTATGACGCTCCAGTAAAAATTTACAAGAATTTGTATGTTGCAAACTTTGATAGGTAAAGTGCGTACCGTCTAGAAGTTAGGGCCATTTGAAGTTTTATCAGTGTTTGATTTGGGACTCAAGGGTAGCATAGCTTTGAGCGATAGCTTAAATTGACAAGAGGCTAGAGTACTTTATTGTTACAAAATTTCAAGGTCTTACGACGCTCCAGTAAAAAGTTACAAGCATTTGTATGTTGCAAACTTTACTTTAAAAATTTACAAGTATTTGTATGTTGCAAACTTTGATAGGTGTAGGACGTACCAATAGAAGTTAGGGTCATTTGAAGTTTAATCAGTGTTTGATTTGGGACTCAAGGGTAGCATAGCTTTGAGCGATAGCTTAAATTGACAAGAGGCTCGAGTACTCTATTGTTACAAAATTTCAAGGTTTACGCTCCAGTAAAAAGTTACAAGCATTTGTATGTCGCAAACTTTGATAGGTGCAGGACGTACCATATAGAAGTTAGGGCCATTTGAAGTTTTATCAGTGTTTGATTTGGAACTCAAGGGTAGCAAAGCTTTAAGCGATAGCTTAAATTGAGAAGAGGCTGGAGTACTCTATTGTTACAAAATTTCAAGGTGTTATGACGCTCCAGTAAAAAGTTACAAGCATTTGTATGTTGGAAATTTTGATAGGTGTAAGACGTACCGTATAGAAGTAAGGCCATTTGAAGTTTTATCAGTGTTTGATTTGGGACTCAAGGGTAGCATAGCTTTGAGCGATAGCTTAAATTGACAAGAGGCTCGAGTACTTTATTGTTACAAAATTTCAAGGTTTTATGACGCTCCAGTAAATAGTTACAAGCATTTGTATGTTTCAAACTTTGATAGATGTAGGACATACCGTATAGAAGTTAGGGCCATTTGAAGTTTTATCAGTGTTTGATTTGGGACTCAAGGGTAGCATAGCTTTGAGCGATAGCTTAAATTGACAAGAGGCTAGAGTACTTTATTGTTACAAAATTTCAAGGTCTTACGACGCTCCAGTAAAAAGTTACAAGCATTTGTATGTTGCAAACTTTGAGAGGTGTATGACGTACCATATAGAAGCTAGGGCCATTTGAAGTTTTTCAGTGTTTGATTTGGGACTCAAGGGTAGCATAGCTTTGAGCGATAGCTTAAATTGACAAGAGGCTCGAGTACTTTATTGTTACAAAATTTCAAGGTTTTATGACGCTCCAGTAAAAAGTTACAAGCATTTGAATGTTGCAAACTTTGATAGGTGTAGGACGTACCGTATAGAAGTTAGTGCCATTTGAAGTTTTATCAGTTTTTGATTTGGGACTCAAGGGTAGCATAGCTTTACGCGATAGCTTAAATTGACAAGAGGCTGGAGTACTTTATTGTTACAAAATTTCAAGGTGTTATGACGCTCCAGTAAAAAGTTAAAAGCACTTGTATGTTGCAAAACTTTGATAGGTATAGGACGCACCGTATTGAAGTTTGGGGCCATTTGAAGTTTTATCACTTTTTGATTCTGGAGTCAAGGGTAGCATAGTTATGAGCGATAACTTAAATTTATAAGAAGCACGAGTACTTTATGGTCACAAAATTTCAAGATTTTTTGACGCTCCAGTAAAAATTTACAAGAATTTGTATGTTGCAAACTTTGATAGGTAAAGTGCGTACCGTCTAGAAGTTAGGGCCATTTGAAGTTTTATCAGTGTTTGATTTGGGACTCAAGGGTAGCATAGCTTTGAGCGATAGCTTAAATTGACAAGAGGCTAGAGTACTTTATTGTTACAAAATTTCAAGGTCTTACGACGCTCCAGTAAAAAGTTACAAGCATTTGTATGTTGCAAACTTTACTTTCAAAATTTACAAGTATTTGTATGTTGCAAACTTTGATAGGTGTAGGACGTACCAATAGAAGTTAGGGTCATTTGAAATTTAATCAGTGTTTGATTTGGGACTCAAGGGTAGCATAGCTTTGAGCGATAGCTTAAATTGACAAAAGGCTCGAGTACTCTATTGTTACAAAATTTGAAAGTTTTATGACGCTCCAGTAAAAATTTACAAGCAATTGTATGTTGCAAACATTGATAGGTGTAGGACGTACCATATAGAAGTTAGGGCCATTTGAAGTTTTATCAGTGTTTGATTTGGGACTCAAGGGTAGCATGGCTTTGAGCGATAGCTTAAATTGACAAGAGGCTCGAGTACTTTATTGTTACAAAATTTCAAGGTTTTATGACGCTCCAGTAAAAAGTTACAAGCATTTGAATGTTGCAAACTTTGATAGGTGTGGGACGTACCGTATAGAAGTTAGGACCATTTGAAGTTTTATCAGTGTTTGATTTGGGACTTAAGGGTAGCAAAGCTTTAAGCGATAGCTTAAATTGACAAGAGGCTGGAATACTTTTGTTACAAAATTTCAAATTGCTATGACGCTCCAGTAAAAAGTTACAAGCATTTGTATGTCGCAAACTTTGATAGGTGCAGGACGTACCATATAGAAGTTAGGGCCATTTGATGTTTTATCAGTGTTTGATTTGGGACTCAAGGGTAGCATAGCTTTGAGCGATAGCTTAAATTGACAAGAGGCTCGAGTACTTTATTGCTGCAAAATTTCAATGTTTTATGACGCTCCAGTAAAAAGTTACAAGCATTTGCATGTTGCAAACTTTGATAGATGTAGGACTTACCGTATAGAAGTTAGGGCCATATGAAGTTTTATCAGTGTTTGATTTGGGACTCAAGGGTAGCATAGCTATGAGCGATAGCTTAAATTGACAAGAGGCTCGAGCACTTTATTGTTACAAAATTTCAAGGTTTTATGACGCTCCAATAAAAAGTTACAAGCATTTGTATGTTGCAAACTTTGATAGGTGTAGGACGTACCATATAGAAGTTGGGGCCATTTGAAGTTTTATCAGTGTTTGATTTCGAACTCAAGGGTAGCAAAGCTTTAAGCGATAGCCTAAATTGAGAAGAGGCTGGAGTACTTTATTGGTACAAAATTTCAAGGTTCTATGACGCTCCCGTAAAAAGTTACAAGCATTTGTATGTTGCAAAGATTGATAGGTGTACGACGTACCGTATATAAGTTTGGGCCATATGAAGTTTTATCAGTGTTTGATTTGGGCCTCAAGAGTAGCATAGCTTTGAGCGATAGCTTAAATTGGCAAGAGGCTCGAGTACTTCATTGTTACAAAATTTCAAGGTTTTATGACGCTCCAGTAAAAAGTTACAAGCATTTGTATGTTGCAAACTTTGATAGATGTAGGACATACCGTATAAAAGTTAGGGCCATATGAAGTTTTATCAGTGTTTGATTTGGGACTCAAGGGTAGCATAGCTTTGAGCGATAGCTTAAATTGACAAGAGGCTCGAGTACTTTATTGTTACAAAATTTCAAGGATTTATGACGCTCCAGTAAAAAGTTACAAGTATTTGTATGTTGCAAACTTTGATAGGTGTAGGACGTACCAATAGAAGTTAGGGTCATTTGAAGTTTAATCAGTGTTTGATTTGGGACTCAAGGGTAGCATAGCTTTGAGCGATAGCTTAAATTGACAAAAGGCTCGAGTACTCTATTGTTACAAAATTTGAAAGTTTTATGACGCTCCAGTAAAAATTTACAAGCAATTGTATGTTGCAAACATTGATAGGTGTAGGACGTACCATATAGAAGTTAGGGCCATTTGAAGTTTTATCAGTGTTTGATTTGGGACTCAAGGGTAGCATGGCTTTGAGCGATAGCTTAAATTGACAAGAGGCTCGAGTACTTTATTGTTACAAAATTTCAAGGTTTTATGACGCTCCAGTAAAAAGTTACAAGCATTTGAATGTTGCAAACTTTGATAGGTGTGGGACGTACCGTATAGAAGTTAGGACCATTTGAAGTTTTATCAGTGTTTGATTTGGGACTTAAGGGTAGCAAAGCTTTAAGCGATAGCTTAAATTGACAAGAGGCTGGAATACTTTTGTTACAAAATTTCAAATTGCTATGACGCTCCAGTAAAAAGTTACAAGCATTTAAATGTTGCAAATTTTGATAGGTGTAGGACGTACCGTATAGAAGTTAGGGCCATTTAAAGTTTTATCAGTGTTTGATTTGGGACTCAAGGGTAGCATAGCTTTGAGCGATAGCTTAAATTGACAAGAGGCTCGAGTACTTTATTGTTACAAAATTTCAAGGTTTTATGCCGCTCCAGTAAAAAGTTACAAGCATTTGAATGTTGCAAACTTTGATAGGTGTAGGACGTACCGTATAGAAGTTAGTGCCATTTGAAGTTTTATCAGTGTTTGATTTGGGACTCAAGTGTAACATAGCTTTGAACGATAGCTTAAATTGACAAGAGGCTCGAGAACTTAATTGTTACAAAGTTTCAAGGTTTTATGACGCTCCAGTAAAAAGTTAAAAGCACTTGTATGTTGCAAACTTTGATAGGTATAGGACGCACCGTATTGAAGTTTGGGGCCATTTGAAGTTTTATCACTTTTTAATTTTGGAGTCAAGGGTAGCATAGTTATGAGCGATAACTTAAATTGATAAGAAGCACGAGTACTTTATTGTCACAAAATTTCAAGATTTTATGACGCTCCAGTAAAAAGTTTCAAGCATTTGTATGTTGCAAAGTTTGATAGGTGTATTACGTACCGTATAGAAGTTAGGGCCATTTGAAGTTTTATCAGTGTTTGATTTGGGACTCAAGGGTAGCATAGCTTTGAGCGATAGCTTAAATTAACAAGAGGCTCGAGTACTTTATTGTTACAAAATTTCACGGTTCTATGACGCTCCAGTAAAAATTTACAAGAATTTGTATGTTGCAAACTTTGATAGGTAAAGTGCGTACCGTCTAGAAGTTAGGGCCATTTGAAGTTTTATCAGTGTTTGATTTGGGACTCAAGGGTAGCATAGCTTTGAGCGATAGCTTAAATTGACAAGAGGCTAGAGTACTTTATTGTTACAAAATTTCAAGGTCTTACGACGCTCCAGTAAAAAGTTACAAGCATTTGTATGTTGCAAACTTTACTTTAAAAATTTACAAGTATTTGTATGTTGCAAACTTTGATAGGTGTAGGACGTACCAATAGAAGTTAGGGTCATTTGAAGTTTAATCAGTGTTTGATTTGGGACTCAAGGGTAGCATAGCTTTGAGCGATAGCTTAAATTGACAAGAGGCTCGAGTACTCTATTGTTACAAAATTTCAAGGTTTACGCTCCAGTAAAAAGTTACAAGCATTTGTATGTCGCAAACTTTGATAGGTGCAGGACGTACCATATAGAAGTTAGGGCCATTTGAAGTTTTATCAGTGTTTGATTTGGAACTCAAGGGTAGCAAAGCTTTAAGCGATAGCTTAAATTGAGAAGAGGCTGGAGTACTCTATTGTTACAAAATTTCAAGGTGTTATGACGCTCCAGTAAAAAGTTACAAGCATTTGTATGTTGGAAATTTTGATAGGTGTAAGACGTACCGTATAGAAGTAAGGCCATTTGAAGTTTTATCAGTGTTTGATTTGGGACTCAAGGGTAGCATAGCTTTGAGCGATAGCTTAAATTGACAAGAGGCTCGAGTACTTTATTGTTACAAAATTTCAAGGTTTTATGACGCTCCAGTAAATAGTTACAAGCATTTGTATGTTTCAAACTTTGATAGATGTAGGACATACCGTATAGAAGTTAGGGCCATTTGAAGTTTTATCAGTGTTTGATTTGGGACTCAAGGGTAGCATAGCTTTGAGCGATAGCTTAAATTGACAAGAGGCTAGAGTACTTTATTGTTACAAAATTTCAAGGTCTTACGACGCTCCAGTAAAAAGTTACAAGCATTTGTATGTTGCAAACTTTGAGAGGTGTATGACGTACCATATAGAAGCTAGGGCCATTTGAAGTTTTTCAGTGTTTGATTTGGGACTCAAGGGTAGCATAGCTTTGAGCGATAGCTTAAATTGACAAGAGGCTCGAGTACTTTATTGTTACAAAATTTCAAGGTTTTATGACGCTCCAGTAAAAAGTTACAAGCATTTGAATGTTGCAAACTTTGATAGGTGTAGGACGTACCGTATAGAAGTTAGTGCCATTTGAAGTTTTATCAGTTTTTGATTTGGGACTCAAGGGTAGCATAGCTTTACGCGATAGCTTAAATTGACAAGAGGCTGGAGTACTTTATTGTTACAAAATTTCAAGGTGTTATGACGCTCCAGTAAAAAGTTAAAAGCACTTGTATGTTGCAAAACTTTGATAGGTATAGGACGCACCGTATTGAAGTTTGGGGCCATTTGAAGTTTTATCACTTTTTGATTCTGGAGTCAAGGGTAGCATAGTTATGAGCGATAACTTAAATTTATAAGAAGCACGAGTACTTTATGGTCACAAAATTTCAAGATTTTTTGACGCTCCAGTAAAAAGTTACAAGCATTTGTATGTTGCAAAGTTTGATAGGTGTAGGACGTACCGTATAGAAGTTAGGGCCATTTGAAGTTTTATCAGTGTTTGATTTGGGACTCAAGGGTAGCATAGCTTTGAGCGACAGCTTAAATTGACAAGAGGCTCGAATACTTTATTGTTACAAAATTTCAAGGTTCTATGACGCTCCAGTAAAAATTTACAAGAATTTGTATGTTGCAAACTTTGATAGGTTTAGTTCGTACCGTCTAGAAGTTAGGGCCATTTGAAGTTTAATCAGTGTTTGATTTGCGACTCAAGGGTAGCATAGCTTTGAGCGATAGCTTAAATTGACAAGAGGCTCGAGTACTTTATTGTTACAAAATTTCAAGGTTTTATGACGCTCCAGTAAAAATTTACAAGCAATTGTATGTTGAAACTTTGATAGGTGTAGGACGTACCATATAGAAGTTAGGGCCATTTGAAGTTTTATCAGTGTTTGATTTGGGACTCAAGGGTAGCATAGCTTTGAGCGATAGCTTGAATTGACAAGAGGCTCGAGTACTTTATTGTTACAAAATTTCAAGGTTTTATGACGCTACAGTAAAAAGTTACAAGCATTTGTATGTTGCAAACTATGATAGGTATAGGACGCACCGTATTTAATTTAGGGGCCATTTGAAGTTTTATCACTGTTTGATTTTGGAGTCAAGGGTAGCATAGTTATGAGCGATAGCTTAAATTGATAAGAAGTACGAGTACTTTATTGTCACAAAATTTCAAGGTTTTATGACGCTCCAGTAAAAAGTTACAAGCATTTGTATGTTGCAAACTTTGATAGATGTAGGACATACCGTATAGAAGTTAGGGCCATATGAAGTTTTATCAGTGTTTGATTTGGGACTCAAGGGTAGCATAGCTATGAGCGATAGCTTAAATTGACAAGAGGCTCGAGTACTTTATTGTTACAAAATTTCAAGGTTTTATGACGCTCCAGTAAAAAGTTACAAGCATTTGTATGTTGCAAACTTTGATAGGTGTAGGACGTACCATATAGAAGTTGGGGCCATTTGAAGTTTTTTCAGTGCTTGATTTGGAACTCAAAGGTAGCAAAGCTTTAAGCGATAGCTTAAATTGAGAAGAGGCTGGAGTACTTTATTGTTACCAAATTTCGAGGTGTTATGACGCTCCAGTAAAAAGTTACAAGCATTTGTATGTTGCAAATTTTGATAGGTGTAGGACGTACCGTATAGAAGTAAGGCTATTTGAAGTTTTTTTCAGTGTTTGATTTGGGACTCAAGGGTAGCATAGCTTTGAGCGATAGCTTAAATTGACAAGCGGCTCGAGTACTTTATTGTTACCAAATTTCAAGGTTTTATGACGCTCCAGTAAATAGTTACAAGCATTTGTATGTTTCAAACTTTGATAGATGTAGGACATACCGTATAGAAGTTAGGGCCATTTGAAGTTTTATCAGTGTTTGATTTGGGACTCAAGGGTAGCATAGCTTTGAGCGATAGCTTAAATTGACAAGAGGCTAGAGTACTTTATTGTTACAAAATTTCAAGGTCTTATGACGCTTCAGTAAAAAGTTACAAGCATTTGTATGTTGCAAATTTTGATAGGTGTAGGACGTACCGTATAGAAGTTAGGGCCATTTAAAGTTTTATCAGTGTTTGATTTGGGACTCAAGGGTAGCATAGCTTTGAGCGATAGCTTGAATTGACAAGAGGCTCGAGTACTTTATTGTTACAAAATTTCAAGGTTTTAAGCCGCTCCAGTAAAAAGTTACAAGCATTTGAATGTTGCAAACTTTATTAGGTGTAGGACGCACCGTATAGAAGTTAGTGCCATTTGAAGTTTTATCAGTGTTTGATTTGGGACTCAAGGGTAGTATAGCTTTGAACGATAGCTTAAATTGACAAGAGGCTCGAGAACTTAATTGTTACAAAGTTTCAAGGTTTTATGACGCTCCAGTAAAAAGTTAAAAGCACTTGTATGTTGCAAACGTTGATAGGTATAGGACGCACCGTATTGAAGTTTGGGGCCATTTGAAGTTTTATCACTTTTTGATTCTGGAGTCAAGGGTACCATAGTTATGAGCGATAACTTAAATTGATACGAAGCATGAGTACTTTATTGTCACAAAATTTCAAGATTTTATGACGCTCCAGTAAAAAGTTACAAGCATTTGTATGTTGCAAAGTTTGATAGGTGTACGACGTACCGTATAGAAGGTTGGGCCATTTGAAGTTTTATCAGTGTTTGATTTGGGACTCAAGAGTAGCATAGCTTTGAGCGATAGCTTAAATTGACAAGAGGCTCGAGTACTTTATTGCTGCAAAATTTCAAGGTTTTATGACGCTCCAGTAAAAAGTTACAAGCATTTGCATGTTGCAAACTTTGATAGATGTAGGACGTACCGTATATAAGTTAGGGCCATTTGATGTTTTATCAGTGTTTGATTTGGGACTCAAGGGTAGCATAGCTATGAGCGATAGCTTAAATTGACAAGAGGCTCGAGTACTTTATTGTTACAAAATTTCAAGGTTTTATGACGCTCCAATAAAAAGTTACAAGCATTTGTATGTTGCAAACTTTGATAGGTGTAGGACGTACCATATAGAAGTTGGGGCCATTTGAAGTTTTATCAGTGTTTGATTTCGAACTCAAGGGTAGCAAAGCTTTAAGCGATAGCCTAAATTGAGAAGAGGCTGGAGTACTTTATTGTTACAAAATTTCAAGGTGTTATGACGCTCCAGTAAAAAGTTACAAGCATTTGTATGTTGCAAATTTTGATAGGTGTAGGACGTACCGTATAGAAGTAAGGCCATTTGAAGTTTTATCAGTGTTTGATTTGGGACTCAAGGGTAGCATAGCTTTGAGCGATAGCTTAAATTGACAAGAGGCTCGAGTACTTTATTGTTACAAAATTTCAAGGTTTTATGACGCTCCAGTAAATAGTTACAAGCATTTGTATGTTTCAAACTTTGATAGATGTAGGACATACCGTATAGAAGTTAGGGCCATTTGAAGTTTAATCAGTGTTTGATTTGGGACTCAAGGGTAGCATAGCTTTGAGCGATAGCTTAAATTGACAAGAGGCTAGAGTACTTTATTGTTACAAAATTTCAAGGTCTTATGACGCTCCAGTAAAAAGTTACAAGCATTTGTATGTTGCAAACTTTGATAGGTGTAGGACGTACCATATAGAAGTTAGGGCCATTTGAAGTTTTATCAGTGTTTGATTTGGGACTCAAGGGTAGCATAGCTTTTAGCGATAGCTTAAATTGACAAGGGGCTCGAGTAGTTTATTGTTACAAAATTTCAAGGTTTTATGACGCTCCAGAAAAAGTTACAAGCATTTGAATGTTGCAAACTTTGATAGGTGTAGGACGTACCGTATAGAAGTTAGGACCATTTGAAGTTTTATCAGTGTTTGATTTGGGACTTAAGGGTAGCAAAGCTTTAAGCGATAGCTTAAATTGACAAGAGGCTCGAATACTTTATTGTTACAAAATTTCAAAGTGTTATGACGCTCCAGTAAAAAGCTACAAGCATTTGTATGTTGCAAATTTTGATAGGTGTAGGACGTACCGTATAGAAGTTAGGGCCATTTGAAGTTTTATCAGTGTTTGATTTGGGACTCAAGGGTAGCATAGCTTTGAACGATAGCTTAAATTGACAAGAGGCTCGAGAACTTAATTGTTACAAAGTTTCAAGGTGTTATGACGCTCCAGTAAAAAGTTAAAAGCACTTGTATGTTGCAAACTTTGATAGGTATAGGACGCACCGTATTGAAGTTTGGGGCCATTTGAAATTTTATCACTTTTTGATTTTGGAGTCAAGGGTAGCATAGTTATAAGCGATAACTTAAATTGATAAGAAGCACGAGTACTTTATTGTCACAAAATTTCAAGATTTTATGACGCTCCAGTAAAAAGTTACAAGCATTTGTATGTTGCAAAGTTTAATAGGTGTCGGACGTACCGTATAGAAGTAAGGGCCATTTGAAGTTTTATCAGTGTTTGATTTGGGACTCAAGGGTAGCATAGCTTTGAGCAATAGCTTAAATTGACAAGAGGCTCGAGTACTTTATTGTTACAAAATTTCAAGGTTCTATGACGCTCCAGTAAAAATTTACAAGAATTTGTATGTTGCAAACTTTGATAGGTGTAGTGCATACCGTCTAGAAGTTAGGGCCATTTGAAGTTTTATCAGTATTTGATTTGCGACTCAAGGGTAGCATAGCTTTGAGCGATAGCTTAAATTGACAAGAGGCTCGAGTACTTTATTGTTACAAAATTTCAAGGTTTTATGACGCTCCAGTAAAAATTTACAAGCAATTGTATGTTGCAAACTTTGATAGGTGTAGGACGTACCATATAGAAGTTAGGGCCATTTGAAGTTTTTTCAGTGTTTGATTTGGGACTCAAGGGTAGCATAGCTTTGAGCGACAGCTGAAATTGGCAAGAGGCTCGAGTACTTTATTGTTACAAAATTTCAAGGTTCTATGACGCTCCAGTAAAAATTTAAAATTTTTGTATGTTGCAAACTTTGATAGGTGTAGGACGTACCAATAGAAGTTAGGGTCATTTGAAGTTTTATCAGTGTTTGATTTGGGACTCAAGGGTAGCATAACTTTGAGCGATAGCTTAAATTGACAAGAGGCTCGATTACTTTATTGTTACAAAATTTCAAGGTTTTATGACGCTCCAGTAAAAATTTACAAGCAATTGTATGTTGCAAACTTTGATAGGTGTAGGACGTACCATATAGAAGTTAGGGCCATTTGAAGTTTTATCAGTGTTTGATTTGGGACTCAAGGGTAGCATAGCTTTGAGCGATAGCTTAAATTAACAAGAGGCTCAAGTACTTTATTGTTAAAAAATTTCAAGGTGTTATGACGCTCCAGTAAAAAGTTACAAGCATTTGTATGTTGCAAACTTTGATAGGTGTAGGACGTACCATATAGAAGTTGGTGCCATTTGAAGTTTTATCAGTGTTTGATTTGGAACTCAAGGGTAGCAAAGCTTTAAGCGATAGCTTAAATTGAGAAGAGGCTCGAGTACTTTATTGCTACAAAATTTCAAGGTTTATGACGCTCCAGTAAAAAGTTACAAGCATTTGTATGTGCAAACTTTGATAGATGTAGGACATACCGTATAGAAGTTAGGGCCATATGAAGTTTTATCAGTGTTTGATTTGGGACTCAAGGGTAGCATAGCTTTGAGCGATAGCTTAAATTAACAAGAGGCTCAAGTACTTTATTGTTAAAAAATTTCAAGGTGTTATGACGCTCCAGTAAAAAGTTACAAGCATTTGTATGTTGCAAATTTTGATAGGTGTAGGACGTACCGTATAGAAGTTAGGGCCATTTAAAGTTTTATCAGTGTTTGATTTGGGACTCAAGGGTAGCATAGCTTTGAACGATAGCTTAAATTGACAAGAGGCTCGAGAACTTAATTGTTACAAAGTTTCAAGTTTTTATGACGCTCCAGTAAAAAGTTAAAAGCACTTGTATGTTGCAAACTTTGATAGGTATAGGACGCACCGTATTGAAGTTTGGGGCCATTTGAAGTTTTATCACTTTTTGATTTTGGAGTCAAGGGTAGCATAGTTATAAGCGATAACTTAAATTGATAAGAAGCACGAGTACTTTATTGTCACAAAATTTCAAGATTTTATGACGCTCCAGTAAAAAGTTACAAGCATTTGTATGTTGCAAAGTTTAATAGGTGTAGGACGTACCGTATAGAAGTTAGGGCCATTTGAAGTTTTATCAGTGTTTGATTTGGGACTCAAGGGTAGTATAGCTTTGAGCGATAGCTTAAATTGACAAGAGGCTCGAGTACTTTATTGCTACCAAATTTCAAGGTTCTATGAAGCTCCAGTAAAAATTTACAAGAATTTGTATGTTGCAAACTTTGATAGGTGTAGTGCATACCGTCTAGAAGTTAGGGCCATTTGAAGTTTTATTAGTGTTTGATTTGCGACTCAAGGGTAGCATAGCTTTGAGCGATAGCTTAAATTGACAAGAGGCTCGAGTACTTTATTGTTACAAAATATCAAGGTTTTATGACGCTCCAGTAAATATTTACAAGCAATTGTATGTTGCAAACTTTGATAGGTGTAGGACGTACCATATAGAAGTTAGGGCCATTTGAAGTTTTTTCAGTGTTTGATTTGGGACTCAAGGGTAGCATAGCTTTGAGCGACAGCTGAAATTGGCAAGAGGCTCGAGTACTTTATTGTTACAAAATTTCAAGGTTCTATGACGCTCCAGTAAAAATTTAAAATTTTTGTATGTTGCAAACTTTGATAGGTGTAGGACGTACCAATAGAAGTTAGGGTCATTTGAAGTTTTATCAGTGTTTGATTTGGGACTCAAGGGTAGCATAACTTTGAGCGATAGCTTAAATTGACAAGAGGCTCGATTACTTTATTGTTACAAAATTTCAAGGTTTTATGACGCTCCAGTAAAAATTTACAAGCAATTGTATGTTGCAAACTTTGATAGGTGTAGGACGTACCATATAGAAGTTAGGGCCATTTGAAGTTTTATCAGTGTTTGATTTGGGACCCAAGGGTAGCATAGCTTTGAGCGATAGCTTAAATTAACAAGAGGCTCAAGTACTTTATTGTTAAAAAATTTCAAGGTGTTATGACGCTCCAGTAAAAAGTTACAAGCATTTGTATGTTGCAAACTTTGATAGGTGTAGGACGTACCATATAGAAGTTGGTGCCATTTGAAGTTTTATCAGTGTTTGATTTGGAACTCAAGGGTAGCAAAGCTTTAAGCGATAGCTTAAATTGAGAAGAGGCTCGAGTACTTTATTGCTACAAAATTTCAAGGTTTATGACGCTCCAGTAAAAAGTTACAAGCATTTGTATGTGCAAACTTTGATAGATGTAGGACATACCGTATAGAAGTTAGGGCCATATGAAGTTTTATCAGTGTTTGATTTGGGACTCAAGGGTAGCATAGCTTTGAGCGATAGCTTAAATTAACAAGAGGCTCAAGTACTTTATTGTTAAAAAATTTCAAGGTGTTATGACGCTCCAGTAAAAAGTTACAAGCATTTGTATGTTGCAAATTTTGATAGGTGTAGGACGTACCGTATAGAAGTTAGGGCCATTTAAAGTTTTATCAGTGTTTGATTTGGGACTCAAGGGTAGCATAGCTTTGAACGATAGCTTAAATTGACAAGAGGCTCGAGAACTTAATTGTTACAAAGTTTCAAGTTTTTATGACGCTCCAGTAAAAAGTTAAAAGCACTTGTATGTTGCAAACTTTGATAGGTATAGGACGCACCGTATTGAAGTTTGGGGCCATTTGAAGTTTTATCACTTTTTGATTTTGGAGTCAAGGGAAGCATAGTTATAAGCGATAACTTAAATTGATAAGAAGCACGAGTACTTTATTGTCACAAAATTTCAAGATTTTATGACGCTCCAGTAAAAAGTTACAAGCATTTGTATGTTGCAAAGTTTAATAGGTGTAGGACGTACCGTATAGAAGTTAGGGCCATTTGAAGTTTTATCAGTGTTTGATTTGGGACTCAAGGGTAGTATAGCTTTGAGCGATAGCTTAAATTGACAAGAGGCTCGAGTACTTTATTGCTACCAAATTTCAAGGTTCTATGAAGCTCCAGTAAAAATTTACAAGAATTTGTATGTTGCAAACTTTGATAGGTGTAGTGCATACCGTCTAGAAGTTAGGGCCATTTGAAGTTTTATTAGTGTTTGATTTGCGACTCAAGGGTAGCATAGCTTTGAGCGATAGCTTAAATTGACAAGAGGCTCGAGTACTTTATTGTTACAAAATTTCAAGGTTTTATGACGCTCCAGTAAAAATTTACAAGCAATTGTATGTTGCAAACTTTGATAGGTGTAGGACGTACCATATAGAAGTTAGGGCCATTTGAAGTTTTTTCAGTGTTTGATTTGGGACTCAAGGGTAGCATAGCTTTGAGCGACAGCTGAAATTGGCAAGAGGCTCGAGTACTTTATTGTTACAAAATTTCAAGGTTCTATGACGCTCCAGTAAAAATTTAAAATTTTTGTATGTTGCAAACTTTGATAGGTGTAGGACGTACCAATAGAAGTTAGGGTCATTTGAAGTTTTATCAGTGTTTGATTTGGGACTCAAGGGTAGCATAACTTTGAGCGATAGCTTAAATTGACAAGAGGCTCGATTACTTTATTGTTACAAAATTTCAAGGTTTTATGACGCTCCAGTAAAAATTTACAAGCAATTGTATGTTGCAAACTTTGATAGGTGTAGGACGTACCATATAGAAGTTAGGGCCATTTGAAGTTTTATCAGTGTTTGATTTGGGACTCAAGGGTAGCATAGCTTTGAGCGATAGCTTAAATTAACAAGAGGCTCAAGTACTTTATTGTTAAAAAATTTCAAGGTGTTATGACGCTCCAGTAAAAAGTTACAAGCATTTGTATGTTGCAAACTTTGATAGGTGTAGGACGTACCATATAGAAGTTGGTGCCATTTGAAGTTTTATCAGTGTTTGATTTGGAACTCAAGGGTAGCAAAGCTTTAAGCGATAGCTTAAATTGAGAAGAGGCTCGAGTACTTTATTGCTACAAAATTTCAAGGTTTATGACGCTCCAGTAAAAAGTTACAAGCATTTGTATGTGCAAACTTTGATAGATGTAGGACATACCGTATAGAAGTTAGGGCCATATGAAGTTTTATCAGTGTTTGATTTGGGACTCAAGGGTAGCATAGCTTTGAGCGATAGCTTAAATTAACAAGAGGCTCAAGTACTTTATTGTTAAAAAATTTCAAGGTGTTATGACGCTCCAGTAAAAAGTTACAAGCATTTGTATGTTGCAAATTTTGATAGGTGTAGGACGTACCGTATAGACGTACCAATAGAAGTTAGGGTCATTTGAAGTTTTATCAGTATTTGATTTGGGACTCAAGGGTAGCATAGCTTTGAGCGATAGCTTAAATTGACAAGAGGCTCGAGTACTTTATTGTTACAAAATATCAAGGTTTTATGACGCTCCAGTAAAAAGTTACAAGCATTTGTATGTTGCAAATTTTGATAGGTGTAGGACGTACCGTATAGAAGTAAGGCCATTTGAAGTTTTATCAGTGTTTGATTTGGGACTCAAGGGTAGCATAGCTTTGAGCGATAGCTTAAATTGACAAGAGGCTCGAGTACTTTATTGTTACAAAATTTCAAGGTTTTATGACGCTCCAGTAAATAGTTACAAGCATTTGTATGTTTCAAACTTTGATAGATGTAGGACATACCGTATAGAAGTTAGGGCCATTTGAAGTTTTATCAGTGTTTGATTTTGGACTGAAGGGTAGCATAGCTTTGAGCGATAGCTTAAATTGACAAAAGGCTCGAGTACTTTATTGTTACAAAATTTCAAGGTTCTATGACGCTCCCGTAAAAAGTTACAAGCATTTGTATGCTGCAAACTTTGATAGGTATAGGATGCACCGTATTGAAGTTAGGGGTCATTTGAAGTTTTATCACTTTTTGATTTTTGAGTCAAGGGTAGCACAGTTAGGAACGATAACTTAAATTGATAAGAAACACGAGTACTTTATTGTCCCAAAATTTCAAGGTTTTATGACGCTCCTGTAAAAAGTTACAAGTATTTGTATGTTGCAAAGTTTGATAATTGTACGACGTACCGTATAGAAGTTAGGGCCATTTGAAGTTTTATCAGTGTTTGATTTGGGACTCAAGGGTAGCATAGCTTTGAGCGATAGCTTAAAATGACAAGAGGCTCGAGTATTTTATTGTTACAAAATTTCAAGGTTCTATGACGCTCCAGTAAAAATTTACAAGAATTTGTATGTTGCAAACTTTGATAGGAGTAGTGCATACCGTCTAGAAGTTAGGGCCATTTGAAGTTTTATCAGTGTTTGATTTGCGACTCAAGGGTAGCATAGCTTTGAGCGATAGCTTAAAATGACAAGAGGCTCGAGTATTTTATTGTTACAAAATTTCAAGGTTCTATGACGCTCCAGTAAAAAGTTACAAGCATTTGTATGTTGCAAACTTTGATAGGTGTACGATGTACCATATAGAAGTTAGGGCCATTTGAAGTTTTATCACTGTTTGATTTGGGATTCAAGGGTAGCTTAGCTTTGAGCGACAGCTTAAATTGACAAGAGGCTCGAGTACTTCATTGTTACAAAATTTCAAGGTTCTATGACGCTCCAGTTAAAAATTACAAGCATTTGTATGTTGCAAACTTTGATAGGTGTAGGACGTACCGTATATAAGTTAGGGCCATTTGACGTTTTATCAGTGTTTGATTTGGGACTCAAGGGTAGCATAGCTTTGAGCGATAGCTTAAATTGACAAGAGGCTCGAGTACTTTATTGCTACAAAATTTCAAGGTTTTATGACGCTCCAGTAAAAAGTTACAAGCATTTGTATGTTGCAAATTTTGATAGGTGTAGGACGTACCGTATAGAAGTAAGGCCATTTGAAGTTTTATCAGTGTTTGATTTGGGACTCAAGGGTAGCATAGCTTTGAGCGATAGCTTAAATTGACAAGAGGCTCGAGTAATTTATTGTTACAAAATTTCAAGGTTTTATGACGCTCCAGTAAATAGTTACAAGCATTTGTATGTTTCAAACTTTGATAGATGTAGGACATACCGTATAGAAGTTAGGGCCATTTGAAGTTTTATCAGTGTTTGATTTGGGACTGAAGGGTAGCATAGCTTTGAGCGATAGCTTAAATTGACAAAAGGCTCGAGTACTTTATTGTTACAAAATTTCAAGGTTCTATGACGCTCCCGTAAAAAGTTACAAGCATTTGTATGTTGCAAAGTTTGATAGGTGTAGGACGTACCGTATAGAAGTTAGGGCCATTTGAAGTTTTATGAGTGTTTGATTTGGGACTCAAGGGTAGCATAGCTTTGAGCGATAGCTTAAATTGACAAGAGGCTCGAGTACTTTATTGTTACAAAGTTTCAAGGTTTTATGACGCTCCAGTAAAAAGTTACAAGCATTTGTATGCTGCAAACTTTGATAGGTATAGGATGCACCGTATTGAAGTTAGGGGTCATTTGAAGTTTTATCCCTTTTTGATTTTGGAGTCAAGGGTAGCACAGTTAGGAACGATAACTTAAATTGATAAGAAGCACGAGTACTTTATTGTCCCAAAATTTCAAGATTTTATGACGCTCCAGTAAAAAGTTACAAGCATTTGTATGTTGCAAACTTTGATAGGTGTAGGACGTACCGTATAGAAGTTAGGGCCATTTGAAGTTTTATCAGTGTTTGATTTGGGACTCAAGGGTAGTATAGCTTTGAGCGATAGCTTAAATTGACAAGAGGCTCGAGTACTTTATTGTTACCAAATTTCAAGGTTCTATGAAGCTCCAGTAAAAATTTACAAGAATTTGTATGTTGCAAACTTTGATAGGTGTAGTGCATACCGTCTAGAAGTTAGGGCCATTTGAAGTTTTATTAGTGTTTGATTTGCGACTCAAGGGTAGCATAGCTTTGAGCGATAGCTTAAATTGACAAGAGGCTCGAGTACTTTATTGTTACAAAATTTCAAGGTTCTATGACGCTCCAGTAAAAATTTACAAGCAATTGTATGTTGCAAACTTTGATAGGTGTAGGACGTACCATATAGAAGTTAGGGCCATTTGAAGTTTTATCAGTGTTTGATTTGGGACTCAAGGGTAGCTTAGCTTTGAGCGACAGCGGAAATTGGCAAGAGGCTCGAGTACTTTATTGTTACAAAATTTCAAGGTTCTATGACGCTCCAGTAAAAATTTACAAGTATTTGTATGTTGAAAACTTTGATAGGTGTAGGACGTACCAATAGAAGTTAGGGTCATTTGAAGTTTTATCCGTGTTTGATTTGGGACTCAAGGGTAGCATAGCTTTGAGCGATAGCTTAAATTGACAAGAGGCTCGAGTACTTTATTGTTACAAAATATCAAGGTTTTATGACGCTCCATTAAAAATTTACAAGCAATTGTATGTTGCAAACTTTGATAGGTGTAGGACGTACCATATAGAAGTTTGGGCCATTTGAAGTTTTATCAGTGTTTGATTTGGGACTCAAGGGTAGCATAGCTTTGAGCGATAGCTTAAATTGAGAAGAGGCTGGAGTACTTTATTGTTACAAAATTTCAAGGTGTTATGACGCTCCAGTAAAAAGTTACAAGAATTTGTATGTTGTAAATTTTGATAGGTGTAGGACGTACCGTATAGAAGTAAGGCCATTTGAAGTTTTATCAGTGTTTGATTTGGGACTCAAGGGTAGCATAGCTTTGAGCGATAGCTTAAATTGACAAGAGGCTCGAGTACTTTATTGTTACAAAATTTCAAGGTTTTATGACGCTCCAGTAAATAGTTACAAGCATTTGTATGTTTCAAACTTTGATAGATGTAGGACATACCGTATAGAAGTTAGGGCCATTTGAAGTTTTATCAGTGTTTGATTTGGGACTGAAGGGTAGCATAGCTTTGAGCGATAGCTTAAATTGACAAAAGGCTCGAGTACTTTATTGTTACAAAATTTCAAGGTTCTATGACGCTCCCGTAAAAAGTTACAAGCATTTGTATGTTGCAAAGTTTGATAGGTGTAGGATGCACCGTATTGAAGTTAGGGGTCATTTGAAGTTTTATCACTATTTGATTTTGGAGTCAAGGGTAGCACAGTTAGGAACGATAACTTAAATTGATAAGAAGCACGAGTACTTTATTGTCCCAAAATTTCAAGGTTTTATGACGCTCCAGTAAAAAGTTACAAGCATTTGTATGCTGCAAACTTTGATAGGTATAGGATGCACCGTATTGAAGTTAGGGGTCATTTGAAGTTTTATCACTATTTGATTTTGGAGTCAAGGGTAGCACAGTTAGGAACGATAACTTAAATTGATAAGAAGCACGAGTACTTTATTGTCCCAAAATTTCAAGGTTTTATGACGCTCCTGTAAAAAGTTACAAGTATTTGTATGTTGCAAACTTTGACAGGTGTAGGACGTACCATATAGAAGTTAGGGCCATTTGAAGTTTTATCAGTGTTTGATTTGGGACTCAAGGGTAGCATAGCTTTGAGCGATAGCTTAAATTGACAAGAGGCTCGAGTACTTTGTTACAAAATTTCAAGGTTTTATGACGCTCCTGTAAAAAGTTACAAGCATTTGTATGTTGCAAACTTTGATAGGTGTAGGACGTACCATATAGAAGTTGGGGCCATTTGAAGTTTTATCAGTGTTTGATTTGGAACTCAAGGGTAGCAAAGCTTTAAGCGATAGCTTAAATTGAGAAGAGGCTGGAGTACTTTATTGTTACAAAATTTCAAGGTGTTATGACGCTCCAGTAAAAAGTTACAAGCATTTGTATGTTGCAAATTTTGATAGGTGTAGGACGTACCGTATAGAAGTAAGGCCATTTGAAGTTTTATCAGTGTTTGATTTGGGACTCAAGGGTAGCATAGCTTTGAGCGATAGCTTAAATTGACAAGAGGCTCGAGTAATTTATTGTTACAAAATTTCAAGGTTTTATGACGCTCCAGTAAATAGTTACAAGCATTTGTATGTTTCAAACTTTGATAGATGTAGGACATACCGTATAGAAGTTAGGGCCATTTGAATTTTTATCAGTGTTTGATTTGGGACTGAAGGGTAGCATAGCTTTGAGCGATAGCTTAAATTGACAAAAGGCTCGAGTACTTTATTGTTACAAAATTTCAAGGTTCTATGACGCTCCCGTAAAAAGTTACAAGCATTTGTATGTTGCAAAGTTTGATAGGTGTAGGACGTACCGTATAGAAGTTAGGGCCATTTGAAGTTTTATGAGTGTTTGATTTGGGACTCAAGGGTAGCATAGCTTTGAGCGATAGCTTAAATTGACAAGAGGCTCGAGTACTTTATTGTTACAAAGTTTCAAGGTTTTATGACGCTCCAGTAAAAAGTTACAAGCATTTGTATGCTGCAAACTTTGATAGGTATAGGATGCACCGTATTGAAGTTAGGGGTCATTTGAAGTTTTATCCCTTTTTGATTTTGGAGTCAAGGGTAGCACAGTTAGGAACGATAACTTAAATTGATAAGAAGCACGAGTACTTTATTGTCCCAAAATTTCAAGATTTTATGACGCTCCAGTAAAAAGTTACAAGCATTTGTATGTTGCAAAGTTTAATAGGTGTAGGACGTACCGTATAGAAGTTAGGGCCATTTGAAGTTTTATCAGTGTTTGATTTGGGACTCAAGGGTAGTATAGCTTTGAGCGATAGCTTAAATTGACAAGAGGCTCGAGTACTTTATTGTTACCAAATTTCAAGGTTCTATGAAGCTCCAGTAAAAATTTACAAGAATTTGTATGTTGCAAACTTTGATAGGTGTAGTGCATACCGTCTAGAAGTTAGGGCCATTTGAAGTTTTATTAGTGTTTGATTTGCGACTCAAGGGTAGCATAGCTTTGAGCGATAGCTTAAATTGACAAGAGGCTCGAGTACTTTATTGTTACAAAATTTCAAGGTTCTATGACGCTCCAGTAAAAATTTACAAGCAATTGTATGTTGCAAACTTTGATAGGTGTAGGACGTACCATATAGAAGTTAGGGCCATTTGAAGTTTTATCAGTGTTTGATTTGGGACTCAAGGGTAGCTTAGCTTTGAGCGACAGCGGAAATTGGCAAGAGGCTCGAGTACTTTATTGTTACAAAATTTCAAGGTTCTATGACGCTCCAGTAAAAATTTACAAGTATTTGTATGTTGAAAACTTTGATAGGTGTAGGACGTACCAATAGAAGTTAGGGTCATTTGAAGTTTTATCAGTGTTTGATTTGGGACTCAAGGGTAGCATAGCTTTGAGCGATAGCTTAAATTGACAAGAGGCTCGAGTACTTTATTGTTACAAAATATCAAGGTTTTATGACGCTCCAGTAAAAATTTACAAGCAATTGTATGTTGCAAACTTTGATAGGTGTAGGACGTACCATATAGAAGTTTGGGCCATTTGAAGTTTTATCAGTGTTTGATTTGGGACTCAAGGGTAGCATAGCTTTGAGCGATAGCTTAAATTGAGAAGAGGCTGGAGTACTTTATTGTTACAAAATTTCAAGGTGTTATGACGCTCCAGTAAAAAGTTACAAGAATTTGTATGTTGTAAATTTTGATAGGTGTAGGACGTACCGTATAGAAGTAAGGCCATTTGAAGTTTTATCAGTGTTTGATTTGGGACTCAAGGGTAGCATAGCTTTGAGCGATAGCTTAAATTGACAAGAGGCTCGAGTACTTTATTGTTACAAAATTTCAAGGTTTTATGACGCTCCAGTAAATAGTTACAAGCATTTGTATGTTTCAAACTTTGATAGATGTAGGACATACCGTATAGAAGTTAGGGCCATTTGAAGTTTTATCAGTGTTTGATTTGGGACTGAAGGGTAGCATAGCTTTGAGCGATAGCTTAAATTGACAAAAGGCTCGAGTACTTTATTGTTACAAAATTTCAAGGTTCTATGACGCTCCCGTAAAAAGTTACAAGCATTTGTATGTTGCAAAGTTTGATAGGTGTAGGATGCACCGTATTGAAGTTAGGGGTCATTTGAAGTTTTATCACTATTTGATTTTGGAGTCAAGGGTAGCACAGTTAGGAACGATAACTTAAATTGATAAGAAGCACGAGTACTTTATTGTCCCAAAATTTCAAGGTTTTATGACGCTCCAGTAAAAAGTTACAAGCATTTGTATGCTGCAAACTTTGATAGGTATAGGATGCACCGTATTGAAGTTAGGGGTCATTTGAAGTTTTATCACTATTTGATTTTGGAGTCAAGGGTAGCACAGTTAGGAACGATAACTTAAATTGATAAGAAGCACGAGTACTTTATTGTCCCAAAATTTCAAGGTTTTATGACGCTCCTGTAAAAAGTTACAAGTATTTGTATGTTGCAAACTTTGACAGGTGTAGGACGTACCATATAGAAGTTAGGGCCATTTGAAGTTTTATCAGTGTTTGATTTGGGACTCAAGGGTAGCATAGCTTTGAGCGATAGCTTAAATTGACAAGAGGCTCGAGTACTTTGTTACAAAATTTCAAGGTTTTATGACGCTCCTGTAAAAAGTTACAAGCATTTGTATGTTGCAAACTTTGATAGGTGTAGGACGTACCATATAGAAGTTGGGGCCATTTGAAGTTTTATCAGTGTTTGATTTGGAACTCAAGGGTAGCAAAGCTTTAAGCGATAGCTTAAATTGAGAAGAGGCTGGAGTACTTTATTGTTACAAAATTTCAAGGTGTTATGACGCTCCAGTAAAAAGTTACAAGCATTTGTATGTTGCAAATTTTGATAGGTGTAGGACGTACCGTATAGAAGTAAGGCCATTTGAAGTTTTATCAGTGTTTGATTTGGGACTCAAGGGTAGCATAGCTTTGAGCGATAGCTTAAATTGACAAGAGGCTCGAGTAATTTATTGTTACAAAATTTCAAGGTTTTATGACGCTCCAGTAAATAGTTACAAGCATTTGTATGTTTCAAACTTTGATAGATGTAGGACATACCGTATAGAAGTTAGGGCCATTTGAAGTTTTATCAGTGTTTGATTTGGGACTGAAGGGTAGCATAGCTTTGAGCGATAGCTTAAATTGACAAAAGGCTCGAGTACTTTATTGTTACAAAATTTCAAGGTTCTATGACGCTCCCGTAAAAAGTTACAAGCATTTGTATGTTGCAAAGTTTGATAGGTGTAGGACGTACCGTATAGAAGTTAGGGCCATTTGAAGTTTTATGAGTGTTTGATTTGGGACTCAAGGGTAGCATAGCTTTGAGCGATAGCTTAAATTGACAAGAGGCTCGAGTACTTTATTGTTACAAAGTTTCAAGGTTTTATGACGCTCCAGTAAAAAGTTACAAGCATTTGTATGCTGCAAACTTTGATAGGTATAGGATGCACCGTATTGAAGTTAGGGGTCATTTGAAGTTTTATCCCTTTTTGATTTTGGAGTCAAGGGTAGCACAGTTAGGAACGATAACTTAAATTGATAAGAAGCACGAGTACTTTATTGTCCCAAAATTTCAAGATTTTATGACGCTCCAGTAAAAAGTTACAAGCATTTGTATGTTGCAAAGTTTAATAGGTGTAGGACGTACCGTATAGAAGTTAGGGCCATTTGAAGTTTTATCAGTGTTTGATTTGGGACTCAAGGGTAGTATAGCTTTGAGCGATAGCTTAAATTGACAAGAGGCTCGAGTACTTTATTGTTACCAAATTTCAAGGTTCTATGAAGCTCCAGTAAAAATTTACAAGAATTTGTATGTTGCAAACTTTGATAGGTGTAGTGCATACCGTCTAGAAGTTAGGGCCATTTGAAGTTTTATTAGTGTTTGATTTGCGACTCAAGGGTAGCATAGCTTTGAGCGATAGCTTAAATTGACAAGAGGCTCGAGTACTTTATTGTTACAAAATTTCAAGGTTCTATGACGCTCCAGTAAAAATTTACAAGCAATTGTATGTTGCAAACTTTGATAGGTGTAGGACGTACCATATAGAAGTTAGGGCCATTTGAAGTTTTATCAGTGTTTGATTTGGGACTCAAGGGTAGCTTAGCTTTGAGCGACAGCGGAAATTGGCAAGAGGCTCGAGTACTTTATTGTTACAAAATTTCAAGGTTCTATGACGCTCCAGTAAAAATTTACAAGTATTTGTATGTTGAAAACTTTGATAGGTGTAGGACGTACCAATAGAAGTTAGGGTCATTTGAAGTTTTATCAGTGTTTGATTTGGGACTCAAGGGTAGCATAGCTTTGAGCGATAGCTTAAATTGACAAGAGGCTCGAGTACTTTATTGTTACAAAATATCAAGGTTTTATGACGCTCCAGTAAAAATTTACAAGCAATTGTATGTTGCAAACTTTGATAGGTGTAGGACGTACCATATAGAAGTTTGGGCCATTTGAAGTTTTATCAGTGTTTGATTTGGGACTCAAGGGTAGCATAGCTTTGAGCGATAGCTTAAATTGAGAAGAGGCTGGAGTACTTTATTGTTACAAAATTTCAAGGTGTTATGACGCTCCAGTAAAAAGTTACAAGCATTTGTATGTTGTAAATTTTGATAGGTGTAGGACGTACCGTATAGAAGTAAGGCCATTTGAAGTTTTATCAGTGTTTGATTTGGGACTCAAGGGTAGCATAGCTTTGAGCGATAGCTTAAATTGACAAGAGGCTCGAGTACTTTATTGTTACAAAATTTCAAGGTTTTATGACGCTCCAGTAAATAGTTACAAGCATTTGTATGTTTCAAACTTTGATAGATGTAGGACATACCGTATAGAAGTTAGGGCCATTTGAAGTTTTATCAGTGTTTGATTTGGGACTGAAGGGTAGCATAGCTTTGAGCGATAGCTTAAATTGACAAAAGGCTCGAGTACTTTATTGTTACAAAATTTCAAGGTTCTATGACGCTCCCGTAAAAAGTTACAAGCATTTGTATGTTGCAAAGTTTGATAGGTGTAGGACGTACCGTATAGAAGTTAGGGCCATTTGAAGTTTTATGAGTGTTTGATTTGGGACTCAAGGGTAGCATAGCTTTGAGCGATAGCTTAAATTGACAAGAGGCTCGAGTACTTTATTGTTACAAAGTTTCAAGGTTTTATGACGCTCCAGTAAAAAGTTACAAGCATTTGTATGTTGCAAAGTTTAATAGGTGTAGGACGTACCGTATAGAAGTTAGGGCCATTTGAAGTTTTATCAGTGTTTGATTTGGGACTCAAGGGTAGTATAGCTTTGAGCGATAGCTTAAATTGACAAGAGGCTCGAGTACTTTATTGTTACCAAATTTCAAGGTTCTATGAAGCTCCAGTAAAAATTTACAAGAATTTGTATGTTGCAAACTTTGATAGGTGTAGTGCATACGGTCTAGAAGTTAGGGCCATTTGAAGTTTCATTAGTGTTTGATTTGCGACTCAAGGGTAGCATAGCTTTGAGCGATAGCTTAAATTGACAAGAGGCTCGAGTACTTTATTGTTACAAAATTTCAAGGTTCTATGACGCTCCAGTAAAAATTTACAAGCAATTGTATGTTGCAAACTTTGATAGGTGTAGGACGTACCATATAGAAGTTAGGGCCATTTGAAGTTTTATCAGTGTTTGATTTGGGACTCAAGGGTAGCTTAGCTTTGAGCGACAGCGGAAATTGGCAAGAGGCTCGAGTACTTTAATGTTACAAAATTTCAAGGTTCTATGACGCTCCAGTAAAAATTTACAAGTATTTGTATGTTGAAAACTTTGATAGGTGTAGGACGTACCAATAGAAGTTAGGGTCATTTGAAGTTTTATCAGTGTTTGATTTGGGACTCAAGGGTAGCATAGCTTTGAGCGATAGCTTAAATTGACAAGAGGCTCGAATACTTTATTGTTACAAAATATCAAGGTTTTATGACGCTCCAGTAAAAATTTACAAGCAATTGTATGTTGCAAACTTTGATAGGTGTAGGACGTACCATATAGAAGTTTGGGCCATTTGAAGTTTTATCAGTGTTTGATTTGGGACTCAAGGGTAGCATAGCTTTGAGCGATAGCTTAAATTGAGAAGAGGCTGGAGTACTTTATTGTTACAAAATTTCAAGGTGTTATGACGCTCCAGTAAAAAGTTACAAGCATTTGTATGTTGTAAATTTTGATAGGTGTAGGACGTACCGTATAGAAGTAAGGCCATTTGAAGTTCTATCAGTGTTTGATTTGGGACTCAAGGGTAGCATAGCTTTGAGCGATAGCTTAAATTGACAAGAGGCTCGAGTACTTTATTGTTACAAAATTTCAAGGTTTTATGACGCTCCAGTAAATAGTTACAAGCATTTGTATGTTTCAAACTTTGATAGATGTAGGACATACCGTATAGAAGTTAGGGCCATTTGAAGTTTTATCAGTGTTTGATTTGGGACTGAAGGGTAGCATAGCTTTGAGCGATAGCTTAAATTGACAAAAGGCTCGAGTACTTTATTGTTACAAAATTTCAAGGTTCTATGACGCTCCCGTAAAAAGTTACAAGCATTTGTATGTTGCAAAGTTTGATAGGTGTAGGACGTACCGTATAGAAGTTAGGGCCATTTGAAGTTTTATGAGTGTTTGATTTGGGACTCAAGGGTAGCATAGCTTTGAGCGATAGCTTAAATTGACAAGAGGCTCGAGTACTTTATTGTTACAAAGTTTCAAGGTTTTATGACGCTCCAGTAAAAAGTTACAAGCATTTGTATGCTGCAAACTTTGATAGGTATAGGATGCACCGTATTGAAGTTAGGGGTCATTTGAAGTTTTATCCCTTTTTGATTTTGGAGTCAAGGGTAGCACAGTTAGGAACGATAACTTAAATTGATAAGAAGCACGAGTACTTTATTGTCCCAAAATTTCAAGATTTTATGACGCTCCAGTAAAAAGTTACAAGCATTTGTATGTTGCAAAGTTTAATAGGTGTAGGACGTACCGTATAGAAGTTAGGGCCATTTGAAGTTTTATCAGTGTTTGATTTGGGACTCAAGGGTAGTATAGCTTTGAGCGATAGCTTAAATTGACAAGAGGCTCGAGTACTTTATTGTTACCAAATTTCAAGGTTCTATGAAGCTCCAGTAAAAATTTACAAGAATTTGTATGTTGCAAACTTTGATAGGTGTAGTGCATACCGTCTAGAAGTTAGGGCCATTTGAAGTTTTATTAGTGGTTGATTTGCGACTCAAGGGTAGCATAGCTTTGAGCGATAGCTTAAATTGACAAGAGGCTCGAGTACTTTATTGTTACAAAATTTCAAGGTTCTATGACGCTCCAGTAAAAATTTACAAGCAATTGTATGTTGCAAACTTTGATAGGTGTAGGACGTACCAATAGAAGTTAGGGTCATTTGAAGTTTTATCAGTGTTTGATTTGGGACTCAAGGGTAGCATAGCTTTGAGCGATAGCTTAAATTGACAAGAGGCTCGAGTACTTTATTGTTACAAAATATCAAGGTTTTATGACGCTCCAGTAAAAATTTACAAGCAATTGTATGTTGCAAACTTTGATAGGTGTAGGACGTACCATATAGAAGTTTGGGCCATTTGAAGTTTTATCAGTGTTTGATTTGGGACTCAAGGGTAGCATAGCTTTGAGCGATAGCTTAAATTGAGAAGAGGCTGGAGTACTTTATTGTTACAAAATTTCAAGGTGTTATGACTCTCCAGTAAAAAGTTACAAGCATTTGTATGTTGTAAATTTTGATAGGTGTAGGACGTACCGTATAGAAGTAAGGCCATTTGAAGTTTTATCAGTGTTTGATTTGGGACTCAAGGGTAGCATAGCTTTGAGCGATAGCTTAAATTGACAAGAGGCTCGAGTACTTTATTGTTACAAAATTTCAAGGTTTTATGACGCTCCAGTAAATAGTTACAAGCATTTGTATGTTTCAAACTTTGATAGATGTAGGACATACCGTATAGAAGTTAGGGCCATTTGAAGTTTTATCAGTGTTTGATTTGGGACTGAAGGGTAGCATAGCTTTGAGCGATAGCTTAAATTGACAAAAGGCTCGAGTACTTTATTGTTACAAAATTTCAAGGTTCTATGACGCTCCCGTAAAAAGTTACAAGCATTTGTATGTTGCAAAGTTTGATAGGTGTAGGACGTACCGCATAGAAGTTAGGGCCATTTGAAGTTTTATCACTTTTTGATTTTGGAGTCAAGGGTAGCACAGTTAGGAACGATAACTTAAATTGATAAGAAGCACGAGTACTTTATTGTCCCAAAATTTCAAGGTTTTATGACGCTCCAGTAAAAAGTTACAAGCATTTGTATGCTGCAAACTTTGATAGGTATAGGATGCACCGTATTGAAGTTAGGGGTCATTTG
Source organism: Clusia tigrina (assembly GCA_920105625.2). NCBI lineage: Eukaryota > Metazoa > Arthropoda > Insecta > Diptera > Clusiidae > Clusia > Clusia tigrina. The sequence goes on from OV050032.1 coordinate 70,214,061, forward strand.
AAGTTTTATCACTATTTGATTTTGGAGTCAAGGGTAGCACAGTTAGGAACGATAACTTAAATTGATAAGAAGCACGAGTACTTTATTGTCCCAAAATTTCAAGGTTTTATGACGCTCCTGTAAAAAGTTACAAGTATTTGTATGTTGCAAACTTTGACAGGTGTAGGACGTACCATATAGAAGTTAGGGCCATTTGAAGTTTTATCAGTGTTTGATTTGGGACTCAAGGGTAGCATAGCTTTGAGCGATTGCTTAAATTGACAAGAGTCTCGAGTACTTTGTTACAAAATTTCAAGGTTTTATGACGCTCCTGTAAAAAGTTACAAGCATTTGTATGTTGCAAACTTTGATAGGTGTAGGACGTACCATATAGAAGTTGGGGCCATTTGAAGTTTTATCAGTGTTTGATTTGGAACTCAAGGGTAGCAAAGCTTTAAGCGATAGCTTAAATTGAGAAGAGGCTGGAGTACTTTATTGTTACAAAATTTCAAGGTGTTATGACGCTCCAGTAAAAAGTTACAAGCATTTGTATGTTGCAAATTTTGATAGGTGTAGGACGTACCGTATAGAAGTAAGGCCATTTGAAGTTTTATCAGTGTTTGATTTAGGACTCAAGGGTAGCATAGCTTTGAGCGATAGCTTAAATTGACAAGAGGCTCGAGTACTTTATTGTTACAAAATTTCAAGGTTTTATGACGCTCCAGTAAATAGTTACAAGCATTTGTATGTTTCAAGTTTTGATAGATGTAGGACATACCGTATAGAAGTTAGGGCCATTTGAAGTTTTATCAGTGTTTGATTTGGGACTCAAGGGTAGCATAGGTTTGAGCGATAGCTTAAATTGGCAAGAGGCTCGAGTACTTCATTGTTACAAAATTTCAAGGTTCTATGACGCTCCAGTAAAAAATTAAAAGCATTTGTATGTTGCAAACATTGATAGGTGTAGGACGTACCGTATATAAGTTAGGGCCATTTGACGTTTTATCAGTGTTTGATTTGGGACTCAAGGGTAGCATAGCTTTGAGCGATAGCTCAAATTGACAAGAGGCTCGAGTACTTTATTGTTACAAAGTTTCAAGGTTTTATGACGCTCCAGTAAAAAGTTACAAGCATTTGTATGCTGCAAACTTTTATAGGTATAGGATGCACCGTATTGAAGTTAGGGGTCATTTGAAGTTTTATAACTTTTGATTTTGGAGTTAAGGGTAGCACAGTTAGGAACGATAACTTAAATTGATAAGAAGCACGAGTACTTTATTGTCACAAAATTTCAAGGTTTTATGCCGCTCCAGTAAAAAGTTACAAGCATTTGTATGTTGCAAAGTTTGATAGGTGCACGACGTACCGTATAGAAGTTTGGGCCATTTGAAGTTTTATCAGTGTTTGATTTGGGACTCAAGGGTAGCATAGCTTTGAGCGATAGCTTAAATTGACAAGAGGCTCGAGTACTTTATTGTTACAAAATGTCAAGGTTCTATGACGCTCCAGTAAAAATTTACAAGTATTTGTATGTTGCAAACTTTGATAGGTGTAGGACGTACCAATAGAAGTTAGGGTCATTTGAAGTTTTATCAGTGTTTGATTTGGGACTCAAGGGTAGCATAGCTTTGAGCGATAGCTTAAATTGAGAAGAGGCTGGAGTACTTTATTGTTACAAAATTTCAAGGTGTTATGACACTCCAGTAAAAAGTTACAAGCATTTGTATGTTGCAAACTTTGATAGGTATAGGACGCACCGTATTGAATTTAGGGGCCATTTGAAGTTTTATCACTGTTTGATTTTGGAGTCAAGGGTAGCATAGTTATGAGCGATAGCTTAAATTGATAAGAAGCACGAGTACTTTATTGTCACAAAATTTCAAGGTTCTATGACGCTCCAGTAAAAAATTACAAGCATTTGTATGTTGCAAACATTGATAGGTGTAGGACGTACCGTATATAAGTTAGGGCCATTTGACGTTTTATCAGTGTTTGATTTGGGACTCAAGGGTAGCATAGCTTTGAGCGATAGCTTAAATTGACAAGAGGCTCGAGTACTTTATTGCTACAAAATTTCAAGGTTTTATGACGCTCCAGTAAAAAGTTACAAGCATTTGTATGTTGCAAACTTTGATAGATGTGGGACATACCGTATAGAAGTTAGGGCCATATGAAGTTTTATCAGTGTTTGATTTGGGACTCAAGGGTAGCATAGTTTTGAGCGATAGCTGAAATTGACAAGAGGCTCGAGTACTTTATTGTTACAAAATTTCAAGGTTTTATGACGCTCCAGTAAAAAGTTACAAGCATTTGTATGTTGCAAACTTTGATAGGTGTAGGACGTACCATATAGAAGTTAGGGCCACTTGAAGTTTTATCAGTGTTTGATTTGGAACTCAAGGGTAGCAAAGGTTTAAGCGATAGCTTAAATTGAGAAGAGGCTGGAGTACTTTATTGTTACAAAATTTCAAGGTGTTATGACGCTCCAGTAAAAAGTTACAAGCATTTGTATGTTGCAAATATTGATAGGTGTAGGACGTACCGTATAGAAGTAAGGCCATTTGAAGTTTTATCAGTGTTTGATTTGGGACTCAAGGGTAGGATAGCTTTGAGCGATAGCTTAAATTGACAAGAGGCTAGAGTACTTTATTGTTACAAAATTTCAAGGTATTATGACGCTCCAGTAAAAAGTTACAAGCATTTGTATGTTGCAAACTTTGATAGGTGTAGGACGTACCATATAGAAGTTAGGGCCATTTCAAGTTTTATCAGTGTTTGATTTGGGACTCAAGGGTAGCATAGCTTTGAGCGATCGCTTAAATTGACAAGAGGCTCGAGTACTTTATTGTTACAAAATTTCAAGGTTTTATGACGCTCCAGTAAAAAGCTACAAGCATTTGAATGTTGCAAACTTTGATAGGTGTGGGACGTACCGTATAGAAGTTAGACCATTTGAAGTTTTATCAGTGTTTGATTTGGGACTTAAGGGTAGCAAAGCTTTAAGCGATAGCTTAAATTGAAAAGAGGCTGGAGTACTTTATTGTTACAAAATTTCAAGGTGTTATGACGCTCCAGTAAAAAGTTACAAGCATTTGTATATTGCAAATTTTGATAGGTGTAGGACGTACCGTATAGAAGTTGGGGCCATTTAAAGTTTTATCAGAGTTTGATTTGGGACTCAAGGGTAGCATAGTTATGAGCGATAACTTAAATTGATAAGAAGCACTAGTATTTTATTGTCACAAAATTTCAAGATTTTATGACGCTCCAGTAAAAATTTACAAGAATTTGTATGTTGCAAACTTTGATAGGTGTAGTGCGTACCGTCTAGAAGTTAGGGCCATTTGAAGTTTTATCAGTGTTTGATTTGCGACTCAAGGGTAGCATAGCTTTGAGTGATAGCTTAAATTGACAAGAGGCTCGAGTACTTTATTGTTACAAAATATCCAGGTTTTATGACGCTCCAGTAAATAGTTACAAGCATTTGTGTGTTTCAAACTTTGATAGATGTAGGACATACCGTATAGAAGTTAGGGCCATTTGAAGTTTTATCGGTGTTTGATTTGGGACTCAAGGGTAGCATAGCTTTGAGCGATAGCTTAAATTGACAAGAGGCTAGAGTACTTTATTGTTACAAAATTTCAAGGTCTTATGTGTGAGGACTAAAATCTTCTGTGGGAAATTTTGGCCCACACTACAAATGACAGAGTCGCTACGAAACTATATACACACACACATCACGATAAAATACCCGAACCGAAGCAACTGCATTAGAAATTTAACAAAAAAAACTACATACGTTGTAACCAATCAGCGCAGCAGTGGCGGGAGAACAGATCACCATCAGCATATTATACCAGTTGGAATAATAACTAGGATTACAACAAAAGCAACCTCACGCACAGCCAACGATCTTGCCAATCAGCGCTATGCTTGCAAAGAGCGAGGAAAAACACAGCGACGAGGAATACAACAAATACATGCCGGACAAGAGAAGGTGAGTGCACGAACTCAGCGGTGGAATTTGCCGAGTGCGCTCGCTCGGAAATCTTACACCAACAACACGAAGAAACGAGAGCGAAGCACAAGAGGGACAACGACAGAACCACCACCACGCCAACGGCCGGCAAGTACAAAGCACAAGAGGGAAATGCTGATTGTCAGGTAAATTAAATATTTAACAACAACAACACTATTGGATTCCGGACAGCGCTGCTGGCAGGCAACAATACTGCAGGCTAACCAGGGACCGTTGGAGTGAGGTGGCTGACCGCCAGAAGTTGAAGGTGGCCCAAGGGCAAAAGACGGCAACACCAACAAGCCTGACTGCAACAACAACAAGCCGGCCACAACAACAACAATCGACTACTGGCCAACGGAAGTAAAATCACACAACGGTGGCCTGCGAACAACAACATGTGTCAGCCGCTGCGACCTGGGACTATATAAACCACGTAGCCCAGGCAGTAGGTCTCTTCGTCGATCACCAGCATCCTGACTAGCAACAGCTCTACAAAGTACAATACGAACATAGAAAGCTTAGCAAGAACCTCTGGTTTTTAATCGTTTTCTTGCTAAGCCATACACAGACAGAGACTACAGGGATTCAGTGAGAGCCTCTGGTTTTTAATCGTTCTCCCACTGAATCACTGAGACACATACGCAACCGAGACTTAGGGACTTAGAGGGAACCTCTGGTTTTTAATCGTTTTCCCCCTAAGTCATACGCCGCACAGAGACCATAGGATCTCAGTGAGAGCTTCTGGTTTTTAATCGTTCTCCCACTGAGTCACAGAGACACACACTTACCGGGACGTAGAGACGTGAAAACAAGTACACATTGAATAAGTTATTTATACAAACATAGAGTTAAGGAAGTAGTATTGTTTTGAGCAAGGACTAACAAGAGTCCATAATCAATACACTAAATAAATACGTTGAAATTAATTTAACACACAGGATTTTATATTTTTCTGTATACGACCCCTGGAGCCGCTGAGTTTTACCCCAGCTATAAAAAAGAGTCGTTACAGTGGCGCCCGAGCAGGGACTATAAAGACAAGGAAATTCAACGCATCTGACGCTCACCCATAGTCTTCGCCATTAACCAGTAAAGTCACAGGATGGGGAAAACAAGCTGGGTGTACGTGCTACGGAAAGATGAGTTGGTGATTTTTGCAGAGGAATTCGGTTTGGAAACTACAGGCACAGTAGATGGCCTCCGAAAGCGGCTTTCTGAATTTTTCACAGAAACGGTACTGACTCAGGAGCAACAATACCGGTTGATGAATCTACAACGCAGGCATGTTAAAAACACATCACCAAGGCCGGCTGCATCCATAGTTCTCAGCGAAACGCTGGAAGTGGACAGGCCAAGCACATACGCAGGTGCAACTCTACCAGCGTGGAATCCAGAGGTACGGGGAATACCACAGCATCCTTACGTTTCACCTGCACCAATGGATCAACAATACAACGGGTCTACACAGTACGCCGCTGTTATTGATCAAGTACGGAAGTGGTCTCTTAACTTTGACGGTGGGCGTGATCCACTAGCTTTTATCGAGCGAGTGGAAGAACTTGCAGATGTGTACGGAATAAACAAAGATTTCCTTCCGCGTACTATGCCTGAACTCTTGAGAGAACGAGCACTCATGTGGTTCAGAAACAACAATCGAGCGTGGCGGGAATGGAGCACATATAGGAGGGACTTCCTGAAATTCTTTTTACCGGCCCGTTTCATGGAGAAACTCGACGACCAGATCCGACAGCGTCACCAGAGGCATCGAGAGTCATTCAAGCAGTATGTACTCGAATTGCAAAATCTTATGCGACACGTGGATTATTCGGAAGAGCAGAAACTGGAAAGAATCTTTCAGAACAGTCTGCCACAATATCAGCTATACGTGCGCCGTAGAGATTTCGTATCGCTACAGGAACTGATAGAGATGGCCGAGGATTTGGAGAGCATACGGGGAGAAGGCGAACAGCTAGCAGCGCCACCCACACAAAGGCGAACAGAGCAAGGTCCACCTCGAGAGGTAAGGAACCGACAGGTGACGGTAGAGAGCAAAGTGGCTCCCATAGAACCTAGAACAGCCTGCCGGCGTTGTGGCCAAAATGGTCACATAGCACGACTATGTCGCAACGTGCAAATACTGTTTTGTTGGGAGTGTGGCCGTAGGGGAGTTAGGACGATCGAGTGCTGCAACCAGAGAGCACCACCCAACAGAAGACTACCGTCAGACACGCAGCATGGAGCAGAGCAGCGACACCAGACTTTACCATGGAAAAACGCATTGCACTGTGTCGGGCGACGAATCTGCGCTAACGTTTCTATTGGCACAGAAACTGTCACCGCGACGCTGGACACAGGTGCAACGCACAGTTTTATGAGCAGACGCCTAGCACACAAGTTACGCGCTTCTACCGGCAAATTGGAAAAATCCAATACCAGGGCGCTTATGGCAGACGGAAGTGCTAGGAGGGTCAAAGAGACATTTGTGACGAAGGTAAGGTTTGGAGGGCAGGCATGCCAGATAGAACTACTTATCATGCCTGACTCCAGTGATGATCTACTCCTAGGAGTGGATTTCATGACAAGCCTGGGAACGACATTGAAGTGCGGCGATCAGGAGATCACGCTGGGACCTCATAACGGTTGTGTGCAACCACGAGACTTTGCAACGTGCACGACAATCCGCGTTGAGAACTTCCCACAAGTAAATGCATCAATGCCTTCCAAGAGGCCAACTAACGTCAGAAAATCTAAAGAACAGAGACACAACAGAGAATACAGCGGAAGCCAACGCAGTAGCAAATATACATCACCAGGAACAAGTATTACACACACGAACGCGTTCACTTGCCACGGATTCTGCCGAGGGAAAACCAAAAACGAATTACCACAGGGGCCTCAGGAGAAGGACACGGGCGCACCAAGTGGTAGTGAGATCACGACATTAAGTCGTCAAACGACCATGACAAGCAGCGCATCTTCCAGTCATTCCGCAAGGTGTTCGCCAGCGCGGGAAACCCGAGAAATGCCACGTCGACAAACCGACAGATCAAGGGACAACCACCGTGCAATAAAGTGCACCAAACACAACAGAAGCGACGCCCATAGCCACCGCAGCAACAGTAGTAGACAACGGAACGGTGCTACAGGGAGCCCGTCAACAGAGAAACTGATGCCAAATACAGACGACTCAGCCACACAATGGAACCATGTCACATTCCAAAGTTTAGAAGAGCTACAGGAATCGAAAGGAGCTGGTCTACCACAGGGCTTAGTAACAGAAATTTTGCGTAAAGCCAAAGGGGCTCAGCAAAAACGGACACGAGGGCGAATACGATTTCGGCGAGACGCATACAGAGTGACCCTCAAACGTGACGCTGTCATCATTTTTCATCGTCGGCAAAGTAGGGAGGGCGTGTGAGGACTAAAATCTTCTGTGGGAAATTTTGGCCCACACTACAAATGACAGAGTCGCTACGAAACTATATACACACACACATCACGATAAAATACCCGAACCGAAGCAACTGCATTAGAAATTTAACAAAAAAAACTACATACGTTGTAACCAATCAGCGCAGCAGTGGCGGGAGAACAGATCACCATCAGCATATTATACCAGTTGGAATAATAACTAGGATTACAACAAAAGCAACCTCACGCACAGCCAACGATCTTGCCAATCAGCGCTATGCTTGCAAAGAGCGAGGAAAAACACAGCGACGAGGAATACAACAAATACATGCCGGACAAGAGAAGGTGAGTGCACGAACTCAGCGGTGGAATTTGCCGAGTGCGCTCGCTCGGAAATCTTACACCAACAACACGAAGAAACGAGAGCGAAGCACAAGAGGGACAACGACAGAACCACCACCACGCCAACGGCCGGCAAGTACAAAGCACAAGAGGGAAATGCTGATTGTCAGGTAAATTAAATATTTAACAACAACAACACTATTGGATTCCGGACAGCGCTGCTGGCAGGCAACAATACTGCAGGCTAACCAGGGACCGTTGGAGTGAGGTGGCTGACCGCCAGAAGTTGAAGGTGGCCCAAGGGCAAAAGACGGCAACACCAACAAGCCTGACTGCAACAACAACAAGCCGGCCACAACAACAACAATCGACTACTGGCCAACGGAAGTAAAATCACACAACGGTGGCCTGCGAACAACAACATGTGTCAGCCGCTGCGACCTGGGACTATATAAACCACGTAGCCCAGGCAGTAGGTCTCTTCGTCGATCACCAGCATCCTGACTAGCAACAGCTCTACAAAGTACAATACGAACATAGAAAGCTTAGCAAGAACCTCTGGTTTTTAATCGTTTTCTTGCTAAGCCATACACAGACAGAGACTACAGGGATTCAGTGAGAGCCTCTGGTTTTTAATCGTTCTCCCACTGAATCACTGAGACACATACGCAACCGAGACTTAGGGACTTAGAGGGAACCTCTGGTTTTTAATCGTTTTCACCCTAAGTCATACGCCGCACAGAGACCATAGGAAGCTTCTGGTTTTTAATCGTTCTCCCACTGAGTCACAGAGACACACACTTACCGGGACGTAGAGACGTGAAAACAAGTACACATTGAATAAGTTATTTATACAAACATAGAGTTAAGGAAGTAGTATTGTTTTGAGCAACGACTAACAAGAGTCCATAATCAACACACTAAATAAATACGTTGAAATTAATTTAACACACAGGATTTTATATTTTTCTGTATACGACCCCTGGAGCCGCTGAGTTTTACCCCAGCTATAAAAAAGAGTCGTTACATATGACGCTCCAGTAAAAAGTTACAAGCATTTGTATGTTGCAAACTTTGATAGGTGCAGGACGTACCATATAGAAGTTAGGGCCATTGCAAGTTTTATCAGTGTTTGATTTGGGACTCAAGGGTAGCATAGCTTTGAGCGATAGCTTAAATTGACAAGAGGCTCGAGTACTTTATTGTTACAAAATTTCAAGGTTTTATGACGCTCCAGTAAAAAGCTACAAGCATTTGAATGTTGCAAACTTTGATAGGTGTGGGACGTACCGTATAGAAGTTAGGACCATTTGAAGTTTTATCAGTGTTTGATTTGGGACTTAAGGGTAGCAAAGCTTTAAGCGATAGCTTAAATTGAAAAGAGGCTGGAGTACTTTATTGTTACAAAATTTCAAGGTGTTATGACGCTCCAGTAAAAAGTTACAAGCATTTGTATGTTGCAAATTTTGATAGGTGTAGGACGTACCGTATAGAAGTTGGGGCCATTTAAAGTTTTATCAGTGTTTGATTTGGGACTCAAGGGTAGCATAGCTTTGAGCGATAGCTTAAATTGACAAGAGGCTCGAGTACTTTATTGTTACAAAATTTCAAGGTTTTATGCCGCTCCAGTAAAAAGTTAAAAGCACTTGTATGCTGCAAACTTTGATAGGTATAGGACGCACCGTATTGAAGTTTGGGGCCGTTTGAAGTTTAATCACTTTTTGATTTTGGAGTCAAGGGTAGCATAGTTATGAGCGATAACTTAAATTGATAAGAAGCACGAGTACTTTATTGTCACAAAATTTCAAGATTTTATGACGCTCCAGTAAAAATTTACAAGAATTGGTATGTTGCAAACTTTTAGAGGTGTAGTGCGTACCGTCTAGAAGTTAGGGCCATTTGAAGTTTTATCAGTGTTTGATTTGCGACTCAAGGGTAGCATAGCTTTGAGCGATAGCTTAAATTGACAAGAGGCTCGAGTACTTTATTATTACAAAATTTCAAGGTTTTATGACGCTCCAGTAAAAAGCTACAAGCATTTGAATGTTGCAAACTTTGATAGGTGTGGGACGTACCGTATAAAAGTTAGGGCCATTTGAAGTTTTATCAGTGTTTGATTTGGAACTCAAGGATAGCAAAGCTTTAAGCGATAGCTTAAATTGAGAAGAGGCTGGAGTACTTTATTATTACAAAATTTCAAGGTGTTATGACGCTCCAGTAAAAAGTTACAAGCATTTGTATGTTGCAAATTTTGATAGGTGTAGGACGTACCGTATAGGAGTTGGGGCCATTTAAAGTTTTATCAGTGTTTGATTTGGGACTCAAGGGTAGCATAGCTTTGAGCGATAGCTTAAATTGACAAGAGGCTCGAGTACTTTATTGTTACAAAATTTCAAGGTTTTATGCCGCTCCAGTAAAAAGTTAAAAGCACTTGTATGCTGCAAACTTTGATAGGTATAGGACGCACCGTATTGAAGTTTGGGGCCGTTTGAAGTTTAATCACTTTTTGATTTTGGAGTCAAGGGTAGCATAGTTATGAGCGATAACTTAAATTGATAAGAAGCACGAGTACTTTATTGTCACAAAATTTCAAGATTTTATGACGCTCCAGTAAAAATTTACAAGAATTGGTATGTTGCAAACTTTTAGAGGTGTAGTGCGTACCGTCTAGAAGTTAGGGCCATTTGAAGTTTTATCAGTGTTTGATTTGCGACTCAAGGGTAGCATAGCTTTGAGCGATAGCTTAAATTGACAAGAGGCTCGAGTACTTTATTATTACAAAATTTCAAGGTTTTATGACGCTCCAGTAAAAAGCTACAAGCATTTGAATGTTGCAAACTTTGATAGGTGTGGGACGTACCGTATAAAAGTTAGGGCCATTTGAAGTTTTATCAGTGTTTGATTTGGAACTCAAGGGTAGCAAAGCTTTAAGCGATAGCTTAAATTGACAAGAGGCTCGAGTACTTTATTGTTACAAAATTTCAAGGTTTTATGACGCTCCAGTAAAAAGCTACAAGCATTTGAATGTTGCAAACTTTGATAGGTGTGGGACGTACCGTATAGAATTTAGGACCATTTGAAGTTTTATCAGTGTTTGATTTGGGACTTAAGGGTAGCAAAGCTTTAAGCGATAGCTTAAATTGAAAAGAGGCTGGAGTACTTTATTGTTACAAAATTTCAAGGTGTTATGACGCTCCAGTAAAAAGTTACAAGCATTTGTATGTTGCAAATTTTGATAGGTGTAGGACGTACCGTATAGAAGTTGGGGCCATTTAAAGTTTTATCAGTGTTTGATTTGGGACTCAAGGGTAGCATAGCTTTGAGCGATAGCTTAAATTGACAAGAGGCTCGAGTACTTTATTGTTACAAAATTTCAAGGTTTTATGCCGCTCCAGTAAAAAGTTAAAAGCACTTGTATGCTGCAAACTTTGATAGGTATAGGACGCACCGTATTGAAGTTTGGGGCCGTTTGAAGTTTAATCACTTTTTGATTTTGGAGTCAAGGGTAGCATAGTTATGAGCGATAACTTAAATTGATAAGAAGCACGAATACTTTATTGTCACAAAATTTCAAGATTTTATGACGCTCCAGTAAAAATTTACAAGAATTGGTATGTTGCAAACTTTGATAGGTGTAGTGCGTACCGTCTAGAAGTTAGGGCCATTTGAAGTTTTATCAGTGTTTGATTTGCGACTCAAGGGTAGCATAGCTTTGAGCGATAGCTTAAATTGACAAGAGGCTCGTGTACTTTATTATTACAAAATTTCAAGGTTTTATGACGCTCCAGTAAAAAGCTACAAGCATTTGAATGTTGCAAACTTTGATAGGTGTGGGACGTACCGTATAGAAGTTAGGGCCATTTGAAGTTTTATCAGTGTTTGATTTGGAACTCAAGGGTAGCAAAGCTTTAAGCGATAGCTTAAATTGAGAAGAGGCTGGAGTACTTTATTATTACAAAATTTCAAGGTGTTATGACGCTCCAGTAAAAAGTTACAAGCATTTGTATGTTGCAAATTTTGATAGGTGTAGGACGTACCGTATAGAAGTAAGGCCATTTGAAGTTTTATCAGTGTTTGATTTGGGACTCAAGGGTAGCATAGCTTTGAGCGATAGCTTAAATTGACAAGAGGCTCGAGTACTTTATTGTTACAAAATATCCAGGTTTTATGACGCTCCAGTAAATAGTTACAAGCATTTGTATGTTGCAAACTTTGATAGGTGTAGGACGTACCATATAAAAGTTAGGGCCATTTCAAGTTTTATCAGTGTTTGATTTGGGACTCAAGGGTAGCATAGCTTTGAGCGATAGCTTAAATTGACAAGAGGCTCGAGTACTTTATTGTTACAAAATTTCAAGATTTTATGACGCTCCAGTAAAAAGCTACAAGCATTTGAATGTTGCAAACTTTGATAGGTGTAGGACGTACCATATAGAAGTTAGGGCCATTTGAAGTTTTATCAGTGTTTGATTTGGAACTCAAGGGTAGCAAAGCTTTAAGCGATAGCTTAAATTGACAAGAGGCTCGAGTACTTTATTGTCACAAAATTTCAAGATTTTATGACGCTCCAGTAAAAATTTACAAGAATTTGTATGTTGCAAACTTTGATAGGTGTAGTGCGTACCGTCTAGAAGTTAGGGCCATTTGAAGTTTTATCAGTGTTTGATTTGCGACTCAAGGGTAGCATAGCTTTGAGCGATAGCTTAAATTGACAAGAGGGTCGAGTACTTTATTATTACAAAATTTCAAGGTTTTATGACGCTCCAGTAAAAAGCTACAAGCATTTGTATGTTGCAAAATTTGATAGGTGTAGGACGTACCGTATAGAGGTAAGGCCATTTGAAGTTTTATCAGTGTTTGATTTGGGACTCAAGGGTAGCATAGCTTTGAGCGATAGCTTAAATTGACAAGAGGCTCGAGTACTTTATTGTTACAAAATATCCAGGTTTTATGACGCTCCAGTAAAAATTTACAAGAATTTGTATGTTGCAAACTTTGATAGGTGTAGTGCGTACCGTCTAGAAGTTAGGGCCATTTGAAGTTTTATCAGTGTTTGATTTGCGACTCAAGGGTAGCATAGCTTTGAGCGATAGCTTAAATTGACAAGAGGGTCGAGTACTTTATTATTACAAAATTTCAAGGTTTTATGACGCTCCAGTAAAAAGCTACAAGCATTTGTATGTTGCAAACTTTGATAGGTGCAGGACGTACCATATAGAAGTTAGGGCCATTTCAAGTTTTATCAGTGTTTGATTTGGGACTCAAGGGTAGCATAGCTTTGAGCGATAGCTTAAATTGACAAGAGGCTCGAGTACTTTATTGTTACAAAATTTCAAGGTTTTATGACGCTCCAGTAAAAAGCTACAAGCATTTGAATGTTGCAAACTTTGATAGGTGTGGGACGTACCGTATAGAAGTTAGGACCATTTGAAGTTTTATCAGTGTTTGATTTGGGACTTAAGGGTAGCAAAGCTTTAAGCGATAGCTTAAATTGAAAAGAGGCTGGAGTACTTTATTGTTACAAAATTTCAAGGTGTTATGACGCTCCAGTAAAAAGTTACAAGCATTTGTATGTTGCAAATTTTGATAGGTGTAGGACGTACCGTATAGAAGTTGGGGCCATTTAAAGTTTTATCAGTGTTTGATTTGGGACTCAAGGGTAGCATAGCTTTGAGCGATAGCTTAAATTGACAAGAGGCTCGAGTACTTTATTGTTACAAAATTTCAAGGTTTTATGCCGCTCCAGTAAAAAGTTAAAAGCACTTGTATGCTGCACACTTTGATAGGTATAGGACGCACCGTATTGAAGTTTGGGGCCGTTTGAAGTTTAATCACTTTTTGATTTTGGAGTCAAGGGTAGCATAGTTATGAGCGATAACTTAAATTGATAAGAAGCACGAGTACTTTATTGTCACAAAATTTCAAGATTTTATGACGCTCCAGTAAAAATTTACAAGAATTGGTATGTTGCAAACTTTGATAGGTGTAGTGCGTACCGTCTAGAAGTTAGGGCCATTTGAAGTTTTATCAGTGTTTGATTTGCGACTCAAGGGTAGCATAGCTTTGAGCGATAGCTTAAATTGACAAGAGGCTCGAGTACTTTATTATTACAAAATTTCAAGGTTTTATGACGCTCCAGTAAAAAGCTACAAGCATTTGAATGTTGCAAACTTTGATAGGTGTGGGACGTACCGTATAGAAGTTAGGGCCATTTGAAGTTTTATCAGTGTTTGATTTGGATCTCAAGGGTAGCAAAGCTTTAAGCGATAGCTTAAATTGAGAAGAGGCTGGAGTACTTTATTATTACAAAATTTCAAGGTGTTATGACGCTCCAGTAAAAAGTTACAAGCATTTGTATGTTGCAAATTTTGATAGGTGTAGGACGTACCGTATAGAAGTAAGGCCATTTGAAGTTTTATCAGTGTTTGATTTGGGACTCAAGGGTAGCATAGCTTTGAGCGATAGCTTAAATTGACAAGAGGCTCGAGTACTGTATTGTTACAAAATATCCAGGTTTTATGACGCTCCAGTAAATAGTTACAAGCATTTGTATGTTTCAAACTTTGATAGATGTAGGACATACCGTATAGAAGTTAGGGCCATTTGAAGTTTTATCGGTGTTTGATTTGGGACTCAAGGGTAGCATAGCTTTGAGCGATAGCTTAAATTGACAAGAGGCTAGAGTACTTTATTGTTCCAAATTTCAAAGTCTTATGACGCTCCAGTAAAAAGTTACAAGCATTTGTATGTTGCAAACTTTGATAGGTGTAGGACGTACCATATAGAAGTTAGGGCCATTTCAAGTTTTATCAGTGTTTGATTTGGGACTCAAGGGTAGCATAGCTTTGAGCGATAGCTTAAATTGACAAGAGGCTCGAGTACTTTATTGTTACAAAATTTCAAGATTTTATGACGCTCCAGTAAAAAGCTACAAGCATTTGAATGTTGCAAACTTTGATAGGTGTAGGACGTACCATATAGAAGTTAGGGCCATTTGAAGTTTTATCAGTGTTTGATTTGGAACTCAAGGGTAGCAAAGCTTTAAGCGATAGCTTAAATTGAGAAGAGGCTGGAGTACTTTATTGTTACAAAATTTCAAGGTGTTATGACGCTCCAGTAAAAAGTTACAAGCATTTGTATGTTGCAAATTTTGATAGGTGTAGGACGTACCGTATAGAAGTAAGGCCATTTGAAGTTTTATCAGTGTTTGATTTGGGACTCAAGGGTAGCATAGCTTTGAGCGATAGCTTAAATTGACAAGAGGCTAGAGTACTTTATTGTTACAAAATTTCAAGGTCTTATGACGCTCCAGTAAAAAGTTACAAGCATTTGTATGTTGCAAACTTTGATAGGTGTAGGACGTACCATATAGAAGTTAGGGCCATTTCAAGTTTTATCAGTGTTTGATTTGGGACTCAAGGGTAGCATAGCTTTGAGCGATAGCTTAAATTGACAAGAGGCTCGAGTACTTTATTGTTACAAAATTTCAAGGTTTTATGACGCTCCAGTAAAAAGCTACAAGCATTTGAATGTTGCAAACTTTGATAGGTGTGGGACGTACCGTATAGAAGTTAGACCATTTGAAGTTTTATCAGTGTTTGATTTGGGACTTAAGGGTAGCAAAGCTTTAAGCGATAGCTTAAATTGAAAAGAGGCTGGAGTACTTTATTGTTACAAAATTTCAAGGTGCTATGACGCTCCAGTAAAAAGTTACAAGCATTTGTATATTGCAAATTTTGATAGGTGTAGGACGTACCGTATAGAAGTTGGGGCCATTTAAAGTTTTATCAGTGTTTGATTTGGGACTCAAGGGTAGCATAGTTATGAGCGATAACTTAAATTGATAAGAAGCACTAGTATTTTATTGTCACAAAATTTCAAGATTTTATGACGCTCCAGTAAAAATTTACAAGAATTTGTATGTTGCAAACTTTGATAGGTGTAGTGCGTACCGTCTAGAAGTTAGGGCCATTTGAAGTTTTATCAGTGTTTGATTTGCGACTCAAGGGTAGCATAGCTTTGAGCGATAGCTTAAATTGACAAGAGGGTCGAGTACTTTATTATTACAAAATTTCAAGGTTTTATGACGCTCCAGTAAAAAGCTACAAGCATTTGTATGTTGCAAAATTTGATAGGTGTAGGACGTACCGTATAGAGGTAAGGCCATTTGAAGTTTTATCAGTGTTTGATTTGGGACTCAAGGGTAGCATAGCTTTGAGCGATAGCTTAAATTGACAAGAGGCTCGAGTACTTTATTGTTACAAAATATCCAGGTTTTATGACGCTCCAGTAAATAGTTACAAGCATTTGTGTGTTTCAAACTTTGATAGATGTAGGACATACCGTATAGAAGTTAGGGCCATTTGAAGTTTTATCAGTGTTTGATTTGGGACTCAAGGGTAGCATAGCTTTGAGCGATAGCTTAAATTGACAAGAGGCTAGAGTACTTTATTGTTACAAAATTTCAAGGTCTTATGACGCTCCAGTAAAAAGTTACAAGCATTTGTATGTTGCAAACTTTGATAGGTGCAGGACGTACCATATAGAAGTTAGGGCCATTTCAAGTTTTATCAGTGTATGATTTGGGACTCAAGGGTAGCATAGCTTTGAGCGATAGCTTAAATTGACAAGAGGCTCGAGTACTTTATTGTTACCAAATTTCAAGGTTTTATGACGCTCCAGTAAAAAGCTACAAGCATTTGAATGTTGCAAACTTTGATAGGTGTGGGACGTACCGTATAGAAGTTAGGACCATTTGAAGTTTTATCAATGTTTGATTTGGGACTTAAGGGTAGCAAAGCTTTAAGCGATAGCTTAAATTGAAAAGAGGCTGGAGTACTTTATTGTTACAAAATTTCAAGGTGTTATGACGCTCCAGTAAAAAGTTACAAGCATTTGTATGTTGCAAATTTGGATAGGTGTAGGACGTACCGTATAGAAGTTGGGGCCATTTAAAGTTTTATCAGTGTTTGATTTGGGACTCAAGGGTAGCATAGCTTTGAGCGATAGCTTAAATTGACAAGAGGCTCGAGTACTTTATTGTCACAAAATTTCAAGATTTTATGACGCTCCAGTAAAAAGTTACAAGCATTTGTATGTTGCAAACTTTGATAGGTGTAGGACGTACCATATAGAAGTTAGGGCCATTTCAAGTTTTATCAGTATTTGATTTGGGACTCAAGGGTAGCATAGCTTTGAGCGATAGCTTAAATTGACAAGAGGCTCGAGTACTTTATTGTTACAAAATTTCAAGGTTTTATGACGCTCCAGTAAAAAGCTACAAGCATTTGAATGTTGCAAACTTTGATAGCTGTGGGACGTACCGTATAGAAGTTAGGACGATTTGAAGTTTTATCAGTGTTTGATTTGGGACTCAAGGGTAGCATAGCTTTGAGTGATAGCTTAAATTGACAAGAGGCTAGAGTACTTTATTGTTACAAAATTTCAAGCCCTTATGACGCTCCAGTAAAAAGTTACAAGCATTTGAATGTTGCAAACTTTGATAGGTGTAGGACGTACCATATAGAAGTTAGGGCCATTTCAAGTTTTATCAGTGTTTGATTTGGGACTCAAGGGTAGCATAGCTTTGAGCGATAGCTTAAATTGATAAGAAGCACTAGTATTTTATTGTCACAAAATTTCAAGATTTTATGACGCTCCAGTAAAAATTTACAAGAATTTGTATGTTTCAAACTTTGATAGGTGTTGTGCGTACCGTCTAGAAGTTAGGACCATTTGAAGTTTTATCAGTGTTTGATTTGCGACTCAAGGGTAGCATAGCTTTGAGCGATAGCTTAAATTGATAAGAAGCACTAGTATTTTATTGTCACAAAATTTCAAGATTTTATGACGCTCCAGTAAAAATTTACAAGAATTTGTATGTTGCAAACTTTGATAGGTGTAGTGCGTACCGTCTAGAAGTTAGGGCCATTTGAAGTTTTATCAGTGTTTGATTTGCGACTTAAGGGTAGCATAGCTTTGACCGATAGCTTAAATTGACAAGAGGCTCGAGTACTTTATTATTACAAAATTTCAAGGTTTTATGACGCTCCAGTAAAAAGCTACAAGCATTTGAATGTTGCAAACTTTGATAGGTGTGGGACGTACCGTATAGAAGTTAGGGCCATTTGAAGTTTTATCAGTGTTTGATTTGGAACTCAAGGGTAGCAAAGCTTTAAGCGATAGCTTAAATTGAGAAGAGGCTGGAGTACTTTATTATTACAAAATTTCAAGGTGTTATGACGCTAAAGTAAAAAGTTACAAGCATTTGTATGTTGCAAAATTTGATAGGTGTAGGACGTACCGTATAGAGGTAAGCCCATTTGAAGTTTTATCAGTGTTTGATTTGGGACTCAAGGGTAGCATAGCTTTGAGCGATAGCTTAAATTGACAAGAGGCTCGAGTACTTTATTGTTACAAAATATCCAGGTTTTATGACGCTCCAGTAAATAGTTACAAGCATTTGTGTGTGTTCAAACTTTGATAGATGTAGGACATACCGTATAGAAGTTAGGGCCATTTGAAGTTTTATCGGTGTTTGATTTGGGACTCAAGGGTAGCATAGCTTTGAGCGATAGCTTAAATTGACAAGAGGCTAGAGTACTTTATTGTTACAAAATTTCAAGGTCTTATGACGCTCCAGTAAAAAGTTACAAGCATTTGTATGTTGCAAACTTTGATAGGTGCAGGACGTACCATATAGAAGTTAGGGCCATTTCAAGTTTTATCAGTGTTTGATTTGGGACTCAAGGGTAGCATAGCTTTGAGCGATAGCTTAAATTGACAAGAGGCTCGAGTACTT
Source organism: Clusia tigrina (assembly GCA_920105625.2). NCBI lineage: Eukaryota > Metazoa > Arthropoda > Insecta > Diptera > Clusiidae > Clusia > Clusia tigrina. The sequence goes on from OV050032.1 coordinate 70,232,615, forward strand.
TATTGTTACAAAATTTCAAGGTTTTATGCCGCTCCAGTAAAAAGTTAAAAGCACTTGTATGCTGCAAACTTTGATAGGTATAGGACGCACCGTATTGAAGTTTGAGGCCGTTTGAAGTTTAATCACTTTTTGATTTTGGAGTCAAGGGTAGCATAGTTATGAGCGTTAACTTAAATTGATAAGAAGCACGAGTACTTTATTGTCACAAAATTTCAAGATTTTATGACGCTCCAGTAAAAAGTTACAAGCATTTGTATGTTGCAAACTTTGATAGGTGTAGGACGTACCATATAGAAGTTAGGGCCATTTCAAGTTTTATCAGTGTTTGATTTGGGACTCAAGGGTAGCATAGCTTTGAGCGATAGCTTAAATTGACAAGAGGCTCGAGTACTTTATTGTTACAAAATTTCAAGGTTTTATGACGCTCCAGTAAAAAGCTACAAGCATTTGAATGTTGCAAACTTTGATAGGTGTGGGACGTACCGTATAGAAGTTAGGACGATTTGAAGTTTTATCAGTGTTTGATTTGGGACTCAAGGGTAGCATAGCTTTGAGCGATAGCTTAAATTGACAAGAGGCTAGAGTACTTTATTGTTACAAAATTTCAAGGTCTTATGACGCTCCAGTAAAAAGTTACAAGCATTTGAATGTTGCAAACTTTGATAGGTGTAGGACGTACCATATAGAAATTAGGGCCATTTCAAGTTTTATCAGTGTTTGATTTGGGACTCAAGGGTAGCATAGCTTTGAGCGATAGCTTAAATTGATAAGAAGCACTAGTATTTTATTGTCACAAAATTTCAAGATTTTATGACGCTCCAGTAAAAGTTTACAAGAATTTGTATGTTGCAAACTTTGATAGGTGTAGTGCGTACCGTCTAGAAGTTAGGGCCATTTGAAGTTTTATCAGTGTTTGATTTGCGACTCAAGGGTAGCATAGCTTTGAGCGATAGCTTAAATTGACAAGAGGCTCGAGTACTTTATTATTACAAAATTTCAAGGTTTTATGACGCTCCAGTAAAAAGCTACAAGCATTTGAATGTTGCAAACTTTGATAGGTGTGGGACGTACCGTATAGAAGTTAGGGCCATTTGAAGTTTTATCAGTGTTTGATTTGGGACTCAAGGGTAGCATAGCTTTAAGCGATAGCTCAAATTGAGAAGAGGCTGGAGTACTTTATTATTACAAAATTTCAAGGTGTTATGACGCTCCAGTAAAAAGTTACAAGCATTTGTATGTTGCAAATTTTGATAGGTGTAGGACGTACCGTATAGAAGTAAGGCCATTTGAAGTTTTATCAGTGTTTGATTTCGGACTCAAGGGTAGCATAGCTTTGAGCGATAGCTTAAATTGACAAGAGGCTCGAGTACCTTATTGTTACAAAATATCCAGGTTTTATGACGCTCCAGTAAAAAGTTACAAGCATTTGTATGTTGCAAACTTTGATAGGTGCAGGACGTACCATATAGAAGTTAGGGGCATTTCAAGTTTTATCAGTGTTTGATTTGGGACTCAAGGGTAGCATAGCTTTGAGCGATAGCTTAAATTGACAAGAGGCTCGAGTACTTTATTGTTACAAAATTTCAAGGTTCTATGACGCTCCAGTAAAAAGCTACAAGCATTTGAATGTTGCAAACTTTGATAGGTGTGGGACGTACCGTATAGAAGTTAGGACCATTTGAAGTTTTATCAGTGTTTGATTTGGGACTCAAGGGTAGCATAGCTTTGAGCGATAGCTTAAATTGACAAGAGGCTCGAGTACTTTATTGTTACAAAATTTCAAGGTTCTATGACGCTCCAGTAAAAAGCTACAAGCATTTGAATGTTGCAAACTTTGATAGGTGTGGGACGTACCGTATAGAAGTTAGGACCATTTGAAGTTTTATCAGTGTTTGATTTGGGACTTAAGGGTAGCAAAGCTTTAAGCGATAGCTTAAATTGAAAAGAGGCTGGAGTACTTTATTGTTACAAAATTTCAAGGTGTTATGACGCTCCAGTAAAAAGTTACAAGCATTTGTATGTTGCAAATTTTGATAGGTGTAGGACGTACCGTATAGAAGTTGGGGCCATTTAAAGTTTTATCGGTGTTTGATTTGGGACTCAAGGGTAGCATAGGTTTGACCGATAGCTTAAATTGACAAGAGGCTCGAGTACTTTATTGTTACAAAATTTCAAGGATTTATGCCGCTCCAGTAAAAAGTTAAAAGCACTTGTATGCTGCAAACTTTGATAGGTATAGGACGCACCGTATTGAAGTTTGGGGCCGTTTGAAGTTTAATCACTTTTTGATTTTGGAGTCAAGGGTAGCATAGTTATGAGCGATAACTTAAATTGATAAGAAGCACGAGTACTTTATTGTCACAAAATTTCAAGATTTTATGACGCTCCAGTAAAAAGTTACAAGCATTTGTATGTTGCAATCTTTGATAGGTGTAGGACGTACCATATAGAAGTTAGGGCCATTTCAAGTTTTATCAGTGTTTGATTTGGGACTCAAGGGTAGCATAGCTTTGAGCGATAGCTTAAATTGACAAGAGGCTCGAGTACTTTATTGTTACAAAATTTCAAGGTTTTATGACGCTCCAGTAAAAAGCTACAAGCATTTGAATGTTGCAAACTTTGTTAGGTGTGGGACGTACCGTATAGAAGTTAGGACGATTTGAAGTTTTATCAGTGTTTGATTTGGGACTCAAGGGTAGCATAGCTTTGAGCGATAGCTTAAATTGACAAGAGGCTAGAGTACTTTATTGTTACAAAATTTCAAGGTCTTATGACGCTCCAGTAAAAAGTTACAAGCATTTTAATGTTGCAAACTTTGATAGGTGTAGGACGTACCATATAGAAGTTAGGGCCATTTCAAGTTTTATCAGTGTTTGATTTGGGACTCAAGGGTAGCATAGCTTTGAGTGATAGCTTAAATTGATAAGAAGCACTAGTATTTTATTGTTACAAAATTTCAAGATTTTATGACGCTCCAGTAAAAATTTACAAGAATTTGTATGTTGCAAACTTTGATAGGTGTAGTGCGTACCGTCTAGAAGTTAGGGCCATTTGAAGTTTTATCAGTGTTTGATTTGCGACTCAATGGTAGCATAGCTTTGAGCGATAGCTTAAATTGACAAGAGGCTCGAGTACTTTATTATTACAAAATTTCAAGGTTTTATGACGCTCCAGTAAAAAGCTACAAGCATTTGAATGTTGCAAACTTTGATAGGTGTGGGACGTACCGTATAGAAGTTAGGACCATTTGAAGTTTTATCAGTGTTTGATTTGGAACTCAAGGGTAGCAAAGCTTTAAGCGATAGCTTAAATTGAGAAGAGGCTGGAGTACTTTATTATTACAAAATTTCAAGGTGTTATGACGCTCCAGTAAAAAGTTACAAGCATTTGTATGTTGCAAATTTTGATAGGTGTAGGACGTACCGTATAGAAGTAAGGCCATTTGAAGTTTTATCAGTGTTTGATTTGGGACTCAAGGGTAGCATAGCTTTGAGCGATAGCTTAAATTGACAAGAGGCTCGAGTACTTTATTGTTACAAAATATCCAGGTTTTATGACGCTCCAGTAAATAGTTACAAGCATTTGTATGTTTCAAACTTTGATAGATGTAGGACATACCGTATAGAAGTTAGGGCCATTTGAAGTTTTATCGGTGTTTGATTTGGGACTCAAGGGTAGCATAGCTTTGAGCGATAGCTTAAATTGACAAGAGGCTAGAGTACATTATTGTTACAAAATTTCAAGGTCTTATGACGCTCCAGTAAAAAGTTACAAGCATTTGTATGTTGCAAACTTTGATAGGTGTAGGACGTACCATATAGAAGTTAGGGTCATTTCAAGTTTTATCAGTGTTTGATTTGGGACTCAAGGGTAGCATAGCTTTGAGCGATACCTTAAATTGACAAGAGGCTCGAGTACTTTATTGTTACAAAATTTCAAGGTTTTATGACGCTCCAGTAAAAAGCTACAAGCATTTGAATGTTGCAAACTTTGATAGGTGTGGGACGTACCGTATAGAATTTAGGATCATTTGAAGTTTTATCAGTGTTTGATTTGGGACTTAAGGGTAGCAAAGCTTTAAGCGATAGCTTAAATTGAAAAGAGGCTGGAGTACTTTATTGTTACAAAATTTCAAGGTGTTATGACCCTCCAGTAAAAAGTTACAAGCAATTGTATGTTGCAAATTTTGATAGGTGTAGGACGCACCGTATTGAAGTTTGGGGCCGTTTGAAGTTTAATCACTTTTTGATTTTGGTGTCAAGGGTAGCATAGTTATGAGCGATAACTTAAATTGATAAGAAGCACGAGTACTTTATTGTCACAAAATTTCAAGATTTTATGACGCTCCAGTAAAAAGTTACAAGCATTTGTATATTGCAATCTTTGATAGGTGTAGGACGTACCATATAGAAGTTAGGGCCATTTCAAGTTTTATCAGTGTTTGATTTGGGACTCAAGGGTAGCATAGCTTTGAGCGATAGCTTAAATTGATAAGAAGCACTAGTATTTTATTGTCACAAAATTTCAAGATTTTATGACGCTCCAGTAAAAATTTACAAGAATTTGTATGTTGCAAACTTTGATAGGTGTAGTGCGTACCGTCTAGAAGTTAGGGCCATTTGAAGTTTTATCAGTGTTTGATTTGCGACTCAATGGTAGCATAGCTTTGAGCGATAGCTTAAATTGACAAGAGGCTCGAGTACTTTATTATTACAAAATTTCAAGGTTTTATGACGCTCCAGTAAAAAGCTACAAGCATTTGAATGTTGCAAACTTTGATAGGTGTGGGACGTACCGTATAGAAGTTAGGGCCATTTGAAGTTTTATCAGTGTTTGATTTGGAACTCAAGGGTAGCAAAGCTTTAAGCGATAGCTTAAATTGAGAAGAGGCTGGAGTACTTTATTATTACAAAATTTCAAGGTGTTATGACGCTCCAGTAAAAAGTTACAAGCATTTGTATGTTGCAAATTTTGATAGGTGTAGGACGTACCGTATAGAAGTAAGGCCATTTGAAGTTTTATCAGTGTTTGATTTGGGACTCAAGGGTAGCATAGCTTTGAGCGATAGCTTAAATTGCCAAGAGGCTCGAGTACTTTATTGTTACAAAATATCCAGGTTTTATGACGCTCCAGTAAATAGTTACAAGCATTTGTATGTTTCAAACTTTGATAGATGTAGGACATACCGTATAGAAGTTAGGGCCATTTGAAGTTTTATCGGTGTTTGATTTGGGACTCAAGGGTAGCATAGCTTTGAGCGATAGCTTAAATTGACAAGAGGCTAGAGTACTTTATTGTTACAAAATTTCAAGGTCTTATGACGCTCCAGTAAAAAGTTACAAGCATTTGTATGTTGCAAACTTTGATAGGTGTAGGACGTACCATATAGAAGTTAGGGTCATTTCAAGTTTTATCAGTGTTTGATTTGGGACTCAAGGGTAGCATAGCTTTGAGCGATAGCTTAAATTGACAAGAGGCTCGAGTACTTTATTGTTACAAAATTTCAAGGTTTTATGACGCTCCAGTAAAAAGCTACAAGCATTTGAATGTTGCAAACTTTGATAGGTGTGGGACGTACCGTATAGAAGTTAGCATCATTTGAAGTTTTATCAGTGTTTGATTTGGGACTTAAGGGTAGCAAAGCTTTAAGCGATAGCTTAAATTGAAAAGAGGCTGGAGTACTTTATTGTTACAAAATTTCAAGGTGTTATGACGCTCCAGTAAAAAGTTACAAGCAATTGTATGTTGCAAATTTTGATAGGTGTAGGACGTACCGTATAGAAGTTGGGGCCATTTAAAGTTTTATCAGTGTTTGATTTGGGACTCAAGGGTAGCATAGCTTTGAGCGATAGCTTAAATTGACAAGAGGCTCGAGTACTTTATTGTTACAAAATTTCAAGGTTTTATGCCGCTCCAGTAAAAAGTTAAAAGCACTTGTATGTTGCAAACTTTGATAGGTATAGGACGCACCGTATTGAAGTTTGGGGCCGTTTGAAGTTTTATCAGTGTTTGATTTGGGACTCAAGGGTAGCATAGTTATGAGCGATAACTTAAATTGATAAGAAGCACGAGTACTTTATTGTCACAAAATTTCAAGATTTTATGACGCTCCAGTAAAAAGTTACAAGAATTTGTATGTTGCAAACTTTGATAGGTGTACTGCGTACCGTCTAGAAGTTAGGGCCATTTGAAGTTTTATCAGTGTTTGATTTGCGACTCAAGGGTAGCATACCTTTGAGCGATAGCTTAAATTGACAAGAGGCTCGAGTACTTTATTGTTACAAAATTTCAAGGTTTTATGACGCTCCAGTAAAAAGCTACAATCATTTGAATGTTGCAAACTTTGATAGGTGTGGGACGTACCGTATAGAAGTTAGGGCCATTTGAAGTTTTATCAGTGTTTGATTTGGAACTCAAGGGTAGCAAAGCTTTAAGCGATAGCTTAAATTGAGAAGAGGCTGGAGTACTTTATTATTACAAAATTTCAAGGTGTTATGACGCTCCAGTAAAAAGTTAAAAGCATTTGTATGTTGCAAATTTTGATAGGTGTAGGTCGTACCGTGTAGAAGTAAGGCCATTTGAAGTTTTATCAGTGTTTGATTTGGGACTCAAGGGTAGCATAGCTTTGAGCGATAGCTTAAATTGACAAGAGGCTCGAGTACTTTATTGTTACAAAATTTCAAGGTTTTATGACGCTCCAGTAAAAAGCTACAAGCATTTGAATGTTGCAAACTCTGATAGGTGTGGGACGTACCGTATAGAAGTTAGGACGATTTGAAGTTTTATCAGTGTTTGATTTGGGACTCAAGGGTAGCATAGCTTTGAGCGATAGCTTAAATTGACAAGAGGCTAGAGTACTTTATTGTTACAACATTTCAAGGTTTTATGACGCTCCAGTAAAAAGCTACAAGCATTTGAATGTTGCAAAATTTGATAGGTGTGGGACGTACCGTATAGAAGTTAGGGCCATTTGAAGTTTTATCAGTGTTTGATTTGGAACTCAAGGGTAGCATAGCTTTGAGCGATAGCTTAAATTGACAAGAGGCTCGAGTACTTTATTGTTACAAAATTTCAAGGTTCTATGACGCTCCAGTAAAAATTTACAAGAATTTGTATGTTGCAAACTTTGATAGGTGTACTGCGTACCGTCTAGAAGTTAGGGCCATTTGAAGTTTTATCAGTGTTTGATTTGCGACTCAAGGGTAGCATACCTTTGAGCGATAGCTTAAATTGACAAGAGGCTCGAGTACTTTATTGTTACAAAATTTCAAGGTTTTATGACGCTCCAGTAAAAAGCTACAATCATTTGAATGTTGTAAACTTTGATAGGTGTGGGACGTACCGTATAGAAGTTAGGGCCATTTGAAGTTTTATCAGTGTTTGATTTGGAACTCAAGGGTAGCAAAGCTTTAAGCGATAGCTTAAATTGAGAAGAGGCTGGAGTACTTTATTATTACAAAATTTCAAGATGTTATGACGCTCCAGTAAAAAGTTAAAAGCATTTGTATGTTGCAAATTTTGATAGGTGTAGGACGTACCGTATAGAAGTAAGGCCATTTGAAGTTTTATCAGTGTTTGATTTGGGACTCAAGGGTAGCATAGCTTTGAGCGATAGCTTAAATTGACAAGAGGCTCGAGTACTTTATTGTTACAAAATTTCAAGGTTTTATGACGCTCCATTAAAAAGCTACAAGCATTTGAATGTTGCAAACTCTGATAGGTGTGGGACGTACCGTATAGAAGTTAGGACGATTTGAAGTTTTATCAGTGTTTGATTTGGGACTCAAGGGTAGCATAGCTTTGAGCGATAGCTTAAATTGACAAGAGGCTAAAGTGCTTTATTGTTACAAAATTTCAAGGTCTTATGACGCTCCAGTAAAAAGTTACAAGCATTTGTATGTTGCAAACTTTGATAGGTGTAGGACGTACCATATAGAAGTTAGGGCCATTTCAAGTTTTATCAGTGTTTGATTTGGGACTCAAGGGTAGCATAGCTTTGAGCGATAGCTTAAATTGATAAGAAGCACTAGTATTTTATTGTCACAAAATTTCAAGATTTTATGACGCTCCAGTAAAAATTTACAAGAATTTGTATGTTGCAAACTTTGATAGGTGTGGGACGTACCGTATAGAAGTTAGGGCCATTTGAAGTTTTATCAGTGTTTGATTTGCGACTCAAGGGTAGCAAAGCTTTAAGCGATAGCTTAAATTGAGAAGAGGCTGGAGTACTTTATTATTACAAAATTTCAAGGTGTTATGACGCTCCAGTAAAAAGTTACAAGCATTTGTATGTTGCAAATTTTGATAGGTGTAGGACGTACCGTATAGAAGTAAGGCCATTTGAAGTTTTATCAGTGTTTGATGTGGGACTCAAGGGCAGCATAGCTTTGAGCGATAGCTTAAATTGACAAGAGGCTCGAGTACTTTATTGTTACAAAATATCCAGGTTTTATGACGCTCCAGTAAATAGTTACAAGCATTTGTATGTTTCAAACTTTAATAGATGTAGGACATACCGTATAGAAGTTAGGGCCATTTGAAGTTTTATCGGTGTTTGATTTGGGACTCAAGGGTAGCATAGCTTTGAGCGATAGCTTAAATTGACAAGAGGCTAGAATACTTTATTGTTACAAAATTTCAAGGTCTTATGACGCTCCAGTAAAAAGTTACAAGCATTTGTATGTTGCAAACTTTGATAGGTGTAGGACGTACCATATAGAAGTTAGGGCCATTTCAAGTTTTATCAGTGTTTGATTTGGGACTCAAGGGTAGCATAGCTTTGAGCGATAGCTTAAATTGACAAGAGGCTCGAGTACTTTATTGTTACAAAATTTCAAGGTTTTATGACGCTCCAGTAAAAAGCTACAAGCATTTGAATGTTGCAAACTTTGATAGGTGTGGGACGTACCGTATAGAAGTTAGGACCATTTGAAGTTTTATCAGTGTTTGATTTGGGACTTAAGGGTAGCAAAGCTTTAAGCGATAGCTTAAATTGAAAAGAGGCTGGAGTACTTTATTGTTACAAAATTTCAAGGTGTTATGACGCTCCAGTAAAAAGTTACAAGCAATTGTATGTTGCAAATTTTGATAGGTGTAGGACGTACCGTATAGAAGTTGGGGCCATTTAAAGTTTTATCAGTGTTTGATTTGGGACTTAAGGGTAGCATAGCTTTGAGCGATAGCTTAAATTGACAAGAGGCTCGAGTACTTTATTGTTACAAAATTTCAAGGTTTTATGCCGCTCCAGTAAAAAGTTAAAAGCACTTGTATGTTGCAAACTTTGATAGGTATAGGACGCACCGTATTGAAGTTTGGGGCCGTTTGAAGTTTTATCACTTTTTGATTTTGGAGTCAAGGGTAGCATAGTTATGAGCGATAACTTAAATTGATAAGAAGCACGAGTACTTTATTGTCACCAAATTTCAAGATTTTATGACGCTCCAGTAAAAAGTTACAAGCATTTGTATGTTGCAAAGTTTGATAGGTGTAGGACGTACCGTATAGAAGTTAGGGCCATTTGAAGTTTTATCAGTGTTTGATTTGGGACTCAAGGGTAGCATAGCTTTGAGCGATAGCTTAAATTGACAAGAGGCTCGAGTACTTTATTGTTACAAAATTTCAAGGTTCTATGACGCTCCGGTAAAAATTTACAAGAATTTGTATGTTGCAAACTTTGATAGGTGTACTGCGTACCGTCTAGAAGTTAGGGCCATTTGAAGTTTTATCAGTGTTTGATTTGCGACTCAAGGGTAGCATAGCTTTGAGCGATAGCTTAAATTGACAAGAGGCTCGAGTACTTTATTGTTACAAAATTTCAAGGTTTTATGACGCTCCCGTAAAAAGCTACAAGCATTTGAATGTTGCAAACTTTGATAGGTCTGGGACGTACCGTATAGAAGTTAGGGCCATTTGAAGTTTTATCAGTGTTTGATTTGGAACTCAAGGGTAGCAAAGCTTTAAGCGATAGCTTAAATTGAAAAGAGGCTGGAGTACTTTATTATTACAAAATTTCAAGGTGTTATGACGCTCCAGTAAAAAGTTAAAAGCATTTGTATGTTGCAAATTTTGATAGGTGTAGGACGTACCGTATAGAAGTAAGGCCATTTGAAGTTTTATCAGTGTTTGATTTGGGACTCAAGGGTAGCATAGCTTTGAGCGATAGCTTAAATTGACAAGAGGCTAAAGTGCTTTATTGTTACAAAATTTCAAGGTCTTATGACGCTCCAGTAAAAAGTTACAAGCATTTGTATGTTGCAAACTTTGATAGGTGTAGGACGTACCATATAGAAGTTAGGGCCATTTCAAGTTTTATCAGTGTTTGATTTGGGACTCAAGGGTAGCATAGCTTTGAGCGATAGCTTAAATTGATAAGAAGCACTAGTATTTTATTGTCACAAAATTTCAAGATTTTATGACGCTCCAGTAAAAATTTACAAGAATTTGTATGTTGCAAACTTTGATAGGTGTAGTACGTACCGTCTAGAAGTTAGGGCCATTTGAAGTTTTATCAGTGTTTGATTTGCCACTCAAGGGTAGCATAGCTTTGAGCGATAGCTTAAATTGACAAGAGGCTAAAGTGCTTTATTGTTACAAAATTTCAAGGTCTTATGACGCTCCAGTAAAAAGTTACAAGCAATTGTATGTTGCAAATTTTGATAGGTGTAGGACGTACCGTATAGAAGTTGGGGCCATTTAAAGTTTTATCAGTGTTTGATTTGGGACTTAAGGGTAGCATAGCTTTGAGCGATAGCTTAAATTGACAAGCGGCTCGAGTACTTTATTGTTACAAAATTTCAAGGTTTTATGCCGCTCCAGTAAAAAGTTAAAAGCACTTGTATGTTGCAAACTTTGATAGGTATAGGACGCACCGTATTGAAGTTTGGGGCCGTTTGAAGTTTTATCACTTTTTGATTTTGGAGTCAAGGGTAGCATAGTTATGAGCGATAACTTAAATTGATAAGAAGCACGAGTACTTTATTGTCACCAAATTTCAAGATTTTATGACGCTCCAGTAAAAAGTTACAAGCATTTGTATGTTGCAAAGTTTGATAGGTGTAGGACGTACCGTATAGAAGTTAGGGCCATTTGAAGTTTTATCAGTGTTTGATTTGGGACTCAAGGGTAGCATAGCTTTGAGCGATAGCTTAAATTGACAAGAGGCTCGAGTACTTTATTGTTACAAAATTTCAAGGTTCTATGACGCTCCAGTAAAAAGTTAAAAGCATTTGTATGTTGCAAATTTTGATAGGTGTAGGACGTACCGTATAGAAGTAAGGCCATTTGAAGTTTTATCAGTGTTTGATTTGGGACTCAAGGGTAGCATAGCTTTGAGCGATAGCTTAAATTGACAAGAGGCTCGAGTACTTTATTGTTACAAAATTTCAAGGTTTTATGACGCTCCAGTAAAAAGCTACAAGCATTTGAATGTTGCAAACTTTGATAGGTGTGGGACGTACCGTATAGAAGTTAGGACGATTTGAAGTTTTATCAGTGTTTGATTTGGGACTCAAGGGTAGCATAGCTTTGAGCGATAGCTTAAATTGACAAGAGGCTAGAGTACTTTATTGTTACAAAATTTCAAGGTCTTATGACACTCCAGTAAAAAGTTACAAGCATTTGTATGTTGCAAACTTTGATAGGTGTAGGACGTACCATATAGAAGTTAGGGCCATTTCAAGTTTTATCAGTGTTTGATTTGGGACTCAAGGGTAGCATAGCTTTGAGCGATAGCTTAAATTGACAAGAGGCTCGAGTACTTTATTGTTACAAAATTTCAAGGTTTTATGATGCTCCAATAAAAAGCTACAAGCATTTGAATGTTGCAAACTTTGATAGGTGTGGGACGTACCGTATAGAAGTTAGGACCATTTGAAGTTTTATCAGTGTTTGATTTGGGACTTAAGGGTAGCAAAGCGTTAAGCGATAGCTTAAATTGAAAAGAGGCTGGAGTACTTTATTGTTACAAAATTTCAAGGTGTTATGACGCTCCAGTAAAAAGTTACAAGCATTTGTATATTGCAAATTTTGATAGGTGTAGGACGTACCGTATAGAAGTTGGGGCCATTTAAAGTTTTATCAGTGTTTGATTTGGGACTCAAGGGTAGCATAGTTATGAGCGATAACTTAAATTGATAAGAAGCACTAGTACTTTATTGTCACAAAATTTCAAGATTTTATGACGCTCCAGTAAAAAGTTACAAGCATTTGTATGTTGCAAACTTTGATAGGTGTAGTGCGTACCGTCTAGAAGTTAGGGCCATTTGAAGTTTTATCAGTGTTTGATTTGGAACTCAAGGGAAGCAAAGCTTTAAGCGATAGCTTAAATTGAGAAGAGGCTGGAGTACTTTATTATTACAAAATTTCAAGGTGTTATGACGCTCCAGTAAAAAGTTACAAGCATTTGTATGTTGCAAATTTTGATAGGTGTAGGACGTACCGTATAGAAGTAAGGCCATTTGAAGTTTTATCAGTGTTTGATTTGGGACTCAAGGGTAGCATAGCTTTGAGCGATAGCTTAAATTGACAAGAGGCTCGAGTACTTTATTGTTACAAAATTTCAAGGTTTTATGCCGCTCCAGTAAAAAGTTAAAAGCACTTGTATGTTGCAAACTTTGATAGGTGTAGGACGTACCATATAGAAGTTAGGGCCATTTGAAGTTTTATCAGTGTTTGATTTGGGACTCAAGGGTAGCATAGCTTTGAGCGATAGCTGAAATTGACAAGAGGCTCGAGTACTTTATTGTTACACAATTTCAAGGTTCTATGACGCTCCAGTAAAAATTTACAAGTATTTGTATGTTGCAAACTTTGATAGGTATAGGACGCACCGTATTGAATTTAGGGGCCATTTGAAGTTTTATCACTGTTTGATTTTGGGGTCAAGGGTAGCATAGTTATGAGCGATAGCTTAAATTGATAAGAAGTACGAGTACTTTATTGTCACAAAATTTCAAGGTTTTATGACGCTCCAGTAAAAAGTTACAAGCATTTGTATATTGCAAATTTTGATAGGTGTAGGACGTACCGTATAGAAGTTGGGGCCATTTAAAGTTTTATCAGTGTTTGATTTGGGACTCAAGGGTAGCATAGTTATGAGCGATAACTTAAATTGATAAGAAGCACTAGTACTTTATTGTCACAAAATTTCAAGATTTTATGACGCTCCAGTAAAAAGTTACAAGCATTTGTATGTTGCAAACTTTGATAGGTGTAGTGCGTACCGTCTAGAAGTTAGGGCCATTTGAAGTTTTATCAGTGTTTGATTTGGGACTCAAGGGTAGCATAGCTTTGAGCGATAGCTTAAATTGACAAGAGGCTCGAGTACTTTATTGTTACAAAATTTCAAGGTTTTATGCCGCTCCAGTAAAAAGTTAAAAGCACTTGTATGTTGCAAACTTTGATAGGTGTAGGACGTACCATATAGAAGTTAGGGCCATTTGAAGTTTTATCAGTGTTTGATTTGGGACTCAAGGGTAGCATAGCTTTGAGCGATAGCTGAAATTGACAAGAGGCTCGAGTACTTTATTGTTACAAAATTTCAAGGTTCTATGACGCTCCAGTAAAAATTTACAAGTATTTGTATGTTGCAAACTTTGATAGGTGTAGGACGGACCAATAGAAGTTAGGGTCATTTGAAGTGTCAGTGTTTGATTTGCGACTCAAGGGTAGCATAGCTTTGAGCGATAGCTTAAATTGACAAGAGGCTCGAGTACTTTATTGTTACAAAATTTCAAGGTTTTATGACGCTCCAGTAAAAATTTACAAGCAATTGTATGTTGCAAACTTTGATAGGTGTAGGACGTACCATATAGAAGTTAGGGCCATTTGAAGTTTTATCAGTGTTTGATTTGGGAATCAAGGGTAGCATAGCTTTGAGCGATAGCTGAAATTGACAAGAGGCTCGAGTACTTTATTGTTACACAATTTCAAGGTTCTATGACGCTCCAGTAAAAATTTACAAGTATTTGTATGTTGCAAACTTTGATAGGTATAGGACGCACCGTATTGAATTTAGGGGCCATTTGAAGTTTTATCACTGTTTGATTTTGGGGTCAAGGGTAGCATAGTTATGAGCGATAGCTTAAATTGATAAGAAGTACGAGTACTTTATTGTCACAAAATTTCAAGGTTTTATGACGCTCCAGTAAAAAGTTACAAGCATTTGTATGTTGCAAAGTTTGATAGGTGTAGGACGTACCGTATAGAAGTTAGGGCCATTTGAAGTTTTATCAGTGTTTGATTTGGGACTCAAGGGTAGCATAGCTTTGAGCGATAGCTTAAATTGACAAGAGGCTCGAGTACTTTATTGTTACAAAATTTCAAGGTTCTATGACGCTCCCGTAAAAAGTTACAAGCATTTGTATGTTGCAAACTTTGATAGGTGTAGGACGTACCGTATAGAAGTTAGGGCCATTTGAAGTTTTATCAGTGTTTGATTTGGGACTCAAGGGTAGTATATGAGAGCTTCTGTTTAAGAAGCTTAAACGAGGGGTTCTTTTCTTTTAATAAAAAGTCATTTTTTATTAATTAATTTTATCTTTTTTTTCTTCAGTTCATTTATTATTTTCTTAATAATTTTACAAGGAATTTTTATTAGCTATTAATTATTTAATTCTATTGTTCTTGAGGAGCTCTTCATTAGTCAACACTATTTTTTTCTACTCATTTAAAATCTTCTTGACCTTCTTCTCGAAGTTAATGTTAAAAAACTCTACAGCAGAAACTGCATTTACTTCCAATAACACAACAACAAAACACAAGCGCAAAACAACAGAGACAAAAAACTCTAACTGTTGCTTAATGTGTAGGTCCAACTTGAGGGGTATTGTTAGCTGTGTAAAGGGAATGCATGCACAAATCATGAGAAAACGACAACCGTAAAACCTTGACTGATTTGCCTTAGTTAATATGTATGTAAATATGAGCTGACTTATGCATATGTAATGTTGATATTGGTATCCAGGGATACCAGATGTGGATTTGCATGGTACCGTGGGGATGATCATGGTGATTAAGGTTGTTTGGGTATAAAAACTCCCAAACATTCTCCCCGCCAAGAACCTCTGTTTTGTTAATTAGGACTGTTGCTTGATGATTCCGTATCTTCTGTTGACGTGATGTCATTTGTTGGTAATCGACACAGTTTGGCAATTGGACGTTTAATATATTTCTTGTTGCAGTAGAGAGCAACCACTCGAACCAAGCCATCATTACCAGGATGTAATTCTTCAACTTTTGCGAGAGGCCACTGACCAGGAACACTTTTTTCATTGAGTAAGAGTACGATGTCGCCAACTCTAATGTTATCGATTATTTTATTCCATTTGGGGCGTGATTGTAGTCGACACATGTACTCTCTTTTCCATCTTTCCCAGAAGTGTTGCTTAAGAAGTACAATCTGTTTCCAACGACAGAGTCGATCAACGTTTGCATCCAATAAATCTTCATCCGGAATGCAAACTTACTTGCAAACATTAATTGTTGACAAGTCTTAGTTTTGTATTTGAAGCACACGATGCAATTGCGTTGCACCTTTTTTGCTAAGTCACGAGCAGAGACTACCCAATAATGCCGTGAAACATAGGCCTGCATTAGCAGAAGACTACCGTGGCAAGTCTTTTTATGTGCTTCTGAAAAGATAAGAAGGGAAATAGGATTTTGTTTGGTCAAAAGTATAGGATGCTTCGTGTGGAATGGAATCTCGGCCTGAGGTATGCGACCACCAACTCTGACAATATCCAATTCATCTAAAAATGGTGATAACTTCAGAATTCGGCTATTATTAGGAAGAGGTTTTCTTGATTTTAAGCATTGTATTTCTTCCCGAAATGTTACAGCTTGTGTTATTCGAATTAGATGATTCCTTGCTCTTGTAAGTTCCCATGTTTTTAAAAAGCTTGTATCTATTTCGATCTTCTGTATTTTGCATTTTAAATTTTCGAAATAACGAAAAAGGTATGCCATCACACGTATTAACGTAGTGAAACTGGAATATTTCGACAGGAATTTAGGGAATGCTGTTGCTGTTTCTGTATTGGTTGAGTGACAGACAATAACATTGTTGTTGTAAATTTTTTCTTCTGTAGCAGCGTTTACAGTAGATTTATCAATATATGAATTTGCCGGGGAGGAAGGCCAATCATTTGAATCAGTTTTCAGCCATGATGGACCAGTCCACCATAATGAATGCTTGATAAGTTCTTCAGGAAATAATCCGCGAGAAGCGCAATCTGCAGGGTTATCAGCTGATGGAACATATCTCCAATCGGTGACGTCGCAAAGCTTATGAATTTGTGCAACTCTGTTTGCCACGTAGACTTCCAACCGTCTGTTGTAATTTTTTAGCCACGCAAGAACGATGGTACTATCCATCCAGTATACGATGCGCCCAATGTTGAAATCGTTGTTTGATTTAATTTTAGCGATCAATTTTGCTAAAAGCGTAGCTGCACTTAATTCCAGTCTCGGAATTGTTTCATTTTTTAAAGGGGCTACCTTTGTTTTTGCCTGTAATAAATTAATAATTATCTCACCAGATTCAGCTACAATTCGAGCGTAGACAACAGCAGCGTAGGCAGTTAGTGATGCATCACTAAAGCTGTGAAGGTCAATTGTAGATTGTTTAGATGTATATCCAAGCCATCGAGGAATTCGTATTTTCTCAAAAGACTTCAGCGTTGATCGAAAATTTATCCATTCGTTTTGAATCTGTTCTGGTAGTGTATCATCCCAATCGCGTTTTAGTTTCCATAGTAGCTGGAACATAATTTTCGCTTTTATAGTTGTGGGAGATAACCAGCCTAGCGGATCAAATAACTTAGCTGCATCTGAAAGCAAGGTGCGTTTAGTAACAGTTTGAGCAAATGTAAAATTTATTGTAAAACAAAAAGAATCGGTTGTAATGTCCCAATAAAGACCAAGAGCTTTCGCCATGTTTGGTTCATTGAGTGTAAATAGCTCTTTCTTTTCACGATCTTCCTCTGGAATGTGATTAATTAAAAGCATTTGATCGCGTTTGGCACGATGGCTTGCTTTACAAAATAAAAACTACACTCCCCATTAACTACTATGTGTTAATCAAGTCGTATCTTACAAATAGATATTTTTTCGTAAAGCAAGGTGAGGAACAATCTGAGATCCATGAAAGCTCAGCAGGCGTACCCCAAGGAAGTGTCATGGGCCCAATACTTTATCTACTTCACACGTACGACTTACCATCAGCTGAAGGAGTCACCATAGGTACCTTTGCAGATGACACTGCTGTCTTAGCTGTTGACACTCTCCCACACTTAGCTTCCTCTAAAATCCAGAGTGGGCTAAACAAAATTACTGACTGGCTAAAAAAATGGAAAATCAAGTTGAACGAAACAAAATCAGTCCAGGTTACATTCACTCTCAAACGAACCACCTGCCCACCTGTTAAACTCAACGGCATAAATATACCCCAATGTAATGAGGCTATATACCTTGGGATGCACCTCGACAAAAGATTAACTTGGAAAACACATATATGTATTTACAAAACGAAAATCACTCGGTATAAAGCTCAGAAATCTACACTGGCTCTTGAATCGAAACTCCAAAGTCTCAATCGATAGCAAATTGCTTTTGTACTCAGCAATTTTAAAACCAGTTTGGACATACGGTATTCAGCTGTGGGGCACTGCGGCAACTTCCAATGTTGAAATACTTCAAAGATTCCAATCAAAGACCCTAAGAATGATTGTAAACGCGCCCTATTATGTCACAAACAACCAAATCCATCGTGACCTCAAAGTTCCTACAGTCGCTCAAGAAATAAAAAAACTCTCTACTTCGCACAATCTGAGACTCCTAGTCCACCCAAATCCACTGATATCGGAACTCACTTCCAACCCCTTCACTTTCATCCGACTGAAGAGAAAATCCACAACAGATCTCCTGTGCTAATAGGCAATGGCTGCACCACTGGGTGTAGTCCATAAAAGACAGTAAATACAAAAATTAGTCTTAAGTTATTAAATATTGCTGAATGTGATTGAATGTAACAGATTGCAATAAAATATTTGGATATTAAAAAAAAAAAAAAAATTAATCGTGAAGAATTAGAGTTCCATTTTCGAAGGTGAAATCCACCAGATTTCACTAAAGAGCAAACTTGTTGCTGTAATTTTAGAGCGTCATCAAAACTATCAGCGCCAGATATGACGTCATCGACATATGTGTCTGAGCGAAGTATTTGGCTCGCTTGTGGGAATTGTTTCTCTTCATCTTCGGCGAGCTGTTGTAGTACTCTGATTGCCAAATATGGAGCTGACGTAGTACCATACGTTACTGTAAGTAAACTGTAAATGTTAATTTTATTTGTAGTTTCATCTCTCCAAAGTATACATTGTGAAGGCTGATGTTTTTTACAGACATTGATTTGTCTGAACATTTTTTCTATATCAGCTGTGAAAGCTATTCGATATCTCCTCCATCGAGATATAATAGTAGACAAATCATTTTGCAGTGCAGGCCCGACTGATAGTTCCTCATTTATAGAAGTCTTAGGGGGTCTGTGATTTCGACCATCAAAAACAACACGTAATTTTCTTGTTGTACTACTCTCTCTGAGTACACCATGATGGGGAAAGAAATAAGCATTTTTCGGTATTGCATGAGGGTACTCACCAAGTTTTACCATATGGTTAAGCGTTTCATACTCCGTCATGAATTTCTTATATTCCTCAGCAAATTTAGGTTTATTTTTGAAAGTAGATTCCAGCTGTTTTAACCTTTTAAGCGCATTGTAGTCCGTGTGGGAAAAAGTTGGAGGGGGTTGACCTTGAAGTATACTCTTGAAGGGTAAATGGACAGTATAGCGTCCGGTATCATCTCTAGTATGCGTTTCATTAAACAATTTTTCACATAACATCTCTTCGGGTGTGAATTGTTTCTCATCTACAAATTCTTCCTGTTCCCAAAATAGGCGTAGCTGATTTTCTAGCGAACACAAATTAGCAGAAATTGTTGCTGCGGACAAATTTGATCTTGGAGACCCAGAAACCATGTATCCAAAATGAGTTTCTTGTAAAAATAGACCATTTTCTAATTTTTTCGTCTGAGCTAGTAATAGATCACCATAGACGTAATTTCCGAGAAGGAGATCAATTTTTTCTGCTAACAAGAAATCTATATCGGCAAGATGATTTTCTGGTAAATCTGGAATTGTGGTCAAATTTAATTTGGGGGGAATATATGATGAAACTGATGGTACAACAAGTGCAGTTATCGGCAATTCAAATTGTTGATCATATGTGGAGTAGAGATTTAAATTTACGGACTTCTTCACCGTGACGGATTTGTTTCCTCCAATCCCACAGACATCGACATGCGTTTTTAATTTCGGTATGGGCAATAGCTGGGCTAATTCCTCAGATACAAATGAGACCTGAGATCCTTGGTCTACAAGGGCTTTTACACTATAAGCAGACTTATTAATTTTTATAATTACCTTTACTGTGGCAAGTAAGGCAGGATTTATATGGCATGTATTCATATTGGAGTGAAGCGTACTTACAGATGCAGTTGTAGGAGTAGAAGTAGTAGGAGGTTGAGCAAAAGTCTGGTTTGCTGTAGCATTTGGTGTCGTAGCAGTTGTCAACGAGGTGTTTCCAGAATAGTATTCGTTGTGGACAACAGTGTGATGTGGCTCACTACAGTTTTGACAAACTGACTTCAACTTACATGCGGCTTGTAAATGTCCGGTACGAAGACAGTTTCGACACAGCCGATGTTGATTGACGATGTTTTTCTTCTCTGCTGAAGATATCGTTGCAAATTTAAAACATTTGTATAACGGATGACGTTTGTTGCAGTACGGGCAGTTTTCATCCAACATAGTAGAAGTAGCTGTGTGGGCTCGAACAATTTTCGTTGGCTTACGACGATTTTCAAATTTGCTGTCCTCATAACTTTTGTTTGAACTGCTTGGAATATTTGCATCTTCAACGCATTCCAAAGCTCTAAAAGTAGTTTCCAAAAAAACAAGCATTTCAGTCATAGGAGGTACCGTTGTACTGGCCTTGAGAGACTGCTCCCATTCTTTGCGGGTTTGAACGTCTAGCTTCTGAGACGTCAAATAAATCAAAATCGAATCCCAGGTGGTAGTATCGATTTTTAATGCTTTTAGTTGAGCTAAACAATTTCTGGTGGTATCGAGAAGTTCTTTAATAGAATAAACGTTTCCCTTGGTGGGCGGTATGGAAAATAATCGCTTTAAGATTTGATCGACAAGCTTTCTTTCATTGTGAAATCTCCTCTCGAGAGCTTCCCATGCAAGTGCATAGCTAGAACCGGCAACTGGATATTCGTTGATCATAGAAAGGGGAGTACCTGTGCACGAACTTTTCAAATATAAAAATTTCTGGATATCAGTGAGTGACGCTGGTTCATGAACTAGTGACAAAAACGTATCGCGATAAGAGACCCAATTGAGATAATCTCCAGAAAATGTTGGGAGTTGTATTTTTGGCAGTCGTACTCCGGCGACAAATGTTTCGTTGCGGCTGCTTGCGGTGAATGTACTTGCGTGGACGGTTGGAGTCTGTGGAGAATCAAAATCAAACATTAAATCAAGAATATCAGTTTTAAATGAGATATATGTATCACAACAAGTGTAATACATATTGGTACTTAGGTAGGGTACATCCTTCTCCGCGAGGGACTGTTCTCGAACTATGCTCATAACCAACTCGTGGCCATCTTTAAATAATTTGAAATTCTGCTCCAAGTCTTCGAGCACAGCTTGAGCATAACCTTTGGACTTACGCTCCTTTGGTTTAGCATTAAAAGATTGCTCCATACGAGCGATATAGTTGTTTATATTATGTTGATCTTCAATAACTGTCTCCATTTTGTAGTGAATTTAGCGCGAAATTCGTGGCAACAAAATGAGGTTATGTTATCCGTAGCACGACGGCAGTAACTTTTTTATTTAAAATATGAGGGATTTGTGTCAGCACATGGACAGATCCCGGGTTTCGGCACCACTTTTATGTATGGGAGCTTCTGTTTAAGAATCTTGAACGAGGGGTTCTTTTCTTTTAATAAAAAGTAATTTTTTATTAATTAATTTTATCTTTTTTTTCTTCAGTTCATTTATTATTTTCTTAATAATTTTACAAGGAATTTTTATTAACTATTAATTATTTAATTCTATTGTTCTTGAGGAGCTCTTCATTAGTCAACACTATTTTTTTCTACTCATTTAAAATCTTCTTGACCTTCTTCTCGAAGTTAATGTTAAAAAACTCTACAGCAGAAACTGCATTTACTTCCAATAACACAACAACAAAACACAAGCGCAAAACAACAGAGACAAAAAACTCTAACTGTTGCTTAATGTGTAGGTCCAACTTGAGGGGTATTGTTAGCTGTGTACAGGGAATGCATGCACAAATCATGAGAAAATGACAACCGTAAAACCTTGACTGATTTGCCTTAGTTAATATGTATGTAAATATGAGCTGACTTATGCATATGTAATGTTGATATTGGTATCCAGGGATACCAGATGTGGATTTGCATGGTACCGTGGGGATGATCATGGTGATTAAGGTTGTTTGGGTATAAAAACTCCCAAACAAGTAGCATAGCTTTGAGCGATAGCTTAAATTGACAAGAGGCTCGAGTACTTTATTGTTACAAAGTTTCAAGGTTTTATGACGCTCCAGTAAAAAGTTACAAGCATTTGTATGCTGCAAACTTTGATAGGTATAGGATGCACCGTATTGAAGTTAGGGGTCATTTGAAGTTTTATCACTTTTTGATTTTGGAGTCAAGGGTAGCACAGTTAGGAGCGATAACTTAAATTGATAAGAAGCACGAGTACTTTATTGTCACAAAATTTCAAGGTTTTATGACGCTCCAGTAAAAAATTACAAGCATTTGTATGTTGCAAACTTTCATAGGTGTAGGACGTACGTATATAAGTTAGGGCCATTTGACGTTTTATAAGTGTTTGATTTGGGACTCAAGGGTAGCATAGCTTTAAGCGATAGCTTAAATTGACAAGAGGCTCGAGTACTTTATTGCTACAAAATTTCAAGGTTTTATGACGCTCCAGTAAAAAGTTACAAGCATTTGTATGTTGCAAACTTTGATAGATGTAGGACATACCGTATAGAAGTTAGGGCCATATGAAGTTTTAGCAGTGTTTGATTTGGGACTCAAGGGTAGCATAGCTTTGAGCGATAGCTTAAATTGACAAGAGGCTCGAGTACTTTATTGTTACAAAATTTCAAGGTTTTATGACGCTTTTGTAAATAGTTACAAGCATTTGTATGTTTCAAACTTTGATAGATGTAAGACATACCGTATAGAAGTTAGGGCCATTTGAAGTTTTATCAGTGTTTGATTTGGGACTCAAGGGTAGCATAGCTTTGAGCGATAGCTTAAATTGACAAGAGGCTAGAGTACTTTATTTTTACAAAATTTCAAGGTCTTATGACGCTCCAGCAAAAAGTTACAAGCATTTCTATGTTGCAAATTTGATAGGTGTAGGACGTACCATATAGAAGTTAGGGCCATTTGAAGTTTTATCAGTGTTTGATTTGGGACTCAAGGGTAGCATAGCTTTGAGCGATAGCTTAAATTGACAAGAGGCTCGAGTACTTTATTGTTACAAGATTTCAAGATTTTAGGACGCTCCAGTAAAAAGTTACAAGCATTTGAATGTTGCAAACTTTGATAGGTGTGGGACGTACCGTATAGAAGTTAGGACCATTTGAAGTTTTATCAGTGTTTGATTTGGGACTTAAGGGTAGCAAAGCTTTAAGCGATAGCTTAAATTGACAAGAGGCTGGAGTACTTTATTGTTACAAAATTTCAAGGTGTTATGACGCTCCAGTAAAAAGTTACAAGCATTTGTATGTTGCAAATTTTGATAGGTGTAGGACGTACCGTATATAAGTTAGGGCCATTTAAAGTTTTATCAGTGTTTGATTTGGGACTCAAGGGTAGCATAGCTTTGAGCGATAGCTTAAATTGACAAGAGGCTCGAGTACTTTATTGTTACAAAATTTCAAGGTTTTATGACGCTTTTGTAAATAGTTACAAGCATTTGTATGTTTCAAACTTTGATAGATGTAGGACATACCGTATAGAAGTTAGGGCCATTTGAAGTTTTATCAGTGTTTGATTTGGGACTCAAGGGTAGCATAGCTTTGAGCGATAGCTTAAATTGACAAGAGGCTAGAGTACTTTATTTTTACTAAATTTCAAGGTCTTATGACGCTCCAGCAAAAAGTTACAAGCATTTCTATGTTGCAAATTTGATAGGTGTAGGACGTACCATATAGAAGTTAGGGCCATTTGAAGTTTTATCAGTGTTTGATTTGGGACTCAAGGGTAGCATAGCTTTGAGCGATAGCTTAAATTGATAAGAGGCTCGAGTACTTTATTGTTACAAGATTTCAAGATTTTAGGACGCTCCAGTAAAAAGTTACAAGCATTTGAATGTTGCAAACTTTGATAGGTGTGGGACGTACCGTATAGAAGTTAGGACCATTTGAAGTTTTATCAGTGTTTGATTTGGGACTTAAGGGTAGCAAAGCTTTAAGCGATAGCTTAAATTGACAAGAGGCTGGAGTACTTTATTGTTACAAAATTTCAAGGTGTTATGACGCTCCAGTAAAAAGTTACAAGCATTTGTATGTTGCAAATTTTGATAGATGTAGGACGTACCGTATATAAGTTAGGGCCATTTAAAGTTTTATCAGTGTTTGATTTGGGACTCAAGGGTAGCATAGCTTTGAGCGATAGCTTAAATTAAAAAGAGGCTCGAGTACTTTATTGTTACAAAATTTCAAGGTTTTATGCCGCCCCAGTAAAAAGTTACAAGCATTTGAATGTTGCAAACTTTGATAGGTGTAGGACGTACCGTATAGAAGTTAGCGCCATTTGAAGTTTTATCAGTGTTTGATTTGGGACTCAAGGGTAGCATAGCTTTGAACGATAGCTTAAATTGACAAGAGGCTCGAGAACTTAATTGTTACAAAGTTTCAAGGCTTTATGACGCTCCAGTAAAAAGTTAAAAGCACTTGTATGTTGCAAACATTGATAGGTATAGGACGCACCGTATTGAAGTTTGGGGCCATTTGAAGTTTTATCACTTTTTGATTTTGGAGTCAAGGGTAGCATAGTTATGAGCGATAACTTAAATTGACAAGAGGCTCGAGTACTTTATTGCTACAAAATTTCAAGGTTTTATGACGCTCCAGTAAAAAGTTACAAGCATTTGTATGTTGCAAACTTTGATAGATGTAGGACATACCGTATGGAAGTTAGGGCCATATGAAGTTTTATCAGTGTTTGATTTGGGACTCAAGGGTAGCATAGCTTTGAGCGATAGCTTAAATTGACAAGAGGCTCGAGTACTTTATTGTTACAAAATTTCAAGGTTTTATGACGCTCCAGTAAAAAGTTACAAGCATTTGTATGTTGCAAACTTTGATAGGTGTAGGACGTACCATATAGAAGTTAGAGCCATTTGAAGTTTTATCAGTGTTTGATTTGGAACTCAAGGGTAGCAAAGCTTTAAGCGATAGCTTAAATTGAGAAGAGGCTGGAGTACATTATTGTTACAAAATTTCAAGGTGTTATGACGCTCCAGTAAAAAGTTACAAGCATTTGTATGTTGCAAACTTTGATAGGTGTAGGACGTACCATATAGAAGTTAGGGCCATTTGAAGTTTTATCAGTGTTTGATTTGGAACTCAAGGGTAGCAAAGCTTTAAGCGATAGCTTAAATTGAGAAGAGGCTGGAGTACATTATTGTTACAAAATTTCAAGGTGTTATGACGCTCCAGTAAAAAGTTACAAGCATTTGTATGTTGCAAACTTTGATAGGTGTAGGACGTACCATATAGAAGTTAGGGCCATTTGAAGTTTTATCAGTGTTTGATTTGGAACTCAAGGGTAGCAAAGCTTTAAGCGATAGCTTAAATTGAGAAGAGGCTGGAGTACATTTTTGTTACAAAATTTCAAGGTGTTATGACGCTCCAGTAAAAAGTTACAAGCATTTGTATGTTGCAAATTTTGATAGGTGTAGGAAGTACCGTATAGAAGTAAGGCCATTTGAAGTTTTATCAGTGTTTGATGTGGGACTCAAGGGTAGCATAGCTTTGAGCGATAGCTTAAATTGACAAGAGGCTCGAGTACTTTATTGTTACAAAATTTCAAGGTTTTATGACGCTCCAGTAAATAGTTACAAGCATTTGTATGTTTCAAACTTTGATAGATGTAGGACATACCGTATACAAGTTAGGGCCATTTGAAGTTTTATCAGTGTTTGATTTGGGACTCAAGGGTAGCATAGTTTTGAGCGATAGCTTAAATTGAGAAGAGGCTGGAGTACATTATTGTTACAAAATTTCAAGGTGTTATGACGCTCCAGTAAGTAGTTACAAGCATTTGTATGTTGCAAACTTTGATAGGTGTAGGACGTACCATATAGAAGTTAGGGCCATTTGAAGTTTTATCAGTGTTTGATTTGGAACTCAAGGGTAGCAAAGCTTTAAGCAATAGCTTAAATTGAGAAGAGGCTGGAGTACATTATTGTTACAAAATTTCAAGGTGTTATGACGCTCCAGTAAAAAGTTACAAGCATTTGTATGTTGCAAACTTTGATAGGTGTAGGACGTACCATATAGAAGTTAGGGCCATTTGAAGTTTTATCAGTGTTTGATTTAGAACTCAAGGGTAGCAAAGCTTTAAGCGATAGCTTAAATTGAGAAGAGGCTGGAGTACATTTTTGTTACAAAATTTCAAGGTGTTATGACGCTCCAGTAAAAAGTTACAAGCATTTGTATGTTGCAAATTTTGATAGGTGTAGGAAGTACCGTATAGAAGTAAGGCCATTTGAAGTTTTATCAGTGTTTGATGTGGGACTCAAGGGTAGCATAGCTTTGAGCGATAGCTTAAATTGACAAGAGGCTCGAGTACTTTATTGTTACAAAATTTCAAGGTTTTATGACGCTCCAGTAAATAGTTACAAGCATTTGTATGTTTCAAACTTTGATAGATGTAGGACATACCGTATAGAAGTTAGGGCCATTTGAAGTTTTATCAGTGTTTGATTTGGGACTCAAGGGTAGCATAGTTTTGAGCGATAGCTTAAATTGACAAGAGGCTAGAATACTTTATTGTTACAAAATTTCAAGGTCTTATGACGCTCCAGTAAAAAGTTACAAGCATTTGTATGTTGCAAACTTTGATAGGTGTAGGACGTACCATATAGAAGTTAGGGCCATTTGAAGTTTTATCAGTGTTTGATTTGGGACTCAAGGGTAGCATAGCTTTGAGCGATAGCTTAAATTGACAAGAGGCTCGAGTACTTTATTGTTACAAAATTTCAAGGTTTTATGACGCTATAGTAAAAAGTTACAAGCATTTGAATGTTGCAAACTTTGATAAGTGTGGGACGTACCGTATAGAAGTTAGGACCATTTGAAGTTTTATCAGTGTTTGATTTGGGACTTAAAGGTAGCAAAGCTTTAAGCCATAGCTTAAATTGACAAGAGGCTCGAGTACTTTATTGTTACAAAATTTCAAGGTGTTATGACGCTCCAGTAAAAAGTTACAAGCATTTGTATGTTGCAAACTTTGATAGGTGTAGGACGTACCATATAGAAGTTAGGGCCATTTGAAGTTTTATCAGTGTTTGATTTGGAACTCAAGGGTAGCAAAGCTTTAAGCAATAGCTTAAATTGAGAAGAGGCTGGAGTACATTATTGTTACAAAATTTCAAGGTGTTATGACGCTCCAGTAAAAAGTTACAAGCATTTGTATGTTGCAAACTTTGATAGGTGTAGGACGTACCATATAGAAGTTAGGGCCATTTGAAGTTTTATCAGTGTTTGATTTGGAACTCAAGGGTAGCAAAGCTTTAAGCGATAGCTTAAATTGAGAAGAGGCTGGAGTACATTTTTGTTACAAAATTTCAAGGTGTTATGACGCTCCAGTAAAAAGTTACAAGCATTTGTATGTTGCAAATTTTGATAGGTGTAGGAAGTACCGTATAGAAGTAAGGCCATTTGAAGTTTTATCAGTGTTTGATGTGGGACTCAAGGGTAGCATAGCTTTGAGCGATAGCTTAAATTGACAAGAGGCTCGAGTACTTTATTGTTACAAAATTTCAAGGTTTTATGACGCTCCAGTAAATAGTTACAAGCATTTGTATGTTTCAAACTTTGATAGATGTAGGACATACCGTATAGAAGTTAGGGCCATTTGAAGTTTTATCAGTGTTTGATTTGGGACTCAAGGGTAGCATAGTTTTGAGCGATAGCTTAAATTGACAAGAGGCTAGAATACTTTATTGTTACAAAATTTCAAGGTCTTATGACGCTCCAGTAAAAAGTTACAAGCATTTGTATGTTGCAAACTTTGATAGGTGTAGGACGTACCATATAGAAGTTAGGGCCATTTGAAGTTTTATCAGTGTTTGATTTGGGACTCAAGGGTAGCATAGCTTTGAGCGATAGCTTAAATTGACAAGAGGCTCGAGTACTTTATTGTTACAAAATTTCAAGGTTTTATGACGCTATAGTAAAAAGTTACAAGCATTTGAATGTTGCAAACTTTGATAAGTGTGGGACGTACCGTATAGAAGTTAGGACCATTTGAAGTTTTATCAGTGTTTGATTTGGGACTTAAAGGTAGCAAAGCTTTAAGCCATAGCTTAAATTGACAAGAGGCTCGAGTACTTTATTGTTACAAAATTTCAAGGTTTTATGACGCTCCAGCAAAAAGGTACAAGCATTTGTATGTTGCAAACTTTGATAGGTGTAGGACGTACCATATAGAAGTTAGGGCCATTTGAAGTTTTATCAGTGTTTGATTTGGAACTCAAGGGTAGCAAAGCTTTAAGCGATAGCTTAAATTGAGAAGAGGCTGGAGTACTTTATTGTTACAAAATTTCAAGGTGTTATGACGCTCCAGTAAAAAGTTACAAGCATTTGTATGTTGCAAATTTTGATAGGTGTAGGACGTACCGTATAGAAGTAAGGCCATTTGAAGTTTTATCAGTGTTTGATTTTGGACTCAAGGGTAGCATAGCTTTCAGCGATAGCTTAAATTGACAAGAGGCTCGAGTACTATATTGTTACAAAATTTCAAGGTTTTATGACGCTCCAGTAAATAGTTACAAGCATTTATATGTTTCAAACTTTGATAGATGTAGGACATACCGTATAGAAGTTAGGGCCATTTGAAGTTTTATCAGTGTTTGATTTGGGACTCAAGGGTAGCATAGCTTTGAGCGATAGCTTAAATTGACAAGAGGCTAGAGTACATTATTGTTACAAAATTTCAAATTCTTATGACGCTCCAGTAAAAAGTTACAAGCATTTGTATGTTGCAAACTTTGATAGGTGTAGGACGTACCATATAGAAGTTAGGGCCATTTGAAGTTTTATCAATGTTTGATTTGGGACTCAAGGGTAGCATAGCTTTGAGCGATAGCTTAAATTGACAAGAGGCTCGAGTACTTTATTGTTACAAAATTTCAAGATTTTACGACGCTCCAGTAAAAAGTTACAAGCATTTGAATGTTGCAAACTTTGATAGGTGTGGGACGTACCGTATAGAAGTTAGGACCATTTGAAGTTTTATCAGTGTTTCATTTGGGACTTAAGGGTAGCAAAGCTTTAAGCGATAGCTTAAATTGACAAGAGGCAGGAGAACTTTATTGTTACAAAATTTCAAGGTGTTATGACGCTCCAGTAATAAGTTACAAGCATTTGTATGTTGCAAACTTTGATAAGTGTGGGACGTACCGTATAGAAGTTAGGACCATTTGAAGTTTTATCAGTGTTTGATTTGGGACTTAAAGGTAGCAAAGCTTTAAGCCATAGCTTAAATTGACAAGAGGCTCGAGTACTTTATTGTTACAAAATTTCAAGGTTTTATGACGCTCCAGTAAAAAGTTACAAGCATTTGAATGTTGCAAACTTTTATAGGTGAGGGACGTACCGTATAGAAGTTAGGACCATTTGAAGTTTTATCAGTGTTTGATTTGGGACTTAAGGGTAGCAAAGCTTTAAGCGATAGCTTAAATTGACAAGAGGCAGGAGAACTTTATTGTTACAAAATTTCAAGGTGTTATGACGCTCCAGTAAAAAGTTACAAGCATTTGTATGTTGCAAATTTTGATAGGTGTAGGACGTACCATATAGAAGTTAGGGTCATTTAAAGTTTTATCAGTGTTTGATTTGGGACTCAAGGGTAGCATAACTTTGAGCGATGGCTTAAATTGACAAGAGGCTCGAGCACTTTATTGTTACAAAATTTCAAGGTTTTATGCCGCTCCTGTAAAAAGTTACAAGCATTTGAATGTTGCAAACTTTAATAGGTGTAGGACGTACCGTATAGAAGTTACGGCCATTTGAAGTTTTATCAGTGTTTGATTTGGGACTCAAGGGTAGCATAGCTTTGAGCGATAGCTTAAATTGACAAGAGGCTCGAGTACTTTATTGTTACAAAATTTCAAGGTTCTATGACGCTCCAGTAAAAAGTTACAAGCATTTGTATGTTCCAAATTTTGATAGGTGTAGGACGTACCGTATAGAAGTAAGGCCATTTGAAGTTTTATCAGTGTTTGATTTGGGACTCAAGGGTAGCATAGCTTTGAGCGATAGCTTAAATTGACAAGAGGTTCGAGTACTTTATTGTTACAAAATTTCAAGGTTTTATGACGCTCCAGTAAATAGTTACAAGCATTTGTATGTTTCAAACTTTGATAGATGTAGGACATACCGTATAGAAGTTAGGGCCATTTGAAGTTATATCAGTGTTTGATTTGGGACTCAAGGGTAGCATAGTTTTGAGCGATAGCTTAAATTGACAAGAGGCTGGAGAACTTTATTGTTACAAAATTTCAAGGTGTTAAGCCGCTACAGTAAAAAGTTACAAGCATTTGAATGTTGCAAACTTTGATAGGTGTAGGACGTACCGTATAGAAGTTAGTGCCATTTGAAGTTTTATCAGTGTTTGATTTGGGACTCAAGGGTAGCATAGCTTTGAACGATAGCTTAAATTGACAAGAGGCTCGAGAACTTAATTGTTACAAAGTTTCAAGGTTTTATGACGCTCCAGTAAAAAGTTAAAAGCACTTGTATGTTGCAAACTTTGATAGGTATAGGACGCACCGTATTGAAGTTTGGGGCCAGTTGAAGTTTTATCAATTTTTGATTTTGGAGTCAAGGGTAGCATAGTTATGAGCGATAACTTAAATTGATAAGAAGCACGAGTACTTTATTGTCACAAAATTTCAAGATTTTATGACGCTCCAGTAAAAAGTTACAAGCATTTGTATGTTGCAAAGTTTGATAGGTGTAGGACGTACCGTATAGAAGTTAGGGCCATTTGAAGTTTTATCAGTGTTTGATTTCGGACTCAAGGGTAGCATAGCTTTGAGCGATAACTTAAATTGACAAGAGGCTCGAGTACTTTATTGTTACAAAATTTCAAGGTTCTATGACGCTCCAGTAAAAATTTACAAGAATTTGTATGTTGCTATCTTTGATAGGTGTAGTGCGTACCGTCTAGAAGTTAGGGCCATTTGAAGTTTTATCAGTGTTTGATTTGCGACTCAAGGGTAGCATAGCTTTGAGCGATAGCTTAAATTGACAAGAGGCTCGAGTACTTTATTGTTACAAAATTTCAAGGTTTTATGACGCTCCAGTAAAAATTTACAAGCAATTGTATGTTGCAAACTTTGATAGTTGTAGGACGTACCATATAGAAGTTAGGGCCATTTGAAGTTTTATCAGTGTTTGATTTGGGACTCAAGGGTAGCATAGCTTTGAGCGATAGCTTAAATTGACAAGAGGCTCGAGTACTTTATTGCTACAAAATTTCAAGGTTTATGACGCTCCAGTAAAAAGTTACAAGCATTTGTATGTGCAAACTTTGATAGATGTAGGACATACCGTATAGAAGTTAGGGCCATATGAAGTTTTATCAGTGTTTGATTTGGGACTCAAGGGTAGCATAGCTTTGAGCGATAACTTAAATTGACAAGAGGCTCGAGTACTTTATTGTTACAAAATTTCAAGGTTTTATGACGCTCCAGTAAAAAGTTACAAGCATTTGTATGTTGCAAATTTTGATAGGTGTAGGACGTACCATATAGAAGTTAGGGCCATTTGAAGTTTTATCAGTGTTTGATTTGGAACTCAAGGGTAGCAAAGCTTTAAGCGATAGCTTAAATTGAGAAGAGGCTGGAGTACTTTATTGTTACAAAATTTCAAGGTGTTATGACGATCCAGTAAAAAGTTACAAGCATTTGTACGTTGCAAATTTTGATAGGTGTAGGACGTACCGAATAGAAGTAAGGCCATTTGAAGTTTTATCAGTGTTTGATTTGGGACTCAAGGGTAGCATAGCTTTGAGCGATAGCTTAAATTGACAAGAGGCTCGAGTACTTTATTGTTACAAAATTTCAAGGTTTTATGACGCTTCAGTAAATAGTTACAAGCATTTGTATCTTTCAAATTTTGATAGGTGTAGGACGTACCATATAGAAGTTAGGGCCATTTGAAGTTTTATCAGTGTTTGATTTGGGACTCAAGGGTAGCATAGCTTTGAGCGATAGCTTAAATTGACAAGAGGCTAGAGTACTTTATTGTTACAAAATTTCAAGGTCTTATGACGCTCCAGTAAAAAGTTACAAGCATTTGTATGTTGCACACTTTGATAGGTGTAGGACGTACCATATAGAAGTTAGGGCCATTTGAAGCTTTATCACTTTTTGATTTTGGAGTCAAGGGTAGCATAGTTATGAGCGATAACTTAAATTGATAAGAAGCACGAGTACTTTATTGTCACAAAATTTCAAGATTTTATGACGCTCCAGTAAAAAGTTACAAGCATTTGTATGTTGCAAAGTTTGATAGGTGTAGGACGTACCGTATAGAAGTTAGGGCCATTTGAAGTTTTATCAGTGTTTGATTTGGGACTCAAGGGTAGCATAGCTTTGAGCGATAGCTTAAATTGACAAGAGGCGCGACTACTTTATTGTTACAAAATTTCATGGTTCTATGACGCTCCAGTAAAAATTTACAAGAATTTGTATGTTGCAAACTTTGATAGGTGTAGTGCGTACCGTCTGGAAGTTAGGGCCATTTGAAGTTTTATCAGTGTTTGATTTGCGACTCAAGGGTAGCATAGCTTTGAGCGATAGCTTAAATTGACAAGAGGCTCGAGTACTTTATTGTTAGAAAATTTCAAGGTTTTATGACGCTCCAGTAAAAATTTACAAGTATTTGTATGTTGCAAACTTTGATAGGTGTAGGACGTACCAATAGAAGTTAGGGTGATTTGAAGTTTTATCAGTGTTTGATTTGGGACTCAAGGGTAGCATAGCTTTGAGCGATAGCTTAAATTGACAAGAGGCTCGAGTACTTTATTGTTACAAAATTTCAAGGTTTTATGACGCTCCAGTAAAAATTTACAAGCAATTGTATGTTGCAAACTTTGATAGGTGTAGGACGTACCATATAGAATTTAGGGCCATTTGAAGTTTTATCAGTGTTTGATTTGGGACTCAAGGGTAGCATAGCTTTGAGCGATAGCTTAAATTGACAAGAGGCTCGAGTACTTTATTGTTACAAAATTTCAAGGTTTTATGACGCTCCAGTAAAAAGTTACAAACATTTGTATGTTGCAAACTTTGATAGGTATGGGACGCACCGTATTGAATTTAAGGGCCATTTGAAGTTTTATCACTGTTTGATTTTGGAGTCAAGGGTAGCATAGTTATGGGCGATAGCTTAAATTGATAAGAAGTACGAGTACTTTATTGTCACAAAATTTCAAGGTTTTATGACGCTCCAGTAAAAATTTACAAGCATTTGTATGTTGCAAAATTTGATAGGTGTAGGACGTACCTTATAGAAGTTAGGGCCATTTGAAGTTTTATCAGTGTTTGATTTGGGACTCAAGGGTAGCATAGCTTTGAGCGATAGCTTAAATTGACAAGAGGCTCGAGTGCTTTATTGTTACAAAGTTTCAAGGTTGTATGACGCTCCAGTAAAAAGTTACAAGCATTTGTATGCTGCAAACTTTGATAGGTATAGGATGCACCGTATTGAAGTTAAGCGTCATTTGAAGTTTTATCACTTTGATTTTGGAGTCAAGGGTAGCATAGTTAGGAGCGATTACTTAAATTGATAAGAAGCACGAGTACTTTATTGTCACAAAATTTCAAGGTTTTATGACGCTCCAGTAGAAAGTTACAAGCATTTGTATGTTGCAAAGTTTGATAGGTGTACGACGTACCGTATAGAAGTTTGGGCCATTTGAAGTTTTATCAGTGTTTGATTTGGGACTCAAGAGTAGCATAGCTTTGAGTGATAGTCTTAATTGACAAGAGGCTCGAGTACTTCATTGTTACAAAATTTCAAGGTTCTATGACGCTCCAGTAAAAAATTACAAGCATTTCTATGTTGCAAACTTTGATAGGTGTAGGACGTACCGTATATAAGTTAGGGCCATTTGACGTTTTATCAGTGTTTGATTTGGGACTCAAGGGTAGCATAGCTTTGAGCGATAGCTTAAATTGACAAGAGGCTCGAGTACTTTATTGCTACAAAATTTCAAAAGTTTATGACGCTCCAGTAAAAAGTTACAAGCATTTGTATGTGCAAACTTTGATAGATGTAGGACATACCGTATAGAAGTTAGGGCCATATGAAGTTTTATCAGTGTTTGATTTGGGACTCAAGGGTAGCATAGCTTTGAGCGATAACTTAAATTGACAAGAGGCTCGAGTACTTTATTGTTACAAAATTTCAAGGTTTTATGACGCTCCAGTAAAAAGTTACAAGCATTTGTATGTTGCAAATTTTGATAGGTGTAGGACGTACCGTATAGAAGTTAGGGCCATTTGAAGTTTCATCAGTGTTTGATTTGGAACTCAAGGGTAGCAAAGCTTTAAGCGATAGCTTAAATTGAGAAGAGGCTGGAGTACTTTATTGTTACAAAATTTCAAGGTGTTATGACGATCCAGTAAAAAGTTACAAGCATTTGTATGTTGCAAATTTTGATAGGTGTGGGACGTACCGAATAGAAGTAAGGCCATTTGAAGTTTTATCAGTGTTTGATTTGGGACTCAAGGGTAGCATAGCTTTGAGCGATAGCTTAAATTGACAAGAGGCTCGAGTACTTTATTGTTACAAAATTTCAAGGTTTTATGACGCTCCAGTAAATAGTTACAAGCATTTGTATCTTTCAAACTTTGATAGATGTAGGACATACCGTATAGAAGTTTGGGCCATTTGAAGTTTTATCAGTGTTTGATTTGGGACTCAAGAGTAGCATAGCTTTGAGCGATAGCCTTAATTGACAAGAGGCTCGAGTACTTCATTGTTACAAAATTTCAAAGTTCTATGACGCTCCAGTAAAAAATTACAAGCATTTGTATGTTGCAAACTTTGATAGGTGTAGGACGTACCGTATATAAGTTAGGGCCATTTGACGTTTTATCAGTGTTTGATTTGGGACTCAAGGGTAGCATAGCTTTGAACGATAGCTTAAATTGACAAGAGGCTCGAGTACTTTATTGCTACAAAATTTCAAAAGTTTCTGACGCTCCAGTAAAAAGTTACAAGCATTTGTATGTGCAAACTTTGATAGATGTAGGACATACCGTATAGAAGTTAGGGCCATATGAAGTTTTATCCGTGTTTGATTTGGGACTCAAGGGTAGCATAGCTTTGAGCGATAACTTAAATTGACAAGAGGCTCGAGTACTTTATTGTTACAAAATTTCAAGGTTTTATGACGCTCCAGTAAAAAGTTACAAGCATTTGTATGTTGCAAATTTTGATAGGTGTAGGACGTACCATATAGAAGTTAGGGCCATTTGAAGTTTTATCAGTGTTTGATTTGGAACTCAAGGGTAGCAAAGCTTTAAGCGATAGTTTAAATTGAGAAGAGGCTGGAGTACTTTATTTTTACAAAATTTCAAGGTGTTATGACGATCCAGTAAAAAGTTACAAGCATTTGTATGTTGCAAATTTTGATAGGTGTGGGACGTACCGAATAGAAGTAAGGCCATTTGAAGTTTTATCAGTGTTTGATTTGGGACTCAAGGGTAGCATAGCTTTGAGCGATTGCTTAAATTGACAAGAGGCTCGAGTACTTTATTGTTACAAAATTTCAAGGTTTTATGACGCTCCAGTAAATAGTTACAAGCATTTGTATCTTTCAAACTTTGATAGATGTAGGACATACCGTATAGAAGTTAGGGCCATTTGAAGTTTTATCAGTGTTTGATTTGCGACTCAAGGGTAGCATAGCTTTGAGCGATAGCTTAAATTGACACGAATCTCGAGTACTTTATTGTTACAAAATTTCAAGGTTTTATGACGCTCCAGTAAAAATTTACAAGCAATTGTATGTTGCAAACTTTGATAGGTGTAGGACGTACCATATAGAAGTTAGGGCCATTTGAAGTTTTATCAGTGTTTGATTTGGGACTCAAGGGTAGCATAGCTTTGAGCGATAGCTGAAATTGACAAGAGGCTCGAGTACTTTATTGTTACAAAATTTCAAGGTTTTATGACGCTCCAGTAAAAAGTTACAAGTATTTGTATGTTGCAAACTTTGATAGGTGTAGTGCGTACCGTCTAGAAGTTAGGGCCATTTGGAGTTTTATCAGTATTTGATTTGGGACTCAAGGGTAGCATAGCTTTGAGCGATAGCTTAAATTGACAAGAGGCTCGAGTACTTTATTGTTACAAAGTTTCAAGGTTGTATGACGCTCCAGTAAAAAGTTACAAGCATTTGAATGCTGCAAACTTTGATAGGTATAGGATGCACCGTATTGAAGTTAGGGGTCATTTGAAGTTTTATCACTTTTTGATTTTGGAGTCAAGGGTAGCACAGTTAGGAGCGATAACTTAACCCTGCTGTTAGATTAAAAAAAAATAACGAATCCTGGATTTAGAGACCATTTGGTCCATACCGCATTTTTCATATAAAATATCAATTTAATCTTATATTTTATATCTATGTATGGTGGTTTAACACTACGTGAGCTTTTTAGTGATTGCCAATAGTCATAGATGTAGATCGTGGTGAAATGAAGACGTGCATGGTTTATTTGATGCAACTTTTGGTCGCCCCATATTCCGAGTAATCATGTCTGAAGGTACTTTCCAAATGATAACACGTGCGCTCCGTTTCGATGATGTTGAGAGTCGGAGACAAATGAGTAGTAGCGATAAATTTGCTCCAATTCGGGAACTGTGGGATCGTTGGCAACTCCTTCTTCCAATGTTGTACAACTGCCACGAAAATGTGACCATCGACGAGCAACTTGTTGCTTTCAGGGGACGGTGTTCTTTTCGACAGTTTATGCCATCAAAACCTGCAAAATATGGTTTGAAATTTTGGTTATCGGTGGACTCAAAGTCAGGCTACGTATGGAAGATACAACCATACCTTGGAAAACCTAGAAATACACAGCCTGAAAAGAACCAAGGACAACGCGTTGTATTGGATTTGACGGAAGGATTAAAAGGACAAAATATAACCGGCGACAATTTCTTTTCCACTTTCGAATTGGTAAAAAAACTACTTGACAGGAAACTTACATATGTGGAAACAGTACGTAAAAATAAAACTTTCATTCCTCCGAAATTGCTGACTGTGAAAAATCAACCATTGTATAAGTCTACGTTTGCTTTCAATGACATAGCCACATTAGTATCGTACATCAGCCACAAAAACAAAGCAACGGTATTGATAAGTTCAATGCACAGGAAAGATGAAGTTGATGAGAGTGGCTCGAAGAAAAAGCCGGAGATTGTGTCTTATTACAATTCGACAAAAGGTATGCTATTTTGTTGTTTGTCTATAATTTCTTATACTTGGTCTTTTTTAGGAGGCGTTGACATTGCTGACCAAATGATTGGCTCCTACACCACAAAACGCAAAACAAATCGATGGCCGAATATTGTATTTGCTAATATACTAGATATATCCGCTTTCAATGCGTACATACTTTTTTCCGAAATTGATGCTTCATGGAAACCAGCTGATCGAAATCGTAGGAGACCAGAGTTCTTGCGGCAACTGGCACTTTCTTTGGCTAAGGCGCATATGATGAAACGGAGTAGATTACCTCAACAACAGTACTCAGCACAGCTTTTGACTGAAATACAAACCTCATCCTCAGTTTCAGTAGCTTCTTCAAGCAACGTTACTTGTAATTCTGTGGCTAGAAAGCGGGGAATTTGTAGTTGCTGCAAGTCTAAGTCTGACATCAAATGTTCCATTTGCTGCAAGTTTATTTGCAAAACAAACCGAAAAATACTTTGCTCAGCATGTATTGAAAATAATAACGGAATATAATAAACCTATATACATATATAATATACATATAATATAAAATAATAGGAATAAAACACATATTTTGTAAATAAAACCAGAAAAACTCTTAGCATTTTAATTTAAATATAAGAAAAATAAACACTGGACCAAATGGTCTCTAATCCAAAATAAGTAACTTTTGATTTTCCTCAGTCCCACCTTATGTCAGACACTTGAATTTTTGGAAATAGCACTGTTTTGTAAAAAACCCACGTGAGCTGAAATATTAAAGCAATATATACCACCGTTCAAAAGTTACAAAGGAAACAATCGAAAAATTGGTTCAAATGGGCTTAATCTTACAGCAGGGTTAAATTGATAAGAAGCACGAGTACTTTATTGTCACAAAATTTCAAGGTTTTATGACGCTCCAGTAAAAAGTTACAAGCATTTGTATGTTGCAAACTTTGATAGATGTAGGACGTACCGTATAGAAGTTTGGGCCATTTGAAGTTTTATCAGTGTTTGATTTGGGACTCAAGAGTAGCATAGCTTTGAGCGATAGCTTAAATTGACAAGAGGCCCGAGTACTTCATTGTTACAAAATTTCAAGGTTCTATGACGCTCCAGTAAAAAATTACAAGCATTTGTATGTTGCAAACTTTGATAGGTGTAGGACGTACCGTATATAAGTTAGGGCCATTTGACGTTTTATCAGTGTTTGATTTGGGACTCAAGGGTAGCATCGCTTTGAGCGATAGCTTAAATTGACAAGAGGCTCGAGTACTTTATTGCTACAAAATTTCAAGGTTTTATGACGCTCCAGTAAAAAGTTACAAGCATTTGTATGTGCAAACTTTGATAGATGTAGGACATACCGTATAGAAGTTAGGGCCATATGAAGTTTTATCAATGTTTGATTTGGGATTCAAGGGTAGCATAGCTTTGAGCGATAGCTTAAATTGACAAGAGGCTCGAGTACTTCATTGTTACAAAATTTCAAGGTTTTATGACGCTCCAGTAAAAAGTTACAAGCATTTGTATGTTGCAAATTTTGATAGGTGTAGGACGTACCATATAGAAGTTAGGGCCATTTGAAGTTTTATCAGTGTTTGATTTGGAACTAAAGGGTAGCAAAGCTTTAAGCGATAGCTTAAATTGAGAAGAGGCTGGAGTACTTTATTGTTACAAAATTTAAAGGT
The DNA here is from genome assembly GCA_920105625.2 of Clusia tigrina. Classification (NCBI taxonomy): domain Eukaryota; kingdom Metazoa; phylum Arthropoda; class Insecta; order Diptera; family Clusiidae; genus Clusia; species Clusia tigrina. The sequence goes on from OV050032.1 coordinate 70,271,158, forward strand.
GTTATGACGCTCCAGTAAAAAGTTACAAGCATTTGTATGTTGCAAATTTTGATAGGTGTAGGACGTACCGAATAGAAGTAAGGCCATTTGAAGTTTTATCAATGTTTGATTTGGGACTCAAGGGTAGCATAGCTTTGAGCTATAGCTTAAATTGACAAGAGGCTCGAGTACTTTATTGTTACAAAATTTCAAGGTTTTATGACGCTCCAGTAAATAGTATTTGAATAGCATTTGTATGTTGCAAATTTTGATAGGTGTAGGACGTACCATATAGAAGTTAGGGCCATTTGAAGTTTTATCAGTGTTTGATTTGGAACTAAAGGGTAGCAAAGCTTTAAGCGATAGCTTAAATTGACAAGAGGCTGGAGTACATTATTGTTACAAAATGTCAAGGTGTTATGACGCTCCAGTAAAAAGTTACAAGCATTTGTATGTTGCAAATTTTGATAGGTGTAGGACGTACCGTATAGAAGTTAGGGCCATTAAAAGTTTTATCAGTGTTTGATTTGGGACTCAAGGGTAGCATAGCTTTGAGCGATAGCTTAAATTGACAAGAGGCTCGAGTACTTTATTGTTACAAAATTTCAAGGTTTTATGCCGCTCCAGTAAAAAGTTACAAGCATTTGAATGTTGCAAACTTTGATAGGTGTAGGACGTACCGTATAGAAGTTAGTGCCATTTGAAGTTTTATCAGTGTTTGATTTGGGACTCAAGGGTAGCATAGCTTTGAACGATAGCTTAAATTGACAAGACGCTCGAGAACTTAATTGTTACAAAGTTTCAAGGTTTTATGACGCTCTAGTAAAAAGTTAAAAGCACTTGTATGTTGCAAACTTTGATAGGTATAGGACGCACCGTATTGAAGTTTGGGGCTATTTGAAGTTTTATAACTTTTTGATTTTGGAGTCAAGGGTAGCATAGTTATGAGCGATAACTTAAATTGATAAGAAGCACGAGTACTTTATTGTCACAAAATTTCAAGATTTTATGACGCTCCAGTAAAAAGTTACAAGCATTTGAATGTTGCAAAGTTTGATAGGTGTGGGACGTACCGTATAGAAGTTAGGACCATTTGAAGTTTTATCAGTGTTTGATTTGGGACTCAAGGTTAGCATAGCTTTGAGCGATAGCTTAAATTGACAAGAGGCTCGAGTACTTTATTGTTACAAAATTTCAAGGTCTTATGACGCTCCAGTAAAAAGTTACAAGCATTTGTATGTTGCAAACTTTGATAGGTGTAGGACGTACCATATAGAAGTTAGGGCCATTTGAAGTTTTATCAGTGTTTGATTTGGGACTCAAGGTTAGCATAGCTTTGAGCGATAGCTTAAATTGACAAGAGGCTCGAGTACTTTATTGTTACAAAATTTCAAGGTTTTATGACGCTCCAGTAAAAAGTTACAAGCATTTGAATGTTGCAAAGTTTGATAGGTGTGGGACGTACCGTATAGAAGTTAGGACCATTTGAAGTTTTATCAGTGTTTGATTTGGGACTTAAGGGTAGCAAAGCTTTAAGCGATAGCTTAAATTGACAAGAGGCTGGAGTACATTATTGTTACAAAATGTCAAGGTGTTATGACGCTCCAGTAAAAAGTTACAAGCATTTGTATGTTGCAAATTTTGATAGGTGTAGGACGTACCGTATAGAAGTTAGGGCCATTAAAAGTTTTATCAGTGTTTGATTTGGGACTCAAGGGTAGCATAGCTTTGAGCGATAGCTTAAATTGACAAGAGGCTCGAGTACTTTATTGTTACAAAATTTCAAGGTTTTATGCCGCTCCAGTAAAAAGTTACAAGCATTTGAATGTTGCAAACTTTGATAGGTGTAGGACGTACCGTATAGAAGTTAGTGCCATTTGAAGTTTTATCAGTGTTTGATTTGGGACTCAAGGGTAGCATAGCTTTGAACGATAGCTTAAATTGACAAGACGCTCGAGAACTTAATTGTTACAAAGTTTCAAGGTTTTATGACGCTCTAGTAAAAAGTTAAAAGCACTTGTATGTTGCAAACTTTGATAGGTATAGGACGCACCGTATTGAAGTTTGGGGCCATTTGAAGTTTTATCTTTTTTTGATTTTGGAGTCAAGGGTAGCATAGTTATGAGCGATAACTTAAATTGATAAGAAGCACGAGTACTTTATTGTTACAAAATTTCAAGGTCTTATGACGCTCCAGTAAAAAGTTACAAGCATTTGTATGTTGCAAACTTTGATAGGTGTAGGACGTACCATATAGAAGTTAGGGCCATTTGAAGTTTTATCAGTGTTTGATTTGGGACTCATGGTTAGCATAGCTTTGAGCGATAGCTTAAATTGACAAGAGGCTCGAGTACTTTATTGTTACCAAATTTCAAGGTTTTATGACGCTCCAGTAAAAAGTTACAAGCATTTGAATGTTGCAAAGTTTGATAGGTGTGGGACGTACCGTATAGAAGTTAGGACCATTTGAAGTTTTATCAGTGTTTGATTTGGGACTTAAGGGTGGCAAAGCTTTAAGCGATAGCTTAAATTGACAAGAGGCTGGAGTACTTTATTGTTACAAAATTTCAAGGTGTTATGACGCTCCAGTAAAAAGTTACAAGCATTTGTATATTGCAAATTTTGATAGGTGTAGGACGTACCGTATAGAAGTTAGGGCCATTTAAAGTTTTATCAGTGTTTGATTTGGGACTCAAGGGTAGCATAGCTTTGAGCGATAGCTTAAATTGACAAGAGGCTCGAGTAATTTATTGTTACAAAATTTCAAGGTTTTAAGCCGCTCCAGTAAAAAGTTACAAGCATTTGAATGTTGCAAACTTTGATAGGTGTAGGACGTACCGTATAGAAGTTAGTGCCATTTGAAGTTTTATCAGTGTTTGATTTGGGACTCAAGGGTAGCATAGCTTTGAACGATAGCTTAAATTGACAAGAGGCTCGAGAACTTAATTGTTACAAAGTTTCAAGGTTTTTTGACGCTCCAGTAAAAAGTTAAAAGCACTTGTATGTTGCAAACTTTGATAGGTATAGGACGCACCGTATTGAAGTTTGGGGCCATTTGAAGTTTTATCTTTTTTTGATTTTGGAGTCAAGGGTAGCATAGTTATGAGCGATAACTTAAATTGATAAGAAGCACGAGTACTTTATTGTCACAAAATTTCAAGATTTTATGACGCTCCAGTAAAAAGTTACAAGCATTTTTATGTTGCAAAGTTTGATAGGTGTAGGACGTACCGTATAGAAGTTAGGGCCATTTGAAGTTTTATCAGTGTTTGATTTGGGACTCAAGGGTAGCATAGCTTTGAGCGATAGCTTAAATTGACAAGAGGCTCGAGTACTTTATTGTTACAAAATTTCAAGGTTTTATGACGCTCCAGTAAAAAGTTACAAGCATTTGAATGTTGCAAAGTTTGATAGGTGTGGGACGTACCGTATAGAAGTTAGGACCATTTGAAGTTTTATCAGTGTTTGATTTGGGACTTAAGGGTAGCATAGCTTTGAGCGATAGCTTAAATTGACAAGAGGCTCGAGTACTTTATTGTTACAAAATTTCAAGGTTTTATGACGCTCCAGTAAAAAGTTACAAGCATTTGAATGTTGCAAAGTTTGATAGGTGTGGGACGTACCGTATAGAAGTTAGGGCCATTTGAAGTTTTATCAGTGTTTGATTTGGGACTCAAGGGTAGCATAGCTTTGAGCAATAGCTTAAATTGGCAAGAGGCTAGAGTACTTTATTGTTACAAAATTTCAAGGTCTTATGACGCTCCAGTAAAAAGTTACAAGCATTTGTATGTTGCAAACTTTGATAGGTGTATTACGTACCATATAGAAGTTAGGGCCATTTGAAGTTTTATCAGTGTTTGATTTGGGACTCAAGGGTAGCATAGCTTTGAGCGATAGCTTAAATTTACAAGAGGCTCGAGTACTTTATTGTTACAAAATTTCAAGGATTTATGACGCTCCAGTAAAAAGTTACAAGCATTTGAATGTTGCAAACTTTGATAGGTGTAGGACGTACCGTATAGAAGTTAGTGCCATTTGAAGTTTTATCAGTGTTTGATTTGGGACTCAAGGGTAGCATAGCTTTGAACGATAGCTTAAATTGACAAGAGGCTCGAGAACTTAATTGTTACAAAATTTCAAGGTTTTATGACGCTCCAGTAAAAAGTTAAAAGCACTTGTATGTTGCAAACTTTGATAGGTATAGGACGCACCGTATTGAAGTTTGGGGCCATTTGAAGTTTTATCTTTTTTTGATTTTGGAGTCAAGGGTAGCATAGTTATGAGCGATAACTTAAATTGATAAGAAGCACGAGTACTTTATTGTTACAAAATTTCAAGGTTTTATGCCGCTCCAGTATAAAGTTACAAGCAGTTGTATGTTTCAAACTTTGATAGATGTATAACATACCGTATAGAAGTTAGGGCCTTTTGAAGTTTTATCAGTGTTTGATTTGGGACTCAAGGGTAGCATAGCTTTGAGCAATAGCTTAAATTGGCAAGAGGCTAGAGTACTTTATTGTTACAAAATTTCAAGGTCTTATGACGCTCCAGTAAAAAGTTACAAGCATTTGTATGTTGCAAACTTTGATAGGTGTGGGACGTACCGTATAGAAATTAGGACCATTTGAAGTTTTATCAGTGTTTGATTTGGGACTTAAGGGTAGCAAAGCTTTAAGCGATAGCTTAAATTGACAAGAGGCTGGAGTACTTTATTGTTACAAAATTTCAAGGTGTTATGACGCTCCAGTAAAAAGTTACAAGCATTTGAATGTTGCAAACTTTGATAGGTGTAGGACGCACCGTATTGAAGTTTGGGGCTATTTGAAGTTTTATAACTTTTTGATTTGGGAGTCAAGGGTAGCATAGATATGAGCGATAACTTAAATTGATAAGAAGCACGAGTACTTTATTGTCACAAAATTTCAAGATTTTATGACGCTCCAGTAAAAAGTTACAAGCATTTGTATGTTGCAAAGTTTGATAGGTGTAGGACGTACCGTATAGAAGTTAGCGCCATTTGAAGTTTTATCAGTGTTTGATTTGGGACTCAAGGGTAGCATAGCTTTGAGCGATAGCTTAAATTGACAAGAGGCTCGAGTACTTTATTGTTACAAAATTTCAAGGTTTTATGACGCTCCAGTAAAAAGTTACAAGCATTTGAATGTTGCAAAGTTTGATAGGTGTGGGACGTACCGTATAGAAGTTAGGACCATTTGAAGTTTTATCAGTGTTTGATTTGGGACTTAAGGGTAGCATAGCTTTGAGCGATAGCTTAAATTGACAAGAGGCTCGAGTACTTTATTGTTACAAAATTTCAAGGTTTTATGACGCTCCAGTAAAAAGTTACAAGCATTTGAATGTTGCAAAGTTTGATAGGTGTGGGACGTACCGTATAGAAGTTAGGGCCATTTGAAGTTTTATCAGTGTTTGATTTGGGACTCAAGGGTAGCATAGCTTTGAGCAATAGCTTAAATTGGCAAGAGGCTAGAGTACTTTATTGTTACAAAATTTCAAGGTCTTATGACGCTCCAGTAAAAAGTTACAAGCATTTGTATGTTGCAAACTTTGATAGGTGTAGGACGTACCATATAGAAGTTAGGGCCATTTGAAGTTTTATCAGTGTTTGATTTGGGACTCAAGGGTAGCATAGCTTTGAGCGATAGCTTAAATTTACAAGAGGCTCGAGTACTTTATTGTTACAAAATTTCAAGGATTTATGACGCTCCAGTAAAAAGTTACAAGCATTTGAATGTTGCAAACTTTGAAAGGTGTAGGACGTACCGTATAGAAGTTAGTGCCATTTGAAGTTTTATCAGTGTTTGATTTGGGACTCAAGGGTAGCATAGCTTTGAACGATAGCTTAAATTGACAAGAGGCTCGAGAACTTAATTGTTACAAAGTTTCAAGGTTTTATGACGCTCCAGTAAAAAGTTAAAAGCACTTGTATGTTGCAAACTTTGATAGGTATAGGACGCACCGTATTGAAGTTTGGGGCCATTTGAAGTTTTATCTTTTTTTGATTTTGGAGTCAAGGGTAGCATAGTTATGAGCGATAACTTAAATTGATAAGAAGCACGAGTACTTTATTGTTACAAAATTTCAAGGTTTTATGCCGCTCCAGTATAAAGTTACAAGCATTTGTATGTTTCAAACTTTGATAGATGTATAACATACCGTATAGAAGTTAGGGCCATTTGAAGTTTTATCAGTGTTTGATTTGGGACTCAAGGGTAGCATAGCTTTGTGCAATAGCTTAAATTGGCAAGAGGCTAGAGTACTTTATTGTTACAAAATTTCAAGGTCTTATGACGCTCCAGTAAAAAGTTACAAGCATTTGTATGTTGCAAACTTTGATAGGTGTAGGACGTACCATATAGAAGTTAGGGCCATTTGAAGTTTTATCAGTGTTTGATTTGGGACTCAAGGGTAGCATAGCTTGGAGCGATAGCTTAAATTGACAAGAGGCTCGAGTACTTTATTGTTACAAAATTTCAAGGTTTTATGACGCTCCAGTAAAAAGTTACAAGCATTTGAATGTTGCAAAGTTTGGTAGGTGTGGGACGTACCGTATAGAAGTTAGGACATTTGAAGTTTTATCAGTGTTTGATTTGGGACTTAAGGGTAGCAAAGCTTTTAGCGATAGCTTAAATTGACAAGAGGCTGGAGTACTTTATTGTTACAAAATTTCAAGGTGTTATGACGCTCCAGTAAAAAGTTACAAGCATTTGTATGTTGCAAATTTTGATAGGTGTAGGACGTACCGTATAGAAGTTAGGGCCATTTAAAGTTTTATCAGTGTTTGATTTGGGACTCAAGGGTAGCATAGCTTTGAGCGATAGCTTAAATTGACAAGAGGCTCGAGTACTTTATTGTTACAAAATTTCAAGGTTTTATGCCGCTCCAGTAAAAAGTTACAAGCATTTGAATGTTGCAAACTTTGATAGGTGTAGGACGTACCGTATAGAAGTTAGTGCCATTTGAAGTTTTATCAGTGTTTGATTTGGGACTCAAGGGTAGCATAGCTTTGAACGATAGCTTAAATTGACAAGAGGCTCGAGAACTTAATTGTTACAAAGTTTCAAGGTTTTATGACGCTCCAGTAAAAAGTTAAAAGCACTTGTATGTTGCAAACTTTGATAGGTATAGGACGCACCGTATTGAAGTTTGGGGCTATTTGAAGTTTTATAACTTTTTGATTTTGGAGTCAAGGGTAGCATAGTTATGAGCGATAACTTAAATTGATAAGAAGCACGAGTACTTTATTGTCACAAAATTTCAAGATTTTATGACGCTCCAGTAAAAAGTTACAAGCATTTGTATGTTGCAAAGTTTGATAGGTGTAGGACGTACCGTATAGAAGTTAGGGCCATTTGAAGTTTTATCAGTGTTTGATTTGGGACTCAAGGGTAGCATAGCTTTGAGCGATAGCTTAAATTGACAAGAGGCTCGAGTACTTTATTGTTACAAAATTTCAAGATTTTATGACGCTCCAGTAAAAAGTTACAAGCATTTGAATGTTGCAAAGTTTGATAGGTGTGGGACGTACCGTATAGAAGTAAGGACCATTTGAAGTTTTATCAGTGTTTGATTTGGGACTTAAGGGTAGCATAGCTTTGAGCGATGGCTTAAATTGACAAGAGGCTCGAGTACTTTATTGTTACAAAATTTCAAGGTTTTATGACGCTCCAGTAAAAAGTTACAAGCATTTGAATGTTGCAAAGTTTGATAGGTGTGGGACGTACCGTATAGAAGTTCGGGCCATTTGAAGTTTTATAAGTGTTTGATTTGGGACTCAAGGGTAGCATAGCTTTGAGCAATAGCTTAAATTGGCAAGAGGCTAGAGTACTTTATTGTTACAAAATTTCAAGGTCTTATGACGCTCCAGTAAAAAGTTACAAGCATTTGTATGTTGCAAACTTTGATAGGTGTAGGACGTACCATATAGAAGTTAGGGCCATTTGAAGTTTTATCAGTGTTTGATTTGGGACTCAAGGGTAGCATAGCTTTGAGCGATAGCTTAAATTTACAAGAGGCTCGAGTACTTTATTGTTACAAAATTTCAAGGATTTATGACGCTCCAGTAAAAAGTTACAAGCATTTGAATGTTGCAAACTTTGATAGGTGTAGGACGTACCGTATAGAAGTTAGTGCCATTTGAAGTTTTATCAGTGTTTGATTTGGGACTCAAGGGTAGCATAGCTTTGAACGATAGCTTAAATTGACAAGAGGCTCGAGAACTTAATTGTTACAAAATTTCAAGGTTTTATGACGCTCCAGTAAAAAGTTAAAAGCACTTGTATGTTACAAACTTTGATAGGTATAGGACGCACCGTATTGAAGTTTGGGGCCATTTGAAGTTTTATCTTTTTTTGATTTTGGAGTCAAGGGTAGCATAGTTATGAGCGATAACTTAAATTGATAAGAAGCACGAGTACTTTATTGTTACAAAATTTCAAGGTTTTATGCCGCTCCAGTATAAAGTTACAAGCAGTTGTATGTTTCAAACTTTGATAGATGTATAACATACCGTATAGAAGTTAGGGCCATTTGAAGTTTTATCAGTGTTTGATTTGGGACTCAAGGGTAGCATAGCTTTGAGCAATAGCTTAAATTGGCAAGAGGCTAGAGTACTTTATTGTTACAAAATTTCAAGGTCTTATGACGCTCCAGTAAAAAGTTACAAGCATTTGTATGTTGCAAACTTTGATAGGTGTGGGACGTACCGTATAGAAATTAGGACCATTTGAAGTTTTATCAGTGTTTGATTTGGGACTTAAGGGTAGCAAAGCTTTAAGCGATAGCTTAAATTGACAAGAGGCTGGAGTACTTTATTGTTACAAAATTTCAAGGTGTTATGACGCTCCAGTAAAAAGTTACAAGCATTTAAATGTTGCAAACTTTGATAGGTGTAGGACGCACCGTATTGAAGTTTGGGGCTATTTGAAGTTTTATAACTTTTTGATTTGGGAGTCAAGGGTAGCATAGTTATGAGCGATAACTTAAATTGATAAGAAGCACGAGTACTTTATTGTCACAAAATTTCAAGATTTTATGACGCTCCAGTAAAAAGTTACAAGCATTTGTATGTTGCAAAGTTTGATAGGTGTAGGACGTACCGTATAGAAGTTAGGGCCATTTGAAGTTTTATCAGTGTTTGATTTGGGACTCAAGGGTAGCATAGCTTTGAGCGATAGCTTAAATTGACAAGAGGCTCGAGTACTTTATTGTTACAAAATTTCAAGGTTTTATGCCGCTCCAGTAAAAAGTTACAAGCATTTGAATGTTGCAAACTTTGATAGGTGTAGAACGTACCGTATAGAAGTTAGTGCCATTTGAAGTTTTATCAGTGTTTGATTTGGGACTCAAGGGTGGCATAGCTTTGAACGATAGCTTAAATTGACAAGAGGCTCGAGAACTTAATTGTTACAAAGTTTCAAGGTTTTATGACGCTCCAGTAAAAAGTTAAAAGCACTTGTATGTTGCAAACTTTGATAGGTATAGGACGCACCGTATTGAAGTTTGGGGCCATTTGAAGTTTTATCTTTTTTTGATTTTGGAGTCAAGGGTAGCATAGTTATGAGCGATAACTTAAATTGATAAGAAGCACGAGTACTTTATTGTTACAAAATTTCAAGGTTTTATGCCGCTCCAGTATAAAGTTACAAGCAGTTGTATGTTTCAAACTTTGATAGATGTATAACATACCGTATAGAAGTTAGGGCCATTTGAAGTTTTATCAGTGTTTGATTTGGGACTCAAGGGTAGCATAGCTTTGAGCAATAGCTTAAATTGGCAAGAGGCTAGAGTACTTTATTGTTACAAAATTTCAAGGTCTTATGACGCTCCAGTAAAAAGTTACAAGCATTTGTATGTTGCAAACTTTGATAGGTATAGGACGCACCGTATTGAAGTTTGGGGCCAGTTGAAGTTTTATAACTTTTTGATTTTGGAGTCAAGGGTAGCATAGTTATGAGCGATAACTTAAATTGATAAGAAGCACGAGTACTTTATTGTCACAAAATTTCAAGATTTTATGACGCTCCAGTAAAAAGTTACAAGCATTTGTATGTTGCAAAGTTTGATAGGTGTAGGACGTACCGTATAGAAGTTAGGGCCATTTGAAGTTTTATCAGTGTTTGATTTGGGACTCAAGGGTAGCATAGCTTTGAGCGATAGCTTAAATTGACAAGAGGCTCGAGTACTTTATTGTTACAAAATTTCAAGATTTTATGACGCTCCAGTAAAAAGTTACAAGCATTTGAATGTTGCAAAGTTTGATAGGTGTGGGACGTACCGTATAGAAGTAAGGACCATTTGAAGTTTTATCAGTGTTTGATTTGGGACTTAAGGGTAGCATAGCTTTGAGCGATAGCTTAAATTGACAAGAGGCTCGAGTACTTTATTGTTACAAAATTTCAAGGTTTTATGACGCTCCAGTAAAAAGTTACAAGCATTTGAATGTTGCAAAGTTTGATAGGTGTGGGACGTACCGTATAGAAGTTCGGGCCATTTGAAGTTTTATAAGTGTTTGATTTGGGACTCAAGGGTAGCATAGCTTTGAGCAATAGCTTAAATTGGCAAGAGGCTAGAGTACTTTATTGTTACAAAATTTCAAGGTCTTATGACGCTCCAGTAAAAAGTTACAAGCATTTGTATGTTGCAAACTTTGATAGGTGTAGGACGTACCATATAGAAGTTAAGGCCATTTGAAGTTTTATCAGTGTTTGATTTGGGACTCAAGGGTAGCATAGCTTTGAGCGATAGCTTAAATTTACAAGAGGCTCGAGTACTTTATTGTTACAAAATTTCAAGGATTTATGACGCTCCAGTAAAAAGTTACAAGCATTTGAATGTTGCAAACTTTGATAGGTGTAGGACGTACCGTATAGAAGTTAGTGCCATTTGAAGTTTTATCAGTGTTTGATTTGGGACTCAAGGGTAGCATAGCTTTGAACGATAGCTTAAATTGACAAGAGGCTCGAGAACTTAATTGTTACAAAATTTCAAGGTTTTATGACGCTCCAGTAAAAAGTTAAAAGCACTTGTATGTTACAAACTTTGATAGGTATAGGACGCACCGTATTGAAGTTTGGGGCCATTTGAAGTTTTATCTTTTTTTGATTTTGGAGTCAAGGGTAGCATAGTTATGAGCGATAACTTAAATTGATAAGAAGCACGAGTACTTTATTGTTACAAAATTTCAAGGTTTTATGCCGCTCCAGTATAAAGTTACAAGCAGTTGTATGTTTCAAACTTTGATAGATGTATAACATACCGTATAGAAGTTAGGGCCATTTGAAGTTTTATCAGTGTTTGATTTGGGACTCAAGGGTAGCATAGCTTTGAGCAATAGCTTAAATTGGCAAGAGGCTAGAGTACTTTATTGTTACAAAATTTCAAGGTCTTATGACGCTCCAGTAAAAAGTTACAAGCATTTGTATGTTGCAAACTTTGATAGGTGTGGGACGTACCGTATAGAAATTAGGACCATTTGAAGTTTTATCAGTGTTTGATTTGGGACTTAAGGGTAGCAAAGCTTTAAGCGATAGCTTAAATTGACAAGAGGCTGGAGTACTTTATTGTTACAAAATTTCAAGGTGTTATGACGCTCCAGTAAAAAGTTACAAGCATTTAAATGTTGCAAACTTTGATAGGTGTAGGACGCACCGTATTGAAGTTTGGGGCTATTTGAAGTTTTATAACTTTTTGATTTGGGAGTCAAGGGTAGCATAGTTATGAGCGATAACTTAAATTGATAAGAAGCACGAGTACTTTATTGTCACAAAATTTCAAGATTTTATGACGCTCCAGTAAAAAGTTACAAGCATTTGTATGTTGCAAAGTTTGATAGGTGTAGGACGTACCGTATAGAAGTTAGGGCCATTTGAAGTTTTATCAGTGTTTGATTTGGGACTCAAGGGTAGCATAGCTTTGAGCGATAGCTTAAATTGACAAGAGGCTCGAGTACTTTATTGTTACAAAATTTCAAGGTTTTATGCCGCTCCAGTAAAAAGTTACAAGCATTTGAATGTTGCAAACTTTGATAGGTGTAGAACGTACCGTATAGAAGTTAGTGCCATTTGAAGTTTTATCAGTGTTTGATTTGGGACTCAAGGGTGGCATAGCTTTGAACGATAGCTTAAATTGACAAGAGGCTCGAGAACTTAATTGTTACAAAGTTTCAAGGTTTTATGACGCTCCAGTAAAAAGTTAAAAGCACTTGTATGTTGCAAACTTTGATAGGTATAGGACGCACCGTATTGAAGTTTGGGGCCATTTGAAGTTTTATCTTTTTTTGATTTTGGAGTCAAGGGTAGCATAGTTATGAGCGATAACTTAAATTGATAAGAAGCACGAGTACTTTATTGTTACAAAATTTCAAGGTTTTATGCCGCTCCAGTATAAAGTTACAAGCAGTTGTATGTTTCAAACTTTGATAGATGTATAACATACCGTATAGAAGTTAGGGCCATTTGAAGTTTTATCAGTGTTTGATTTGGGACTCAAGGGTAGCATAGCTTTGAGCAATAGCTTAAATTGGCAAGAGGCTAGAGTACTTTATTGTTACAAAATTTCAAGGTCTTATGACGCTCCAGTAAAAAGTTACAAGCATTTGTATGTTGCAAACTTTGATAGGTGTGGGACGTACCGTATAGAAATTAGGACCATTTGAAGTTTTATCAGTGTTTGATTTGGGACTTAAGGGTAGCAAAGCTTTAAGCGATAGCTTAAATTGACAAGAGGCTGGAGTACTTTATTGTTACAAAATTTCAAGGTGTTATGACGCTCCAGTAAAAAGTTACAAGCATTTAAATGTTGCAAACTTTGATAGGTGTAGGACGCACCGTATTGAAGTTTGGGGCTATTTGAAGTTTTATAACTTTTTGATTTGGGAGTCAAGGGTAGCATAGTTATGAGCGATAACTTAAATTGATAAGAAGCACGAGTACTTTATTGTCACAAAATTTCAAGATTTTATGACGCTCCAGTAAAAAGTTACAAGCATTTGTATGTTGCAAAGTTTGATAGGTGTAGGACGTACCGTATAGAAGTTAGGGCCATTTGAAGTTTTATCAGTGTTTGATTTGGGACTCAAGGGTAGCATAGCTTTGAGCGATAGCTTAAATTGACAAGAGGCTCGAGTACTTTATTGTTACAAAATTTCAAGGTTTTATGCCGCTCCAGTAAAAAGTTACAAGCATTTGAATGTTGCAAACTTTGATAGGTGTAGAACGTACCGTATAGAAGTTAGTGCCATTTGAAGTTTTATCAGTGTTTGATTTGGGACTCAAGGGTGGCATAGCTTTGAACGATAGCTTAAATTGACAAGAGGCTCGAGAACTTAATTGTTACAAAGTTTCAAGGTTTTATGACGCTCCAGTAAAAAGTTAAAAGCACTTGTATGTTGCAAACTTTGATAGGTATAGGACGCACCGTATTGAAGTTTGGGGCTATTTGAAGTTTTATAACTTTTTGATTTTGGAGTCAAGGGTAGCATAGTTATGAGCGATAACTTAAATTGATAAGAAGCACGAGTACTTTATTGTCACAAAATTTCAAGATTTTATGACGCTCCAGTAAAAAGTTACAAGCATTTGTATGTTGCAAAGTTTGATAGGTGTAGGACGTACCGTATAGAAGTTAGGGCCATTTGAAGTTTTATCAGTGTTTGATTTGGGACTCAAGGGTAGCATAGCTTTGAGCGATAGCTTAAATTGACAAGAGGCTCGAGTACTTTATTGTTACAAAATTTCAAGGTTTTATGACGCTCCAGTAAAAAGTTACAAGCATTTGAATGTTGCAAAGTTTGATAGGTGTGGGACGTACCGTATAGAAGTTAGGACCATTTGAAGTTTTATCAGTGTTTGATTTGGGACTTAAGGGTAGCATAGCTTTGAGCGATAGCTTAAATTGACAAGAGGCTCGAGTACTTTATTGTTACAAAATTTCAAGGTTTTATGACGCTCCAGTAAAAAGTTACAAGCATTTGAATGTTGCAAAGTTTGATAGGTGTGGGACGTACCGTATAGAAGTTAGGGCCATTTGAAGTTTTATCAGTGTTTGATTTGGGACTCAAGGGTAGCATAGCTTTGAGCAAAGGTTACATTGGCAAGAGGCTAGAGTACTTTATTGTTACAAAATTTCAAGGTCTTATGACGCTCCAGTAAAAAGTTACAAGCATTTGTATGTTGCAAACTTTGATAGGTGTAGGACGTACCATATAGAAGTTAGGGCCATTTTAAGTTTTATCAGTGTTTGATTTGGGACTCAAGGGTAGCATAGCTTTGAGCGATAGCTTAAATTTACAAGAGGCTCGAGTACTTTATTGTTGCAAAATTTCAAGGATTTATGACGCTCCAGAAAAAAGTTACAAGCATTTGAATGTTGCAAACTTTGATAGGTGTAGGACGTACCGTATAGAAGTTAGTGCCATTTGAAGTTTTATCTTTTTTTGATTTTGGAGTCAAGGGTAGCATAGTTATGAGCGATAACTTAAATTGATAAGAAGCACGAGTACTTTATTGTCACAAAATTTCAAGATTTTATGACGCTCCAGTAAAAAGTTACAAGCATTTGAATGTTGCAAAGTTTGATAGGTGTGGGACGTACCGTATAGAAGTTAGGACCATTTGAAGTTTTATCAGTGTTTGATTTGGGACTCAAGGTTAGCATAGCTTTGAGCGATAGCTTAAATTGACAAGAGGCTCGAGTACTTTATTGTTACAAAATTTCAAGGTTTTATGACGCTCCAGTAAAAAGTTACAAGCATTTGAATGTTGCAAAGTTTGGTAGGTGTGGGACGTACCGTATAGAAGTTAGGACATTTGAAGTTTTATCAGTGTTTGATTTGGGACTTAAGGGTAGCAAAGCTTTTAGCGATAGCTTAAATTGACAAGAGGCTGGAGTACTTTATTGTTACAAAATTTCAAGGTGTTATGACGCTCCAGTAAAAAGTTACAAGCATTTGTATGTTGCAAATTTTGATAGGTGTAGCACGTACCGTATAGAAGTTAGGGCCATTTAAAGTTTTATCAGTGTTTGATTTGGGACTCAAGGGTAGCATAGCTTTGAGCGATAGCTTAAATTGACAAGAGGCTCGAGTACTTTATTGTTACAAAATTTCAAGGTTTTATGCCGCTCCAGTAAAAAGTTACAAGCATTTGAATGTTGCAAACTTTGATAGGTGTAGGACGTACCGTATAGAAGTTAGTGCCATTTGAAGTTTTATCAGTGTTTGATTTGGGACTCAAGGGTAGCATAGCTTTGAACGATAGCTTAAATTGACAAGAGGCTCGAGAACTTAATTGTTACAAAGTTTCAAGGTTTTATGACGCTCCAGTAAAAAGTTAAAAGCACTTGTATGTTGCAAACTTTGATAGGTATAGGACGCACCGTATTGAAGTTTGGGGCTATTTGAAGTTTTATAACTTTTTGATTTTGGAGTCAAGGGTAGCATAGTTATGAGCGATAACTTAAATTGATAAGAAGCACGAGTACTTTATTGTCACAAAATTTCAAGATTTTATGACGCTCCAGTAAAAAGTTACAAGCATTTGTATGTTGCAAAGTTTGATAGGTGTAGGACGTACCGTATAGAAGTTAGGGCCATTTGAAGTTTTATCAGTGTTTGATTTGGGACTCAAGGGTAGCATAGCTTTGAGCGATAGCTTAAATTGACAAGAGGCTCGAGTACTTTATTGTTACAAAATTTCAAGATTTTATGACGCTCCAGTAAAAAGTTACAAGCATTTGAATGTTGCAAAGTTTGATAGGTGTGGGACGTACCGTATAGAAGTAAGGACCATTTTAAGTTTTATCAGTGTTTGATTTGGGACTTAAGGGTAGCATAGCTTTGAGCGATAGCTTAAATTGACAAGAGGCTCGAGTACTTTATTGTTACAAAATTTCAAGGTTTTATGACGCTCCAGTAAAAAGTTACAAGCATTTGAATGTTGCAAAGTTTGATAGGTGTGGGACGTACCGTATAGAAGTTCGGGCCATTTGAAGTTTTATAAGTGTTTGATTTGGGACTCAAGGGTAGCATAGCTTTGAGCAATAGCTTAAATTGGCAAGAGGCTAGAGTACTTTATTGTTACAAAATTTCAAGGTCTTATGACGCTCCAGTAAAAAGTTACAAGCATTTGTATGTTGCAAACTTAGATAGGTGTAGGACGTACCATATAGAAGTTAGGGCCATTTGAAGTTTTATCAGTGTTT
Source organism: Clusia tigrina (assembly GCA_920105625.2). Taxonomy (NCBI): domain Eukaryota; kingdom Metazoa; phylum Arthropoda; class Insecta; order Diptera; family Clusiidae; genus Clusia; species Clusia tigrina. The sequence continues at coordinate 70,287,355 of OV050032.1, forward strand.
GATTTGGGACTCAAGGGTAGCATAGCTTTGAGCGATAGCTTAAATTTACAAGAGGCTCGAGTACTTTATTGTTACAAAATTTCAAGGATTTATGACGCTCCAGTAAAAAGTTACAAGCATTTGAATGTTGCAAACTTTGATAGGTGTAGGACGTACCGTATAGAAGTTAGTGCCATTTGAAGTTTTATCAGTGTTTGATTTGGGACTCAAGGGTAGCATAGCTTTGAACGATAGCTTAAATTGACAAGAGGCTCGAGAACTTAATTGTTACAAAATTTCAAGGTTTTATGACGCTCCAGTAAAAAGTTAAAAGCACTTGTATGTTGCAAACTTTGATAGGTATAGGACGCACCGTATTGAAGTTTGGGGCCATTTGAAGTTTTATCTTTTTTAGATTTTGGAGTCAAGGGTAGCATAGTTATGAGCGATAACTTAAATTGATAAGAAGCACGAGTACTTTATTGTTACAAAATTTCAAGGTTTTATGCCGCTCCAGTATAAAGTTACAAGCAGTTGTATGTTTCAAACTTTGATAGATGTATAACATACCGTATAGAAGTTAGGGCCATTTGAAGTTTTATCAGTGTTTGATTTGGGACTCAAGGGTAGCATAGCTTTGAGCAATAGCTTAAATTGGCAAGAGGCTAGAGTACTTTATTGTTACAAAATTTCAAGGTCTTATGACGCTCCAGTAAAAAGTTACAAGCATTTGTATGTTGCAAACTTTGATAGGTGTGGGACGTACCGTATAGAAATTAGGACCATTTGAAGTTTTATCAGTGTTTGATTTGGGACTTAAGGGTAGCAAAGCTTTAAGCGATAGCTTAAATTGACAAGAGGCTGGAGTACTTTATTGTTACAAAATTTCAAGGTGTTATGACGCTCCAGTAAAAAGTTACAAGCATTTAAATGTTGCAAACTTTGATAGGTGTAGGACGCACCGTATTGAAGTTTGGGGCTATTTGAAGTTTTATAACTTTTTGATTTGGGAGTCAAGGGTAGCATAGTTATGAGCGATAACTTAAATTGATAAGAAGCACGAGTACTTTATTGTCACAAAATTTCAAGATTTTATGACGCTCCAGTAAAAAGTTACAAGCATTTGTATGTTGCAAAGTTTGATAGGTGTAGGACGTACCGTATAGAAGTTAGGGCCATTTGAAGTTTTATCAGTGTTTGATTTGGGACTCAAGGGTAGCATAGCTTTGAGCGATAGCTTAAATTGACAAGAGGCTCGAGTACTTTATTGTTACAAAATTTCAAGGTTTTATGCCGCTCCAGTAAAAAGTTACAAGCATTTGAATGTTGCAAACTTTGATAGGTGTAGGACGTACCGTATAGAAGTTAGTGCCATTTGAAGTTTTATCAGTGTTTGATTTGGGACTCAAGGGTGGCATAGCTTTGAACGATAGCTTAAATTGACAAGAGGCTCGAGAACTTAATTGTTACAAAGTTTCAAGGTTTTATGACGCTCCAGTAAAAAGTTAAAAGCACTTGTATGTTGCAAACTTTGATAGGTATAGGACGCACCGTATTGAAGTTTGGGGCTATTTGAAGTTTTATAACTTTTTGATTTTGGAGTCAAGGGTAGCATAGTTATGAGCGATAACTTAAATTGATAAGAAGCACGAGTACTTTATTGTTACAAAATTTCAAGGTCTTATGACGCTCCAGTAAAAAGTTACAAGCATTTGTATGTTGCAAACTTTGATAGGTGTAGGACGTACCATATAGAAGTTAGGGCCATTTGAAGTTTTATCAGTGTTTGATTTGGGACTCAAGGGTAGCATAGCTTTGAGCGATAGCTTAAATTGACAAGAGGCTCGAGTACTTTATTGTTACAAAATTTCAAGGTTTTATGACGCTCCAGTAAAAAGTTACAAGCATTTGAATGTTGCAAAGTTTGATAGGTGTGGGACGTACCGTATAGAAGTTAGGACCATTTGAAGTTTTATCAGTGTTTGATTTGGGACTTAAGGGTAGCAAAGCTTTAAGCGATAGCTTAAATTGACAAGAGGCTGGAGTACATTATTGTTACAAAATGTCAAGGTGTTATGACGCTCCAGTAAAAAGTTACAAGCATTTGTATGTTGCAAACTTTGATAGGTGTAGGACGTACCATATAGAAGTTAGGGCCATTTGAAGTTTTATCAGTGTTTGATTTGGGACTCAAGGTTAGCATAGCTTTGAGCGATAGCTTAAATTGACAAGAGGCTCGAGTACTTTATTGTTACAAAATTTCAAGGTCTTATGACGCTCCAGTAAAAAGTTACAAGCATTTGTATGTTGCAAACTTTGATAGGTGTAGGACGTACCATATAGAAGTTAGGGCCATTTGAAGTTTTATCAGTGTTTGATTTGGGACTCAAGGGTAGCATAGCTTTGAGCGATAGCTTAAATTGACAAGAGGCTCGAGTACTTTATTGTTACAAAATTTCAAGGTCTTATGACGCTCCAGTAAAAAGTTACAAGCATTTGAATGTTGCAAAGTTTGATAGGTGTGGGACGTACCGTATAGAAGTTAGGACCATTTGAAGTTTTATCAGTGTTTGATTTGGGACTTAAGGGTAGCAAAGCTTTAAGCGATAGCTTAAATTGACAAGAGGCTGGAGTACATTATTGTTACAAAATGTCAAGGTGTTATGACGCTCCAGTAAAAAGTTACAAGCATTTGTATGTTGCAAATTTTGATAGGTGTAGGACGTACCGTATAGAAGTTAGGGCCATTAAAAGTTTTATCAGTGTTTGATTTGGGACTCAAGGGTAGCATAGCTTTGAGCAATAGCTTACATTGGCAAGAGGCTAGAGTACTTTATTGTTACAAAATTTCAAGGTCTTATGACGCTCCAGTAAAAAGTTACAAGCATTTGTATGTTGCAAACTTTGATAGGTGTAGGACGTACCATATAGAAGTTAGGGCCATTTGAAGTTTTATCAGTGTTTGATTTGGGACTCAAGGGTAGCATAGCTTTGAGCGATAGCTTAAATTGACAAGAGGCTCGAGTACTTTATTGTTACAAAATTTCAAGGTTTTATGACGCTCCAGTAAAAAGTTACAAGCATTTGAATGTTGCAAAGTTTGATAGGTGTGGGACGTACCGTATAGAAGTTAGGACCATTTGAAGTTTTATCAGTGTTTGATTTGGGACTTAAGGGTAGCAAAGCTTTAAGCGATAGCTTAAATTGACAAGAGGCTGGAGTACATTATTGTTACAAAATGTCAAGTTGTTATGACGCTCCAGTAAAAAGTTACAAGCATTTGTATGTTGCAAATTTTGATAGGTATAGGACGTACCGTATAGAAGTTAGGGCCATTAAAAGTTTTATCAGTGTTTGATTTGGGACTCAAGGGTAGCATAGCTTTGAGCGATAGCTTAAATTGACAAGAGGCTCGAGTACTTTATTGTTACAAAATTTCAAGGTTTTATGCCGCTCCAGTAAAAAGTTACAAGCATTTGAATGTTGCAAACTTTGATAGGTGTAGGACGTACCGTATAGAAGTTAGGGCCATTAAAAGTTTTATCAGTGTTTGATTTGGGACTCAAGGGTAGCATAGCTTTGAGCGATAGCTTAAATTGACAAGAGGCTCGAGTACTTTATTGTTACAAAATTTCAAGGTTTTATGCCGCTCCAGTAAAAAGTTACAAGCATTTGAATGTTGCAAAGTTTGATAGGTGTAGGACGTACCGTATAGAAGTTAGGGCCATTAAAAGTTTTATCAGTGTTTGATTTGGGACTCAAGGGTAGCATAGCTTTGAGCAATAGCTTACATTGGCAAGAGGCTAGAGTACTTTATTGTTACAAAATTTCAAGGTCTTATGACGCTCCAGTAAAAAGTTACAAGCATTTGTATGTTGCAAACTTTGATAGGTGTAGGACGTACCATATAGAAGTTAGGGCCATTTGAAGTTTTATCAGTGTTTGATTTGGGACTCAAGGGTAGCATAGCTTTGAGCGATAGCTTAAATTGACAAGAGGCTCGAGTACTTTATTGTTACAAAATTTCAAGGTTTTATGACGCTCCAGTAAAAAGTTACAAGCATTTGAATGTTGCAAAGTTTGATAGGTGTGGGACGTACCGTATAGAAGTTAGGACCATTTGAAGTTTTATCAGTGTTTGATTTGGGACTTAAGGGTAGCAAAGCTTTAAGCGATAGCTTAAATTGACAAGAGGCTGGAGTACATTATTGTTACAAAATGTCAAGGTGTTATGACGCTCCAGTAAAAAGTTACAAGCATTTGTATGTTGCAAACTTTGATAGGTGTAGGACGTACCATATAGAAGTTAGGGCCATTTGAAGTTTTATCAGTGTTTGATTTGGGACTCAAGGTTAGCATAGCTTTGAGCGATAGCTTAAATTGACAAGAGGCTCGAGTACTTTATTGTTACAAAATTTCAAGGTTTTATGCCGCTCCAGTAAAAAGTTACAAGCATTTGAATGTTGCAAACTTTGATAGGTGTAGGACGTACCGTATAGAAGTTAGTGCCATTTGAAGTTTTATCAGTGTTTGATTTGGGACTCAAGGGTAGCATAGCTTTGAGCGATAGCTTAAATTGACAAGAGGCTCGAGTACTTTATTGTTACAAAATTTCAAGGTTTTATGACGCTCCAGTAAAAAGTTAAAAGCACTTGTATGTTGCAAACTTTGATAGGTATAGGACGCACCGTATTGAAGTTTGGGGCCATTTGAAGTTTTATCTTTTTTTGATTTTGGAGTCAAGGGTAGCATAGTTATGAGCGATAACTTAAATTGATAAGAAGCACGAGTACTTTATTGTTACAAAATTTCAAGGTCTTATGACGCTCCAGTAAAAAGTTACAAGCATTTGTATGTTGCAAACTTTGATAGGTGTAGGACGTACCATATAGAAGTTAGGGCCATTTGAAGTTTTATCAGTGTTTGATTTGGGACTCAAGGGTAGCATAGCTTTGAGCGATAGCTTAAATTGACAAGAGGCTCGAGTACTTTATTGTTACAAAATTTCAAGGTTTTATGACGCTCCAGTAAAAAGTTACAAGCATTTGAATGTTGCAAACTTTGATAGGTGTAGGACGTACAGTATAGAAGTTAGTGCCATTTGAAGTTTTATCAGTGTTTGATTTGGGACTCAAGGGTAGCATAGCTTTGAGCGATAGCTTAAATTGACAAGAGGCTCGAGTACTTTATTGTTACAAAATTTCAAGGTTTTATGACGCTCCAGTAAAAATTTAAAAGCACTTGTATGTTGCAAACTTTGATAGGTATAGGACGCACCGTATTGAAGTTTGGGGCCATTTGAAGTTTTATCTTTTTTTGATTTTGGAGTCAAGGGTAGCATAGTTATGAGCGATAACTTAAATTGATAAGAAGCACGAGTACTTTATTGTTACAAAATTTCAAGGTCTTATGACGCTCCAGTAAAAAGTTACAAGCATTTGTATGTTGCAAACTTTGATAGGTGTAGGACGTACCATATAGAAGTTAGGGCCATTTGAAGTTTTATCAGTGTTTGATTTGGGACTCAAGGTTAGCATAGCTTTGAGCGATAGCTTAAATTGACTAGAGGCTCGAGTACTTTATTGTTACAAAATTTCAAGGTTTTATGACGCTCCAGTAAAAAGTTACAAGCATTTGAATGTTGCAAACTTTGATAGGTGTAGGACGTACCATATAGAAGTTAGGGCCATTTGAAGTTTTATCAGTGTTTGATTTGGGACTCAAGGGTAGCATAGCTTTGAGCGATAGCTTAAATTGACAAGAGGCTCGAGTACTTTATTGTTACAAAATTTCAAGGTCTTATGACGCTCCAGTAAAAAGTTACAAGCATTTGTATGTTGCAAACTTTGATAGGTGTAGGACGTACCATATAGAAGTTAGGGCCATTTGAAGTTTTATCAGTGTTTGATTTGGGACTCAAGGTTAGCATAGCTTTGAGCGATAGCTTAAATTGGCATGAGGCTAGAGTACTTTATTGTTACAAAATTTCAAGGTCTTATGACGCTCCAGTAAAAAGTTACAAGCATTTGTATGGTGCAAACTTTGATAGGTGTAGGACGTACCATATAGAAGTTAGGGCCATTTGAAGTTTTATCAGTGTTTGATTTGGGACTCAAGGGTAGCATAGCTTTGAGCGATAGCTTAAATTGACAAGAGGCTCGAGTACTTTATTGTTACAAAATTTCAAGGTTTTATGACGCTCCAGTAAAAAGTTAAAAGCACTTGTATGTTGCAAACTTTGATAGGTATAGGACGCACCGTATTGAAGTTTGGGGCCATTTGAAGTTTTATCTTTTTTTGATTTTGGAGTCAAGGGTAGCATAGTTATGAGCGATAACTTAAATTGATAAGAAGCACGAGTACTTTATTGTTACAAAATTTCAAGGTCTTATGACGCTCCAGTAAAAAGTTACAAGCATTTGTATGTTGCAAACTTTGATAGGTGTAGGACGTACCATATAGAAGTTAGGGCCATTTGAAGTTTTATCAGTGTTTGATTTGGGACTCAAGGGTAGCATAGCTTTGAGCGATAGCTTAAATTGACAAGAGGCTCGAGTACTTTATTGTTACAAAATTTCAAGGTTTTATGACGCTCCAGTAAAAAGTTACAAGCATTTGAATGTTGCAAAGTTTGATAGGTGTGGGACGTACCGTATAGAAGTTAGGACCATTTGAAGTTTTATCAGTGTTTGATTTGGGACTTAAGGGTAGCAAAGCTTTAAGCGATAGCTTAAATTGACAAGAGTCTGGAGTACATTATTGTTACAAAATTTCAAGGTCTTATGACGCTCCAGTAAAAAGTTACAAGCATTTGTATGTTGCAAACTTTGATAGGTGTAGGACGTACCATATAGAAGTTAGGGCCATTTGAAGTTTTATCAGTGTTTGATTTGGGACTCAAGGGTAGCATAGCTTTGAGCGATAGCTTAAATTGACAAGAGGCTCGAGTACTTTATTGTTACAAAATTTCAAGGTTTTATGACGCTCCAGTAAAAAGTTACAAGCATTTGAATGTTGCAAAGTTTGATAGGTGTGGGACGTACCGTATAGAAGTTAGTGCCATTTGAAGTTTTATCAGTGTTTGATTTGGGACTCAAGGGTAGCATAGCTTTGAGCGATAGCTTAAATTGACAAGAGGCTCGAGTACTTTATTGTTACAAAATTTCAAGGTTTTATGACGCTCCAGTAAAAAGTTAAAAGCACTTGTATGTTGCAAACTTTGATAGGTATAGGACGCACCGTATTGAAGTTTGGGGCCATTTGAAGATTTATCTTTTTTTGATTTTGGAGTCAAGGGTAGCATAGTTATGAGCGATAACTTAAATTGATAAGAAGCACGAGTACTTTATTGTTACAAAATTTCAAGGTCTTATGACGCTCCAGTAAAAAGTTACAAGCATTTGTATGTTGCAAACTTTGATAGGTGTAGGACGTACCATATAGAAGTTAGGGCCATTTGAAGTTTTATCAGTGTTTGATTTGGGACTCAAGGGTAGCATAGCTTTGAGCGATAGCTTAAATTGACAAGAGGCTCGAGTACTTTATTGTTACAAAATTTCAAGGTTTTATGACGCTCCAGTAAAAAGTTACAAGCATTTGAATGTTTCAAAGTTTGATAGGTGTGGGACGTACCGTATAGAAGTTAGGGCCATTTGAAGTTTTATCAGTGTTTGATTTGGGACTCAAGGGTAGCATAGCTTTGAGCAATAGCTTACATTGGCAAGAGGCTAGAGTACTTTATTGTTACAAAATTTCAAGGTCTTATGACGCTCCAGTAAAAAGTTACAAGCATTTGTATGTTGCAAACTTTGATAGGTGTAGGACGTACCATATAGAAGTTAGGGCCATTTGAAGTTTTATCAGTGTTTGATTTGGGACTCAAGGGTAGCATAGCTTTGAGCGATAGCTTAAATTGACAAGAGGCTCGAGTACTTTATTGTTACAAAATTTCAAGGTTTTATGACGCTCCAGTAAAAAGTTACAAGCATTTGAATGTTGCAAAGTTTGATAGGTGTGGGACGTACCGTATAGAAGTTAGGACCATTTTAAGTTTTATCAGTGTTTGATTTGGGACTTAAGGGTGGCATAGCTTTGAGCAATAGCTTAAATTGGCATGAGGCTAGAGTACTTTATTGTTACAAAATTTCAAGGTCTTATGACGCTCCAGTAAAAAGTTACAAGCATTTGTATGTTGCAAACTTTGATAGGTGTAGGACGTACCATATAGAAGTTAGGGCCATTTGAAGTTTTATCAGTGTTTGATTTGGGACTCAAGGTTAGCATAGCTTTGAGCGATAGCTTAAATTGACAAGAGGCTCGAGTACTTTATTGTTACAAAATTTCAAGGTTTTATGACGCTCCAGTAAAAAGTTACAAGCATTTGAATGTTGCAAACTTTGATAGGTGTAGGACGTACCATATAGAAGTTAGGGCCATTTGAAGTTTTATCAGTGTTTGATTTGGGACTCAAGGGTAGCATAGCTTTGAGCGATAGCTTAAATTGACAAGAGGCTCGAGTACTTTATTGTTACAAAATTTCAAGGTTTTATGACGCTCCAGTAAAAAGTTACAAGCATTTGAATGTTGCAAAGTTTGATAGGTGTGGGACGTACCGTATAGAAGTTAGGGCCATTTGAAGTTTTATCAGTGTGTGATTTGGGACTCAAGGGTAGCATAGCTTTGAGCGATAGCTTAAATTGACAAGAGGCTCGAGTACTTTATTGTTACAAAATTTCAAGGTTTTATGACGCTCCAGTAAAAAGTTACAAGCATTTGAATGTTGCAAAGTTTGATAGGTGTGGGACGTACCGTATAGAAGTTAGGACCATTTTAAGTTTTGTCAGTGTTTGATTTGGGACTTAAGGGTGGCATAGCTTTGAGCAATAGCTTAAATTGGCATGAGGCTAGAGTACTTTATTGTTACAAAATTTCAAGGTCTTATGACGCTCCAGTAAAAAGTTACAAGCATTTGTATGTTGCAAACTTTGATAGGTGTAGGACGTACCGTATAGAAGTTAGGGCCATTAAAAGTTTTATCAGTGTTTGATTTGGGACTCAAGGGTAGCATAGCTTTGAGCGATAGCTTACATTGGCAAGAGGCTAGAGTACTTTATTGTTACAAAATTTCAAGGTCTTATGACGCTCCAGTAAAAAGTTACAAGCATTTGTATGTTGCAAAGTTTGATAGGTGTAGGACGTACCGTATATAAGTTAGGGCCATTAAAAGTTTTATCAGTGTTTGATTTGGGACTTAAGGGTAGCAAAGCTTTAAGCGATAGCTTAAATTGACAAGAGGCTGGAGTACATTATTGTTACAAAATGTCAAGGTGTTATGACGCTCCAGTAAAAAGTTACAAGCATTTGTATGTTGCAAATTTTGATTGGTGTAGGACGTACCGTATAGAAGTTAGGGCCATTAAAAGTTTTATCAGTGTTTGATTTGGGACTCAAGGGTAGCATAGCTTTGAGCAATAGCTTACATTGGCAAGAGGCTAGAGTACTTTATTGTTACAAAATTTCAAGGTCTTATGACGCTCCAGTAAAAAGTTACAAGCATTTGTATGTTGCAAACTTTGATAGGTGTAGGACGTACCATATAGAAGTTAGGACCATTTGAAGTTTTATCAGTGTTTGATTTGGGACTCAAGGGTAGCATAGCTTTGAGCGATAGCTTAAATTGACAAGAGGCTCGAGTACTTTATTGTTACAAAATTTCAAGGTTTTATGACGCTCCAGTAAAAAGTTACAAGCATTTGAATGTTACAAAGTTTGATAGGTGTGGGACGTACCGTATAGAAGTTAGGACCATTTGAAGTTTTATCAGTGTTTGATTTGGGACTTAAGGGTAGCAAAGCTTTAAGCGATAGCTTTAAGCGATAGCTTAAATTGACAAGAGGCTGGAGTACATTATTGTTACAAAATGTCAAGGTGTTATGACGCTCCAGTAAAAAGTTACAAGCATTTGTATGTTGCAAATTTTGATAGGTGTAGGACGTACCGTATAGAAGTTAGGGCCATTAAAAGTTTTATCAGTGTTTGATTTTGGACTCAAGGGTAGCATAGCTTTGAGCGATAGCTTAAATTGACAAGAGGCTCGAGTACTTTATTGTTACAAAATTTCAAGGTTTTATGCCGCTCCAGTAAAAAGTTAAAAGCACTTGTATGTTGCAAACTTTGATAGGTATAGGACGCACCGTATTGAAGTTTGGGGCCATTTGAAGTTTTATCTTTTTTTGATTTTGGAGTCAAGGGTAGCATAGTTATGAGCGATAACTTAAATTGATAAGAAGCACGAGTACTTTATTGTTACAAAATTTCAAGGTCTTATGACGCTCCAGTAAAAAGTTACAAGCATTTGTATGTTGCAAACTTTGATAGGTGTAGGACGTACCATATAGAAGTTAGGGCCATTTGAAGTTTTATCAGTGTTTGATTTGGGACTCAAGGGTAGCATAGCTTTGAGCGATAGCTTAAATTGACAAGAGGCTCGAGTACTTTATTGTTACAAAATTTCAAGGTTTTATGACGCTCCAGTAAAAAGTTACAAGCATTTGAATGTTGCAAAGTTTGATAGGTGTGGGACGTACCGTATAGAAGTTAGGGCCATTTGAAGTTTTATCAGTGTTTGATTTGGGACTCAAGGGTAGCATAGCTTTGAGCAATAGCTTACATTGGCAAGAGGCTAGAGTACTTTATTGTTACAAAATTTCAAGGTCTTATGACGCTCCAGTAAAAAGTTACAAGCATTTGTATGTTGCAAACTTTGATAGGTGTAGGACGTACCATATAGAAGTTAGGGCCATTTGAAGTTTTATCAGTGTTTGATTTGGGACTCAAGGGTAGCATAGCTTTGAGCGATAGCTTAAATTGACAAGAGGCTCGAGTACTTTATTGTTACAAAATTTCAAGGTTTTATGACGCTCCAGTAAAAAGTTACAAGCATTTGAATGTTGCAAAGTTTGATAGGTGTGGGACGTACCGTATAGAAGTTAGTGCCATTTGAAGTTTTATCTTTTTTTGATTTTGGAGTCAAGGGTAGCATAGTTATGAGCGATAACTTAAATTGATAAGAAGCACGAGTACTTTATTGTTACAAAATTTCAAGGTCTTATGACGCTCCAGTAAAAAGTTACAAGCATTTGTATGTTGCAAACTTTGATAGGTGTAGGACGTACCATATAGAAGTTAGGGCCATTTGAAGTTTTATCAGTGTTTGATTTGGGACTCAAGGGTAGCATAGCTTTGAGCGATAGCTTAAATTGACAAGAGGCTCGAGTACTTTATTGTTACAAAATTTCAAGGTTTTATGCCGCTCCAGTAAAAAGTTACAAGCATTTGAATGTTGCAAACTTTGATAGGTGTAGGACGTACCGTATAGAAGTTAGTGCCATTTGAAGTTTTATCAGTGTTTGATTTGGGACTCAAGGGTAGCATAGCTTTGAGCGATAGCTTAAATTGACAAGAGGCTCGAGTACTTTATTGTTACAAAATTTCAAGGTTTTATGACGCTCCAGTAAAAAGTTAAAAGCACTTGTATGTTGCAAACTTTGATAGGTATAGGACGCACCGTATTGAAGTTTGGGGCCATTTGAAGTTTTATCTTTTTTTGATTTTGGAGTCAAGGGTAGCATAGTTATGAGCGATAACTTAAATTGATAAGAAGCACGAGTACTTTATTGTTACAAAATTTCAAGGTCTTATGACGCTCCAGTAAAAAGTTACAAGCATTTGTATGTTGCAAACTTTGATAGGTGTAGGACGTACCATATAGAAGTTAGGGCCATTTGAAGTTTTATCAGTGTTTGATTTGGGACTCAAGGGTAGCATAGCTTTGAGCGATAGCTTAAATTGACAAGAGGCTCGAGTACTTTATTGTTACAAAATTTCAAGGTTTTATGACGCTCCAGTAAAAAGTTACAAGCATTTGAATGTTGCAAAGTTTGATAGGTGTGGGACGTACCGTATAGAAGTTAGGACCATTTTAAGTTTTATCAGTGTTTGATTTGGGACTTAAGGGTGGCATAGCTTTGAGCAATAGCTTAAATTGGCATGAGGCTAGAGTACTTTATTGTTACAAAATTTCAAGGTCTTATGACGCTCCAGTAAAAAGTTACAAGCATTTGTATGTTGCAAACTTTGATAGGTGTAGGACGTACCATATAGAAGTTAGGGCCATTTGAAGTTTTATCAGTGTTTGATTTGGGACTCAAGGTTAGCATAGCTTTGAGCGATAGCTTAAATTGACAAGAGGCTCGAGTACTTTATTGTTACAAAATTTCAAGGTCTTATGACGCTCCAGTAAAAAGTTACAAGCATTTGAATGTTGCAAACTTTGATAGGTGTAGGACGTACCATATAGAAGTTAAGGCCATTTGAAGTTTTATCAGTGTTTGATTTGGGACTCAAGGGTAGCATAGCTTTGAGCGATAGCTTAAATTGACAAGAGGCTCGAGTACTTTATTGTTACAAAATTTCAAGGTTTTATGACGCTCCAGTAAAAAGTTACAAGCATTTGAATGTTGCAAAGTTTGATAGGTGTGGGACGTACCGTATAGAAGTTAGGGCCATTTGAAGTTTTATCAGTGTTTGATTTGGGACTCAAGGGTAGCATAGCTTTGAGCAATAGCTTAAATTGACAAGAGGCTCGAGTACTTTATTGTTACAAAATTTCAAGGTTTTATGACGCTCCAGTAAAAAGTTACAAGCATTTGAATGTTGCAAAGTTTGATAGGTGTGGGACGTACCGTATAGAAGTTAGGACCATTTTAAGTTTTATCAGTGTTTGATTTGGGACTTAAGGGTGGCATAGCTTTGAGCAATAGCTTAAATTGGCATGAGGCTAGAGTACTTTATTGTTACAAAATTTCAAGGTCTTATGACGCTCCAGTAAAAAGTTACAAGCATTTGTATGTTGCAAACTTTGATAGGTGTAGGACGTACCATATAGAAGTTAGGGCCATTTGAAGTTTTATCAGTGTTTGATTTGGGACTCAAGGTTAGCATAGCTTTGAGCGATAGCTTACATTGGCAAGAGGCTAGAGTACTTTATTGTTACAAAATTTCAAGGTCTTATGACGCTCCAGTAAAAAGTTACAAGCATTTGTATGTTGCAAACTTTGATAGGTGTAGGACGTACCATATAGAAGTTAGGGCCATTTGAAGTTTTATCAGTGTTTGATTTGGGACTCAAGGGTAGCATAGCTTTGAGCGATAGCTTAAATTGACAAGAGGCTCGAGTACTTTATTGTTACAAAATTTCAAGGTTTTATGACGCTCCAGTAAAAAGTTACAAGCATTTGAATGTTGCAAAGTTTGATAGGTGTGGGACGTACCGTATAGAAGTTAGGGCCATTTGAAGTTTTATCAGTGTTTGATTTGGGACTCAAGGGTAGCATAGCTTTGAGCAATAGCTTACATTGGCAAGAGGCTAGAGTACTTTATTGTTACAAAATTTCAAGGTCTTATGACGCTCCAGTAAAAAGTTACAAGCATTTGTATGTTGCAAACTTTGATAGGTGTAGGACGTACCATATAGAAGTTAGGGCCATTTGAAGTTTTATCAGTGTTTGATTTGGGACTCAAGGGTAGCATAGCTTTGAGCGATAGCTTAAATTGACAAGAGGCTCGAGTACTTTATTGTTACAAAATTTCAAGGTTTTATGACGCTCCAGTAAAAAGTTACAAGCATTTGAATGTTGCAAAGTTTGATAGGTGTGGGACGTACCGTATAGAAGTTAGTGCCATTTGAAGTTTTATCAGTGTTTGATTTGGGACTCAAGGGTAGCATAGCTTTGAGCGATAGCTTAAATTGACAAGAGGCTCGAGTACTTTATTGTTACAAAATTTCAAGGTTTTATGACGCTCCAGTAAAAAGTTAAAAGCACTTGTATGTTGCAAACTTTGATAGGTATAGGACGCACCGTATTGAAGTTTGGGGCCATTTGAAGTTTTATCTTTTTTTGATTTTGGAGTCAAGGGTAGCATAGTTATGAGCGATAACTTAAATTGATAAGAAGCACGAGTACTTTATTGTTACAAAATTTCAAGGTCTTATGACGCTCCAGTAAAAAGTTACAAGCATTTGTATGTTGCAAACTTTGATAGGTGTAGGACGTACCATATAGAAGTTAGGGCCATTTGAAGTTTTATCAGTGTTTGATTTGGGACTCAAGGGTAGCATAGCTTTGAGCGATAGCTTAAATTGACAAGAGGCTCGAGTACTTTATTGTTACAAAATTTCAAGGTTTTATGACGCTCCAGTAAAAAGTTAAAAGCACTTGTATGTTGCAAACTTTGATAGGTATAGGACGCACCGTATTGAAGTTTGGGGCCATTTGAAGTTTTATCTTTTTTTGATTTTGGAGTCAAGGGTAGCATAGTTATGAGCGATAACTTAAATTGATAAGAAGCACGAGTACTTTATTGTTACAAAATTTCAAGGTCTTATGACGCTCCAGTAAAAAGCTACAAGCATTTGTATGTTGCAAACTTTGATAGGTGTAGGACGTACCATATAGAAGTTAGGGCCATTTGAAGTTTTATCAGTGTTTGATTTGGGACTCAAGGGTAGCATAGCTTTGAGCGATAGCTTAAATTGACAAGAGGCTCGAGTACTTTATTGTTACAAAATTTCAAGGTTTTATGACGCTCCAGTAAAAAGTTACAAGCATTTGAATGTTGCAAAGTTTGATAGGTGTGGGACGTACCGTATAGAAGTTAGGGCCATTTGAAGTTTTATCAGTGTTTGATTTGGGACTCAAGGGTAGCATAGCTTTGAGCAATAGCTTACATTGGCAAGAGGCTAGAGTACTTTATTGTTACAAAATTTCAAGGTCTTATGACGCTCCAGTAAAAAGTTACAAGCATTTGTATGTTGCAAACTTTGATAGGTGTAGGACGTACCATATAGAAGTTAGGGCCATTAAAAGTTTTATCAGTGTTTGATTTGGGACTCAAGGTTAGCATAGCTTTGAGCGATAGCTTAAATTGACAAGAGGCTCGAGTACTTTATTGTTACAAAATTTCAAGGTTTTATGACGCTCCAGTAAAAAGTTAAAAGCACTTGTATGTTGCAAACTTTGATAGGTATAGGACGCACCGTATTGAAGTTTGGGGCCATTTGAAGTTTTATCTTTTTTTGATTTTGGAGTCAAGGGTAGCATAGTTATGAGCGATAACTTAAATTGATAAGAAGCACGAGTACTTTATTGTTACAAAATTTCAAGGTCTTATGACGCTCCAGTAAAAAGTTACAAGCATTTGTATGTTGCAAACTTTGATAGGTGTAGGACGTACCATATAGAAGTTAGGGCCATTTGAAGTTTTATCAGTGTTTGATTTGGGACTCAAGGGTAGCATAGCTTTGAGCGATAGCTTAAATTGACAAGAGGCTCGAGTACTTTATTGTTACAAAATTTCAAGGTTTTATGCCGCTAAAGTAAAAAGTTACAAGCATTTGAATGTTGCAAACTTTGATAGGTGTAGGACGTACCGTATAGAAGTTAGTGCCATTTGAAGTTTTATCAGTGTTTGATTTGGGACTCAAGGGTAGCATAGCTTTGAGCGATAGCTTAAATTGACAAGAGGCTCGAGTACTTTATTGTTACAAAATTTCAAGGTTTTATGACGCTCCAGTAAAAAGTTAAAAGCACTTGTATGTTGCAAACTTTGATAGGTATAGGACGCACCGTATTGAAGTTTGGGGCCATTTGAAGTTTTATCTTTTTTTGATTTTGGAGTCAAGGGTAGCATAGTTATGAGCGATAACTTAAATTGATAAGAAGCACGAGTACTTTATTGTTACAAAATTTCAAGGTCTTATGACGCTCCAGTAAAAAGTTACAAGCATTTGTATGTTGCAAACTTTGATAGGTGTAGGACGTACCATATAGAAGTTAGGGCCATTTGAAGTTTTATCAGTGTTTGATTTGGGACTCAAGGGTAGCATAGCTTTGAGCGATAGCTTAAATTGACAAGAGGCTCGAGTACTTTATTGTTACAAAATTTCAAGGTTTTATGACGCTCCAGTAAAAAGTTACAAGCATTTGAATGTTGCAAAGTTTGATAGGTGTGGGACGTACCGTATAGAAGTTAGGGCCATTTGAAGTTTTATCAGTGTTTGATTTGGGACTCAAGGGTAGCATAGCTTTGAGCAATAGCTTACATTGGCAAGAGGCTAGAGTACTTTATTGTTACAAAATTTCAAGGTCTTATGACGCTCCAGTAAAAAGTTACAAGCATTTGTATGTTGCAAACTTTGATAGGTGTAGGACGTACCATATAGAAGTTAGGGCCATTTGAAGTTTTATCAGTGTTTGATTTGGGACTCAAGGGTAGCATAGCTTTGAGCGATAGCTTAAATTGACAAGAGGCTCGAGTACTTTATTGTTACAAAATTTCAAGGTTTTATGACGCTCCAGTAAAAAGTTACAAGCATTTGAATGTTGCAAAGTTTGATAGGTGTGGGACGTACCGTATAGAAGTTAGTGCCATTTGAAGTTTTATCAGTGTTTGATTTGGGACTCAAGGGTAGCATAGCTTTGAGCGATAGCTTAAATTGACAAGAGGCTCGAGTACTTTATTGTTACAAAATTTCAAGGTTTTATGACGCTCCAGTAAAAAGTTAAAAGCACTTTTATGTTGCAAACTTTGATAGGTATAGGACGCACCGTATTGAAGTTTGGGGCCATTTGAAGTTTTATCTTTTTTTGATTTTGGAGTCAAGGGTAGCATAGTTATGAGCGATAACTTAAATTGATAAGAAGCACGAGTACTTTATTGTTACAAAATTTCAAGGTCTTATGACGCTCCAGTAAAAAGTTACAAGCATTTGTATGTTGCAAACTTTGATAGGTGTAGGACGTACCATATAGAAGTTAGGGCCATTTGAAGTTTTATCAGTGTTTGATTTGGGACTCAAGGGTAGCATAGCTTTGAGCGATAGCTTAAATTGACAAGAGGCTCGAGTACTTTATTGTTACAAAATTTCAAGGTTTTATGACGCTCCAGTAAAAAGTTACAAGCATTTGAATGTTGCAAAGTTTGATAGGTGTGGGACGTACCGTATAGAAGTTAGGGCCATTTGAAGTTTTATCAGTGTTTGATTTGGGACTCAAGGGTAGCATAGCTTTGAGCAATAGCTTACATTGGCAAGAGGCTAGAGTACTTTATTGTTACAAAATTTCAAGGTCTTATGACGCTCCAGTAAAAAGTTACAAGCATTTGTATGTTGCAAACTTTGATAGGTGTAGGACGTACCATATAGAAGTTAGGGCCATTTGAAGTTTTATCAGTGTTTGATTTGGGACTCAAGGGTAGCATAGCTTTGAGCGATAGCTTAAATTGACAAGAGGCTCGAGTACTTTATTGTTACAAAATTTCAAGGTTTTATGACGCTCCAGTAAAAAGTTACAAGCATTTGAATGTTGCAAAGTTTGATAGGTGTGGGACGTACCGTATAGAAGTTAGGACCATTTTAAGTTTTATCAGTGTTTGATTTGGGACTTAAGGGTGGCATAGCTTTGAGCAATAGCTTAAATTGGCATGAGGCTAGAGTACTTTATTGTTACAAAATTTCAAGGTCTTATGACGCTCC
This sequence comes from Clusia tigrina, assembly GCA_920105625.2. Lineage (NCBI taxonomy): Eukaryota > Metazoa > Arthropoda > Insecta > Diptera > Clusiidae > Clusia > Clusia tigrina. Next base: position 70,304,927 of record OV050032.1, read on the forward strand.
AGTAAAAAGTTACAAGCATTTGTATGTTGCAAAGTTTGATAGGTGTGGGACGTACCGTATAGAAGTTAGGGCCATTTGAAGTTTTATCAGTGTTTGATTTGGGACTCAAGGGTAGCATAGCTTTGAGCAATAGCTTACATTGGCAAGAGGCTAGAGTACTTTATTGTTACAAAATTTCAAGGTCTTATGACGCTCCAGTAAAAAGTTACAAGCATTTGTATGTTGCAAACTTTGATAGGTGTAGGACGTACCATATAGAAGTTAGGGCCATTTGAAGTTTTATCAGTGTTTGATTTGGGACTCAAGGGTAGCATAGCTTTGAGCGATAGCTTAAATTGACAAGAGGCTCGAGTACTTTATTGTTACAAAATTTCAAGGTTTTATGACGCTCCAGTAAAAAGTTACAAGCATTTGAATGTTGCAAAGTTTGATAGGTGTGGGACGTACCGTATAGAAGTTAGGGCCATTTGAAGTTTTATCAGTGTTTGATTTGGGACTCAAGGGTAGCATAGCTTTGAGCGATAGCTTAAATTGACAAGAGGCTCGAGTACTTTATTGTTACAAAATTTCAAGGTTTTATGACGCTCCAGTAAAAAGTTACAAGCATTTGAATGTTGCAAAGTTTGATAGGTGTGGGACGTACCGTATAGAAGTTAGGACCATTTTAAGTTTTATCAGTGTTTGATTTGGGACTTAAGGGTGGCATAGCTTTGAGCAATAGCTTAAATTGACAAGAGGCTCGAGTACTTTATTGTTACAAAATTTCAAGGTCTTATGACGCTCCAGTAAAAAGTTACAAGCATTTGTATGTTGCAAACTTTGATAGGTGTAGGACGTACCATATAGAAGTTAGGGCCATTTGAAGTTTTATCAGTGTTTGATTTGGGACTCAAGGTTAGCATAGCTTTGAGCGATAGCTTAAATTGACAAGAGGCTCGAGTACTTTATTGTTACAAAATTTCAAGGTTTTATGACGCTCCAGTAAAAAGTTAAAAGCACTTGTATGTTGCAAACTTTGATAGGTATAGGACGCACCGTATTGAAGTTTGGGGCCATTTGAAGTTTTATCTTTTTTTGATTTTGGAGTCAAGGGTAGCATAGTTATGAGCGATAACTTAAATTGATAAGAAGCACGAGTACTTTATTGTTACAAAATTTCAAGGTCTTATGACGCTCCAGTAAAAAGTTACAAGCATTTGTATGTTGCAAACTTTGATAGGTGTAGGACGTACCATATAGAAGTTAGGGCCATTTGAAGTTTTATCAGTGTTTGATTTGGGACTCAAGGGTAGCATAGCTTTGAGCGATAGCTTAAATTGACAAGAGGCTCGAGTACTTTATTGTTACAAAATTTCAAGGTTTTATGACGCTCCAGTAAAAAGTTACAAGCATTTGTATGTTGCAAACTTTGATAGGTGTAGGACGTACCATATAGAAGTTAGGGCCATTTGAAGTTTTATCAGTGTTTGATTTGGGACTCAAGGGTAGCATAGCTTTGAGCGATAGCTTAAATTGACAAGAGGCTCGAGTACTTTATTGTTACAAAATTTCAAGGTTTTATGACGCTCCAGTAAAAAGTTACAAGCATTTGAATGTTGCAAAGTTTGATAGGTGTGGGACGTACCATATAGAAGTTAGGGTCATTTGAAGTTTTATCAGTGTTTGATTTGGGACTCAAGGGTAGCATAGCTTTGAGCGATAGCTTAAATTGACAAGAGGCTCGAGTACTTTATTGTTACAAAATTTCAAGGTTTTATGACGCTCCAGTAAAAAGTTACAAGCATTTGAATGTTGCAAAGTTTGATAGGTGTGGGACGTACCGTATAGAAGTTAGGGCCATTTGAAGTTTTATCAGTGTTTGATTTGGGACTCAAGGGTAGCATAGCTTTGAGCAATAGCTTACATTGGCAAGAGGCTAGAGTACTTTATTGTTACAAAATTTCAAGGTCTTTTGACGCTCCAGTAAAAAGTTACAAGCATTTGTATGTTGCAAACTTTGATAGGTGTAGGACGTACCATATAGAAGTTAGGGCCATTTTAAGTTTTATCAGTGTTTGATTTGGGACTTAAGGGTGGCATAGCTTTGAGCGATAGCTTAAATTGGCATGAGGCTAGAGTACTTTATTGTTACAAAATTTCAAGGTCTTATGACGCTCCAGTAAAAAGTTACAAGCATTTGTATGTTGCAAACTTTGATAGGTGTAGGACGTACCATATAGAAGTTAGGGCCATTTGAAGTTTTATCAGTGTTTGATTTGGGACTCAAGGTTAGCATAGCTTTGAGCGATAGCTTAAATTGACAAGAGGCTCGAGTACTTTATTGTTACAAAATTTCAAGGTTTTATGACGCTCCAGTAAAAAGTTACAAGCATTTGAATGTTGCAAACTTTGATAGGTGTAGGACGTACCATATAGAAGTTAGGGCCATTTGAAGTTTTATCAGTGTTTGATTTGGGACTCAAGGTTAGCATAGCTTTGAGCGATAGCTTAAATTGACAAGAGGCTCGAGTACTTTATTGTTACAAAATTTCAAGGTTTTATGACGCTCCAGTAAAAAGTTAAAAGCACTTGTATGTTGCAAACTTTGATAGGTATAGGACGCACCGTATTGAAGTTTGGGGCCATTTGAAGTTTTATCTTTTTTTGATTTTGGAGTCAAGGGTAGCATAGTTATGAGCGATAACTTAAATTGATAAGAAGCACGAGTACTTTATTGTTACAAAATTTCAAGGTCTTATGACGCTCCAGTAAAAAGTTACAAGCATTTGAATGTTGCAAAGTTTGATAGGTGTGGGACGTACCGTATAGAAGTTAGGACCATTTTAAGTTTTATCAGTGTTTGATTTGGGACTTAAGGGTGGCATAGCTTTGAGCAATAGCTTAAATTGGCATGAGGCTAGAGTACTTTATTGTTACAAAATTTCAAGGTCTTATGACGCTCCAGTAAAAAGTTACAAGCATTTGTATGTTGCAAACTTTGATAGGTGTAGGACGTACCATATAGAAGTTAGGGCCATTTGAAGTTTTATCAGTGTTTGATTTGGGACTCAAGGTTAGCATAGCTTTGAGCGATAGCTTACATTGGCAAGAGGCTAGAGTACTTTATTGTTACAAAATTTCAAGGTCTTATGACGCTCCAGTAAAAAGTTACAAGCATTTGTATGTTGCAAACTTTGATAGGTGTAGGACGTACCATATAGAAGTTAGGGCCATTTGAAGTTTTATCAGTGTTTGATTTGGGACTCAAGGGTAGCATAGCTTTGAGCGATAGCTTAAATTGACAAGAGGCTCGAGTACTTTATTGTTACAAAATTTCAAGGTTTTATGACGCTCCAGTAAAAAGTTACAAGCATTTGAATGTTGCAAAGTTTGATAGGTGTGGGACGTACCGTATAGAAGTTAGGGCCATTTGAAGTTTTATCAGTGTTTGATTTGGGACTCAAGGGTAGCATAGCTTTGAGCAATAGCTTACATTGGCAAGAGGCTAGAGTACTTTATTGTTACAAAATTTCAAGGTCTTATGACGCTCCAGTAAAAAGTTACAAGCATTTGTATGTTGCAAACTTTGATAGGTGTAGGACGTACCATATAGAAGTTAGGGCCATTTGAAGTTTTATCAGTGTTTGATTTGGGACTCAAGGGTAGCATAGCTTTGAGCGATAGCTTAAATTGACAAGAGGCTCGAGTACTTTATTGTTACAAAATTTCAAGGTTTTATGACGCTCCAGTAAAAAGTTACAAGCATTTGAATGTTGCAAAGTTTGATAGGTGTGGGACGTACCGTATAGAAGTTAGTGCCATTTGAAGTTTTATCAGTGTTTGATTTGGGACTCAAGGGTAGCATAGCTTTGAGCGATAGCTTAAATTGACAAGAGGCTCGAGTACTTTATTGTTACAAAATTTCAAGGTTTTATGACGCTCCAGTAAAAAGTTAAAAGCACTTGTATGTTGCAAACTTTGATAGGTATAGGACGCACCGTATTGAAGTTTGGGGCCATTTGAAGTTTTATCTTTTTTTGATTTTGGAGTCAAGGGTAGCATAGTTATGAGCGATAACTTAAATTGATAAGAAGCACGAGTACTTTATTGTTACAAAATTTCAAGGTCTTATGACGCTCCAGTAAAAAGTTACAAGCATTTGTATGTTGCAAACTTTGATAGGTGTAGGACGTACCATATAGAAGTTAGGGCCATTTGAAGTTTTATCAGTGTTTGATTTGGGACTCAAGGGTAGCATAGCTTTGAGCGATAGCTTAAATTGACAAGAGGCTCGAGTACTTTATTGTTACAAAATTTCAAGGTTTTATGACGCTCCAGTAAAAAGTTACAAGCATTTGAATGTTGCAAAGTTTGATAGGTGTGGGACGTACCGTATAGAAGTTAGGGCCATTTGAAGTTTTATCAGTGTTTGATTTGGGACTCAAGGGTAGCATAGCTTTGAGCGATAGCTTAAATTGACAAGAGGCTCGAGTACTTTATTGTTACAAAATTTCAAGGTTTTATGCCGCTCCAGTAAAAAGTTACAAGCATTTGAATGTTGCAAACTTTGATAGGTGTAGGACGTACCGTATAGAAGTTAGTGCCATTTGAAGTTTTATCAGTGTTTGATTTGGGACTCAAGGGTAGCATAGCTTTGAGCGATAGCTTAAATTGACAAGAGGCTCGAGTACTTTATTGTTACAAAATTTCAAGGTTTTATGACGCTCCAGTAAAAAGTTAAAAGCACTTGTATGTTGCAAACTTTGATAGGTATAGGACGCACCGTATTGAAGTTTGGGGCCATTTGAAGTTTTATCTTTTTTTGATTTTGGAGTCAAGGGTAGCATAGTTATGAGCGATAACTTAAATTGATAAGAAGCACGAGTACTTTATTGTTACAAAATTTCAAGGTCTTATGACGCTCCAGTAAAAAGTTACAAGCATTTGTATGTTGCAAACTTTGATAGGTGTAGGACGTACCATATAGAAGTTAGGGCCATTTGAAGTTTTATCAGTGTTTGATTTGGGACTCAAGGGTAGCATAGCTTTGAGCGATAGCTTAAATTGACAAGAGGCTCGAGTACTTTATTGTTACAAAATTTCAAGGTTTTATGACGCTCCAGTAAAAAGTTACAAGCATTTGAATGTTGCAAAGTTTGATAGGTGTGGGACGTACCGTATAGAAGTTAGGGCCATTTGAAGTTTTATCAGTGTTTGATTTGGGACTCAAGGGTAGCATAGCTTTGAGCAATAGCTTACATTGGCAAGAGGCTAGAGTACTTTATTGTTACAAAATTTCAAGGTCTTATGACGCTCCAGTAAAAAGTTACAAGCATTTGTATGTTGCAAACTTTGATAGGTGTAGGACGTACCATATAGAAGTTAGGGCCATTTGAAGTTTTATCAGTGTTTGATTTGGGACTCAAGGGTAGCATAGCTTTGAGCGATAGCTTAAATTTACAAGAGGCTCGAGTACTTTATTGTTACAAAATTTCAAGGTTTTATGACGCTCCAGTAAAAAGTTACAAGCATTTGAATGTTGCAAAGTTTGATAGGTGTGGGACGTACCGTATAGAAGTTAGGACCATTTTAAGTTTTATCAGTGTTTGATTTGGGACTTAAGGGTGGCATAGCTTTGAGCAATAGCTTAAATTGGCATGAGGCTAGAGTACTTTATTGTTACAAAATTTCAAGGTCTTATGACGCTCCAGTAAAAAGTTACAAGCATTTGTATGTTGCAAACTTTGATAGGTGTAGGACGTACCATATAGAAGTTAGGGCCATTTGAAGTTTTATCAGTGTTTGATTTGGGACTCAAGGGTAGCATAGCTTTGAGCGATAGCTTAAATTGACAAGAGGCTCGAGTACTTTATTGTTACAAAATTTCAAGGTTTTATGACGCTCCAGTAAAAAGTTACAAGCATTTGAATGTTGCAAATTTTGATAGGTGTAGGACGTACCGTATAGAAGTTAGTGCCATTTGAAGTTTTATCAGTGTTTGATTTGGGACTCAAGGGTAGCATAGCTTTGAGCGATAGCTTAAATTGACAAGAGGCTCGAGTACTTTATTGTTACAAAATTTCAAGGTTTTATGACGCTCCAGTAAAAAGTTAAAAGCACTTGTATGTTGCAAACTTTGATAGGTATAGGACGCACCGTATTGAAGTTTGGGGCCATTTGAAGTTTTATCTTTTTTTGATTTTGGAGTCAAGGGTAGCATAGTTATGAGCGATAACTTAAATTGATAAGAAGCACGAGTACTTTATTGTTACAAAATTTCAAGGTCTTATGACGCTCCAGTAAAAAGTTACAAGCATTTGTATGTTGCAAACTTTGATAGGTGTAGGACGTACCATATAGAAGTTAGGGCCATTTGAAGTTTTATCAGTGTTTGATTTGGGACTCAAGGGTAGCATAGCTTTGAGCGATAGCTTAAATTGACAAGAGGCTCGAGTACTTTATTGTTACAAAATTTCAAGGTTTTATGACGCTCCAGTAAAAAGTTACAAGCATTTGAATGTTGCAAAGTTTGATAGGTGTGGGACGTACCGTATAGAAGTTAGGGCCATTTGAAGTTTTATCAGTGTTTGATTTGGGACTCAAGGGTAGCATAGCTTTGAGCAATAGCTTACATTGGCAAGAGGCTAGAGTACTTTATTGTTACAAAATTTCAAGGTCTTATGACGCTCCAGTAAAAAGTTACAAGCATTTGTATGTTGCAAACTTTGATAGGTGTAGGACGTACCATATAGAAGTTAGGGCCATTTGAAGTTTTATCAGTGTTTGATTTGGGACTCAAGGGTAGCATAGCTTTGAGCGATAGCTTAAATTTACAAGAGGCTCGAGTACTTTATTGTTACAAAATTTCAAGGTTTTATGACGCTCCAGTAAAAAGTTACAAGCATTTGAATGTTGCAAAGTTTGATAGGTGTGGGACGTACCGTATAGAAGTTAGGACCATTTTAAGTTTTATCAGTGTTTGATTTGGGACTTAAGGGTGGCATAGCTTTGAGCAATAGCTTAAATTGGCATGAGGCTAGAGTACTTTATTGTTACAAAATTTCAAGGTCTTATGACGCTCCAGTAAAAAGTTACAAGCATTTGTATGTTGCAAACTTTGATAGGTGTAGGACGTACCATATAGAAGTTAGGGCCATTTGAAGTTTTATCAGTGTTTGATTTGGGACTCAAGGGTAGCATAGCTTTGAGCGATAGCTTAAATTGACAAGAGGCTCGAGTACTTTATTGTTACAAAATTTCAAGGTTTTATGACGCTCCAGTAAAAAGTTACAAGCATTTGAATGTTGCAAATTTTGATAGGTGTAGGACGTACCGTATAGAAGTTAGTGCCATTTGAAGTTTTATCAGTGTTTGATTTGGGACTCAAGGGTAGCATAGCTTTGAGCGATAGCTTAAATTGACAAGAGGCTCGAGTACTTTATTGTTACAAAATTTCAAGGTTTTATGACGCTCCAGTAAAAAGTTAAAAGCACTTGTATGTTGCAAACTTTGATAGGTATAGGACGCACCGTATTGAAGTTTGGGGCCATTTGAAGTTTTATCTTTTTTTGATTTTGGAGTCAAGGGTAGCATAGTTATGAGCGATAACTTAAATTGATAAGAAGCACGAGTACTTTATTGTTACAAAATTTCAAGGTCTTATGACGCTCCAGTAAAAAGTTACAAGCATTTGTATGTTGCAAACTTTGATAGGTGTAGGACGTACCATATAGAAGTTAGGGCCATTTGAAGTTTTATCAGTGTTTGATTTGGGACTCAAGGGTAGCATAGCTTTGAGCGATAGCTTAAATTGACAAGAGGCTCGAGTACTTTATTGTTACAAAATTTCAAGGTTTTATGACGCTCCAGTAAAAAGTTACAAGCATTTGAATGTTGCAAAGTTTGATAGGTGTGGGACGTACCGTATAGAAGTTAGGGCCATTTGAAGTTTTATCAGTGTTTGATTTGGGACTCAAGGGTAGCATAGCTTTGAGCAATAGCTTACATTGGCAAGAGGCTAGAGTACTTTATTGTTACAAAATTTCAAGGTCTTATGACGCTCCAGTAAAAAGTTACAAGCATTTGTATGTTGCAAACTTTGATAGGTGTAGGACGTACCATATAGAAGTTAGGGCCATTTGAAGTTTTATCAGTGTTTGATTTGGGACTCAAGGGTAGCATAGCTTTGAGCGATAGCTTAAATTGACAAGAGGCTCGAGTACTTTATTGTTACAAAATTTCAAGGTTTTATGACGCTCCAGTAAAAAGTTACAAGCATTTGAATGTTGCAAAGTTTGATAGGTGTGGGACGTACCGTATAGAAGTTAGTGCCATTTGAAGTTTTATCAGTGTTTGATTTGGGACTCAAGGGTAGCATAGCTTTGAGCGATAGCTTAAATTGACAAGAGGCTCGAGTACTTTATTGTTACAAAATTTCAAGGTTTTATGACGCTCCAGTAAAAAGTTAAAAGCACTTGTATGTTGCAAACTTTGATAGGTATAGGACGCACCGTATTGAAGTTTGGGGCCATTTGAAGTTTTATCTTTTTTTGATTTTGGAGTCAAGGGTAGCATAGTTATGAGCGATAACTTAAATTGATAAGAAGCACGAGTACTTTATTGTTACAAAATTTCAAGGTCTTATGACGCTCCAGTAAAAAGTTACAAGCATTTGTATGTTGCAAACTTTGATAGGTGTAGGACGTACCATATAGAAGTTAGGGCCATTTGAAGTTTTATCAGTGTTTGATTTGGGACTCAAGGGTAGCATAGCTTTGAGCGATAGCTTAAATTGACAAGAGGCTCGAGTACTTTATTGTTACAAAATTTCAAGGTTTTATGACGCTCCAGTAAAAAGTTACAAGCATTTGAATGTTGCAAAGTTTGATAGGTGTGGGACGTACCGTATAGAAGTTAGGGCCATTTGAAGTTTTATCAGTGTTTGATTTGGGACTCAAGGGTAGCATAGCTTTGAGCAATAGCTTACATTGGCAAGAGGCTAGAGTACTTTATTGTTACAAAATTTCAAGGTCTTATGACGCTCCAGTAAAAAGTTACAAGCATTTGTATGTTGCAAACTTTGATAGGTGTAGGACGTACCATATAGAAGTTAGGGCCATTTGAAGTTTTATCAGTGTTTGATTTGGGACTCAAGGGTAGCATAGCTTTGAGCGATAGCTTAAATTGACAAGAGGCTCGAGTACTTTATTGTTACAAAATTTCAAGGTTTTATGACGCTCCAGTAAAAAGTTACAAGCATTTGAATGTTGCAAAGTTTGATAGGTGTGGGACGTACCGTATAGAAGTTAGGACCATTTTAAGTTTTATCAGTGTTTGATTTGGGACTTAAGGGTGGCATAGATTTGAGCAATAGCTTAAATTGGCATGAGGCTAGAGTACTTTATTGTTACAAAATTTCAAGGTCTTATGACGCTCCAGTAAAAAGTTACAAGCATTTGTATGTTGCAAACTTTGATAGGTGTAGGACGTACCATATAGAAGTTAGGGCCATTTGAAGTTTTATCAGTGTTTGATTTGGGACTCAAGGGTAGCATAGCTTTGAGCGATAGCTTAAATTGACAAGAGGTTCGAGTACTTTATTGTTACAAAATTTCAAGGTTTTATGACGCTCCAGTAAAAAGTTACAAGCATTTGAATGTTGCAAATTTTGATAGGTGTAGGACGTACCGTATAGAAGTTAGTGCCATTTGAAGTTTTATCAGTGTTTGATTTGGGACTCAAGGGTAGCATAGCTTTGAGCGATAGCTTAAATTGACAAGAGGCTCGAGTACTTTATTGTTACAAAATTTCAAGGTTTTATGCCGCTCCAGTAAAAAGTTACAAGCATTTGAATGTTGCAAACTTTGATAGGTGTAGGACGTACCGTATAGAAGTTAGTGCCATTTGAAGTTTTATCAGTGTTTGATTTGGGACTCAAGGGTAGCATAGCTTTGAGCGATAGCTTAAATTGACAAGAGGCTCGAGTACTTTATTGTTACAAAATTTCAAGGTTTTATGACGCTCCAGTAAAAAGTTAAAAGCACTTGTATGTTGCAAACTTTGATAGGTATAGGACGCACCGTATTGAAGTTTGGGGCCATTTGAAGTTTTATCTTTTTTTGATTTTGGAGTCAAGGGTAGCATAGTTATGAGCGATAACTTAAATTGATAAGAAGCACGAGTACTTTATTGTTACAAAATTTCAAGGTCTTATGACGCTCCAGTAAAAAGTTACAAGCATTTGTATGTTGCAAACTTTGATAGGTGTAGGACGTACCATATAGAAGTTAGGGCCATTTGAAGTTTTATCAGTGTTTGATTTGGGACTCAAGGTTAGCATAGCTTTGAGCGATAGCTTAAATTGACAAGAGGCTCGAGTACTTTATTGTTACAAAATTTCAAGGTTTTATGACGCTCCAGTAAAAAGTTACAAGCATTTGAATGTTGCAAACTTTGATAGGTGTAGGACGTACCATATAGAAGTTAGGGCCATTTGAAGTTTTATCAGTGTTTGATTTGGGACTCAAGGGTAGCATAGCTTTGAGCGATAGCTTAAATTGACAAGAGGCTCGAGTACTTTATTGTTACAAAATTTCAAGGTCTTATGACGCTCCAGTAAAAAGTTACAAGCATTTGTATGTTGCAAACTTTGATAGGTGTAGGACGTACCATATAGAAGTTAGGGCCATTTGAAGTTTTATCAGTGTTTGATTTGGGACTCAAGGTTAGCATAGCTTTGAGCGATAGCTTAAATTGGCATGAGGCTAGAGTACTTTATTGTTACAAAATTTCAAGGTCTTATGACGCTCCAGTAAAAAGTTACAAGCATTTGTATGTTGCAAACTTTGATAGGTGTAGGACGTACCATATAGAAGTTAGGGCCATTTGAAGTTTTATCAGTGTTTGATTTGGGACTCAAGGGTAGCATAGCTTTGAGCGATAGCTTAAATTGACAAGATTCTGGAGTACATTATTGTTACAAAATGTCAAGGTGTTATGACGCTCCAGTAAAAAGTTACAAGCATTTGTATGTTGCAAATTTTGATAGGTGTAGGACGTACCGTATAGAAGTTAGAGCCATTTGAAGTTTTATCAGTGTTTGATTTGGGACTCAAGGTTAGCATAGCTTTGAGCGATAGCTTAAATTGACAAGAGGCTCGAGTACTTTATTGTTACAAAATTTCAAGGTTTTATGACGCTCCAGTAAAAAGTTACAAGCATTTGAATGTTGCAAACTTTGATAGGTGTAGGACGTACCATATAGAAGTTAGGGCCATTTGAAGTTTTATCAGTGTTTGATTTGGGACTCAAGGGTAGCATAGCTTTGAGCGATAGCTTAAATTGACAAGAGGCTCGAGTACTTTATTGTTACAAAATTTCAAGGTCTTATGACGCTCCAGTAAAAAGTTACAAGCATTTGTATGTTGCAAACTTTGATAGGTGTAGGACGTACCATATAGAAGTTAGGGCCATTTGAAGTTTTATCAGTGTTTGATTTGGGACTCAAGGGTAGCATAGCTTTGAGCGATAGCTTAAATTGACAAGAGGCTCGAGTACTTTATTGTTACAAAATTTCAAGGTTTTATGACGCTCCAGTAAAAAGTTACAAGCATTTGAATGTTGCAAAGTTTGATAGGTGTGGGACGTACCGTATAGAAGTTAGGACCATTTTAAGTTTTATCAGTGTTTGATTTGGGACTTAAGGGTGGCATAGCTTTGAGCAATAGCTTAAATTGGCATGAGGCTAGAGTACTTTATTGTTACAAAATTTCAAGGTCTTATGACGCTCCAGTAAAAAGTTACAAGCATTTGTATGTTGCAAACTTTGATAGGTGTAGGACGTACCATATAGAAGTTAGGGCCATTTGAAGTTTTATCAGTGTTTGATTTGGGACTCAAGGTTAGCATAGCTTTGAGCGATAGCTTACATTGGCAAGAGGCTAGAGTACTTTATTGTTACAAAATTTCAAGGTCTTATGACGCTCCAGTAAAAAGTTACAAGCATTTGTATGTTGCAAACTTTGATAGGTGTAGGACGTACCATATAGAAGTTAGGGCCATTTGAAGTTTTATCAGTGTTTGATTTGGGACTCAAGGGTAGCATAGCTTTGAGCGATAGCTTAAATTGACAAGAGGCTCGAGTACTTTATTGTTACAAAATTTCAAGGTTTTATGACGCTCCAGTAAAAAGTTACAAGCATTTGAATGTTGCAAAGTTTGATAGGTGTGGGACGTACCGTATAGAAGTTAGGGCCATTTGAAGTTTTATCAGTGTTTGATTTGGGACTCAAGGGTAGCATAGCTTTGAGCAATAGCTTACATTGGCAAGAGGCTAGAGTACTTTATTGTTACAAAATTTCAAGGTCTTATGACGCTCCAGTAAAAAGTTACAAAGCATTTGTATGTTGCAAACTTTGATAGGTGTAGGACGTACCATATAGAAGTTAGGGCCATTTGAAGTTTTATCAGTGTTTGATTTGGGACTCAAGGGTAGCATAGCTTTGAGCGATAGCTTAAATTGACAAGAGGCTCGAGTACTTTATTGTTACAAAATTTCAAGGTTTTATGACGCTCCAGTAAAAAGTTACAAGCATTTGAATGTTGCAAAGTTTGATAGGTGTGGGACGTACCGTATAGAAGTTAGTGCCATTTGAAGTTTTATCAGTGTTTGATTTGGGACTCAAGGGTAGCATAGCTTTGAGCGATAGCTTAAATTGACAAGAGGCTCGAGTACTTTATTGTTACAAAATTTCAAGGTTTTATGACGCTCCAGTAAAAAGTTAAAAGCACTTGTATGTTGCAAACTTTGATAGGTATAGGACGCACCGTATTGAAGTTTGGGGCCATTTGAAGTTTTATCTTTTTTTGATTTTGGAGTCAAGGGTAGCATAGTTATGAGCGATAACTTAAATTGATAAGAAGCACGAGTACTTTATTGTTACAAAATTTCAAGGTCTTATGACGCTCCAGTAAAAAGTTACAAGCATTTGTATGTTGCAAACTTTGATAGGTGTAGGACGTACCATATAGAAGTTAGGGCCATTTGAAGTTTTATCAGTGTTTGATTTGGGACTCAAGGGTAGCATAGCTTTGAGCGATAGCTTAAATTGACAAGAGGCTCGAGTACTTTATTGTTACAAAATTTCAAGGTTTTATGACGCTCCAGTAAAAAGTTACAAGCATTTGAATGTTGCAAAGTTTGATAGGTGTGGGACGTACCGTATAGAAGTTAGGGCCATTTGAAGTTTTATCAGTGTTTGATTTGGGACTCAAGGGTAGCATAGCTTTGAGCGATAGCTTAAATTGACAAGAGGCTCGAGTACTTTATTGGTACAAAATTTCAAGGTTTTATGCCGCTCCAGTAAAAAGTTACAAGCATTTGAATGTTGCAAACTTTGATAGGTGTAGGACGTACCGTATAGAAGTTAGTGCCATTTGAAGTTTTATCAGTGTTTGATTTGGGACTCAAGGGTAGCATAGCTTTGAGCGATAGCTTAAATTGACAAGAGGCTCGAGTACTTTATTGTTACAAAATTTCAAGGTTTTATGACGCTCCAGTAAAAAGTTAAAAGCACTTGTATGTTGCAAACTTTGATAGGTATAGGACGCACCGTATTGAAGTTTGGGGCCATTTGAAGTTTTATCTTTTTTTGATTTTGGAGTCAAGGGTAGCATAGTTATGAGCGATAACTTAAATTGACAAGAGGCTCGAGTACTTTATTGTTACAAAATTTCAAGGTTTTATGACGCTCCAGTAAAAAGTTACAAGCATTTGAATGTTGCAAAGTTTGATAGGTGTGGGACGTACCGTATAGAAGTTAGTGCCATTTGAAGTTTTATCAGTGTTTGATTTGGGACTCAAGGGTAGCATAGCTTTGAGCGATAGCTTAAATTGACAAGAGGCTCGAGTACTTTATTGTTACAAAATTTCAAGGTTTTATGACGCTCCAGTAAAAAGTTAAAAGCACTTGTATGTTGCAAACTTTGATAGGTATAGGACGCACCGTATTGAAGTTTGGGGCCATTTGAAGTTTTATCTTTTTTTGATTTTGGAGTCAAGGGTAGCATAGTTATGAGCGATAACTTAAATTGATAAGAAGCACGAGTACTTTATTGTTACAAAATTTCAAGGTCTTATGACGCTCCAGTAAAAAGTTACAAGCATTTGTATGTTGCAAACTTTGATAGGTGTAGGTCGTACCATATAGAAGTTAGGGCCATTTGAAGTTTTATCAGTGTTTGATTTGGGACTCAAGGGTAGCATAGCTTTGAGCGATAGCTTAAATTGACAAGAGGCTCGAGTACTTTATTGTTACAAAATTTCAAGGTTTTATGACGCTCCAGTAAAAAGTTACAAGCATTTGAATGTTGCAAAGTTTGATAGGTGTGGGACGTACCGTATAGAAGTTAGGGCCATTTGAAGTTTTATCAGTGTTTGATTTGGGACTCAAGGGTAGCATAGCTTTGAGCAATAGCTTACATTGGCAAGAGGCTAGAGTACTTTATTGTTACAAAATTTCAAGGTCTTATGACGCTCCAGTAAAAAGTTACAAGCATTTGTATGTTGCAAACTTTGATAGGTGTAGGACGTACCATATAGAAGTTAGGGCCATTTGAAGTTTTATCAGTGTTTGATTTGGGACTCAAGGGTAGCATAGCTTTGAGCGATAGCTTAAATTGACAAGAGGCTCGAGTACTTTATTGTTACAAAATTTCAAGGTTTTATGACGCTCCAGTAAAAAGTTACAAGCATTTGAATGTTGCAAAGTTTGATAGGTGTGGGACGTACCGTATAGAAGTTAGGACCATTTTAAGTTTTATCAGTGTTTGATTTGGGACTTAAGGGTGGCATAGATTTGAGCAATAGCTTAAATTGGCATGAGGCTAGAGTACTTTATTGTTACAAAATTTCAAGGTCTTATGACGCTCAAGTAAAAAGTTACAAGCATTTGTATGTTGCAAACTTTGATAGGTGTAGGACGTACCATATAGAAGTTAGGGCCATTTGAAGTTTTATCAGTGTTTGATTTGGGACTCAAGGGTAGCATAGCTTTGAGCGATAGCTTAAATTGACAAGAGGCTCGAGTACTTTATTGTTACAAAATTTCAAGGTTTTATGACGCTCCAGTAAAAAGTTACAAGCATTTGAATGTTGCAAATTTTGATAGGTGTAGGACGTACCGTATAGAAGTTAGTGCCATTTGAAGTTTTATCAGTGTTTGATTTGGGACTCAAGGGTAGCATAGCTTTGAGCGATAGCTTAAATTGACAAGAGGCTCGAGTACTTTATTGTTACAAAATTTCAAGGTTTTATGCCGCTCCAGTAAAAAGTTACAAGCATTTGAATGTTGCAAACTTTGATAGGTGTAGGACGTACCGTATAGAAGTTAGTGCCATTTGAAGTTTTATCAGTGTTTGATTTGGGACTCAAGGGTAGCATAGCTTTGAGCGATAGCTTAAATTGACAAGAGGCTCGAGTACTTTATTGTTACAAAATTTCAAGGTTTTATGACGCTCCAGTAAAAAGTTAAAAGCACTTGTATGTTGCAAACTTTGATAGGTATAGGACGCACCGTATTGAAGTTTGGGGCCATTTGAAGTTTTATCTTTTTTTGATTTTGGAGTCAAGGGTAGCATAGTTATGAGCGATAACTTAAATTGATAAGAAGCACGAGTACTTTATTGTTACAAAATTTCAAGGTCTTATGACGCTCCAGTAAAAAGTTACAAGCATTTGTATGTTGCAAACTTTGATAGGTGTAGGACGTACCATATAGAAGTTAGGGCCATTTGAAGTTTTATCAGTGTTTGATTTGGGACTCAAGGTTAGCATAGCTTTGAGCGATAGCTTAAATTGACAAGAGGCTCGAGTACTTTATTGTTACAAAATTTCAAGGTTTTATGACGCTCCAGTAAAAAGTTACAAGCATTTGAATGTTGCAAACTTTGATAGGTGTAGGACGTACCATATAGAAGTTAGGGCCATTTGAAGTTTTATCAGTGTTTGATTTGGGACTCAAGGGTAGCATAGCTTTGAGCGATAGCTTAAATTGACAAGAGGCTCGAGTACTTTATTGTTACAAAATTTCAAGGTCTTATGACGCTCCAGTAAAAAGTTACAAGCATTTGTATGTTGCAAACTTTGATAGGTGTAGGACGTACCATATAGAAGTTAGGGCCATTTGAAGTTTTATCAGTGTTTGATTTGGGACTCAAGGTTAGCATAGCTTTGAGCGATAGCTTAAATTGGCATGAGGCTAGAGTACTTTATTGTTACAAAATTTCAAGGTCTTATGACGCTCCAGTAAAAAGTTACAAGCATTTGTATGTTGCAAACTTTGATAGGTGTAGGACGTACCATATAGAAGTTAGGGCCATTTGAAGTTTTATCAGTGTTTGATTTGGGACTCAAGGGTAGCATAGCTTTGAGCGATAGCTTAAATTGACAAGAGGCTGGAGTACATTATTGTTACAAAATGTCAAGGTGTTATGACGCTCCAGTAAAAAGTTACAAGCATTTGTATGTTGCAAATTTTGATAGGTGTAGGACGTACCGTATAGAAGTTAGAGCCATTTGAAGTTTTATCAGTGTTTGATTTGGGACTCAAGGTTAGCATAGCTTTGAGCGATAGCTTAAATTGACAAGAGGCTCGAGTACTTTATTGTTACAAAATTTCAAGGTTTTATGACGCTCCAGTAAAAAGTTACAAGCATTTGAATGTTGCAAACTTTGATAGGTGTAGGACGTACCATATAGAAGTTAGGGCCATTTGAAGTTTTATCAGTGTTTGATTTGGGACTCAAGGGTAGCATAGCTTTGCGCGATAGCTTAAATTGACAAGAGGCTCGAGTACTTTATTGTTACAAAATTTCAAGGTCTTATGACGCTCCAGTAAAAAGTTACAAGCATTTGTATGTTGCAAACTTTGATAGGTGTAGGACGTACCATATAGAAGTTAGGGCCATTTGAAGTTTTATCAGTGTTTGATTTGGGACTCAAGGGTAGCATAGCTTTGAGCGATAGCTTAAATTGACAAGAGGCTCGAGTACTTTATTGTTACAAAATTTCAAGGTTTTATGACGCTCCAGTAAAAAGTTACAAGCATTTGAATGTTGCAAAGTTTGATAGGTGTGGGACGTACCGTATAGAAGTTAGGACCATTTTAAGTTTTATCAGTGTTTGATTTGGGACTTAAGGGTGGCATAGCTTTGAGCAATAGCTTAAATTGGCATGAGGCTAGAGTACTTTATTGTTACAAAATTTCAAGGTCTTATGACGCTCCAGTAAAAAGTTACAAGCATTTGTATGTTGCAAACTTTGATAGGTGTAGGACGTACCATATAGAAGTTAGGGCCATTTGAAGTTTTATCAGTGTTTGATTTGGGACTCAAGGTTAGCATAGCTTTGAGCGATAGCTTACATTGGCAAGAGGCTAGAGTACTTTATTGTTACAAAATTTCAAGGTCTTATGACGCTCCAGTAAAAAGTTACAAGCATTTGTATGTTGCAAACTTTGATAGGTGTAGGACGTACCATATAGAAGTTAGGGCCATTTGAAGTTTTATCAGTGTTTGATTTGGGACTCAAGGGTAGCATAGCTTTGAGCGATAGCTTAAATTGACAAGAGGCTCGAGTACTTTATTGTTACAAAATTTCAAGGTTTTATGACGCTCCAGTAAAAAGTTACAAGCATTTGAATGTTGCAAAGTTTGATAGGTGTGGGACGTACCGTATAGAAGTTAGGGCCATTTGAAGTTTTATCAGTGTTTGATTTGGGACTCAAGGGTAGCATAGCTTTGAGCAATAGCTTACATTGGCAAGAGGCTAGAGTACTTTATTGTTACAAAATTTCAAGGTCTTATGACGCTCCAGTAAAAAGTTACAAAGCATTTGTATGTTGCAAACTTTGATAGGTGTAGGACGTACCATATAGAAGTTAGGGCCATTTGAAGTTTTATCAGTGTTTGATTTGGGACTCAAGGGTAGCATAGCTTTGAGCGATAGCTTAAATTGACAAGAGGCTCGAGTACTTTATTGTTACAAAATTTCAAGGTTTTATGACGCTCCAGTAAAAAGTTACAAGCATTTGAATGTTGCAAAGTTTGATAGGTGTGGGACGTACCGTATAGAAGTTAGTGCCATTTGAAGTTTTATCAGTGTTTGATTTGGGACTCAAGGGTAGCATAGCTTTGAGCGATAGCTTAAATTGACAAGAGGCTCGAGTACTTTATTGTTACAAAATTTCAAGGTTTTATGACGCTCCAGTAAAAAGTTAAAAGCACTTGTATGTTGCAAACTTTGATAGGTATAGGACGCACCGTATTGAAGTTTGGGGCCATTTGAAGTTTTATCTTTTTTTGATTTTGGAGTCAAGGGTAGCATAGTTATGAGCGATAACTTAAATTGATAAGAAGCACGAGTACTTTATTGTTACAAAATTTCAAGGTCTTATGACGCTCCAGTAAAAAGTTACAAGCATTTGTATGTTGCAAACTTTGATAGGTGTAGGACGTACCATATAGAAGTTAGGGCCATTTGAAGTTTTATCAGTGTTTGATTTGGGACTCAAGGGTAGCATAGCTTTGAGCGATAGCTTAAATTGACAAGAGGCTCGAGTACTTTATTGTTACAAAATTTCAAGGTTTTATGACGCTTCAGTAAAAAGTTACAAGCATTTGAATGTTGCAAAGTTTGATAGGTGTGGGACGTACCGTATAGAAGTTAGGGCCATTTGAAGTTTTATCAGTGTTTGATTTGGGACTCAAGGGTAGCATAGCTTTGAGCGATAGCTTAAATTGACAAGAGGCTCGAGTACTTTATTGTTACAAAATTTCAAGGTTTTATGCCGCTCCAGTAAAAAGTTACAAGCATTTGAATGTTGCAAACTTTGATAGGTGTAGGACGTACCGTATAGAAGTTAGTGCCATTTGAAGTTTTATCAGTGTTTGATTTGGGACTCAAGGGTAGCATAGCTTTGAGCGATAGCTTAAATTGACAAGAGGCTCGAGTACTTTATTGTTACAAAATTTCAAGGTTTTATGACGCTCCAGTAAAAAGTTAAAAGCACTTGTATGTTGCAAACTTTGATAGGTATAGGACGCACCGTATTGAAGTTTGGGGCCATTTGAAGTTTTATCTTTTTTTGATTTTGGAGTCAAGGGTAGCATAGTTATGAGCGATAACTTAAATTGATAAGAAGCACGAGTACTTTATTGTTACAAAATTTCAAGGTCTTATGACGCTCCAGTAAAAAGTTACAAGCATTTGTATGTTGCAAACTTTGATAGGTGTAGGACGTACCATATAGAAGTTAGGGCCATTTGAAGTTTTATCAGTGTTTGATTTGGGACTCAAGGGTAGCATAGCTTTGAGCGATAGCTTAAATTGACAAGAGGCTCGAGTACTTTATTGTTACAAAATTTCAAGGTTTTATGACGCTCCAGTAAAAAGTTACAAGCATTTGAATGTTGCAAAGTTTGATAGGTGTGGGACGTACCGTATAGAAGTTAGGGCCATTTGAAGTTTTATCAGTGTTTGATTTGGGACTCAAGGGTAGCATAGCTTTGAGCAATAGCTTACATTGGCAAGAGGCTAGAGTACTTTATTGTTACAAAATTTCAAGGTCTTATGACGCTCCAGTAAAAAGTTACAAGCATTTGTATGTTGCAAACTTTGATAGGTGTAGGACGTACCATATAGAAGTTAGGGCCATTTGAAGTTTTATCAGTGTTTGATTTGGGACTCAAGGGTAGCATAGCTTTGAGCGATAGCTTAAATTGACAAGAGGCTCGAGTACTTTATTGTTACAAAATTTCAAGGTTTTATGACGCTCCAGTAAAAAGTTACAAGCATTTGAATGTTGCAAAGTTTGATAGGTGTGGGACGTACCGTATAGAAGTTAGGACCATTTGAAGTTTTATCAGTGTTTGATTGGGGACTTAAGGGTAGCAAAGCTTTAAGCGATAGCTTAAATTGAAAAGAGGCTGGAGTACATTATTGTTACAAAATGTCAAGGTGTTATGACGCTCCAGTAAAAAGTTACAAGCATTTGTATGTTGCAAATTTTGATAAGTGTAGGACGTACCGTATAGAAGTTAGGGCCATTAAAAGTTTTATCAGTGTTTGATTTGGGACTCAAGGGTAGCATAGCTTTGAGCGATAGCTTAAATTGACAAGAGGCTCGAGTACTTTATTGTTACAAAATTTCAAGGTTTTATGCCGCTCCAGTAAAAAGTTACAAGCATTTGAATGTTGCAAACTTTGATAGGTGTAGGACGTACCGTATAGAAGTTAGTGCCATTTGAAGTTTTATCAGTGTTTGATTTGGGACTCAAGGGTAGCATAGCTTTGAACGATAGCTTAAATTGACAAGACGCTCGAGAACTTAATTGTTACAAAGTTTCAAGGTTTTATGACGCTCTAGTAAAAAGTTAAAAGCACTTGTATGTTGCAAACTTTGATAGGTATAGGACGCACCGTATTGAAGTTTGGGGCTATTTGAAGTTTTATAACTTTTTGATTTTGGAGTCAAGGGTAGCATAGTTATGAGCGATAACTTAAATTGATAGGAAGCACGAGTACTTTATTGTCACAAAATTTCAAGATTTTATGACGCTCCAGTAAAAAGTTACAAGCATTTGAATGTTGCAAAGTTTGATAGGTGTGGGACGTACCGTATAGAAGTTAGGACCATTTGAAGTTTTATCAGTGTTTGATTTGGGACTCAAGGTTAGCATAGCTTTGAGCGATAGCTTAAATTGACAAGAGGCTCGAGTACTTTATTGTTACAAAATTTCAAGGTCTTATGACGCTCCAGTAAAAAGTTACAAGCATTTGTATGTTGCAAACTTTGATAGGTGTAGGACGTACCATATAGAAGTTAGGGCCATTTGAAGTTTTATCAGTGTTTGATTTGGGACTCAAGGTTAGCATAGCTTTGAGCGATAGCTTAAATTGACAAGAGGCTCGAGTACTTTATTGTTACAAAATTTCAAGGTTTTATGACGCTCCAGTAAAAAGTTACAAGCATTTGAATGTTGCAAAGTTTGATAGGTGTGGGACGTACCGTATAGAAGTTAGGACCATTTGAAGTTTTATCAGTGTTTGATTTGGGACTTAAGGGTAGCAAAGCTTTAAGCGATAGCTTAAATTGACAAGAGGCTGGAGTACATTATTGTTACAAAATGTCAAGGTGTTATGACGCTCCAGTAAAAAGTTACAAGCATTTGTATGTTGCAAATTTTGATAGGTGTAGGACGTACCGTATAGAAGTTAGGGCCATTAAAAGTTTTATCAGTGTCTGATTTGGGACTCAAGGGTAGCATAGCTTTGAGCGATAGCTTAAATTGACAAGAGGCTCGAGTACTTTATTGTTACAAAATTTCAAGGTTTTATGCCGCTCCAGTAAAAAGTTACAAGCATTTGAATGTTGCAAACTTTGATAGGTGTAGGACGTACCGTATAGAAGTTAGTGCCATTTGAAGTTTTATCAGTGTTTGATTTGGGACTCAAGGGTAGCATAGCTTTGAACGATAGCTTAAATTGACAAGACGCTCGAGAACTTAATTGTTACAAAGTTTCAAGGTTTTATGACGCTCTAGTAAAAAGTTAAAAGCACTTGTATGTTGCAAACTTTGATAGGTATAGGACGCACCGTATTGAAGTTAGGGCCATTTGAAGTTTTATCAGTGTTTGATTTGGGACTCAAGGTTAGCATAGCTTTGAGCGATAGCTTAAATTGACAAGAGGCTCGAGTACTTTATTGTTACAAAATTTCAAGGTTTTATGACGCTCCAGTAAAAAGTTACAAGCATTTGAATGTTGCAAAGTTTGATAGGTGTGGGACGTACCGTATAGAAGTTAGGACCATTTGAAGTTTTATCAGTGTTTGATTTGGGACTTAAGGGTAGCAAAGCTTTAAGCGATAGCTTAAATTGACAAGAGGCTGGAGTACATTATTGTTACAAAATGTCAAGGTGTTATGACGCTCCAGTAAAAAGTTACAAGCATTTGAATGTTGCAAACTTTGATAGGTGTAGGACGTACCGTATAGAAGTTAGTGCCATTTGAAGTTTTATCAGTGTTTGATTTGGGACTCAAGGGTAGCATAGCTTTGAACGATAGCTTAAATTGACAAGAGGCTCGAGAACTTAATTGTTACAAAGTTTCAAGGTTTTATGACGCTCCAGTAAAAAGTTAAAAGCACTTGTATGTTGCAAACTTTGATAGGTATAGGACGCACCGTATTGAAGTTTGGGGCCATTTGAAGTTTTATCTTTTTTTGATTTTGGAGTCAAGGGTAGCATAGTTATGAGCGATAACTTAAATTGATAAGAAGCACGAGTACTTTATTGTTACAAAATTTCAAGGTTTTATGCCGCTCCAGTATAAAGTTACAAGCATTTGTATGTTTCAAACTTTGATAGATGTATAACATACCGTATAGAAGTTAGGGCCATTTGAAGTTTTATCAGTGTTTGATTTGGGACTCAAGGGTAGCATAGCTTTGTGCAATAGCTTAAATTGGCAAGAGGCTAGAGTACTTTATTGTTACAAAATTTCAAGGTCTTATGACGCTCCAGTAAAAAGTTACAAGCATTTGTATGTTGCAAACTTTGATAGGTGTAGGACGTACCATATAGAAGTTAGGGCCATTTGAAGTTTTATCAGTGTTTGATTTGGGACTCAAGGGTAGCATAGCTTGGAGCGATAGCTTAAATTGACAAGAGGCTCGAGTACTTTATTGTTACAAAATTTCAAGGTTTTATGCCGCTCCAGGAAAAAGTTACAAGCATTTGAATGTTGCAAACTTTGATAGGTGTAGGACGTACCGTATAGAAGTTAGTGCCATTTGAAGTTTT
Organism: Clusia tigrina; assembly: GCA_920105625.2. Lineage (NCBI taxonomy): Eukaryota > Metazoa > Arthropoda > Insecta > Diptera > Clusiidae > Clusia > Clusia tigrina. Next base: position 70,327,766 of record OV050032.1, read on the forward strand.
ATCAGTGTTTGATTTGGGACTCAAGGGTAGCATAGCTTTGAACGATAGCTTAAATTGACAAGACGCTCGAGAACTTAATTGTTACAAAGTTTCAAGGTCTTATGACGCTCTAGTAAAAAGTTAAAAGCACTTGTATGTTGCAAACTTTGATAGGTATAGGACGCACCGTATTGAAGTTTGGGGCTATTTGAAGTTTTATAACTTTTTGATTTTGGAGTCAAGGGTAGCATAGTTATGAGCGATAACTTAAATTCATAAGAAGCACGAGTACTTTATTGTCACAAAATTTCAAGATTTTATGACGCTCCAGTAAAAAGTTACAAGCATTTGAATGTTGCAAAGTTTGATAGGTGTGGGACGTACCGTATAGAAGTTAGGACCATTTGAAGTTTTATCAGTGTTTGATTTGGGACTCAAGGTTAGCATAGCTTTGAGCGATAGCTTAAATTGACAAGAGGCTCGAGTACTTTATTGTTACAAAATTTCAAGGTCTTATGACGCTCCAGTAAAAAGTTACAAGCATTTGTATGTTGCAAACTTTGATAGGTGTAGGACGTACCATATAGAAGTTAGGGCCATTTGAAGTTTTATCAGTGTTTGATTTGGGACTCAAGGTTAGCATAGCTTTGAGCGATAGCTTAAATTGACAAGAGGCTCGAGTACTTTATTGTTACAAAATTTCAAGGTTTTATGACGCTCCAGTAAAAAGTTACAAGCATTTGAATGTTGCAAACTTTGATAGGTGTGGGACGTACCGTATAGAAGTTAGGACCATTTGAAGTTTTATCAGTGTTTGATTTGGGACTTAAGGGTAGCAAAGCTTTAAGCGATAGCTTAAATTGACAAGAGGCTGGAGTACATTATTGTTACAAAATGTCAAGGTGTTATGACGCTCCAGTAAAAAGTTACAAGCATTTGTATGTTGCAAATTTTGATAGGTGTAGGACGTACCGTATAGAAGTTAGGGCCATTAAAAGTTTTATCAGTGTTTGATTTGGGACTCAAGGGTAGCATAGCTTTGAGCGAAAGCTTAAATTGACAAGAGGCTCGAGTACTTTATTGTTACAAAATTTCAAGGTTTTATGCCGCTCCAGTAAAAGTTACAAGCATTTGAATGTTGCAAACTTTGATAGGTGTAGGACGTACCGTATAGAAGTTAGTGCCATTTGAAGTTTTATCAGTGTTTGATTTGGGACTCAAGGGTAGCATAGCTTTGAACGATAGCTTAAATTGACAAGACGCTCGAGAACTTAATTGTTACAAAGTTTCAAGGTTTTATGACGCTCTAGTAAAAAGTTAAAAGCACTTGTATGTTGCAAACTTTGATAGGTATAGGACGCACCGTATTGAAGTTTGGGGCTATTTGAAGTTTTATAACTTTTTGATTTTGGAGTCAAGGGTAGCATAGTTATGAGCGATAACTTAAATTGATAAGAAGCACGAGTACTTTATTGTCACAAAATTTCAAGATTTTATGACGCTCCAGTAAAAAGTTACAAGCATTTGTATGTTGCAAAGTTTGATAGGTGTAGGACGTACCGTATAGAAGTTAGGGCCATTTGAAGTTTTATCAGTGTTTGATTTGGGACTCAAGGGTAGCATAGCTTTGAGCGATAGCTTAAATTGACAAGAGGCTCGAGTACTTTATTGTTACAAAATTTCAAGGTTTTATGACGCTCCAGTAAAAAGTTAAAAGCACTTGTATGTTGCAAACTTTGATAGGTATAGGACGCACCGTATTGAAGTTTGGGGCCATTTGAAGTTTTATCTTTTTTTGATTTTGGAGTCAAGGGTAGCATAGTTATGAGCGATAACTTAAATTGAGAAGAAGCACGAGTACTTTATTGTTACAAAATTTCAAGGTCTTATGACGCTCCAGTAAAAAGTTACAAGCATTTGTATGTTGCAAACTTTGATAGGTGTAGGACGTACCATATAGAAGTTAGGGCCATTTGAAGTTTTATCAGTGTTTGATTTGGGACTCAAGGTTAGCATAGCTTTGAGCGATAGCTTAAATTGACAAGAGGCTCGAGTACTTTATTGTTACAAAATTTCAAGGTTTTATGACGCTCCAGTAAAAAGTTACAAGCATTTGAATGTTGCAAACTTTGATAGGTGTAGGACGTACCTTATAGAAGTTAGTGCCATTTGAAGTTTTATCAGTGTTTGATTTGGGACTCAAGGGTAGCATAGCTTTGAACGATAGCTTAAATTGACAAGACGCTCGAGAACTTAATTGTTACAAAGTTTCAAGGTTTTATGACGCTCTAGTAAAAAGTTAAAAGCACTTGTATGTTGCAAACTTTGATAGGTATAGGACGCACCGTATTGAAGTTTGGGGCTATTTGAAGTTTTATAACTTTTTGATTTTGGAGTCAAGGGTAGCATAGTTATGAGCGATAACTGAAATTGATAAGAAGCACGAGTACTTTATTGTCACAAAATTTCAAGATTTTATGACGCTCCAGTAAAAAGTTACAAGCATTTGTATGTTGCAAAGTTTGATAGGTGTAGGACGTACCGTATAGAAGTTAGGGCCATTTGAAGTTTTATCAGTGTTTGATTTGGGACTCAAGGGTAGCATAGCTTTGAGCGATAGCTTAAATTGACAAGAGGCTCGAGTACTTTATTGTTACAAAATTTCAAGGTTTTATGACGCTCCAGTAAAAAGTTAAAAGCACTTGTATGTTGCAAACTTTGATAGGTATAGGACGCACCGTATTGAAGTTTGGGGCCATTTGAAGTTTTATCTTTTTTTGATTTTGGAGTCAAGGGTAGCATAGTTATGAGCGATAACTTAAATTGAGAAGAAGCACGAGTACTTTATTGTTACAAAATTTCAAGGTCTTATGACGCTCCAGTAAAAAGTTACAAGCATTTGTATGTTGCAAACTTTGATAGGTGTAGGACGTACCATATAGAAGTTAGGGCCATTTGAAGTTTTATCAGTGTTTGATTTGGGACTCAAGGTTAGCATAGCTTTGAACGATAGCTTAAATTGACAAGAGGCTCGAGAACTTAATTGTTACAAAGTTTCAAGGTTTTATGACGCTCCAGTAAAAAGTTAAAAGCACTTGTATGTTGCAAACTTTGATAGGTATAGGACGCACCGTATTGAAGTTTGGGGCCATTTGAAGTTTTATCTTTTTTTGATTTTAGAGTCAAGGGTAGCATAGTTATGAGCGATAACTTAAATTGATAAGAAGCACGAGTACTTTATTGTTACAAAATTTCAAGGTTTTATGCCGCTCCAGTATAAAGTTACAAGCATTTGTATGTTTCAAACTTTGATAGATGTATAACATACCGTATAGAAGTTAGGGCCATTTGAAGTTTTATCAGTGTTTGATTTGGGACTCAATGGTAGCATAGCTTTGTGCAATAGCTTAAATTGGCAAGAGGCTAGAGTACTTTATTGTTACAAAATTTCAAGGTCTTATGACGCTCCAGTAAAAAGTTACAAGCATTTGTATGTTGCAAACTTTGATAGGTGTAGGACGTACCATATAGAAGTTAGGGCCATTTGAAGTTTTATCAGTGTTTGATTTGGGACTCAAGGGTAGCATAGCTTTGAGCGATAGCTTAAATTGACAAGAGGCTCGAGTACTTTATTGTTACAAAATTTCAAGGTTTTATGACGCTCCAGTAAAAAGTTACAAGCATTTGAATGTTGCAAAGTTTGATAAATGTGGGACGTACCGTATAGAAGTTAGGACATTTGAAGTTTTATCAGTGTTTGATTTGGGACTTAAGGGTAGCAAAGCTTTAAGCGATAGCTTAAATTGACAAGAGGCTGGAGTACTTTATTGTTACAAAATTTCAAGGTGTTATGACGCTCCAGTAAAAAGTTACAAGCATTTGTATGTTGCAAATTTTGATAGGTGTAGGACGTACCGTATAGAAGTTAGGGCCATTTAAAGTTTTATCAGTGTTTGATTTGGGACTCAAGGGTAGCATAGCTTTGAGCGATAGCTTAAATTGACAAGAGGCTCGAGTACTTTATTGTTACAAAATTTCAAGGTTTTATTCCGCTCCAGTAAAAAGTTACAAGCATTTGAATGTTGCAAACTTTGATAGGTGTAGGACGTACCGTATAGAAGTTAGTGCCATTTGAAGTTTTATCAGTGTTTGATTTGGGACTCAAGGGTAGCATAGCTTTGAACGATAGCTTAAATTGACAAGAGGCTCGAGAACTTAATTGTTTCAAAGTTTCAAGGTTTTATCACGCTCCAGTAAAAAGTTAAAAGCACTTGTATGTTGCAAACTTTGATAGGTATAGGACGCACCGTATTGAAGTTTGGGGCTATTTGAAGTTTTATAACTTTTTGATTTTGGAGTCAAGGGTAGCATAGTTATGAGCGATAACTTAAATTGATAAGAAGCACGAGTACTTTATTGTCACAAAATTTCAAGATTTTATGACGCTCCAGTAAAAAGTTACAAGCATTTGTATGTTGCAAAGTTTGATAGGTGTAGGACGTACCGTATAGAAGTTAGGGCCATTTAAAGTTTTATCAGTGTTTGATTTGGGACTCAAGGGTAGCATAGCTTTGAGCGATAGCTTAAATTGACAAGAGGCTCGAGTACTTTATTGTTACAAAATTTCAAGGTTTTATGACGCTCCAGTAAAAAGTTACAAGCATTTGAATGTTGCAAAGTTTGATAGGTGTGGGACGTACCGTATAGAAGTTAGGACCATTTGAAGTTTTATCAGTGTTTGATTTGGGACTTAAGGGTAGCATAGCTTTGAGCGATAGCTTAAATTGACAAGAGGCTCGAGTACTTTATTGTTACAAAATTTCAAGGTTTTATGACGCTCCAGTAAAAAGTTACAAGCATTTGAATGTTGCAAAGTTTGATAGGTGTGGGACGTACCGTATAGAAGTTAGGGCCATTTGAAGTTTTATCAGTGTTTGATTTGGGACTCAAGGGTAGCATAGCTTTGAGCAATTGCTTAAATTGGCAAGAGGCTAGAGTACTTTATTGTTACAAAATTTCAAGGTCTTATGACGCTCCAGTAAAAAGTTACAAGCATTTGTATGTTGCAAACTTTGATAGGTGTAGGACGTACCATATAGAAGTTAGGGCCATTTGAAGTTTTATCAGTGTTTGATTTGGGACTCAAGGGTAGCATAGCTTTGAGCGATAGCTTAAATTTACAAGAGGCTCGAGTACTTTATTGTTACAAAATTTCAAGGATTTATGACGCTCCAGTAAAAAGTTACAAGCATTTGAATGTTGCAAACTTTGATAGGTGTAGGACGTACCGTATAGAAGTTAGTGCCATTTGAAGTTTTATCAGTGTTTGATTTGGGACTCAAGGGTAGCATAGCTTTGAACGATAGCTTAAATTGACAAGAGGCTCGAGAACTTAATTGTTACAAAATTTCAAGGTTTTATGACGCTCCAGTAAAAAGTTAAAAGCACTTGTATGTTGCAAACTTTGATAGGTATAGGACGCACCGTATTGAAGTTTGGGGCCATTTGAAGTTTTATCTTTTTTTGATTTTGGAGTCAAGGGTAGCATTGTTATGAGCGATAACTTAAATTGATAAGAAGCACGAGTACTTTATTGTTACAAAATTTCAAGTTTTATGCCGCTCCAGTATAAAGTTACAAGCAGTTGTATGTTTCAAACTTTGATAGATGTATAACATACCGTATAGAAGTTAGGGCCATTGGAAGTTTTATCAGTGTTTGATTTGGGACTCAAGGGTAGCATAGCTTTGAGCAATTGCTTAAATTGGCAAGAGGCTAGAGTACTTTATTGTTACAAAATTTCAAGGTCTTATGACGCTCCAGTAAAAAGTTACAAGCATTTGTATGTTGCAAACTTTGATAGGTGTGGGACGTACCGTATAGAAATTAGGACCATTTGAAGTTTTATCAGTGTTTGATTTGGGACTTAAGGGTAGCAAAGCTTTAAGCGATAGCTTAAATTGACAAGAGGCTGGAGTACTTTATTGTTACAAAATTTCAAGGTGTTATGACGCTCCAGTAAAAAGTTACAAGCATTTGAATGTTGCAAACTTTGATAGGTGTAGGACGCACCGTATTGAAGTTTGGGGCTATTTGAAGTTTTATAACTTTTTGATTTGGGAGTCAAGGGTAGCATAGATATGAGCGATAACTTAAATTGATAAGAAGCACGAGTACTTTATTGTCACAAAATTTCAAGATTTTATGACGCTCCAGTAAAAAGTTACAAGCATTTGTATGTTGCAAAGTTTGATAGGTGTAGGACGTACCGTATAGAAGTTAGCGCCATTTGAAGTTTTATCAGTGTTTGATTTGGGACTCAAGGGTAGCATAGCTTTGAGCGATAGCTTAAATTGACAAGAGGCTCGAGTACTTTATTGTTACAAAATTTCAAGGTTTTATGACGCTCCAGTAAAAAGTTACAAGCATTTGAATGTGACAAAGTTTGATAGGTGTGGGACGTACCGTATAGAAGTTAGGACCATTTGAAGTTTTATCAGTGTTTGATTTGGGACTTAAGGGTAGCATAGCTTTGAGCGATAGCTTAAATTGACAAGAGGCTCGAGTACTTTATTGTTACAAAATTTCAAGGTTTTATGACGCTCCAGTAAAAAGTTACAAGCATTTGAATGTTGCAAAGTTTGATAGGTGTGGGACGTACCGTATAGAAGTTAGGGCCATTTGAAGTTTTATCAGTGTTTGATTTGGGACTCAAGGGTAGCATAGCTTTGAGCAATAGCTTAAATTGGCAAGAGGCTAGAGTACTTTATTGTTACAAAATTTCAAGGTCTTATGACGCTCCAGTAAAAAGTTACAAGCATTTGTATGTTGCAAACTTTGATAGGTGTAGGACGTACCATATAGAAGTTAGGGCCATTTGAAGTTTTATCAGTGTTTGATTTGGGACTCAAGGGTAGCATAGCTTTGAACGATAGCTTAAATTGACAAGAGGCTCGAGAACTTAATTGTTACAAAGTTTCAAGGTTTTATGACGCTCCAGTAAAAAGTTAAAAGCACTTGTATGTTGCAAACTTTGATAGGTATAGGACGCACCGTATTGAAGTCTGGGGCCATTTGAAGTTTTATCTTTTTTTGATTTTGGAGTCAAGGGTAGCATAGTTATGAGCGATAACTTAAATTGATAAGAAGCACGAGTACTTTATTGTCACAAAATTTCAAGATTTTATGACGCTCCAGTAAAAAGTTACAAGCATTTGTATGTTGCAAAGTTTGATAGGTGTAGGACGTACCGTATAGAAGTTAGGGCCATTTGAAGTTTTATCAGTGTTTGATTTGGGACTCAAGGGTAGCATAGCTTTGAGCGATAGCTTAAATTGACAAGAGGCTCGAGTACTTTATTGTTACAAAATTTCAAGATTTTATGACGCTCCAGTAAAAAGTTACAAGCATTTGAATGTTGCAAAGTTTGATAGGTGTGGGACGTACCGTATAGAAGTTAGGACCATTTGAAGTTTTATCAGTGTTTGATTTGGGACTTAAGGGTAGCATAGCTTTGAGCGATAGCTTAAATTGACAAGAGGCTCGAGTACTTTATTGTTACAAAATTTCAAGGTTTTATGACGCTCCAGTAAAAAGTTACAAGCATTTGAATGTTGCAAAGTTTGATAGGTGTGGGACGTACCGTATAGAAGTTCGGGCCATTTGAAGTTTTATAAGTGTTTGATTTGGGACTCAAGGGTAGCATAGCTTTGAGCAATAGCTTAAATTGGCAAGAGGCTAGAGTACTTTATTGTTACAAAATTTCAAGGTCTTATGACGCTCCAGTAAAAAGTTACAAGCATTTGTATGTTGCAAACTTTGATAGGTGTAGGACGTACCATATAGAAGTTAGGGCCATTTGAAGTTTTATCAGTGTTTGATTTGGGACTCAAGGGTAGCATAGCTTTGAGCGATAGCTTAAATTTACAAGAGGCTCGAGTACTTTATTGTTACAAAATTTCAAGGATTTATGACGCTCCAGTAAAAAGTTACAAGCATTTGAATGTTGCAAACTTTGATAGGTGTAGGACGTACCGTATAGAAGTTAGTGCCATTTGAAGTTTTATCAGTGTTTGATTTGGGACTCAAGGGTAGCATAGCTTTGAACGATAGCTTAAATTGACAAGAGGCTCGAGAACTTAATTGTTACAAAATTTCAAGATTTTATGACGCTCCAGTAAAAAGTTAAAAGCACTTGTATGTTGCAAACTTTGATAGGTATAGGACGCACCGTATTGAAGTTTGGGGCCATTTGAAGTTTTATCTTTTTTTGATTTTGGAGTCAAGGGTAGCATAGTTATGAGCGATAACTTAAATTGATAAGAAGCACGAGTACTTTATTGTTACAAAATTTCAAGGTTTTATGCCGCTCCAGTATAAAGTTACAAGCAGTTGTATGTTTCAAACTTTGATAGATGTATAACATACCGTATAGAAGTTAGGGCCATTTGAAGTTTTATCAGTGTTTGATTTGGGACTCAAGGGTAGCATAGCTTTGAGCAATAGCTTAAATTGGCAAGAGGCTAGAGTACTTTATTGTTACAAAATTTCAAGGTCTTATGACGCTCCAGTAAAAAGTTACAAGCATTTGTATGTTGCAAACTTTGATAGGTGTGGGACGTACCGTATAGAAATTAGGACCATTTGAAGTTTTATCAGTGTTTGATTTGGGACTTAAGGGTAGCAAAGCTTTAAGCGATAGCTTAAATTGACAAGAGGCTGGAGTACTTTATTGATACAAAATTTCAAGGTGTTATGACGCTCCAGTAAAAAGTTACAAGCATTTAAATGTTGCAAACTTTGATAGGTGTAGGACGCACCGTATTGAAGTTTGGGGCTATTTGAAGTTTTATAACTTTTTGATTTGGGAGTCAAGGGTAGCATAGTTATGAGCGATAACTTAAATTGATAAGAAGCACGAGTACTTTATTGTCACAAAATTTCAAGATTTTATGACGCTCCAGTAAAAAGTTACAAGCATTTGTATGTTGCAAAGTTTGATAGGTGTAGGACGTACCGTATAGAAGTTAGGGCCATTTGAAGTTTTATCAGTGTTTGATTTGGGACTCAAGGGTAGCATAGCTTTGAGCGATAGCTTAAATTGACAAGAGACTCGAGTACTTTATTGTTACAAAATTTCAAGTTTTTATGCCGCTCCAGTAAAAAGTTACAAGCATTTGAATGTTGCAAACTTTGATAGGTGTAGGACGTACCGTATAGAAGTTAGTGCCATTTGAAGTTTTATCAGTGTTTGATTTGGGACTCAAGGGTGGCATAGCTTTGAACGATAGCTTAAATTGACAAGAGGCTCGAGAACTTAATTGTTACAAAGTTTCAAGGTTTTATGACGCTCCAGTAAAAAGTTAAAAGCACTTGTATGTTGCAAACTTTGATAGGTATAGGACGCACCGTATTGAAGTTTGGGGCTATTTGAAGTTTTATAACTTTTTGATTTTGGAGTCAAGGGTAGCATAGTTATGAGCGATAACTTAAATTGATAAGAAGCACGAGTACTTTATTGTCACAAAATTTCAAGATTTTATGACGCTCCAGTAAAAAGTTACAAGCATTTGTATGTTGCAAAGTTTGATAGGTGTAGGACGTACCGTATAGAAGTTAGGGCCATTTGAAGTTTTATCAGTGTTTGATTTGGGACTCAAGGGTAGCATAGCTTTGAGCGATAGCTTAAATTGACAAGAGGCTCGAGTACTTTATTGTTACAAAATTTCAAGGTTTTATGACGCTCCAGTAAAAAGTTACAAGCATTTGAATGTTGCAAAGTTTGATAGGTGTGGGACGTACCGTATAGAAGTTAGGACCATTTGAAGTTTTATCAGTGTTTGATTTGGGACTTAAGGGTAGCATAGCTTTGAGCGATAGCTTAAATTGACAAGAGGCTCGAGTACTTTATTGTTACAAAATTTCAAGGTTTTATGACGCTCCAGTAAAAAGTTACAAGCATTTGAATGTTGCAAAGTTTGATAGGTGTGGGACGTACCGTATAGAAGTTAGGGCCATTTGAAGTTTTATCAGTGTTTGATTTGGGACTCAAGGGTAGCATAGCTTTGAGCAATAGCTTACATTGGCAAGAGGCTAGAGTACTTTATTGTTACAAAATTTCAAGGTCTTATGACGCTCCAGTAAAAAGTTACAAGCATTTGTATGTTGCAAACTTTGATAGGTGTAGGACGTACCATATAGAAGTTAGGGCCATTTGAAGTTTTATCAGTGTTTGATTTGGGACTCAAGGGTAGCATAGCTTTGAGCGATAGCTTAAATTTACAAGAGGCTCGAGTACTTTATTGTTGCAAAATTTCAAGGATTTATGACGCTCCAGTAAAAAGTTACAAGCATTTGAATGTTGCAAACTTTGATAGGTGTAGGACGTACCGTATAGAAGTTAGTGCCATTTGAAGTTTTATCTTTTTTTGATTTTGGAGTCAAGGGTAGCATAGTTATGAGCGATAACTTAAATTGATAAGAAGCACGAGTACTTTATTGTTACAAAATTTCAAGGTTTTATGCCGCTCCAATATAAAGTTACAAGCAGTTGTATGTTTCAAACTTTGATAGATGTATAACATACCGTATAGAAGTTAGGGCCATTTGAAGTTTTATCAGTGTTTGATTTGGGACTCAAGGGTAGCATAGCTTTGAGCAATAGCTTAAATTGGCCAGAGGCTAGAGTACTTTATTGTTACAAAATTTCAAGGTCTTATGACGCTCCAGTAAAAAGTTACAAGCATTTGTATGTTGCAAACTTTGATAGGTGTGGGACGTACCGTATAGAAATTAGGACCATTTGAAGTTTTCTCAGTGTTTGATTTGGGACTTAAGGGTAGCAAAGCTTTAAGCGATAGCTTAAATTGACAAGAGGCTGGAGTACTTTATTGTTACAAAATTTCAAGGTGTTATGACGCTCCAGTAAAAAGTTACAAGCATTTGAATGTTGCAAACTTTGATAGGTGTAGGACGCACCGTATTGAAGTTTGGGGCTATTTGAAGTTTTATAACTTTTTGATTTGGGAGTCAAGGGTAGCATAGTTATGAGCGATAACTTAAATTGATAAGAAGCACGAGTACTTTATTGTCACAAAATTTCAAGATTTTATGACGCTCCAGTAAAAAGTTACAAGCATTTGTATGTTGCAAAGTTTGATAGGTGTAGGACGTACCGTATAGAAGTTAGGGCCATTGGAAGTTTTATCAGTGTTTGATTTGGGACTCAAGGGTAGCATAGCTTTGAAGATAGCTTAAATTGACAAGAGGCTCGAGTACTTTATTGTTACAAAATTTCAAGGTTTTATGACGCTCCAGTAAAAAGTTACAAGCATTTGAATGTTGCAAAGTTTGATAGGTGTGGGACGTACCGTATAGAAGTTAGGACCATTTGAAGTTTTATCAGTGTTTGATTTGGGACTTAAGGGTAGCATAGCTTTGAGCGATAGCTTAAATTGACAAGAGGCTCGAGTACTTTATTGTTACAAAATTTCAAGGTTTTATGACGCTCCAGTAAAAAGTTACAAGCATTTGAATGTTGCAAAGTTTGATAGGTGTGGGACGTACCGTATAGAAGTTAGGGCCATTTGAAGTTTTATCAGTGTTTGATTTGGGACTCAAGGGTAGCATAGCTTTGAGCAATAGCTTAAATTGGCAAGAGGCTAGAGTACTTTATTGTTACAAAATTTCAAGGTCTTATGACGCTCCAGTAAAAAGTTACAAGCATTTGTATGTTGCAAACTTTGATAGGTGTAGGACGTACCATATAGAAGTTAGGGCCATTTGAAGTTTTATCAGTGTTTGATTTGGGACTCAAGGGTAGCATAGCTTTGAGCGATAGCTTAAATTTACAAGAGGCTCGAGTACTTTATTGTTACAAAATTTCAAGGATTTATGACGCTCCAGTAAAAAGTTACAAGCATTTGAATGTTGCAAACTTTGATAGGTGTAGGACGTACCGTATAGAAGTTAGTGCCATTTGAAGTTTTATCAGTGTTTGATTTGGGACTCAAGGGTAGCAATGCTTTGAACGATAGCTTAAATTGACAAGAGGCTCGAGAACTTAATTGTTACAAAATTTCAAGGTTTTATGACGCTCCAGTAAAAAGTTAAAAGCACTTGTATGTTGCAAACTTTGATAGGTATAGGACGCACCGTATTGAAGTTTGGGGCTATTGGAAGTTTTATAACTTTTTGATTTTGGAGTCAAGGGTAGCATAGTTATGAGCGATAACTTAAATTGATAAGAAGCACGAGTACTTTATTGTCACAAAATTTCAAGATTTTATGACGCTCCAGTAAAAAGTTACAAGCATTTGAATGTTGCAAAGTTTGATAGGTGTGGGACGTACCGTATAGAAGTTAGGACCATATGAAGTTTTATCAGTGTTTGATTTGGGACTTAAGGGTAGCATAGCTTTGAGCGATAGCTTAAATTGACAAGAGGCTCGAGTACTTTATTGTTACAAAATTTCAAGGATTTATGACGCTCCAGTAAAAAGTTACAAGCATTTGAATGTTGCAAACTTTGATAGGTGTAGGACGTACCGTATAGAAGTTAGTGCCATTTGAAGTTTTATCAGTGTTTGATTTGGGACTCAAGGGTAGCATAGCTTTGAACGATAGCTTAAATTGACAAGAGGCTCGAGAAATTAATTGTTACAAAGTTTCAAGGTTTTATGACGCTCCAGTAAAAAGTTAAAAGCACTTGTATGTTGCAAACTTTGATAGGTATAGGACGCACCGTATTGAAGTTTGGGGCTATTTGAAGTTTTATAACTTTTTGATTTTGGAGTCAAGGGTAGCATAGTTATGAGCGATAACTTAAATTGATAAGAAGCACGAGTACTTTATTGTCACAAAATTTCAAGATTTTATGACGCTCCAGTAAAAAGTTACAAGCATTTGTATGTTGCAAAGTTTGATAGGTGTAGGACGTACCGTATAGAAGTTAGGGCCATTTGAAGTTTTATCAGTGTTTGATTTGGGACTCAAGGGTAGCATAGCTTTGAGCGATAGCTTAAATTGACAAGAGGCTCGAGTACTTTATTGTTACAAAATTTCAAGGTTTTATGACGCTCCAGTAAAAAGTTACAAGCATTTGAATGTTGCAAAGTTTGATAGGTGTGGGACGTACCGTATAGAAGTTAGGACCATTTGAAGTTTTATCAGTGTTTGATTTGGGACTTAAGGGTAGCAAAGCTTTAAGCGATAGCTTAAATTGACAAGAGGCTGGAGTACTTTATTGTTACAAAATTTCAAGGTGTTATGACGCTCCAGTAAAAAGTTACAAGCATTTGTATGTTGCAAATTTTGATAGGTGTAGGACGTACCGTATAGAAGTTAGGGCCATTTAAAGTTTTATCAGTGTTTGATTTGGGACTAAAGGGTAGCATAGCTTTGAGCGATAGCTTAAATTGACAAGAGGCTCGAGTACTTTATTGTTACAAAATTTCAAGGTTTTATGCCGCTCCAGTAAAAAGTTACAAGCATTTGAATGTTGCAAACTTTGATAGGTGTAGGACGTACCGTATAGAAGTTAGTGCCATTTGAAGTTTTATCAGTGTTTGATTTGGGACTCAAGGGTAGCATAGCTTTGAACGATAGCTTAAATTGACAAGAGGCTCGAGAACTTAATTGTTACAAAGTTTCAAGGATTTATGACGCTCCAGTAAAAAGTTACAAGCTTTTGAATGTTGCAAACTTTGATAGGTGTGGGACGTACCGTATAGAAGTTAGGACCATTTGAAGTTTTATCAGTGTTTGATTTGGGACTCAAGGGTAGCATAGTTTTGAGCGATAGCTTAAATTGACAAGAGGCTCGAGTACTTTATTGTTACAAAATTTCAAGGTTTTATGACGCTCCAGTAAAAAGTTACAAGCATTTGAATGTTGCAAAGTTTGATAGGTATGGGACGTACCGTATAGAAGTTAGGACCATTTGAAGTTTTATCAGTGTTTGATTTGGGACTTAAGGGTAGCAAAGCTTTAAGCAATAGCTTAAATTGACAAGAGGCTGGAGTACTTTATTGTTACAAAATTTCAAGGTGTTATGACGCTCCAGTAAAACGTTACAAGCATTTTTATGTTGCAAATTTTGATAGGTGTAGGACGTACCGTATAGAAGTTAGGGCCATTTAAAGTTTTATCAGTGTTTGGGACTCAAGGGTAGCATAGCTTTGAGCGATAGCTTAAATTGACAAGAGGCTCGAGTACTTTATTGTTACAAAATTTCAAGGTTTTATGCCGCTCCAGTAAAAAGTTACAAGCATTTGAATGTTGCAAACTTTGATAGGTGTAGGACGTACTGTATAGAAGTTAGTGCCATTTGAAGTTTTATCAGTGTTTGATTTGGGACTCAAGGGTAGCATAGCTTTGAACGATAGCTTAAATTGACAAGAGGCTCGAGAACTTAATTGTTACAAAGTTTCAAGGTTTGATGACGCTCCAGCAAAAGTTAAAAGCACATGTATGTTGCAAACTTTGATAGGTATAGGACGCACCGTATTGAAGTTTGGGGCCATTTGAAGTTTTATAACTTTTTGATTTTGGAGTCAAGGATAGCATAGTTATGAGCGATAACTTAAATTGATAAGAAGCACGAGTACTTTATTGTCACAAAATTTCAAGATTTTATGACTCTCCAGTAAAAAGTTACAAGCATTTGTATGTTGCAAAGTTTGATAGGTGTAGGACGTACCGTATAGAAGTTAGGGCCATTTGAAGTTTTATCAGTGTTTGATTTGGGACTCAAGGGTAGCATAGCTTTGAGCGAAAGCTTAAATTGACAAGAGGCTCGATTACTTTATTGTTACAAAATTTCAAGGTTTTATGTCGCTCCAGTAAAAATTTACAAGCAATTGTATGTTGCAAACTTTGATAGGTGTAGGACGTACCATATAGAAGTTAGGGCCATTTGAAGTTTTATCAGTGTTTGATTTGGGACTCAAGGGTAGCATAGCTTTGAGCGATAGCTGAAATTGACAAGAGGCTCGAGTACTTTATTGTTACAAAATTTCAAGGTTCTATGACGCTCCAGTAAAAATTTACAAGTATTTGTATGTTGCAAACTTTGATAGGTGTAGGACGTACCAATAGAAGTTAGGGTCATTTGAAGTTTTATCAGTGTTTTATTTGGGACTCAAGGATAGCATAGCTTTGAGCGATAGCTTAAATTGACAAGAGGCTCGAGTACTTTATTGTTACAAAATTTCAAGGTTTTATGACGCTCCAGTAAAAATTTACAAGCAATTGTATGTTGCAAAGTTTGATAGGTGTAGGACGTTCCGTATAGAAGTTAGGGCCATTTGAAGTTTTATCAGTGTTTGATTTGGGACTCAAGGGTAGCATAGCTTTGAGCGATAGCTTAAATTGACAAAAGGCTCGAGTACTTTATTGTTACAAAGTTTCAAGGTTTTATGACGCTCCAGTAAAAAGTTACAAGCATTTGTATGCTGTAAACTTTGATAGGTATAGGATGCACCGTATTGGAGTTAGGGGTCATTTGAAGTTTTATCACTTTTTTATTTTGGAGTCAAGGGTAGCACAGGTAGGAGCGATAACTTAAATTGATAAGAAGCACGAGTACTTTATTGTCACAAAATTTCAAGGTTTTATGACGCTACAGTAAAAAGTTACAAGCATTTGTATGTTGCAAAGTTTGATAGGTGTACGACGTACCGTATAGAAGTTTGGGCCATTTGAAGTTTTATCAGTGTTTGATTTGGGACTCAAGAGTAGCATAGCTTTGAGCGATGGATTAAATTGACAAGAGGCTCGAGTACTTCATTGTTACAAAATTTCAAGGTTCTATGACGCTCCAGTATAAAGTTACAAGCATTTGTATGTTTCAAACTTTGATAGATGTAGGACATACCGTATAGAAGTTAGGGCCATTTGAAGTTTTATCAGTGTTTGATTTGGGACTCAAGCGTAGCATAGCTTTGAGCGATAGCTTAAATTGACAAGAGGCTAGAGTACTTTATTGTTACAAAATTTCAAGGTCTTATGACGCTCCAGTAAAAAGTTACAAGCATTTGTTTGTTGCAAACTTTGATAGGTGTAGGACGTACCATATAGAAGTTAGGGCCATTTGAAGTTTTATCAGTGTTTGATTTGGAACTCAAGGGTAGCATAGCTTTGAGCGATAGCTTAAATTGACAAGAGGCTCGAGTACTTTATTGTTACAAAATTTCAAGGTTTTATGACGCTCCAGTAAAAAGTTACAAGCATTTGAATGTTGCAAACTTTGATAGGTGTGGGACGTACCGTATAGAAGTTAGGACCATTTGAAGTTTTATCAGTGTTTGATTTGGGACTTAAGGTTAGCAAAGCTTTAAGCGATAGCTTAAATTGACAAGAGGCTGGAGTACTTTATTGTTACAAAATTTCAAGGTGTTATGACGCTCCAGTAAAAAGCTACAAGCATTTGTATGTTGCAAATTTTGATAGGTGTAGGACGTACCGTATAGAAATTAGGGCCATTTAAAAATTTTTCAGTGTTTGATTTGGGACTCAAGGGTAGCATAGCTTTGAGCGATAGCTTAAATTGACAAGAGGCTCGAGAACTTAATTGTTACAAAGTTTCAAGGTTTTATGACGCTCCAGTAAAAAGTTAAAAGCACTTGTATGTTGCAAACTTTGATAGGTATAGGACGCACCGTATTGAAGTTTGGGGCCATTTGAAGTTTTATCATTTTTTGATTTTGGAGTCAAGGGTAGCATAGTTATGAGTGATAACTTAAATTGATAAGAAGCAAGAGTACTTTATTGTCACAAAATTTCAAGATTTTACGACGCTCCAGTAAAAAGTTACAAGCATTTGTATGTTGCAAAGTTTGATAGGTGTAGGACGTACCGTATAGAACTTAGGGCCATTTGAAGCTTTATCAGTGTTTGATTTGGAACTCAAGGGTAGCATAGCTTTGAGCGATAGCTTAAATTGTCAAGAGGCTCGAGTACTTTATTGTTACAAAATTTCAAGGTTTTATGACGCTCCAGTAAAAATTTACAAGCAATTGTATGTTGCAAACTTTGATAGGTGTAGGACGTACCATATAGAAGTTAGGGCCATTTGAAGTTTTATCAGTGTTTGACTTGGGACTCAAGGGTAGCATAGCTTTGAGCGATAGCTGAAATTGACAGGAGGCTCGAGTACTTTATTGTTACAAAATTTCAAGGTTCTATGACGCTCCAGTAAAAATGTACAAGTATTTGTATGTTGCAAACTTTGATAGGTGTAGGACGTACCAATAGAAGTTAGGGTCATTTGAAGTTTTATCAGTGTTTTATTTGGGACTCAAGGGTAGCATAGTTTTGAGTGATAGCTTAAATTGACAAGAGGCTCGAGTACTTTATTGTTACAAAATTTCAAGGTTTTATGACGCTCCAGTAAAAATTTACAAGCAATTGTATGTTGCAAAGTTTGATAGGTGTAGGACGTACCGTATAGAAGTTAGGGCCATTTGAGGTTTCATCAGTGTTAAATTTGGGACTCAAGGGTAGCATAGCTTTGAGCGATAGCTTAAATTGACAAAAGGCTCGAGTACTTTATTGTTACAAAATTTCAAGGTTCTATGACGCTCCCGTAAAAAGTTACAAGCATTTGTATGTTGCAAACTTTGATAGGTGTAGGACTTACCGTATAGAAGTTAGAGCTATTTGAAGTTTTATCAGTGTTTGATTTGGGACTCAAGGGTAGCATAGCTTTGAGCGATAGCTTAAATTGACAAGAGGCTCGAGTACTTTATTGTTACAAAGTTTCAAGGTTTTATGACGCTCCAGTAAAAAGTTACAAGCATTTGTATGCTGCAAACTTTGATAGGTATAGGATGCACCGTATTGAAGTTAGGGGTCATTTGAAGTTTTATCACTTTTTTATTTTGGAGTCAAGGGTAGCACAGGTAGGACCGATAACTTAAATAAATAAGAAGCACGAGTACTTTATTGCCACAAAAGTTCAAGGTTTTATGACGCTCCAGTAAAAAGTTACAAGCATTTGTATGTTGCAAAGTTTGATAGGTGTACGACGTACCGTATAGAAGTTTGGGCCATTTGAAGTTTTATCAGTGTTTGATTTGGGACTCAAGAGTAGCATAGCTTTGAGCGATGGATTAAATTGACAAGAGGCTCGAGTACTTCATTGTTACAAAATTTCAAGGTTCTATGACGCTCCAGTAAAAAGTTACAAGCATTTGTTTGTTTCAAACTTTGATAGATGTAGGACATACCGTATAGAAGTTAGGCCCATTTGAAGTTTTATCAGTGTTTGATTTGGGACTCAAGCGTAGCATAGCTTTGAGCGATAACTTAAATTGACAAGAGGCTAGAGTACTTTATTGTTACAAAATTTCAAGGTCTTATGACGCTCCAGTAAAAAGTTACAAGCATTTGTTTGTTGCAAACTTTGATAGGTGTAGGACATACCATATAGAAGTTAGGGCCATTTGAAGTTTTATCAGTGTTTGATTTGGGACTCAAGGGTAGCATAGCTTTGAGCGATAGCTTAAATTGACAAGAGGCTCGAGTACTTTATTGTTACAAAATTTCAAGGTTTTATGACGCTCCAGTAAAAAGTTACAAGCATTTGAATGTTGCAAAACTTTGATAGTTGTGGGACGTACCGTATAGAAGTTAGGACCATTTGAAGTTTTATCAGTGTTCGATTTGGGACTTAAGGTTAGCAAAGCTTTAAGCGATAGCTTAAATTGACAAGAGGCTGGAGTACTTTATTGTTACAAAATTTCAAGGTGTTATGACGCTCCAGTAAAAAGTTACAAGCATTTGTATGTTGCAAATTTTGATAGGTGTAGGACGTACCGTATAGAAATTAGGGCCATTTAAAAATTTTTCAGTGTTTGATTTTGGACTCAAGGGTAGCATAGCTTTGAGCGATAGCTTAAATTGACAAGAGGCTCGAGAACTTAATTGTTACAAAGTTTCAAGGTTTTATGACGCTCCAGTAAAAAGTTAAAAGCACTTGTATGTTGCAAACTTTGATAGGTATAGGACGCACCGTATTGAAGTTTGGGGCCATTTGAAGTTTTATCACTTTTTGATTTTGGAGTCAAGGGTAGCATAGTTATGAGTGATAACTTAAATTGATAAGAAGCAAGAGTACTTTATTGTCACAAAATTTCAAGATTTTACGAAGCTCCAGTAAAAAATTACAAGCATTTGTATGTTGCAAACTTTGATAGGTGTAGGACGTACCGTATATAAGTTAGGGCCATTTGAAGTTTTATCAGTGTTTTATTTGGGACTCAAGGGTAGCATAGTTTTGAGTGATAGCTTAAATTGACAAGAGGCTCGAGTACTTTATTGTTACAAAATTTCAAGGTTTTATGACGCTCCAGTAAAAATTTACAAGCAATTGTATGTTGCAAAGTTTGATAGGTGTAGGACGTACCGTATAGAAGTTAGGGCCATTTGAGGTTTCATCAGTGTTTGATTTGGGACTCAAGGGTAGCATAGCTTTGAGCGATAGCTTAAATTGACAAAAGGCTCGAGTACTTTATTGTTACAAAATTTCAAGGTTCTATGACGCTCCCGTAAAAAGTTACAAGCATTTGTATGTTGCAAACTTTGATAGGTGTAGGACTTACCGTATAGAAGTTAGAGCTATTTGAAGTTTTATCAGTGTTTGATTTGGGACTCAAGGGTAGCATAGCTTTGAGCGATAGCTTAAATTGACAAGAGGCTCGAGTACTTTATTGTTACAAAATTTCAAGGTTTTATGACGCTCCAGTAAAAAGTTACAAGCATTTGTATGCTGCAAACTTTGATAGGTATAGGATGCACCGTATTGAAGTTAGGGGTCATTTGAAGTTTTATCACTTTTTTATTTTGGAGTCAAGGGTAGCACAGGTAGGAGCGATAACTTAAATAAATAAGAAGCACGAGTACTTTATTGTCACAAAATTTCAAGGTTCTATGACGCTCCAGTAAAAAGTTACAAGCATTTGTATGTTTCAAACTTTGATAGATGTAGGACATACCGTATAGAAGTTAGGCCCATTTGAAGTTTTATCAGTGTTTGATTTGGGACTCAAGCGTAGCATAGCTTTGAGCGATAGCTTAAATTGACAAGAGGCTAGAGTACTTTATTGTTACAAAATTTCAAAGTCTTATGACGCTCCAGTAAAAAGTTACAAGCATTTGTTTGTTGCAAACTTTGATAGGTGTAGGACGTACCATATAGAAGTTAGGGCCATTTGAAGTTTTATCAGTGTTTGATTTGGGACTCAAGGGTAGCATAGCTTTGAGCGATAGCTTAAATTGACAAGAGGCTCGAGTACTTTATTGTTACAAAATTTCAAGGTTTTATGACGCTCCAGTAAAAAGTTACAAGCATTTGAATGTTGCAAACTTTGATAGTTGTGGGACGTACCGTATAGAAGTATGGACCATTTGAAGTTTTATCAGTGTTCGATTTGGGACTTAAGGTTAGCAAAGCTTTAAGCGATAGCTTAAATTGACAAGAGGCTGGAGTACTTTATTGTTACAAAATTTCAAGGTGTTATGACGCTCCAGTAAAAAGTTACAAGCATTTGTATGTTGCAAATTTTGATAGGTGTAGGACGTACCGTATAGAAATTAGGGCCATTTAAAAATTTTTCAGTGTTTGATTTGGGACTCAAGGGTAGCATAGCTTTGAGCGATAGCTTAAATTGACAAGAGGCTCGAGAACTTAATTGTTACAAAGTTTCAAGGTTTTATGACGCTCCAGTAAAAAGTTAAAAGCACTTGTATGTTGCAAACTTTGATAGGTATAGGACGCACCGTATTGAAGTTTGGGGCCATTTGAAGTTTTATCACTTTTTGATTTTGGAGTCAAGGGTAGCATAGTTATGAGTGATAACTTAAATTGATAAGAAGCAAGAGTACTTTATTGTCACAAAATTTCAAGATTTTACGACGCTCCAGTAAAAAATTACAAGCATTTGTATGTTGCAAACTTTGATAGGTGTAGGACGTACCGTATATAAGTTAGGGCCATTTGAAGTTTTATCAGTGTTTTATTTGGGACTCAAGGGTAGCATAGTTTTGAGTGATAGCTTAAATTGACAAGAGGCTCGAGTACTTTATTGTTACAAAATTTCAAGGTTTTATGACGCTCCAGTAAAAATTTACAAGCAATTGTATGTTGCAAAGTTTGATAGGTGTAGGACGTACCGTATAGAAGTTAGGGCCATTTGAGGTTTCATCAGTGTTTGATTTGGGACTCAAGGGTAGCATAGCTTTGAGCGATAGCTTAAATTGACAAAAGGCTCGAGTACTTTATTGTTACAAAATTTCAAGGTTCTATGACGCTCCCGTAAAAAGTTACAAGCATTTGTATGTTGCAAACTTTGATAGGTGTAGGACTTACCGTATAGAAGTTAGAGCTATTTGAAGTTTTATCAGTGTTAGATTTGGGACTCAAGGGTAGCATAGCTTTGAGCGATAGCTTAAATTGACAAGAGGCTCGAGTACTTTATTGTTACAAAGTTTCAAGGTTTTATGACGCTCCAGTAAAAAGTTACAAGCATTTGTATGCTGCAAACTTTGATAGGTATAGGATGCACCGTATTGAAGTTAGGGGTCATTTGAAGTTTTATCACTTTTTTATTTTGGAGTCAAGGGTAGCACAGGTAGGAGCGATAACTTAAATAAATAAGAAGCATGAGTACTTTATTGTCACAAAATTTCAAGGTTTTATGACGCTCCAGTACAAAGTTACAAGCATTTGTATGTTGCAAAGTTTGATAGGTGTACGACGTACCGTATAGAAGTTTGGGCCATTTGAAGTTTTATCAGTGTTTGATTTGGGACTCAAGAGTAGCATAGCTTTGAGCGATGGATTAAATTGACAAGAGGCTCGAGTACTTCATTGTTACAAAATTTCAAGGTTCTATGACGCTCCAGTAAAAAGTTACAAGCATTTGTATGTTTCAAACTTTGATAGATGTAGGACATACCGTATAGAAGTTAGGCCCATTTGAAGTTTTATCAGTGTTTGATTTGGGACTCAAGGGTAGCATAGCTTTGAGCGATAGCTTAAATTGACAAGAGGCTCGAGTACTTTATTGTTACAAAATTTCAAGGTTTTATGACGCTCCAGTAAAAAGTTACAAGCATTTGAATGTTGCAAACTTTGATAGTTGTGGGACGTACCGTATAGAAGTTAGGACCATTTGAAGTTTTATCAGTGTTCCATTTGGGACTTAAGGTTAGCAAAGCTTTAAGCGATAGCTTAAATTGACAAGAGGCTGGAGTACTTTATTGTTACAAAATTTCAAGGTGTTATGACGCTCCAGTAAAAAGTTACAAGCATTTGTATGTTGCAAATTTTGATAGGTGTAGGACGTACCGTATAGAAATTAGGGCCATTTAAAAATTTGTCAGTGTTTGATTTGGGACTCAATGGTAGCATAGCTTTGAGCGATAGCTTAAATTGACAAGAGGCTCGAGAACTTAATTGTTACAAAGTTTCAAGGTTTTATGACGCTCCAGTAAAAAGTTAAAAGCACTTGTATGTTGCAAACTTTGATAGGTATAGGACGCACCGTATTGAAGTTTGGGGCCATTTGAAGTTTTATCACTTTTTGATTTTGAAGTCAAGGGTAGCATAGTTATGAGTGATAACTTAAATTGATAAGAAGCAAGAGTACTTTATTGTCACAAAATTTCAAGATTTTACGACGTTCCAGTAAAAAATTACAAGCATTTGTATGTTGCAAACTTTGATAGGTGTAGGACGTACCGTATATAAGTTAGGACCATTTGACGTTTTATCAGTGTTTGATTTGGGACTCAAGGGTAGCATAGCTTTGAGCGATAGCTTAAATTGACAAGAGGCTCGAGTACTTTATTGCTACAAAATTTCAAGGTTTTATGAAGCTCCAGTAAAAAGTTACAAGCATTTGTATGTTGCAAACTTTGATAGATGTAGGACATACCGTATAGAAGTTAGGGCCATATGAAGTTTTATCAGTGTTTGATTTGGGACTCAAGGGTAGCATAGCTTTGAGCGATAGCTTAAATTGACAAGAGGCTCGAGTACTTTATTGTTACAAAATTTCAAGGTTTTATGACGCTCCAGTAAAAAGTTACAAGCATTTGTATGTTGCAAACTTTGATAGGTGTAGGACGTACCATATAGAACTTAGGGCCATTTGAAGTTTTATCAGTGTTTGATTTGGAACTCAAGGGTAGCAAAGCTTTAAGCGAGAGCTTAAATTGAGAAGAGGCTGGAGTACTTTATTGTTACAAAATTTCAAGGTGTTATGACGCTCCAGTAAAAAGTTACAAGCATTTGTATGTTGCAAACTTTGATAGGTGTAGGACGCACCGTATAGAAGTTAGTGCCATTTGAAGTTTAATCAGTGTTTGATTTAGGACCCAAGGGTAGCAATGCTTTGAACGATAGCTTAAATTGACAAGAGGCTCGAGAACTTAATTGTTACAAAGTTTCAAGGTTTTATGACGCTCCAGTAAAAAGTTGAAAGCACTTGTATGTTGCAAACTTTGATAGGTATAGGACGCACCGTATTGAAGTTTGGGGCCATTTGAAGTTTTATCACTTTTTGATTTTGGAGTCAAGGGTACCATAGTTATGAGCGATAACTTAAATTGATAAGAAGCACGAGTACTTTATTGTCACAAAATTTCAAGATTTTATGACGGTCCAGTAAAAAGTTACAAGCATTTGTATGTTGCAAACTTTGATAGGTGTAGGACGTACCGTATATAAGTTAGTGCCATTTGACGTTTTATCAGTGTTTGATTTGGGACTCAAGGGTAGCATAGCTTTGAGCGATAGCTTAAATTGACAAGAGGCTCGAGTACTTTATTGCTACAAAATTTCAAGGTTTTATGACGCTGCAGTAAAAGTTACAAGCATTTGTATGTTGCAAACTTTGATAGATGTAGGACATACCGTATAGAAGTTAGGGCCATATGAAGTTTTATCAGTGTTTGATTTGGGACTCAAGGGTAGCATAGCTTTCAGCGATAGCTTAAATTGACAAGAGGCTCGAGTACTTTATTGTTACCAAATTTCAAGGTTTTATGACGCTCCAGTAAAAAGTTACAAGCATTTGTATGTTGCAAACTTTGATAGGTGTAGGACGTACCATATAGAAGTTAGGGCCATTTGAAGTTTAATCAGTGTTTGATTTGGAACTCAAGGGTAGCAAAGCTTTAAGCGATAGCTTAAATTGAGAAGAGGCTGGAGTACTTTATTGTTACAAAATTTCAAGGTCTTATGACGCTGCAGTAAAAAGTTACAAGCATTTGTTTGTTGCAAACTTTCATAGGTGTAGGACGTACCATATAGAAGTTAGGGCCATTTGAAGTTTTATCAGTGTTTGATTTGGGACTCAAGGGTAGCATAGCTTTGAGCGATAGCTTAAATTGACAAGAGGCTCGAGTACTTAATTGTTACAAAATTTCAAGGTTTTATGACGCTCCAGTAAAAAGTTACAAGCATTTGAATGTTGCAAACTTTGATAAGTGTGGGACTTACCGTATAGAAGTTAGGACCATTTGAAGTTTTATCAGTGTTTGATTTTTGACTTAAGGGTAGCAAAGCTTTAAGCGATAGCTTAAATTGACAAGAGGCTGGAGTACTTTATTGTTACAAAATTTCAAGGTGTTATGACGCTCCAGTAAAAAGTTACAAGCATTTGTATGTTGCTAATTTTGATAGGTGTAGGACGTACCGTATAGAAGTTAGGGCAATTTAAAAATTTTTCAGTGTTTGATTTGGGACTCAAGGGTAGCTTAGCTTTGAGCGATAGCTTAAATTGACAAGAGGCTCGAGTACTTTATTGTTACAAAATTTCAAGGTTTTATTCCGCTCCAGTAAAAAGTTACAAGCATTTGAATGTTGCAAACTTTGATAGGTGTAGGACGTACCGTATAGAAGTTAGTGCCATTTGAAGTTTTATCAGTGTTTGATTTGGGTCTCAAGGGTAGCATAGCTTTGAACGATAACTTAAATTGACAAGAGGCTCGAGAACTTAATTGTTACAAAGTTTCAAGGTTTTATGACGCTCCAGTAAAAAGTTAAAAGCACTTGTATGTTGCAAACTTTGATAGGTATAGGACGCACCGTATTGAAGTGTGGGGCCATTTGAAGTTTTATCACTTTTTGATTTTGGAGTCAAGGGTAGCATAGTTATGAGCGATAACTTAAATTGATAACAAGCAAGAGTAGTTTATTGTCACAAAATTTCAAGATTTTATGACGCTCCAGTAAAAAGTTACAAGCATTTGTATGTTGCAAAGTTTGATAGGTGTAGGACGTACCGTATAGAAGTTAGGGCCATTTGAAGTTTTATCAGTGTTTGATTTGGAACTCAAGGGTAGCATAGCTTTGAGCGATAGCTTAAATTGACAAGAGGCTCGAGTACTTTATTGTTACTAAATTTCAAGGTTCTATGACGATCCAGTAAAAAATTACAAGCATTTGTATGTTGCAAACTTTGATAGGTGTAGGACGTACCGTATATAAGTTAGGGCCATTTGAAGTTTTATCAGTGTTTGATTTGGGACTCAAGGGTAGCATAGCTTTGAGCGATAGCTTAAATTGACAAGAGGCTCGAGTACTTTATTGTTACAAAATTTCAAGGTTTTATGACGCTCCAGTAAAAAGTTACAAGCATTTGTATGTTGCAAACTTTGATAGGTGTACGACGTACCATATAGAAGTTAGGGCCATTTGAAGTTTTATCAGTGTTTGATTTGGAACTCAAGGGTAGCAAAGCTTTAAGCGAGAGCTTAAATTGAGAAGAGGCTGGAGTACTTTATTGTTACAAAATTTCAAGGTGTTATGACGCTCCAGTAAAAAGTTACAAGCATTTGTATGTTGCTAATTTTGATAGGTGTAGGACGTACCGTATAGAAGTTAGGGCAATTTAAAAATTTTTCAGTGTTTGATTTGGGACTCAAGGGTAGCTTAGCTTTGAGCGATAGCTTAAATTGACAAGAGGCTCGAGTACTTTATTGTTACAAAATTTCAAGGTTTTATTCCGCTCCAGTAAAAAGTTACAAGCATTTGAATGTTGCAAACTTTGATAGGTGTAGGACGTACCGTATAGAAGTTAGTGCCATTTGAAGTTTTATCAGTGTTTGATTTGGGTCTCAAGGGTAGCATAGCTTTGAACGATAACTTAAATTGACAAGAGGCTCGAGAACTTAATTGTTACAAAGTTTCAAGGTTTTATGACGCTCCAGTAAAAAGTTAAAAGCACTTGTATGTTGCAAACTTTGATAGGTATAGGACGCACCGTATTGAAGTGTGGGGCCATTTGAAGTTTTATCACTTTTTGATTTTGGAGTCAAGGGTAGCATAGTTATGAGCGATAAC
Organism: Clusia tigrina; assembly: GCA_920105625.2. NCBI lineage: Eukaryota > Metazoa > Arthropoda > Insecta > Diptera > Clusiidae > Clusia > Clusia tigrina. The sequence goes on from OV050032.1 coordinate 70,354,095, forward strand.
TTAAATTGATAAGAAGCAAGAGTAGTTTATTGTCACAAAATTTCAAAATTTTATGACGCTCCAGTAAAAAGTTACAAGCATTTGTATGTTGCAAATTTTGATAGGTGTAGGACGTACCGTATAGAAATTAGGGCCATTTAAAAATTTTTCAGTGTTTGATTTGGGACTCAAGGGTAGCATAGCTTTGAGCGATAGCTTAAATTGACAAGAGGCTCGAGAACTTAATTGTTACAAAGTTTCAAGGTTTTATGACGCTCCAGTAAAAAGTTAAAAGCACTTGTATGTTGCAAACTTTGATAGGTATAGGACGCACCGTATTGAAGTTTGGGGCCATTTGAAGTTTTATCACTTTTTGATTTTGAAGTCAAGGGTAGCATAGTTATGAGTGATAACTTAAATTGATAAGAAGCAAGAGTACTTTATTGTCACAAAATTTCAAGATTTTACGACGTTCCAGTAAAAAATTACAAGCATTTGTATGTTGCAAACTTTGATAGGTGTAGGACGTACCGTATATAAGTTAGGGCCATTTGACGTTTTATCAGTGTTTGATTTGGGACTCAAGGGTAGCATAGCTTTGAGCGATAGCTTAAATTGACAAGAGGCTCGAGTACTTTATTGCTACAAAATTTCAAGGTTTTATGACGCTCCAGTAAAAAGTTACAAGCATTTGTATGTTGCAAACTTTGATAGGTGTAGGACGAACCATATAGAACTTAGGGCCATTTGAAGTTTTATCAGTGTTTTATTTGGAACTCAAGGGTAGCAAAGCTTTAAGCGAGAGCTTAAATTGAGAAGAGGCTGGAGTACTTTATTGTTACAAAATTTCAAGGTGTTATGACGCTCCAGTAAAAAGTTACAAGCATTTGTATGTTGCAAACTTTGATAGGTGTAGGACGCACCGTATAGAAGTTAGTGCCATTTGAAGTTTAATCAGTGTTTGATTTAGGACCCAAGGGTAGCAATGCTTTGAACGATAGCTTAAATTGACAAGAGGCTCGAGAACTTAATTGTTACAAAGTTTCAAGGTTTTATGACGCTCCAGTAAAAAGTTGAAAGCACTTGTATGTTGCAAACTTTGAGAGGTATAGGACGCACCGTATTGAAGTTTGGGGCCATTTGAAGTTTTATCACTTTTTGATTTTGGAGTCAAGGGTACCATAGTTATGAGCGATAACTTAAATTGATAAGAAGCACGAGTACTTTATTGTCACAAAATTTCAAGATTTTATGACGCTCCAGTAAAAAGTTACAAGCATTTGTATGTTGCAAACTTTGATAGGTGTAGGACGTACCGTATATAAGTTAGTGCCATTTGACGTTTTATCAGTGTTTGATTTGGGACTCAAGGGTAGCATAGCTTTGAGCGATAGCTTAAATTGACAAGAGGCTCGAGTACTTTATTGCTACAAAATTTCAAGGTTTTATGACGCTGCAGTAAAAGTTACAAGCATTTGTATGTTGCAAACTTTGATAGATGTAGGACATACCGTATAGAAGTTAGGGCCATATGAAGTTTTATCAGTGTTTGATTTGGGACTCAAGGGTAGCATAGCTTTCAGCGATAGCTTAAATTGACAAGAGGCTCGAGTACTTTATTGTTACCAAATTTCAAGGTTTTATGACGCTCCAGTAAAAAGTTACAAGCATTTGTATGTTGCAAACTTTGATAGGTGTAGGACGTACCATATAGAAGTTAGGGCCATTTGAAGTTTAATCAGTGTTTGATTTGGAACTCAAGGGTAGCAAAGCTTTAAGCGATAGCTTAAATTGAGAAGAGGCTGGAGTACTTTATTGTTACAAAATTTCAAGGTTTTATGACGCTCCAGTAAAAAGTTACAAGCATTTGAATGTTGCAAACTTTGATAAGTGTGGGACTTACCGTATAGAAGTTAGGACCATTTGAAGTTTTATCAGTGTTTGATTTTTGACTTAAGGGTAGCAAAGCTTTAAGCGATAGCTTAAATTGACAAGAGGCTGGAGTACTTTATTGTTACAAAATTTCAAGGTGTTATGACGCTCCAGTAAAAAGTTACAAGCATTTGTATGTTGCTAATTTTGATAGGTGTAGGACGTACCGTATAGAAGTTAGGGCAATTTAAAAATTTTTCAGTGTTTGATTTGGGACTCAAGGGTAGCTTAGCTTTGAGCGATAGCTTAAATTGACAAGAGGCTCGAGTACTTTATTGTTACAAAATTTCAAGGTTTTATTCCGCTCCAGTAAAAAGTTACAAGCATTTGAATGTTGCAAACTTTGATAGGTGTAGGACGTACCGTATAGAAGTTAGTGCCATTTGAAGTTTTATCAGTGTTTGATTTGGGTCTCAAGGGTAGCATAGCTTTGAACGATAACTTAAATTGACAAGAGGCTCGAGAACTTAATTGTTACAAAGTTTCAAGGTTTTATGACGCTCCAGTAAAAAGTTAAAAGCACTTGTATGTTGCAAACTTTGATAGGTATAGGACGCACCGTATTGAAGTGTGGGGCCATTTGAAGTTTTATCACTTTTTGATTTTGGAGTCAAGGGTAGCATAGTTATGAGCGATAACTTAAATTGATAAGAAGCAAGAGTAGTTTATTGTCACAAAATTTCAAGATTTTATGACGCTCCAGTAAAAAGTTACAAGCATTTGTATGTTGCAAAGTTTGATAGGTGTAGGACGTACCGTATAGAAGTTAGGGCCATTTGAAGTTTTATCAGTGTTTGATTTGGAACTCAAGGGTAGCATAGCTTTGAGCGATAGCTTAAATTGACAAGAGGCTCGAGTACTTTATTGTTACTAAATTTCAAGGTTCTATGACGATCCAGTAAAAAATTACAAGCATTTGTATGTTGCAAACTTTGATAGGTGTAGGACGTACCGTATATAAGTTAGGGCCATTTGAAGTTTTATCAGTGTTTGATTTGGGACTCAAGGGTAGCATAGCTTTGAGCGATAGCTTAAATTGACAAGAGGCTCGAGTACTTTATTGTTACAAAATTTCAAGGTTTTATGACGCTCCAGTAAAAAGTTACAAGCATTTGTATGTTGCAAACTTTGATAGGTGTACGACGTACCATATAGAAGTTAGGGCCATTTGAAGTTTTATCAGTGTTTGATTTGGAACTCAAGGGTAGCAAAGCTTTAAGCGAGAGCTTAAATTGAGAAGAGGCTGGAGTACTTTATTGTTACAAAATTTCAAGGTGTTATGACGCTCCAGTAAAAAGTTACAAGCATTTGTATGTTGCAAACTTTGATAGGTGTAGGACGTACCGTATAGAAGTTAGTGCCATTTGAAGTTTTATCAGTGTTTGATTTAGGACCCAAGGGTAGCAATGCTTTGAACGATAGCTTAAATTGACAAGAGGCTCGAGAACTTAATTGTTACAAAGTTTCAAGGTTTTATGACGCTCCAGTAAAAAGTTGAAAGCACTTGTATGTTGCAAACTTTGATAGGTATAGGACGCACCGTATTGAAGTTTGGGGCCATTTGAAGTTTTATCACTTTTTGATTTTGGAGTCAAGGGTAGCATAGTTATGAGCGATAGCTTAAATTGACAAGAGGCTGGAGTACTTAATTGTTACAAAATTTCAAGGTTTTATGACGCTCCAGTAAAAAGTTACAAGCATTTGAATGTTGCAAACTTTGATAAGTGTGGGACTTACCGTATAGAAGTTAGGACCATTTGAAGTTTTATCAGTGTTTGGTTTTTGACTTAAGGGTAGCAAAGCTTTAAGCGATAGCTTAAATTGACAAGCTGGAGTACTTTATTGTTACAAAATTTCAAGGTGTTATGACGCTCCAGTAAAAAGTTACAAGCATTTGTATGTTGCAAATTTTGATAGGTGTAGGACGTACCGTATAGAAGTTAGGGCAATTTAAAAATTTTTCAGTGTTTGATTTGGGACTCAAGGGTAGCTTAGCTTTGAGCGATAGCTTAAATTGACAAGAGGCTCGAGTACTTTATTGTTACTAAATTTCAAGGTTCTATGACGATCCCGTAAAAAATTACAAGCATTTGTATGTTGCAAACTTTGATAGGTGTAGGACGTACCGTATATAAGTTAGGGCCATATGAAGTTTTATCAGTGTTTGATTTGGGACTCAAGGGTAGCATAGCTTTGAGCGATAGCTTAAATTGACAAGAGGCTCGAGTACTTTATTGTTACAAAATTTCAAGGTTTTATGACGCTCCAGTAAAAAGTTACAAGCATTTGTATGTTGCAAACTTTGATAGGTGTAGGACGTACCATATAAAAGTTAGGGCCATTTGAAGTTTTATCAGTGTTTGATTTGGAACTCAAGGGTAGCAAAGCTTTAAGCGAGAGCTTAAATTGAGAAGAGGCTGGAGTAGTTTATTGTTACAAAATTTCAAGGTGTTATGACGCTCCAGTAAAAAGTTACAAGCATTTGTATGTTGCAAACTTTGATAGGTGTAGGACGTACCGTATAGAAGTTAGTGCTATTTGAAGTTTTATCAGTATTTGATTTGGGACTCAAGGGTAGCATAGCTTTGAACGATAGCTTAAATTGACAAGAGGCTCGAGAACTTAATTGTTACAAAGTTTCAAGGTTTTATGACGCTCCAGTAAAAAGTTAAAAGCACTTGTATGTTGCAAACTTTGATAGGTATAGGACGCACCGTATTGAAGTTTGGGGCCATTTGAAGTTTTATCACTTTTTGATTTTGGAGTCAATTGTAGCATAGTTATGAGCGATAACTTAAATTGATAAGAAGCACGAGTACTTTATTGTCACAAAATTTCAGGATTTTATGACGCTCCAGTAAAAAGTTACAAGCATTTGTATGTTGCAAAGTTTGATAGGTGTAGGACGTACCGTATAGAAGTTAGGGCCATTTGAAGTTTTATCAGTGTTTGATTTGGGACTCAAGGGTAGCATAGCTTTGAGCGATAGCTTAAATTGACAAGAGGCTCGAGTACTTTATTGTTACAAAATTTCAAGGTTCTATGACGCTCCAGTAAAAATTTACAAGAATTTGTATGTTGCAAACTTTGATAGGTGTAGTGCGTACCGTCTAGAAGTTAGGGCCATTTGAAGTTTTATCAGTGTTTGATTTGCGACTCAAGGGTAGCATAGCTTTGAGCGATAGCTTAAATTGACAAGAGGCTCGAGTACTTTATTGTTACAAAATTTCAAGGTTTTATGACGCTCCAGTAAAAATTTACAAGCAATTGTACGTTACAAACTTTGATAGGTATAGGGTGCACCGTATTGAAGTTAGGGGTCATTTGAAGTTTTATCACTTTTTGATTTTGGAGTCAAGGGTAGCACAGTTAGGAGCGATAACTTAAATTGATAAGAGTCACGAGTACTTTATTGTCACAAAATTTCAAGGTTTTATGACGCTCCAGTAAAGAGTTACAAGCATTTGTATGTTGCAAAGTTTGATAGGTGTACGACGTACCGTATATAAGTTAGGGCCATTTGACGTTTTATCAGTGTTTGATTTGGGACTCAATGGTAGCATAGCTTTGAGCGATAGCTTAAATTGACAAGAGGCTCGAGTACTTTATTGTTACAAAATTTCAAGGTGTTATGACGCTCCAGTAAAAATTTACAAGCAATTGTATGTTGCAAACTTTGATAGGTGTAGGACGTACCATATAGAAGTTAGGGCCATTTGAAGTTTTATCAGTGTTTGATTTGGGACTCAAGGGTAGCATAGCTTCGAGCGATAGCTGAAATTGACAAGAGGCTCGAGTACTTTATTGTTACAAAATGTCAAGGTTCTATGACGCTCCAGTAAAAATTTACAAGTTTTTGTATGTTGCAAACTTTGATAGGTGTAGGACGTACCAATAGAAGTTAGGGTCATTTGAAGTTTTATCAGTGTTTGATTTGGGACTCAAGGGTAGCATAGCTTTGAGCGATAGCTTAAATTGACAAGAGGCTCGAGTACTTTATTGTTACAAAATTTCAAGGTTTTATGACGCTCCAGTAAAAATTTACAAGCAATTGCATGTTGCAAACTTTGATAGGTGTAGGACGTACCATATAGAAGTTAGGGCCATTTGAAGTTTTATCAGTGTTTGATTTGGCACTCAAGGGTAGCATAGCTTTGAGCGATAGCTTAAATTGACAAGAGGCTCGAGTACTTTATTGTTACAAAATTTCAAGGTTTTATGACGCTCCAGTAAAAAGTTACAAGCATTTGTATGTTGCAAACTTTGATAGGTATAGGACGCACCGTATTGAATTTAGGGGCCATTTGAAGTTTTATCACTGTTTGATTTTGGAGTCAAGGGTAGCATAGTTATGAGCGATAGCTTAAATTGATAAGAAGTACGAGTACTTTATTGTCACAAAATTTGAAGGTTTTATGACGCTCCAGTAAAAAGTTACAAGCATTTGTATGTTGCAAACTTTGATAGGTGTAGGACGTACCATATAGAAGTTAGGGCCATTTGAAGTTTTATCAGTGTTTGATTTGGAACTCAAGGGTAGCAAAGCTTTAAGCGAGAGCTTAAATTGAGAAGAGGCTGGAGTACTTATTGTTACAAAATTTCAAGGTTTTATGACGCTCCAGTAAAAAGTTACAAGCATTTGAATGTTGCAAACTTTGATAGGTGTGGGACGTACCGTATATAAGTTAGGACCATTTGAAGTTTTATCAGTGTTTGATTTGGACTTAAGGGTAGCAAAGCTTTAAGCGATAGCTTAAATTGACAAGAGGCTGGAGTACTTTATTGTTACAAAATTTCAAGGTGTTATGACGCTCCAGTAAAAAGTTACAAGCGTTTGTATGTTGCAACTTTGATAGGTGTAGGACGTACCGTATAGAAGTTAGGGCCATTTGAAGTTTTATCAGTGTTTGATTTGGGACTCAAGGGTAGCATAGCTTTGAGCGATAGCTTAAATTGACAAGATACTCGAGTACTTTATTGTTACAAAATTTCAAGGTTTTATGACGCTCCAGTAAAAAGTTACAAGCATTTGTATGTTGCAAACTTTGATAGGTATAGGACGCACCGTATTGAAGTTTGGGGCCATTTGAAGTTTTATCACTTTTTGATTTTTTAGTCAATTGTAGCATAGTTATGAGCGATAACTTAAATTGATAAGAAGCACGAGTACTTTATTGTCACAAAATTTCAGGATTTTATGACGCTCCAGTAAAAAAGTTACAAGCATTTGTATGTTGCAAAGTTTGATAGGTGTAGGACGTACCGTATAGAAGTTAGGGCCATTTGAAGTTTTATCAGTGTTTGATTTGGGACTCAAGGGTAGCATAGCTTTGAGCGATAGCTTAAATTGACAAGAGGCTCGAGTACTTTATTGTTACAAAATTTCAAGGTTCTATGACGCTCCAGTAAAAATTTACAAGAATTTGTATGTTGCAAACTTTGATAGGTGTAGTGCGTACCGTCTAGAAGTTAGGGCCATTTGAAGTTTTATCAGTGTTTGATTTGCGACTTAAGGGTAGCATAGCTTTGAGCGATAGCTTAAATTGACAAGAGGCTCGAGTACTTTATTGTTACAAAATTTCAAGGTTTTATGACGCTCCAGTAAAAATTTACAAGCAATTGTACGTTACAAACTTTGATAGGTATAGGGTGCACCGTATTGAAGTTAGGGGTCATTTGAAGTTTTATCACTTTTTGATTTTGGAGTCAAGGGTAGCACAGTTAGGAGCGATCACTTAAATTGATAAGAGTCACGAGTACTTTATTGTCACAAAATTTCAAGGTTTTATGACGCTCCAGTAAAGAGTTACAAGCATTTGTATGTTGCAAAGTTTGATAGGTGTACGAAGTACCGTATATAAGTTAGGGCCATTTGACGTTTTATCAGTGTTTGATTTGGGACTCAATGGTAGCATAGCTTTGAGCGATAGCTTAAATTGACAAGAGGCTCGAGTACTTTATTGTTACAAAATTTCAAGGTGTTATGACGCTCCAGTAAAAATTTACAAGCAATTGTATGTTGCAAACTTTGATAGGTGTAGGACGTACCATATAGAAGTTAGGGCCATTTGAAGTTTTATCAGTGTTTGATTTGGGACTCAAGGGGAGCATAGCTTCGAGCGATAGCTGAAATTGACAAGAGGCTCGAGTACTTTATTGTTACAAAATTTCAAGGTTCTATGACGCTCCAGTAAAAATTTACAAGTATTTGTATGTTGCAAACTTTGATAGGTGTAGGACGTACCAATAGAAGTTAGGGTCATTTGAAGTTTTATCAGTGTTTGATTTGGGACTCAAGGGTAGCATAGCTTTGAGCGATAGCTTAAATTGACAAGAGGCTCGAGTACTTTATTGTTACAAAATTTCAAGGTTTTATGACGCTCCAGTAAAAATTTACAAGCAATTGTATGTTGCAAACTTTGATAGGTGTAGGACGTACCATATAGAAGTTAGGGCCATTTGAAGTTTTATCAGTGTTTGATTTGGGACTCAAGGGTAGCATAGCTTTGAGCGATAGCTTAAATTGACAAGAGGCTCGAGTACTTTATTGTTACAAAATTTCAAGGTTTTATGACGCTCCAGTAAAAAGTTACAAGCATTTGTATGTTGCAAACTTTGATAGGTATAGGACGCACCGTATTGAATTTAGGGGCCATTTGAAGTTTTATCACTGTTTGATTTTGGAGTCAAGGGTAGCATAGTTATGAGCGATAGCTTAAATTGATAAGAAGTACGAGTACTTTATTGTCACAAAATTTGAAGGTTTTATGACGCTCCAGTAAAAAGTTACAAGCATTTGTATGCTGCAAACTTTTATAGGTATAGGATGCACCGTATTGAAGTTAGGGGTCATTTGAAGTTTTATCACTTTTTGATTTTGGAGTCAAGGGTAGCACAGTTAGGAGCGATAACTTAAATTGATAAGAAGCACGAGTACTTTATTGTTACAAAATTTCAAGGTTTTATGACGCTCCAGTAAAAATTTACAAGCAATTGTATGTTGCAAACTTTGATAGGTGTAGGACGTACCATATAAAAGTTAGGGCCATTTGAAGTTTTATCAGTGTTTGATTTGGAACTCAAGGGTAGCAAAGCTTTAAGCGAGAGCTTAAATTGAGAAGAGGCTGGAGTACTTTATTGTTACAAATTTCAAGGTGCTATGACGCTCCAGTAAAAAGTTACAAGCATTTGTATGTTGCAAACTTTGATAGGTGTAGGACGTACCGTATAGAAGTTAGTGCGATTTGAAGTTTTATCAGTGTTTTGATTTAGGACCCAAGGGTAGCAATGCTTTGAACGATGGCTTAAATTGACAAGAGGCTCGAGAACTTAATTGTTACAAAGTTTCAAGGTTTTATGACGCTCCAGTAAAAAGTTGAAAGCACTTGTATGTTGCAAACTTTGATAGGTATAGGACGCACCGTATTGAAGTTTGGGGCCATTTGAAGTTTTATCACTTTTTGATTTTGGAGTCAAGGGTAGCATAGTTATGAGCGATAACTTAAATTGATAAGAAGCACGAGTACTTTATTGTCACAAAATTTCAAGATTTTATGACGCTCCAGTAAAAAGTTACAAGCATTTGTATGTTGCAAAGTTTGATAGGTGTAGGACGTACCGTATAGAAGTTAGGGCCATTTGAAGTTTTATCAGTGTTTGATTTGGGACTCAAGGGTAGCATAGCTTTGAGCGATAGCTTAAATTGACAAGAGGCTCGAGTACTTTATTGTTACAAAATTTCAAGGTTCTATGACGCTCCAGTAAAAATTTGCAAGTATTTGTATGTTGCAAACTTTGATAGGTGTAGGACGTACCAATAGAAGTTAAGGTCATTTGAAGTTTTATCAGTGTTTGATTTGGGACTCAAGGGTAGCATAGCTTTGAGCGATAGCTTAAATTGACAAGAGGCTCGAGTACTTTATTGTTACAAAATTTCAAAGTTTTATGACGCTCCAGTAAAAATTTACAAGCAATTGTGTTTGCAAACTTTGATAGGTGTAGGACGTACCATATAGAAGTTAGGGCCATTTGAAGTTTTATCAGTGTTTGATTTGGGACTCAAGGGTAGCATAGCTTTGAGCGATAGCTTAAATTGACAAGAGGCTCGAGTACTTTATTGTTACAAAATTTCAAGGTTTTATGACGCTCCAGTAAAAAGTTACAAGCATTTGTATGTTGCAAACTTTGATAGGTATAGGACGCACCGTATTGAATTTAGGGGCCATTTGAAGTTTTATCACTGTTTGATTTTGGAGTCAAGGCTAGCATAGTTATGAGCGATAGCTTAAATTGATAAGAAGTACGAGTACTTTATTGTCACAAAATTTGAAGGTTTTATGACGCTCCAGTAAAAAGTTACAAGCATTTGTATGCTGCAAACTTTGATAGGTATAGGATGCACCGTATTGAAGTTAGGGGTCATTTGAAGTTTTATCACTTTTTGATTTTGGAGTCAAGGGTAGCACAGTTAGGAGCGATAACTTAAATTGATAAGATACTCGAGTACTTTATTGTTACAAAATTTCAAGGTTTTATGACGCTCCAGTAAAAAGTTACAAGCATTTGTATGTTGCAAACTTTGATAGGTATAGGACGCACCGTATTGAAGTTTGGGGCCATTTGAAGTTTTATCACTTTTTGATTTTTTAGTCAATTGTAGCATAGTTATGAGCGATAACTTAAATTGATAAGAAGCACGAGTACTTTATTGTCACAAAATTTCAGGATTTTATGACGCTCCAGTAAAAAGTTACAAGCATTTGTATGTTGCAAAGTTTGATAGGTGTAGGACGTACCGTATAGAAGTTAGGGCCATTTGAAGTTTTATCAGTGTTTGATTTGGGACTCAAGGGTAGCATAGCTTTGAGCGATAGCTTAAATTGACAAGAGGCTCGAGTACTTTATTGTTACAAAATTTCAAGGTTCTATGACGCTCCAGTAAAAATTTACAAGAATTTGTATGTTGCAAACTTTGATAGGTGTAGTGCGTACCGTCTAGAAGTTAGGGCCATTTGAAGTTTTATCAGTGTTTGATTTGCGACTTAAGGGTAGCATAGCTTTGAGCGATAGCTTAAATTGACAAGAGGCTCGAGTACTTTATTGTTACAAAATTTCAAGGTTTTATGACGCTCCAGTAAAAATTTACAAGCAATTGTACGTTACAAACTTTGATAGGTATAGGGTGCACCGTATTGAAGTTAGGGGTCATTTGAAGTTTTATCACTTTTTGATTTTGGAGTCAAGGGTAGCACAGTTAGGAGCGATCACTTAAATTGATAAGAGTCACGAGTACTTTATTGTCACAAAATTTCAAGGTTTTATGACGCTCCAGTAAAGAGTTACAAGCATTTGTATGTTGCAAAGTTTGATAGGTGTACGAAGTACCGTATATAAGTTAGGGCCATTTGACGTTTTATCAGTGTTTGATTTGGGACTCAATGGTAGCATAGCTTTGAGCGATAGCTTAAATTGACAAGAGGCTCGAGTACTTTATTGTTACAAAATTTCAAGGTGTTATGACGCTCCAGTAAAAATTTACAAGCAATTGTATGTTGCAAACTTTGATAGGTGTAGGACGTACCATATAGAAGTTAGGGCCATTTGAAGTTTTATCAGTGTTTGATTTGGGACTCAAGGGGAGCATAGCTTCGAGCGATAGCTGAAATTGACAAGAGGCTCGAGTACTTTATTGTTACAAAATTTCAAGGTTCTATGACGCTCCAGTAAAAATTTACAAGTATTTGTATGTTGCAAACTTTGATAGGTGTAGGACGTACCAATAGAAGTTAGGGTCATTTGAAGTTTTATCAGTGTTTGATTTGGGACTCAAGGGTAGCATAGCTTTGAGCGATAGCTTAAATTGACAAGAGGCTCGAGTACTTTATTGTTACAAAATTTCAAGGTTTTATGACGCTCCAGTAAAAATTTACAAGCAATTGTATGTTGCAAACTTTGATAGGTGTAGGACGTACCGTATAGAAGTTAGGGCCATTTGAAGTTTTATCAGTGTTTGATTTGGGACTCAAGGGTAGCATAGCTTTGAGCGATAGCTTAAATTGACAAGAGGCTCGAGTACTTTATTGTTACAAAATTTCAAGGTTTTATGACGCTCCAGTAAAAAGTTACAAGCATTTGTATGTTGCAAACTTTGATAGGTATAGGACGCACCGTATTGAATTTAGGGGCCATTTGAAGTTTTATCACTGTTTGATTTTGGAGTCAAGGGTAGCATAGTTATGAGCGATAGCTTAAATTGATAAGAAGTACGAGTACTTTATTGTCACAAAATTTGAAGGTTTTATGACGCTCCAGTAAAAAGTTACAAGCATTTGTATGCTGCAAACTTTTATAGGTATAGGATGCACCGTATTGAAGTTAGGGGTCATTTGAAGTTTTATCACTTTTTGATTTTGGAGTCAAGGGTAGCACAGTTAGGAGCGATAACTTAAATTGATAAGAAGCACGAGTACTTTATTGTTACAAAATTTCAAGGTTTTATGACGCTCCAGTAAAAATTTACAAGCAATTGTATGTTGCAAACTTTGATAGGTGTAGGACGTACCATATAAAAGTTAGGGCCATTTGAAGTTTTATCAGTGTTTGATTTGGAACTCAAGGGTAGCAAAGCTTTAAGCGAGAGCTTAAATTGAGAAGAGGCTGGAGTACTTTATTGTTACAAAATTTCAAGGTGCTATGACGCTCCAGTAAAAAGTTACAAGCATTTGTATGTTGCAAACTTTGATAGGTGTAGGACGTACCGTATAGAAGTTAGTGCGATTTGAAGTTTTATCAGTGTTTGATTTAGGACCCAAGGGTAGCAATGCTTTGAACGATGGCTTAAATTGACAAGAGGCTCGAGAACTTAATTGTTACAAAGTTTCAAGGTTTTATGACGCTCCAGTAAAAAGTTGAAAGCACTTGTATGTTGCAAACTTTGATAGGTATAGGACGCACCGTATTGAAGTTTGGGGCCATTTGAAGTTTTATCACTTTTTGATTTTGGAGTCAAGGGTAGCATAGTTATGAGCGATAACTTAAATTGATAAGAAGCACGAGTACTTTATTGTCACAAAATTTCAAGATTTTATGACGCTCCAGTAAAAAGTTACAAGCATTTGTATGTTGCAAAGTTTGATAGGTGTAGGACGTACCGTATAGAAGTTAGGGCCATTTGAAGTTTTATCAGTGTTTGATTTGGGACTCAAGGGTAGCATAGCTTTGAGCGATAGCTTAAATTGACAAGAGGCTCGAGTACTTTATTGTTACAAAATTTCAAGGTTCTATGACGCTCCAGTAAAAATTTACAAGTATTTGTATGTTGCAAACTTTGATAGGTGTAGGACGTACCAATAGAAGTTAAGGTCATTTGAAGTTTTATCAGTGTTTGATTTGGGACTCAAGGGTAGCATAGCTTTGAGCGATAGCTTAAATTGACAAGAGGCTCGAGTACTTTATTGTTACAAAATTTCAAAGTTTTATGACGCTCCAGTAAAAATTTACAAGCAATTGTGTTTGCAAACTTTGATAGGTGTAGGACGTACCATATAGAAGTTAGGGCCATTTGAAGTTTTATCAGTGTTTGATTTGGGACTCAAGGGTAGCATAGCTTTGAGCGATAGCTTAAATTGACAAGAGGCTCGAGTACTTTATTGTTACAAAATTTCAAGGTTTTATGACGCTCCAGTAAAAAGTTACAAGCATTTGTATGTTGCAAACTTTGATAGGTATAGGACGCACCGTATTGAATTTAGGGGCCATTTGAAGTTTTATCACTGTTTGATTTTGGAGTCAAGGGTAGCATAGTTATGAGCGATAGCTTAAATTGATAAGAAGTACGAGTACTTTATTGTCACAAAATTTGAAGGTTTTATGACGCTCCAGTAAAAAGTTACAAGCATTTGTATGCTGCAAACTTTGATAGGTATAGGATGCACCGTATTGAAGTTAGGGGTCATTTGAAGTTTTATCACTTTTTGATTTTGGAGTCAAGGGTAGCACAGTTAGGAGCGATAACTTAAATTGATAAGAAGCACGAGTACTTTATTGTCACAAAATTTCAAGGTTTTATGACGCTCCAGTAAAAAGTTACAAGCGTTTGTATGTTGCAAACTTTGATAAGTGTAGGACGTACAATATAAAAGTTAAGGCCATTTGAAGTTTTATCAGTGTTTGATTTGGAACTCAAGGGTAGCAAAGCTTTAAGCGAGAGCTTAAATTGAGAAGAGGCTGGAGTACTTTATTGTTACAAAATTTCAAGGTGTTATGACGCTCCAGTAAAAAGTTACAAGCATTTGTATGTTGCAAACTTTGATAGGTGTAGGACGTACCGTATAGAAGTTAGTGCCATTTGAAGTTTTATCAGTGTTTGATTTAGGACCCAAGGGTAGGAATGCTTTGAACGATAGCTTAAATTGACAAGAGGCTCGAGAACTTAATTGTTACAAAGTTTCAAGGTTTTATGACGCTCCAGTAAAAAGTTGAAAGCACTTGTATGTTGCAAACTTTGATAGGTATAGGACGCACCGTATTGAAGTTTGGGGCCATTTGAAGTTTTATCACTTTTTGATTTTGGAGTCAAGGGTAGCATAGTTATGAGCGATAACTTAAATTGATAAGAAGCACGAGTACTTTATTGTCACAAAATTTCAAGATTTTATGACGCTCCAGTAAAAAGTTACAAGCATTTGTATGTTGCAAAGTTTGATAGGTGTAGGACGTACCGTATAGAAGTTAGGGCCATTTGAAGTTTTATCAGTGTTTGATTTGGGACTCAAGGGTAGCATAGCTTTGAGCGATAGCTTAAATTGACAAGAGGCTCGAGTACTTTATTGTTACAAAATTTCAAGGTTCTATGACGCTCCAGTAAAAATTTACAAGTATTTGTATGTTGCAAACTTTGATAGGTGTAGGACGTACCAATAGAAGTTTGGGTCATTTGAAGTTTTATCAGTGTTTGATTTGGGACTCAAGGGTAGCATAGCTTTGAGCGATAGCTTAAATTGACAAGAGGCTCGAGTACTTTATTGTTACAAAATTTCAAGGTTTTATGACGCTCCAGTAAAAATTTACAAGCAATTGTGTGTTGCAAACTTTGATAGGTGTAGGACGTACCATATAGAAGTTAGGGCCATTTGAAGTTTTATCAGTGTTTGATTTGGGACTCAAGGGTAGCATAGCTTTGAGCGATAGCTTAAATTGACAAGAGGCTCGAGTACTTTATTGTTACAAAATTTCAAGGTTTTATGACGCTCCAGTAAAAAGTTACAAGCATTTGTATGTTGCAAACTTTGATAGGTATAGGACGCACCGTATTGAATTTAGGGGCCATTTGAAGTTTTATCACTGTTTGATTTTGGAGTCAAGGGTAGCATAGTTATGAGCGATAGCTTAAATTGATAAGAAGTACGAGTACTTTATTGTCACAAAATTTGAAGGTTTTATGACGCTCCAGTAAAAAGTTACAAGCATTTGTATGCTGCAAACTTTGATAGGTATAGGATGCACCGTATTGAAGTTAGGGGTCATTTGAAGTTTTATCACTTTTTGATTTTGGAGTCAAGGGTAGCACAGTTAGGAGCGATAACTTAAATTGATAAGAAGCACGAGTACTTTATTGTCACAAAATTTCAAGGTTTTATGACGCTCCAGTAAAAAGTTACAAGCATTTGTATGCTGCAAACTTTGATAGGTGTAGGACGTACCATATAGAAGTTAGGGCCATTTGAAGTTTTATCAGTGTTTGATTTGGAACTCAAGGGTAGCAAAGCTTTAAGCGAGAGCTTAAATTGAGAAGAGGCTGGAGTACTTTATTGTTACAAAATTTCAAAGTTTTATGACGCTCCAGTAAAAATTTACAAGCAATTGTATGTTGCAAACTTTGATAGGTGTAGGACGTACCATATAGAAGTTAGGGCCATTTGAAGTTTTATCAGTGTTTGATTTGGGACTCAAGGGTAGCATAGCTTTGAGCGATAGCTTAAATTGACAAGAGGCTCGAGTACTTTATTGTTACAAAATTTCAAGGTTTTATGACGCTCCAGTAAAAAGTTACAAGCATTTGTATGTTGCAAACTTTGATAGGTATAGGACGCACCGTATTGAATTTAGGGGCCATTTGAAGTTTTATCACTGTTTGATTTTGGAGTCAAGGGTAGCATAGTTATGAGCGATAGCTTAAATTGATAAGAAGTACGAGTACTTTATTGTCACAAAATTTGAAGGTTTTATGACACTCCAGTAAAAAGTTACAAGCATTTGTATGCTGCAAATTTTGATAGGTATAGGATGCACCGTATTGAAGTTAGGGGTCATTTGAAGTTTTATCACTTTTTGATTTTGGAGTCAAGGGTAGCACAGTTAGGAGCGATAACTTAAATTGATAAGAAGCACGAGTACTTTATTGTCACAAAATTTCAAGGTTTTATGACGCTCCAGTAAAAAGTTACAAGCATTTGTATGTTGCAAACTTTGATAGGTGTAGGACGTACCATATAGAAGTTAGGGCCATTTGAAGTTTTATCAGTGTTTGATTTGGAACTCAAGGGTAGCAAAGCTTTAAGCGAGAGCTTAAATTGAGAAGAGGCTGGAGTACTTTATTGTTACAAAATTTCAAGGTTTTATGACGCTCCAGTAAAAAGTTACAAGCATTTGAATGTTGCAAACTTTGATAGGTGTGGGACGTACCGTATATAAGTTAGGACCATTTGAAGTTTTATCAGTGTTTGATTTGGACTTAAGGGTAGCAAAGCTTTAAGCGATAGCTTAAATTGACAAGAGGCTGGAGTACTTTATTGTTACAAAATTTCAAGGTGTTATGACGCTCCAGTAAAAAGTTACAAGCATTTGTATGTTGCAAATTTTGATAGGTGTAGGACGTACCGTATAGAAGTAAGGGCAATTTAAAGTTTTATCAGTGTTTGATTTGGGACTCAAGGGTAGCATAGCTTTGAGCGATAGCTTAAATTGACAAGAGGCTGGAGTACTTTATTGTTACAAAATTTCAAGGTGTTATGACGCTCCAGTAAAAAGTTACAAGCATTTGTATGTTGCAAATTTTGATAGGTGTAGGACGTACCGTATAGAAGTAAGGGCCATTTAAAGTTTTATCAGTGTTTGATTTGGGACTCAAGGGTAGCATAGCTTTGAGCGATAGCTTAAATTGACAAGAGGCTCGAGTACTTTATTGTTACAAAATTTCAAGGTTCTATGGCGCTCCAGTAAAAATTTACAAGCAATTGTATGTTGCAAACTTTGATAGGTGTAGGACGTACCGAATAGAAGTTAGGGCCATTTGAAGTTTTATCAGTGTTTGATTTGGGACTCAAAGGTAGCATAGCTTTGAGCGATAGCTTAAATTGACAAGAGGCTCGAGTACTTTATTGTTACAAAGTTTCAAGGTTTTATGACGCTCCAGTAAAAAATTAAAAGCATTTGTATGCTGCAAACTTTGATAGGTAAAGGATGCACCGTATTGAAGTTAGGGGTCATTTGAAGTTTTATCACTTTTTGATTTTGGAGTCAAGGGTAGCACAGTTAGGAGCGATAACTTAAATTGATAAGAAGCACGAGTACTTTATTGTCACAAAATTTCAAGGTTTTATGACGCTCCAGTAAAAAGTTACAAGCATTTGTATGTTGCCAAGTTTGATAGGTGTACGACGTACCGTATAGAATTTTGGGTCATTTGAAGTTTTATCAGTGTTTGATTTGGGACTCAAGAGTAGCATAGCTTTGAGCGATAACTTAAATTGACAAGAGGCTCGAGTACTTCATTGTTACAAAATTTCAAGGTTCTATGACGCTCCAGTAAAAAATTACAAGCATTTGTATATTGCAAACTTTGATAGATGTAGGATATACGGTATAGAAGTTAGGGCCATATGATGTTTTATCAGTGTTTGATTTGGGACTCAAGGGTAGCATTGCTTTGAGCGATATCTTAAATTGACAAGAAGCTCGAGTACTTTATTGCTACAAAATTTCAAGGTTTTCTGACGCTCCAGTAAAAAGTTACAAGCATTTGTATGTTGCAAACTTTGATAGATGTAGGATATACGGTATAGAAGTTAGGGCCATATGATGTTTTATCAGTGTTTGATTTGGGACTCAAGGGTAGCATAGCTTTGAGCGATAGCTTAAATTGACAAGAGGCTCGAGTACTTTATTGTCACAAAATTTCAAGGTTTTATGACGCTCCAGTAAAAAGATACAAGCATTTGTATGTTGCAAACTTTGATAGGTGTAGGACGTACCATATAGAAGTTAGGGCCATTTGAAGTTTTATCAGTGTTTGATTTGGAACTCAAGGGTAGCAAAGCTTTAAGCGATAGCTTAAATTGAGAAGAGGCTGGAGTACTTTATTGTTACAAAATTTCAAGGTGTTATGACGCTCCAGTAAAAAGTTACAAGCATTTGTATGTTGCAAATTTTGATAGGTGTAGGACGTACCGTAAAGAAGTAAAACCATTTGAAGTTTTATCAGTGTTTGATTTGGGACTCAAGGGTAGCATAGCTTTGAGCGATAGCTTAAATTGACAAGAGGCTCGAGTACTTTATTGATACAAAATTTCAAGGTTTTATGACGCTCCAGTAGATAGTTACAAGGATTTGTATGTTTCAAACTTTGATAGATGTAGGACATACCGTATAGAAGTTAGGGCCATTTGAAGTTTTATCAGTGTTTGATTTGGGACTCAAGGGTAGCATAGCTTTGAGCGATAGCTTAAATTGACAAGAGGCTAGAGTCCTTTATTGTTACAAAATTTCAAGGTTTTATGACGCTCCAGTAAAAAGTTACAAGCATTTGTATGTTGCAAACTTTGATAGGTGTAGGACGTACCATATAGAAGTTAGGGCCATTTGAAGTTTTATCAGTGTTTGATTTGGGACTCAAGGGTAGCATAGATTTGAGCGATAGCTTAAATTGACAAGAGGCTCGAGTACTTTATTGTTACAAAATTTCAAGGTTTTATGACGCTCCAGTAAAAAGTTACAAGCATTTGAATGTTGCAAACTTTGATAGGTGTGGGACGTACCGTATAGAAGTTAGGACCATTTAAAGTTGTATCAGTGTTTGATTTGGGACTCAAGGGTAGCATAGCTTTGAGCGATAGCTTAAATTGACAAGAGGCTCGAGTACTTTATTGTTACAAAATTTCAAGGTTTTATGCCGCTCCAGTAAAAAGTTACAAGCATTTGAATGTTGCAAACTTTGATAGGTGTAGGACGTACCGTATAGAAGTTAGTGCCATTTGAAGATTTATCAGTGTTTGATTTGGGACTCAAGGGTAGCATAGCTGTGAACGATAGCTTAAATTGACCAGAGGCTCGAGTACTTTATTGTTACAAAATTTCAAGGTTTTATGACGCTCCAGTAAAAAGTTACAAGCATTTGTATGTTGCATACTTTGATAGGTGTAGGACGCACCGTATTGAAGTTTGGGGCCATTTGAAGTTTTATCACTTTTTGATTTTGGAGTCAAGGGTAGCATAGTTATGAGCGATAACTTAAATTGATAAGAAGCACGAGTACTTTATTGTCACAAAATTTCAAGATTTTATGACGCTCCAGTAAAAAGTTACAAGCATTTGTATGTTGCAAAGTTTGATAGGTGTAGGACGTACCGTATAGAAGTTAGGGCCATGTGAAGCTTTATCAGTGTTTGATTTGGGACACAAGGGTATCATAGCTTTGAGCGATAGCTTAAATTGACAAGAGGCTCGAGTACTTTATTGTTACAAAATTTCAAGGTTTTATGACGCTCCAGTAAAAAGTTACAAGCATTTGTATGTTGCAAACTTTGATAGGTATAGGACGCACCGTATTGAATTTAGGGGCCATTTGAAGTTTTATCACTGTTTGATTTTGGAGTCAAGGGTAGCATAGTTATGAGCGATAGCTTAAATTGATAAGAAGT
The DNA here is from genome assembly GCA_920105625.2 of Clusia tigrina. Taxonomy (NCBI): domain Eukaryota; kingdom Metazoa; phylum Arthropoda; class Insecta; order Diptera; family Clusiidae; genus Clusia; species Clusia tigrina. Next base: position 70,373,921 of record OV050032.1, read on the forward strand.
ACGAGTACTTTATTGTCACAAAATTTGAAGGTTTTATGACACTCCAGTAAAAAGTTACAAGCATTTGTATGCTGCAAACTTTGATAGGTATAGGATGCACCGTATTGAAGTTAGGGGTCATTTGAAGTTTTATCACTTTTTGATTTTGGAGTCAAGGGTAGCACAGTTAGGAGCGATAACTTAAATTGATAAGAAGCACGAGTACTTTATTGTCACAAAATTTCAAGGTTTTATGACGCTCCAGTAAAAAGTTACAAGCATTTGTATGTTGCAAACTTTGATAGGTGTAGGACGTACCATATAGAAGTTAGGGCCATTTGAAGTTTTATCAGTGTTTGATTTGGAACTCAAGGGTAGCAAAGCTTTAAGCGAGAGCTTAAATTGAGAAGAGGCTGGAGTACTTTATTGTTACAAAATTTCAAGGTTTTATGACGCTCCAGTAAAAAGTTACAAGCATTTGAATGTTGCAAACTTTGATAGGTGTGGGACGTACCGTATATAAGTTAGGACCATTTGAAGTTTTATCAGTGTTTGATTTGGACTTAAGGGTAGCAGAGCTTTAAGCGATAGCTTAAATTGACAAGAGGCTGGAGTACTTTATTGTTACAAAATTTCAAGGTGTTATGACGCTCCAGTAAAAAATTAAAAGCATTTGTATGCTGCAAACTTTGATAGGTATAGGATGCACCGTATTGAAGTTAGGGGTCATTTGAAGTTTTATCACTTTTTGATTTTGGAGTCAAGGGTAGCACAGTTAGGAGCGATAACTTAAATTGATAAGAAGCACGAGTACTTTATTGTCACAAAATTTCAAGGTTTTATGACGCTCCAGTAAAAAGTTACAAGCATTTGTATGTTGCAAATTTTGATAGGTGTAGGACGTACCGTATAGAAGTTAGGGCCATTTAAAGTTTTATCAGTGTTTGATTTGGGACTCAAGGGTAGCATAGCTTTGAGCGATAGCTTAAATTGACAAGAGGCTCGAGTACTTTATTGTTACAAAATTTCAAGGTTCTATGGCGCTCCAGTAAAAATTTACAAGCATTTGTATGTTGCAAACTTTGATAGGTGTAGTGCCTACCGTCTAGAAGTTAGGGCCATTTGAAGTTTTATCAGTGTTTGATTTGGGACTCAAGGGTAGCATAGCTTTGAGCGATAGCTTAAATTGACAAGAGGCTCGAGTATTTTATTGTTACAAAATTTCAAGGTTTTTTGACGATCCAGTAAAATTTACAAGCAATTGTATGTTGCAAACTTTGATAGGTGTAGGACGTACCGTATAGAAGTTAGGGCCATTTGAAGTTTTATCAGTGTTTGATTTGGGACTCAAAGGTAGCATAGCTTTGAGCGATAGCTTAAATTGACAAGGGGCTCGAGTACTTTATTGTTACAAAGTTTCAAGGTTTTATGACGCTCCAGTAAAAAATTAAAAGCATTTGTATGCTGCAAACTTTGATAGGTATAGGATGCACCGTATTGAAGTTAGGGGTCATTTGAAGTTTTATCACTTTTTGATTTTGGAGTCAAGGGTAGCACAGTTAGGAGCGATAACTTAAATTGATAAGAAGCACGAGTACTTTATTGTCACAAAATTTCAAGGTTTTATGACGCTCCAGTAAAAAGTTACAAGCATTTGTATGTTGCAAACTTTGATAGGTGTAGGACGTACCGTATAGAAGTTAGGGCCATTTGAAGTTTTATCAGTGTTTGATTTGGAACTCAAGGGTAGCAAAGCTTTAAGCGATAGCTTAAATTGAGAAGAGGCTGGAGTACTTTATTGTTACAAAATGTCAAGGTGTTATGACGCTCCAGTAAAAAGTTACAAGCATTTGTATGTTGCAAACTTTGATAGGTGTAGGACGTACCGTATATAAGTTAGGGCCATTTGACGTTTTATCAGTGTTTGATTTGGGACTCAAGGGTAGCATAGCTTTGAGCGATATCTTAAATTGACAAGAAGCTCGAGTACTTTATTGCTACAGAATTTCAAGGTTTTCTGACGCTCCAGTAAAAAGTTACAAGCATTTGTATGTTGCAAACTTTGATAGATGTAGGATATACGGTATAGAAGTTAGGGCCATATGATGTTTTATCAGTGTTTGATTTGGGACTCAAGGGTAGCATAGCTTTGAGCGATAGCTTAAATTGACAAGAGGCTCGAGTACTTTATTGTCACAAAATTTCAAGGTTTTATGACGCTCCAGTAAAAAGATACAAGCATTTGTATGTTGCAAACTTTGATAGGTGTAGGACGTACCATATAGAAGTTAGGGCCATTTGAAGTTTTATCAGTGTTTGATTTGGAACTCAAGGGTAGCAAAGCTTTAAGCGATAGCTTAAATTGAGAAGAGGCTGGAGTACTTTATTGTTACAAAATGTCAAGGTGTTATGACGCTCCAGTAAAAAGTTACAAGCATTTGTATGTTGCAAATTTTGATAGGTGTAGGACGTACCGTAAAGAAGTAAAACCATTTGAAGTTTTATCAGTGTTTGATTTGGGACTCAAGGGTAGCATAGCTTTGAGCGATAGCTTAAATTGACAAGAGGCTCGAGTACTTTATTGATACAAAATTTCAAGGTTTTATGACGCTCCTATAGATAGTTACAAGGATTTGTATGTTTCAAACTTTGATAGATGTAGGACATACCGTATAGAAGTTAGGGCCATTTGAAGTTTTATCAGTGTTTGATTTGGGACTCAAGGGTAGCATAGCTTTGAGCGATAGCTTAAATTGACAAGAGGCTAGAGTCCTTTATTGTTACAAAATTTCAAGGTTTTATGACGCTCCAGTAAAAAGTTACAAGCATTTGTATGTTGCAAACTTTGATAGGTGTAGGACGTACCATATAGAAGTTAGGGCCATTTGAAGTTTTATCAGTGTTTGATTTGGGACTCAAGGGTAGCATAGCTTTGAGCGATAGCTTAAATTGACAAGAGGCTCGAGTACTTTATTGTTACAAAATTTCAAGGTTTTATGACGCTCCAGTAAAAAGTTACAAGCATTTGAATGTTGCAAACTTTGATAGGTGTGGGACGTACCGTATAGAAGTTAGGACCATTTAAAGTTGTATCAGTGTTTGATTTGGGACTCAAGGGTAGCATAGCTTTGAGCGATAGCTTAAATTGAGAAGAGGCTCGAGTACTTTATTGTTACAAAATTTCAAGGTTTTATGCCGCTCCAGTAAAAAGTTACAAGCATTTGAATGTTGCAAACTTTGATAGGTGTAGGACGTACCGTATAGAAGTTAGTGCCATTTGAAGTTTTATCAGTGTTTGATTTGGGACTCAAGGGTAGCATAGCTGTGAACGATAGCTTAAATTGACAAGAGGCTCGAGAACTTAATTGTTACATAGTTTCAAGGTTTTATGACGCTCCAGTAAAAAGTTAAAAGCACTTGTATGTTGCAAACTTTAATAGGTATAGGACGCACCGTATTGAAGTTTGGGGCCATTTGAAGTTTTATCACTTTTTGATTTTGGAGTCAAGGGTAGCATAGTTATGAGCGATAACTTAAATTGATAAGAAGCACGAGTACTTTATTGTCACAAAATTTCAAGATTTTATGACGCTCCAGTTAAAAGTTACAAGCATTTGTATGTTGCCAAGTTTGATAGGTGTACGACGTACCGTATAGAAGTTTGGGTCATTTGAAGTTTTATCAGTGTTTGATTTAAGACTCAAGAGTAGCATAGCTTTGAGCGATAACTTAAATTGACAAGAGGCTCGAGTACTTCATTGTTACAAAATTTCAAGTTTCTATGACGCTCCAGTAAAAATTTACAAGAAGTTGTATGTTGCAAACTTTGATAGGTGTAGTGCGTACCGTCTAGAAGTTAGGGCCATTTGAAGTTTTATCAGTGTTTGATTTGCGACTCAAGGGTAGCATAGCTTTGAACGATAGCTTAAATTGACAAGAGGCTCGAGTACTTTATTGTTACAAAATTTCAAGGTTTTATGACGCTCCAGTAAAAATGTACAAGCAATTGTATGTTGCAAACTTTGATAGGTGTAGGACGTACCATATAGAAGTTAGGGCCATTTGAAGTTTTATCAGTGTTTGATTTGGGACTCAAGGGTAGCATAGCTTTGAGCGATAGCTGAAATTGATAAGAAGTACGAGTACTTTATTGTCACAAAATTTCAAGGTTTTATGACGCTCCAGTAAAAAGTTACAAGCATTTGTATGTTGCAAAGTTTGATAGGCGTAGGACGTACCGTATAGAAGTTAGGGCCATTTGAAGTTTTATCAGTGTTTGATTTGGGACTCAAGGGTAGCATAGCTTTGAGCGATAGCTTAAATTGAGAAAAGGCTCGAGTACTTTATTGTTACAAAATTTCAAGGTTCTATGACGCTCCCGTAAAAAGTTACAAGCATTTGTATGTTGCAAACTTTGATAGGTGTAGGACGTACCGTATAGAAGTTAGGGCCATTTGAAGTTTTATCAGTGTTTGATTTGGGACTCAAGGGTAGCATAGCTTTGAGCGATAGCTTAAATTGACAAGAGGCTCGAGTACTTTATTGTTACAAAGTTTCAAGGTTTTATGACGCTCCAGTAAAAAGTTACAAGCATTTGTATGCTGCAAACTTTGATAGGTATAGGATGCACCGTATTGAAGTTAGGGGTCATTTGAAGTTTTATCACTTTTTGATTTTGGAGTCAAGAGTAGCACAGTTAAGAGCGATAACTTAAATTGATAGGAAGCACGAGTACTTAATTGTCACAAAATTTCAAGGTTTTATGACGCTCCAGTAAAAAGTTACAAGCATTTGTATGCTGCAAAGTTTGATAGGTGTACGACGTACCGTATAGAAGTTTGGGCCATTTGAAGTTTTATCAGTGTTTGATTTGGGACTCAAGAGTAGCATAGCTTTGAGCGATAGCTTAAATTGACAAGAGGCTCGAGTACTTCATTGTTACAAAATTTCAAGGTTCTATGACGCTCCAGTAAAAAATTACAAGCATTTGTATGTTGCAAACTTTGATAGGTGTAGGACGTAGCGTATATAAGTTAGGGCCATTTGACGTTTTATCAGTGTTTGATTTTGGACTCAAGGGTAGCATAGCTTTGAGCGATAGCTTAAATTGACAAGAGGCTCGAGTACTTCATTGCTACAAAATTTCAAGGTTTTATGACGCTAAAGTAAAAAGTTACAAGCATTTCTATGTTGCAAACTTTAATAGGTATAGGACGCACCGTATTGAAGTTTGGGGCCATTTGAAGTTTTATCACTTTTTGATTTTGGAGTCAAGGGTAGCATAGTTATGAGCGATAACTTAAATTGATAAGAAGCACGAGTACTTTATTGTCACAAAATTTCAAGATTTTATGACGCTCCAGTAAAAAGTTACAAGCATTTGTATGTTGCAAAGTTTGATAGGTGTAGGACGTACCGTATAGAAGTTAGGGCCATGTGAAGTTTTATCAGTGTTTGATTTGGGACACAAGGGTATCATAGCTTTGAGCGATAGCTTAAATTGACAAGAGGCTCGAGTACTTTATTGTTACAAAATTTCAAGGTTATATGACGCTCCAGTAAAAATTTACAAGAATTTGTATGTTGCAAACTTTGATAGGTGTAGTGCGTACCGTCTAGAAGTTAGGGCCATTTGAAGTTTTATCAGTGTTTGATTTGCGACTCAAGGGTAGCATAGCTTTGAACGATAGCTTAAATTGACAAGACGCTCGAGTACTTTATTGTTACAAAATTTCAAGGTTTTATGACGCTCCAGTAAAAATGTACTAGCAATTGTATGTTGCAAACTTTGATAGGTTTAGGACGTACCATATAGAAGTTAGGGCCATTTGAAGTTTTATCAGTGTTTGATTTGGGAATCAAGGGTAGCATAGCTTTGAGCGATAGCTGAAATTGACAAGAGGCTCGAGTACGTTATTGTTACAAAATTTCAATGTTCTATGACGCTCCAGTAAAAATTTACAAGTATTTGTATGTTGCAAACTTTGATAGGTGTAGGACGTACCAATAGAAGTTAGGGTCATTTGAAGTTTTATCAGTGTTTGATTTGGGACTCAAGGGTAGCATAGCTTTGAGCGATAGCTTAAATTGACAAGAGGCTCGAGTACTTTATTGTTACAAAATTTCAAGGTTTTATGACGCTCCAGTAAAAATTTACAAGCAATTGTATGTTGCAAACTTTGATAGGTGTAGGACGTACCATATAGAAGTTAGGGCCATTTGAAGTTTTATCAGTGTTTGATTTGGGACTCAAGGGTAGCATAGCTTTGAGCGATAGCTTAAATTGACAAGAGGCTCGAGTACTTTATTGTTACAAAATTTCAAGGTTTTATGACGCTCCAATAAAAAGTTACAAGCATTTGTATGTTGCAAACTTTGATAGGTATAGGACGCACCGTATTGAATTTAGGGGCCATTTGAAGTTTTATCACTGTTTGATTTTGGAGTCAAGGGTAGCATAGTTATGAGCGATAGCTTAAATTGATAAGAAGTACGAGTACTTTATTGTCACAAAATTTCAAGGTTTTATGACGATCCAGTAAAAAGTTACAAGCATTTGTATGTTGCAAAGTTTGATAGGTGTAGGACGTACCGTATAGAAGTTAGGGCCATTTGAAGTTTTATCAGTGTTTGATTTGGGACTCAAGGGTAGCATAGCTTTGAGCGATAGCTTAAATTGTCAAAAGGCTCGAGTACTTTATTGTTACAAAATTTCAAGGTTCTATGACGCTCCCGTAAAAAGTTACAGGCATTTGTGTGTTGCAAACTTTGATAGGTGTAGGACGTACCGTGTAGAAGTTAGGGCCATTTGAAGTTTTATCAGTGTTTGATTTGGGACTCAAGGGTAGCATAGCTTTGAGCGATAGCTTAAATTGACAAGAGGCTCGAGTACTTCATTGTTACAAAATTTCAAGGTTCTATGACGCTCCAGTAAAAAATTACAAGCATTTGTATGTTGCAAACTTTGATAGGTGTAGGACGTAGCGTATATAAGTTAGGGCCATTTGACGTTTTATCAGTGTTTGATTTTGGACTCAAGGGTAGCATAGCTTTGAGCGATAGCTTAAATTGACAAGAGGCTCGAGTACTTCATTGCTACAAAATTTCAAGGTTTTATGACGCTAAAGTAAAAAGTTACAAGCATTTCTATGTTGCAAACTTTAATAGGTATAGGACGCACCGTATTGAAGTTTGGGGCCATTTGAAGTTTTATCACTTTTTGATTTTGGAGTCAAGGGTAGCATAGTTATGAGCGATAACTTAAATTGATAAGAAGCACGAGTACTTTATTGTCACAAAATTTCAAGATTTTATGACGCTCCAGTAAAAAGTTACAAGCATTTGTATGTTGCAAAGTTTGATAGGTGTAGGACGTACCGTATAGAAGTTAGGGCCATGTGAAGTTTTATCAGTGTTTGATTTGGGACACAAGGGTAGCATAGCTTTGAGCGATAGCTTAAATTGACAAGAGGCTCGAGTACTTTATTGTTACAAAATTTCAAGGTTATATGACGCTCCAGTAAAAATTTACAAGAATTTGTATGTTGCAAACTTTGATAGGTGTAGTGCGTACCGTCTAGAAGTTAGGGCCATTTGAAGTTTTATCAGTGTTTGATTTGCGACTCAAGGGTAGCATAGCTTTGAACGATAGCTTAAATTGACAAGACGCTCGAGTACTTTATTGTTACAAAATTTCAAGGTTTTATGACGCTCCAGTAAAAATGTACAAGCAATTGTATGTTGCAAACTTTGATAGGTTTAGGACGTACCATATAGAAGTTAGGGCCATTTGAAGTTTTATCAGTGTTTGATTTGGGAATCAAGGGTAGCATAGTTATGAGCGATAGCTTAAATTGATAAGAAGTACGAGTACTTTATTGTCACAAAATTTCAAGGTTTTATGACGATCCAGTAAAAAGTTACAAGCATTTGTATGTTGCAAAGTTTGATAGGTGTAGGACGTACCGTATAGAAGTTAGGGCCATTTGAAGTTTTACCAGTGTTTGATTTGGGACTCAAGGGTAGCATAGCTTTGAGCGATAGCTTAAATTGTCAAAAGGCTCGAGTACTTTATTGTTACAAAATTTCAAGGTTCTATGACGCTCCCGTAAAAAGTTACAGGCATTTGTGTGTTGCAAACTTTGATAGGTGTAGGACCTACCGTATAGAAGTTAGGGCCATTTGAAGTTTTATCAGTGTTTGATTTGGGACTCAAGGGTAGCAAAGCTTTGAGCGATAGCTTAAATTGACAAGAGGCTCGAGTACTTTATTGCTACAAAATTTCAAGGTTTTATGACGCTAAAGTAAAAAGTTACAAGCATTTGTATGTTGCAAACTTTGATAGATGTAGGACATACCGTATAGAACTTAGGGCCATATGAAGTTATTGCCATTTGAAGTTTTATCAGTGTTTGATTTGGGACTCAAGGGTAGCATAGCTGTGAACGATAGCTTAAATTGACAAGAGGCTCGAGAACTTAATTGTTACATAGTTTCAAGGTTTTATGACGCTCCAGGAAAAAGTTAAAAGCACTTGTATGTTGCAAACTTTAATAGGTATAGGACGCACCGTATTGAAGTTTGGGGCCATTTGAAGTTTTATCACTTTTTGATTTTGGAGTCAAGGGTAGCATAGTTATGAGCGATAACTTAAATTGATAAGAAGCACGAGTACTTTATTGTCACAAAATTTCAAGATTTTATGACGCTCCAGTAAAAAGTTACAAGCATTTGTATGTTGCAAAGTTTGATAGGTGTAGGACGTACCGTATAGAAGTTAGGGCCATGTGAAGTTTTATCAGTGTTTGATTTTGGACTCAAGGGTAGCATAGCTTTGAGCGATAGCTTAAATTGACAAGAGGCTCGAGTACTTTATTGCTACAAAATTTCAAGGTTCTATGACGCTCCAGTAAAAAATTACAAGCATTTGTATGTTGCAAACTTTGATAGGTGTAGGACGTACCGTATATAAGTTAGGGCCATTTGACGTTTTATCAGTGTTTGATTTTGGACTCAAGGGTAGCATAGCTTTGAGCGATTGCTTAAATTGACAAGAGGCTCGAGTACTTTATTGCTACAAAATTTCAAGGTTTTATGACGCTAAAGTAAAAAGTTAAAAGCACTTGTATGTTGCAAACTTTGATAGGTATAGGACGCACCGTATTGAAGTTTGGGGCCATTTGAAGTTTTATCACTTTTTGATTTTGGAGTCAAGGGTAGCATAGTTATGAGCGATAACTTAAATTGATAAGAAGCACGAGTACTTTATTGTCACAAAATTTCAAGATTTTATGACGCTCCAGTAAAAAGTTACAAGCATTTGTATGTTGCAAAGTTTGATAGGTGTAGGACGTACCGTATAGAAGTTAGGGCCATGTGAAGTTTTATCAGTGTTTGATTTGGGACACAAGGGTATCATAGCTTTGAGCGATAGCTTAAATTGACAAGAGGCTCGAGTACTTTATTGTTACAAAATTTCAAGGTTATATGACGCTCCAGTAAAAATTTACAAGAATTTGTATGTTGCAAACTTTGATAGGTGTAGTGCGTACCATCTAGAAGTTAGGGCCATTTGAAGTTTTATCAGTGTTTGATTTGCGACTCAAGGGTAGCATAGCTTTGAACGATAGCTTAAATTGACAAGACGCTCGAGTACTTTATTGTTACAAAATTTCAAGGTTTTATGACGCTCCAGTAAAAATGTACAAGCAATTGTATGTTGCAAACTTTGATAGGTTTAGGACGTACCATATAGAAGTTAGGGCCATTTGAAGTTTTATCAGTGTTTGATTTGGGAATCAAGGGTAGCATAGCTTTGAGCGATAGCTGAAATTGACAAGAGGCTCGAGTACTTTATTGTTACAAAATTTCAATGTTCTATGACGCTCCAGTAAAAATTTACAAGTATTTGTATGTTGCAAACTTTGATAGGTGTAGGACGTACCAATAGAAGTTAGGGTCATTTGAAGTTTTATCAGTGTTTGATTTGGGACTCAAGGGTAGCATAGCTTTGAGCGATAGCTTAAATTGACAAGAGGCTCGAGTACTTTATTGTTACAAAATTTCAAGGTTTTATGACGCTCCAGTAAAAATTTACAAGCAATTGTATGTTGCAAACTTTGATAGGTGTAGGACGTACCATATAGAAGTTAGGGCCATTTGAAGTTTTATCAGTGTTTGATTTGGGACTCAAGGGTAGCATAGCTTTGAGCGATAGCTTAAATTGACAAGAGGCTCGAGTACTTTATTGTTACAAAATTTCAAGGTTTTATGACGCTCCAGTAAAAAGTTACAAGCATTTGTATGTTGCAAACTTTGATAGGTATAGGACGCACCGTATTGAATTTAGGGGCCATTTGAAGTTTTATCACTGTTTGATTTTGGAGTCAAGGGTAGCATAGTTATGAGCGATAGCTTAAATTGATAAGAAGTACGAGTACTTTATTGTCACAAAATTTCAAGGTTTTATGACGATCCAGTAAAAAGTTACAAGCATTTGTATGTTGCAAAGTTTGATAGGTGTAGGACGTACCGTATAGAAGTTAGGGCCATTTGAAGTTTTATCAGTGTTTGATTTGGGACTCAAGGGTAGCATAGATTTGAGCGATAGCTTAAATTGTCAAAAGGCTCGAGTACTTTATTGTTACAAAATTTCAAGGTTCTATGACGCTCCCGTAAAAAGTTACAGGCATTTGTGTGTTGCCAACTTTGATAGGTGTAGGACGTACCGTATAGAAGTTAGGGCCATTTGAAGTTTTATCAGTGTTTGATTTGGGACTCAAGGGTAGCATAGCTTTGAGCGATAGCTTAAATTGACAAGAGGCTCGAGTACTTTATTGTTACAAAGTTTCAAGGTTTTATGACGCTCCAGTAAAAAGTTACAAGCATTTGTATGCTGCAAACTTTGATAGGTATAGGATGCACCGTATTAAAGTTAGGGGTCATTTGAAGTTTTATCACTTTTTGATTTTGGAGTCAAGAGTAGCACAGTTAGGAGCGATAACTTAAATTGATAATAAGCACGAGTACTTTATTGTCACAAAATTTCAAGGTTTTATGACGCTCCAGTAAAAATTTACAAGCAATTGTATGTTGCAAACTTTGATAGGTGTAGGACGTACCATATAGAAGTTAGGGCCATTTGAAGTTTTATCAGTGTTTGATTTGGGACTCAAGGGTAGCATAGCTTTGAGCGATAGCTTGAATTGACAAGAGGCTCGAGTACTTCATTGTTACAAAATTTCAAGGTTCTATGACGCTCCAGTAAAAAATTACAAGCATTTGTATGTTGCAAACTTTGATAGGTGTAGGACGTACCGTATATAAGTTAGGGCCATTTGACGTTTTATCAGTGTTTGATTTCGGACTCAAGGGTAGCAAAGCTTTGAGCGATAGCTTAAATTGACAAGAGGCTCGAGTACTTTATTGCTACAAAATTTCAAGGTTTTATGACGCTAAAGTAAAAAGTTACAAGCATTTGTATGTTGCAAACTTTGATAGATGTAGGACATACCGTATAGAACTTAGGGCCATATGAAGTTATTGCCATTTGAAGTTTTATCAGTGTTTGATTTGGGACTCAAGGGTAGCATAGCTGTGAACGATAGCTTAAATTGACAAGAGGCTCGAGAACTTAATTGTTACATAGTTTCAAGGTTTTATGACGCTCCAGGAAAAAGTTAAAAGCACTTGTATGTTGCAAACTTTAATAGGTATAGGACGCACCGTATTGAAGTTTGGGGCCATTTGAAGTTTTATCACTTTTTGATTTTGGAGTCAAGGGTAGCATAGTTATGAGCGATAACTTAAATTGATAAGAAGCACGAGTACTTTATTGTCACAAAATTTCAAGATTTTATGACGCTCCAGTAAAAAGTTACAAGCATTTGTATGTTGCAAAGTTTGATAGGTGTAGGACGTACCGTATAGAAGTTAGGGCCATGTGAAGTTTTATCAGTGTTTGATTTGGGACACAAGGGTATCATAGCTTTGAGCGATAGCTTAAATTGACAAGAGGCTCGAGTACTTTATTGTTACAAAATTTCAAGGTTATATGACGCTCCAGTAAAAATTTACAAGAATTTGTATGTTGCAAACTTTGATAGGTGTAGTGCGTACCGTCTAGAAGTTAGGGCCATTTGAAGTTTTATCAGTGTTTGATTTGCGACTCAAGGGTAGCATAGCTTTGAACGATAGCTTAAATTGACAAGAGGCTCGAGTACTTTATTGTTACAAAATTTCAAGGTTTTATGACGCTCCAGTAAAAATGTACAAGCAATTGTATGTTGCAAACTTTGATAGGTGTAGGACGTACCATATAGAAGTTAGGGCCATTTGAAGTTTTATCAGTGTTTGATTTGGGGCTCAAGGGTAGCATAGCTTTGAGCGATAGCTGAAATTGACAAGAGGCTCGAGTACTTTATTGTTACAAAATTTCAATGTTCTATGACGCTCCAGTAAAAATTTACAAGTATTTGTATGTTGCAAACTTTGATAGGTGTAGGACGTACCAATAGAAGTTAGGGTCATTTGAAGTTTTATCAGTGTTTGATTTGGGACTCAAGGGTAGCATAGCTTTGAGCGATAGCTTAAATTGACAAGAGGCTCGAGTACTTTATTGTTACAAAATTTCAAGGTTTTATGACGCTCCAGTAAAAATTTACAAGCAATTGTATGTTGCAAACTTTGATAGGTGTAGGACGTACCATACAGAAGTTAGGGCCATTTGAAGCTTTATCAGTGTTTGATTTGGGACTCAAGGGTAGCATAGCTTTGAGCGATAGCTGAAATTGACAAGAAACTCGAGTACTTTATTGTTACAAAATTTCAAGGTTCTATGACGCTCCAGTAAAAAATTACAAGCATTTGTATGTTGCAAACTTTGATAGGTGTAGGACGTACCGTATATAAGTTAGGGCCATTTGACGTTTTATCAGTGTTTGATTTTGGACTCAAGGGTAGCATAGCTTTGAGCAATAGCTTAAATTGACAAGAGACTCGAGTACTTTATTGTTACAAAATTTCAAGGTTTTATGCCGCTCCAGTAAAAAGTTAAAAGCACTTGTATGTTGCAAACTTTGATAGGTATAGGACGCACCGTATTGAAGTTTGGGGCCAATTGAAGTTTTATCACTTTTTGATTTTGGAGTCAAGGGTAGCATAGTTATGAGCGATAACTTAAATTGATAAGAAGCACGAGTACTTCATTGTCAAAAAATTTCAAGATTTTATGACGCTCCAGTAAAAAGTTACAAGCATTTGTATGTTGCAAAGTTTGATAGGTGTAGGACGTACCGTATATAAGTTAGGGCCATTTGAAGTTTTATCAGTGTTTGATTTGGGACTCAAGGGTAGCATAGCTTTGAGCGATAGCTTAAATTGACAAGAGGCTCGAGTACTTTATTGTTACAAAATTTCAAGGTTCTATGACGCTCCAGTAAAAATTTACAAGAATTTGTATGTTGCAATCTTTGATAGGTGTAGTGCGTACCGTCTAGAAGTTAGGGCCATTTGAAGTTTTATCAGTGTTTGATTTGCGACTCAAGGGTAGCATAGCTTTGAGCGATAGCTTAAATTGACAAGAGGCTCGAGTACTTTATTGTTACAAAATTTCAAGGTTTTATGACGCTCCAGTAAAAATTTACAAGCAATTGTATGTTGCAAACTTTGATAGGTATAGGACGCACCGTATTGAATTTAGGGGCCATTTGAAGTTTTATCATTGTTTGATTTTTTAGTCAAGGGTAGCATAGTTATGAGCGATAGCTTAAATTGATAAGAAGTACGAGTACTTTATTGTCACAAAATTTCAAGGTTTTATGACGCTCCAGTAAAAAGTTACAAGCATTTGTATGTTGCAAAGTTTGATAGGTGTAGGACGTACCGTCTAGAAGTTAGGGCCATTTGAAGTTTTATCAGTGTTTGATTTGCGACCCAAGGGTAGCATAGCTTTGAGCGATAGCTTAAATTGACAAGAGGCTCGAGTACTTTATTGTTACAAAATTTCAAAGTTTTATGACGCTCCAGTAAAAATTTACAAGCAATTGTATGTTGCAAACTTTGATAGGTGTAGGACGTACCGTATAGAAGTTAGGGCCATTTAAAGTTTTATCAGTGTTTGATTTGGGACTCAAGGGTATCATAGCTTTGAGCGATAGCTTAAATTGACAAGAGGCTCGAGTACTTTATTGTTACAAAAATTCAAGGTTTTATGCCGCTCCAGTAAAAAGTTACAAGCATGTGAATGTTGCAAACTTTGATAGGTGTAGGACGTACCGTATAGAAGTTAGTGCCATTTGAAGTTTTATCAGTGTTTGATTTGGGACTCAAGGGTAGCATAGCTTTGAACGATAGCTTAAATTGACAAGAGGCTCGAGAACTTAATTGTTACAAAGTTTCAAGGTTTTATGACGCTCCAGTAAAAAGTTAAAAGCACTTGTATGTTGCAAACTTTGATAGGTATAGGATGCACCGTATTGAAGTTAGGGGTCATTTGAAGTTTTATCACTTTTTGATTTTGGAGTCAAGGGTAGCACAGTTAGGAGCGATAACTTAAATTGATAAGAAGCACCAGTACTTTATTGTCACAAAATTTCAAGGTTTTATGACGCTCCAGTAAAAAGTTACAAGCATGTGTATGTTTCAAACTTTGATAGATGTATAACATACCGTATAGAAGTTAGGGCCATTTGAAGTTTTATCAGTGTTTGATTTGGGACTCAAGGGTAGCATAGCTTTGAGCAATAGCTTAAATTGGCAAGAGGCTAGAGTACTTTATTGTTACAAAATTTCAAGGTCTTATGACGCTCCAGTAAAAAGTTACAAGCATTTGTATGTTGCAAACTTTGATAGGTGTAGGACGTACCATATAGAAGTTAGGGCCATTTGAAGTTTTATCAGTGTTTGATTTGCGACTCAAGGGTAGCATAGCTTTGAGCGAAAGCTTAAATTGACAAGAGGCTTGAGTACTTTATTGTTACAAAATTTCAAGGTTTTATGACGCTCCAGTAAAAATTTACAAGCAATTGTATGTTGCAAATTTTGATAGGTGTAGGACGTACCGTATAGAAGTTAGGGCCATTTAAAAATTTTTCAGTGTTTGATTTGGGACTCAAGGGTAGCATAGCTTTGAGCGATAGCTTAAATTGACAAGAGGCTCGAGTACTTTATTGTTACAAAATTTCAAGGTTTTATGCCGCTCCAGTAAAAAGTTACAAGCATTTGAATGTTGCAAACTTTGATAGGTGTAGGACGTACCGTATAGAAGTTAGTGCCATTTGAAGTTTTATCAGTGTTTGATTTGGGTCTCAAGGGTAGCATAGCTTTGAACGATAGCTTAAATTGACAAGAGGCTCGAGAACTTAATTGTTACAAAGTTTCAAGGTTTTATGACGCTCCATTAAAAAGTTAAAAGCACTTGTATGTTGCGAACTTTGATAGGTATAGGACGCACCGTATTGAAGTTTGGGGCCATTTGAAGTTTTATCACTTTTTGATTTTGGAGTCAAGGGTAGCATAGTTATGAGCGATAACTTAAATTGATAAGAAGCAAGAGTACTTTATTGTCACAAAATTTCAAGATTTTATGACGCTCCAGTAAAAAGTTACAAGCATTTGTATGTTGCAAAGTTTGATAGGTGTAGGACGTACCGTATAGAAGTTAGAGCCATTTGAAGTTTTATCCGTGTTTGATTTGGAACTCAAGGGTAGCATAGCTTTGAGCGATAGCTTAAATTGACAAGAGGCACGAGTACTTTATTGTTACAAAATTTCAAGGTTCTATGACGCTCCAGTAAAAAATTACAAGCATTTGTATGTTGCAAACTTTGATAGGTATAGGACGTACCGTATATAAGTTAGGGCCATTTGACGTTTTATCAGTGTTTGATTTGGGACTCAAGGGTAGCATAGCTTTGAGCGATAGCTTAAATTGGCAAGAGGCTCGAGTACTTTATTGCTACAAAATTTCAAGATTTTATGAAGCTCCAGTAAAAAGTTACAAGCATTTGTATGTTGCAAACTTTGATAGATGTAGGACATACCGTATAGAAGTAAGGGCCATATGAAGTTTTATCCGTGTTTCATTTGGGACTCAAGGGTAGCATAGCTTTGAGCGATAGCTTAAATTGACAAGAGGCTCGAGTACTTTATTGTTACAAAATTTTAAGGTTTTATGACGCTCCAGTAAAAAGTTACAAGCATTTGTATGTTGCAAACTTTGATAGGTGTAGGACGTACCGTATAGAAGTTAGTGCCATTTGAAGTTTTATCAGTGTTTGATTTGGGACTCAAGGGTAGCATAGCTTTGAACGATAGCTTAAATTGACAAGAGGCTCGAGAACTTAATTGTTACAAAGTTTCAAGGTTTTATGACGCTTCAGTAAAAAGTTAAAAGCACTTGTATGTTGCAAACTTTGATAGGTATAGGACGCACCGTATTGAAGTTTGGGGCCATTTGAAGTTTTATCACTTTTTGATTTTGGAGTCAAGGGTAGCATAGTTATGAGCGATAACTTAAATTGATAAGAAGCACGAGTACTTTATTGTCACAAAATTTCAAGATTTTATGACGCTCCAGTAAAAAGTTACAAGCATTTGTATGTTGCAAAGTTTGATAGGTGTAGGACGTACCATATAGAAGTTAGGGCCATTTGAAGTTTTATCAGTGTTTGATTTGGGACTCAAGGGTAGCATAGCTTTGAGCGATAGCTTAAATTGACAAGAGGCTCGAGTACTTTATTGTTACAAAATTTCAAGGTTCTATGACGCTCCAGTAAAAATTTACAAGAATTTGTATGTTGCAAACTTTGATAGGTGTAGTGCGTACCGTCTAGAAGTTAGGGCCACTTGAAGTTTTATCAGTGTTTGATTTGCGACTCAAGGGTAGCATAGCTTTGAGCGATAGCTTAAATTGACAAGAGGCTCGAGTACTTTATTGTTACAAAATTTCAAGGTTTTATGACGCACCAGTAAAAATTTACAAGCAATTGTACGTTGCAAACTTTGATAGGTATAGGATGCACCGTATTGAAGTTAGGGGTCATTTGAAGTTTTATCACTTTTTGATTTTGGAGTCAAGGGTAGCACAGTTAGGAGCGATAACTTAAATTGATAAGAGTCACGAGTACTTTATTGTCACAAAATTTTAAGATTTTATGACGCTCCAGTAAAAAGTTACAAGCATTTGTATGTTGCAAAGTTTGATAGGTGTACGACGTACCGTATAGAAGTTTGGGCCATTTGAAGTTTTATCAGTGTTTGATTTGGGACTCAAGAGTAGCATAGCTTTGAGCGATAGCTTAAATTGACAAGAGGCTCGAGTACTTCATTGTTACAAAATTTCAAGGTTCTATGATGCTCCAGTAAAAAATTACAAGCATTTGTATGTTGCAAACTTTGATAGGTGTAGGACGTACCGTTTATAAGTTAGGGCCATTTGATGTTTTATCAGTGTTTGATTTGGGACTCAAGGGTAGCATAGCTTTGAGCGATAGCTTCAATTGACAAGAGGCTCGAGAACTTCATTGCTACAAAATTTCAAGGTTTTCTGACGCTCCAGTAAAAAGTTACAAGCATTTGTATGTTGCAAACTTTGATAGATGTAGGACATACGGTATAGAAGTTAGGGCCATTTGAAGTTTTATCAGTGTTTGATTTGGAACTCAAGGGTAGCAAAGCTTTAAGCGATAGCTTAAATTGAGAATAGGCTGGAGTACTTTATTGTTACAAAATTTCAAGGTGTTATGACGCTCCAGTAAAAAGTTACAAGCATTTGTATGTTGCAAATTTTGATAGGTGTAGGACGTACCGTATAGAAGTAAAACCATTTGAAGTTTTATCAGTGTTTGATTTGGGACTCAAGGGTAGCATAGCTTTGAGCGATAGCTTAAATTGACAAGAGGCTCGAGTACTTTATTGTTACAAAATTTCAAGGTTTTATGCCGCTCCAGTAAAAAGTTACAAGCATGTGAATGTTGCAAACTTTGATAGGTGTAGGACGTACCGTATAGAAGTTAGTGCCATTTGAAGTTTTATCAGTGTTTGATTTGGGACTCAAGGGTAGCATAGCTTTGAACGATAGCTTAAATTGACAAGAGGCTCGAGAACTTAATTGTCACAAAGTTTCAAGGTTTTATGACGCTCCAGTAAAAAGTTAAAAGCACTTGTATGTTGCAAACTTTGATAGGTATAGGATGCACCGTATTGAAGTTAGGGGTCATTTGAAGTTTTATCACTTTTTGATTTTGGAGTCAAGGGTAGCACAGTTAGGAGCGATAACTTAAATTGATAAGAAGCACCAGTACTTTATTGTCACAAAATTTCAAGGTTTTATGACGCTCCAGTAAAAAGTTACAAGCATGTGTATGTTTCAAACTTTGATAGATGTATAACATACCGTATAGAAGTTAGGGCCATTTGAAGTTTTATCAGTGTTTGATTTGGGACTCAAGGGTAGCATAGCTTTGAGCAATAGCTTAAATTGGCAAGAGGCTAGAGTACTTTATTGTTACAAAATTTCAAGGTCTTATGACGCTCCAGTAAAAAGTTACAAGCATTTGTATGTTGCAAACTTTGATAGGTGTAGGACGTACCATATAGAAGTTAGGGCCATTTGAAGTTTTATCAGTGTTTGATTTGCGACTCAAGGGTAGCATAGCTTTGAGCGAAAGCTTAAATTGACAAGAGGCTCGAGTACTTTATTGTTACAAAATTTCAAGGTTTTATGACGCTCCAGTAAAAATTTACAAGCAATTGTATGTTGCAAATTTTGATAGGTGTAGGACGTACCGTATAGAAGTTAGGGCCATTTAAAAATTTTTCAGTGTTTGATTTGGGACTCAAGGGTAGCATAGCTTTGAGCGATAGCTTAAATTGACAAGAGGCTCGAGTACTTTATTGTTACAAAATTTCAAGGTTTTATGACGCACCAGTAAAAATTTACAAGCAATTGTACGTTGCAAACTTTGATAGGTATAGGATGCACCGTATTGAAGTTAGGGGTCATTTGAAGTTTTATCACTTTTTGATTTTGGAGTCAAGGGTAGCACAGTTAGGAGCGATAACTTAAATTGATAAGAGTCACGAGTACTTTATTGTCACAAAATTTTAAGATTTTATGACGCTCCAGTAAAAAGTTACAAGCATTTGTATGTTGCAAAGTTTGATAGGTGTACGACGTACCGTATAGAAGTTTGGGCCATTTGAAGTTTTATCAGTGTTTGATTTGGGACTCAAGAGTAGCATAGCTTTGACCGATAGCTTAAATTGACAAGAGGCTCGAGTACTTCATTGTTACAAAATTTCAAGGTTCTATGATGCTCCAGTAAAAAATTACAAGCATTTGTATGTTGCAAACTTTGATAGGTGTAGGACGTACCGTTTATAAGTTAGGGCCATTTGATGTTTTATCAGTGTTTGATTTGGGACTCAAGGGTAGCATAGCTTTGAGCGATAGCCTAAATTGACAAGAGGCTCGAATACTTTATTGTTACAAAATTTCAAGGTTTTATGACGCTCCAGTAAAAATTTACAAGCAATTGTAGGTTGCAAACTTTGATAGGTGTAGGACGTACCATATAGAAGTTAGGGCCATTTGAAGTTTTATCAGTGTTTGATTTGGGACTCAAGGGTAGCATAGCTTCGAGCGATAGCTGAAATTGACAAGAGGCTCGAGAACTTTATTGTTACAAAATTTCAAGGTTCTATGACGCTCCAGTAAAAATTTACAAGTATTTGTATGTTGCAAACTTTGATAGGTGTAGGACGTACCAATAGAAGTTAGGGTCATTTGAAGTTTTATCAGTGTTTGATTTGGGACTCAAGGGTAGCATAGCTTTGACCGATAGCTTAAATTGACAAGAGGCTCGAGTACTTTATTGTTACAAAATTTCAAGGTTTTATGACGCTCCAGTAAAAATTTACAAGCAATTGTATGTTGCAAACTTTGATAGGTGTAGGACGTACCATATAGAAGTTAGGGCCATTTGAAGTTTTACCAGTGTTTGATTTGGGATTCAAGGGTAGCATAGCTTTGAGCGATAACTTAAATTGACAAGAGGCTCGAGTACTTTATTGTTACAAAATTTCAAGGTTTTATGACGCTCCAGTAAAAAGTTACAAGCATTTGTATGTTGCAAACTTTGATAGGTGTGGGACGTACCGTATATAAGTTAGGACCATTTGAAGTTTTATCCGTGTTTGATTTGGACTTAAGGGTAGCAAAGCTTTAAGCGATAGCTTAAATTGACAAGAGGCTGGAGTACTTTATTGTTACAAAATTTCAAGGTGTTATGACGCTCCAGTAAAAAGTTACAAGCATTTGTATGTTGCAAATTTTGATAGGTGTAGGACGTACCGTATAGAAGTTAGGGCCATTTAAAGTTTTATCAGTGTTTGATTTGGGACTCAAGGGTAGCATAGCTTTGAGCGATAGCTTAAATTGACAAGAGGCTCGAGTACTTTATTGTTACAAAATTTCAAGGTTCTATGACGCTCCAGTAAAAATTTACAAGAATTTGTATGTTGCAAACTTTGATAGGTGTAGTGCGTACCGTCTAGAAATTAGGGCCATTTGAAGTTTTATCAGTGTTTGATTTGCGACTCAAGGGTAGCATAGCTTTGAGCGATAGCTTAAATTGACAAGAGGCTCGAGTACTTTATTGTTACAAAATTTCAAGGTTTTATGACGCTCCAGTAAAAATTTAGAAGCAATTGTATGTTGCAAACTTTGATAGGTGTAGGACGTACCATATAAAAGTTAGGGCCATTTGAAGTTTTATCAGTGTTTGATTTGGGACTCAAGGGTAGCATAGCTTTGAGCGATAGCTGAAATTGACAAGAGGCTCGAGTACTTTATTGTTACAAAATTTCAAGGTTCTATGACGCTCCAGTAAAAATTTACAAGTATTTGTATGTTGCAAACTTTGATAGGTGTAGGACGTACCAATAGAAGTTAGGGTCATTTGAAGTTTTATCAGTGTTTGATTTGGGACTCAAGGGTAGCATAGCTTTGAGCGATAGCTTAAATTGACAAGAGGCTCGAGTACTTTATTGTTACAAAATTTCAAGGTTTTATGACGATCCAGTAAAATTTACAAGCAATTGTATGTTGCAAACTTTGATAGGTGTAGGACGTACCGTATAGAAGTTAGGGCGATTTGAAGTTTTATCAGTGTTTGATTTGGGACTCAAAGGTAGCATAGCTTTGAGCGATAGCTTAAATTGACAAGAGGCTCGAGTACTTTATTGTAAAAAATTAAAAGCATTTGTATGCTGCAAACTTTGATAGGTATAGGATGCACCGTATTAAAGTTAGGGGTCATTTGAAGTTTTATCACTTTTTGATTTTGGAGTCAAGGGTAGCACAGTTAGGAGCGATAACTTAAATTGATAAGAAGCACGAGTACTTTATTGTCACAAAATTTCAAGGTTTTATGACGCTCCAGTAAAAAGTTACAAGCATTTGTATGTTGCAAAGTTTGATAGGTGTACGACGTACCGTATAGAAGTTTGGGTCATTTGAAGTTTTATCAGTGTTTGATTTGGGACTCAAGAGTAGCATAGCTTTGAGCGATAGCTTAAATTGACAAGATGCTCGAGTACTTCATTGTTACAAAATTTCAAGGTTCTATGACGCTCCAGTAAAAAATTACAAGCATTTGTATGTTGCAAAGTTTGATAGGTGTAGGACGTACCGTATATAAGTTAGGGCCATTTGACGTTTTATCAGTGTTTGATTTGCGACTCAAGAGTAGCATAGCTTTGAGCGATAGCTTAAATTGACAAGAGGCTCGAGTACTTAATTGCTACAAAATTTCAAGGTTTTCTGACGCTCCAGTAAAAAGTTACAAGCATTTGTATGTTGCAAACTTTGATAGATGTAGGACATACGGTATAGAAGTTAGGGCCATATGATGTTTTATAAGTGTTTGATTTGGGACTCAAGGGTAGCATAGCTTTGAGCGATAGCTTAAATTGACAAGAGGCTCGAGTACTTTATTGCCACAAAATTTCAAGGTTTTATGACGCTCCAGTAAAAAGTTACAAGCATTTGTATGTTGCAAAGTTTGATAGGTGTAGGACGTACCGTATAGAAGTTAGGGCCATTTGAAGTTTTATCAGTGTTTGATTTGGGACTCAAGGGTAGCATAGCTTTGAGCGATAGCTTAAATTGACAAGAGGCTCGAGTACTTTATTGTTACAAAATTTCAAGGTTCTATGACGCTCCAGTAAAAATTTACAAGAATTTGTATGTTGCAATCTTTGATAGGTGTAGTGCGTACCGTCTAGAAGTTAGGGCCATTTGAAGTTTTATCAGTGTTTGATTTGCGACTCAAGGGTAGCATAGCTTTGAGCGATAGCTTAAATTGACAAGAGGCTGGAGTACTTTATTGTTACAAAATTTCAAGGTGTTATGACGCTCCAGTAAAAAGTTACAAGCATTTGTATGTTGCAAATTTTGATAGGTGTAGGACGTACCGTATAGAAGTAAAACCATTTGAAGTTTTATCAGTGTTTGATTTGGGACTCAAGGGTAGCATAGCTTTGAGCGATAGCTTAAATTGACAAGAGGCTCGAGTACTTTATTGATACAAAATTTCAAGTTCTATGACGCTCCAGTAAAAATTTACAAGTATTTGTATGTTGCAAACTTTGATAGGTGTAGGACGTACCAATAGAAGTTAGGGTCATTTGAAGTTTTATCAGTGTTTGATTTGGGACTCAAGGGTAGCATAGCTTTGAGCGATAGCTTAAATTGACAAGAGGCTCGAGTACTTTATTGTTACAAAATTTCAAGGTTTTATGACGCTCCAGTAAAAATTTACAAGCAATTGTATGTTGCAAATTTTGATAGGTGTAGGACGTACCATATAGAAGTTAGGGCCATTTGAAGTTTTATCAGTGTTTGATTTGGGACTCAAGGGTAGCATAGCTTTGAGCGATAGCTTAAATTGACAAGAGGCTCGAGTACTTTATTGTTACAAAATTTCAAGGTTTTATGACGCTCCAGTAAAAAGTTACAAGCATTTGTATGTTGCAAACTTTGATAGGTATAGGACGCACCGTATTGAATTTAGGGGCCATTTGAAGTTTTATCACTGTTTGATTTTGGAGTCAAGGGTAGCATAGTTATGAGCGATAGCTTAAATTGATAAGAAGTACGAGTACTTTATTATCACAAAATTTCAAGGTTTTATGACGCTCCAGTAAAAAGTTACAAGCATTTGTATGTTGCAAAGTTTGATAGGTGTAGGACGTACCGTATAGAAGTTAGGGCCATTTGAAGTTTTATCAGTGTTTGATTTGGGACTCAAGGGTAGCATAGCTTTGAGCGATAGCTTAAATTGACAAAAGGCTCGAGTACTTTATGGTTACAAAATTTCAAGGTTCTATGACGCTCCCGTAAAAAGTTACAAGCATTTGTATGTTGCAAACTTTGATAGGTGTAGGACGTACCGTATAGAAGTTAGGGCCATTTGAAGTTTTATCAGTGTTTGATTTGGGACTCAAGGGTAGCATAGCTTTGAGCAATAGCTTAAATTGACAAGAGGCTCGAGTACTTTATTGTTACAAAGTTTCAAGGTTTTATGACGCTCCAGTAAAAAGTTACAAGCATTTGTATGCTGCAAACTTTGATAGGTATAGGATGTACCGTATTGAAGTTAGGGGTCATTTGAAGTTGTATCACTTTTTGATTTTGGAGTCAAGGGTAGCACAGTTAGGAGCGATAACTTAAATTGATAAGAAGCACGAGTACTTTATTGTCACAAAATTTCAAGGTTTTATGACGCTCCAGTAAACAAAATTGCAAACTTTGATAGGTGTAGGACGTACCATATAGAAGTTAGGGCCATTTGAAGTTTTATCAGTGTTTGATTTGGAACTCAAGGGTAGCAAAGCTTTAAGCGATATCTTAAATTGAGAAGAGGCAGGAGTACTTTATTGTTACAAAATTTCAAGGTGTTATGACGCTCCAGTAAAAAGTTACAAGCATTTGTATGTTGCAAATTTTGATAGGTGTAGGACGTACCGTATAGAAGTAAAACCATTTGAAGTTTTATCAGTGTTTGATTTGAGACTAAAGGGTAGCATAGCTTTGAGCGATAGCTTAAATTGACAAGAGGCTCGAGTACTTTATTGATACAAAATTTCAAGGTTCTATGACGCTCCAGTAAAAATTTACAAGTATTTGTATGTTGCAAACTTTGATAGGTGTAGGACGTACCAATAGAAGTTAGGGTCATTTGAAGTTTTATCAGTGTTTGATTTGGGACTCAAGGGTAGCATAGCTTTGAGCGATAGCTTAAACTGACAAGAGGCTCGAGTACTTTATTGTTACAAAATTTCAAGGTTTTATGACGCTCCAGTAAAAATTTACAAGCAATTGTATGTTGCAAATTTTGATAGGTGTAGGACGTACCGTATAGAAGTTAGGGCCATTTGAAGTTTTATCAGTGTTTGATTTGGGACTCAAGGGTAGCATAGCTTTGAGCGATAGCTTAAATTGACAAGAGGCTCGAGTACTTTATTGTTACAAAATTGGAAGGTTTTATGACGCTCCAGTAAAAAGTTACAAGCATTTGTATGTTGCAAAGTTTGATAGGTGTAGGACGTACCGTATAGAAGTTAGGGCCATTT
Organism: Clusia tigrina; assembly: GCA_920105625.2. Taxonomy (NCBI): domain Eukaryota; kingdom Metazoa; phylum Arthropoda; class Insecta; order Diptera; family Clusiidae; genus Clusia; species Clusia tigrina. The sequence continues at coordinate 70,398,536 of OV050032.1, forward strand.
GAAGTTTTATCAGTGTTTGATTTGGGACTCAAGGGTAGCATAGCTTTGAGCGATAGCTTAAATTGACAAAAGGCTCGAGTACTTTATGGTTACAAAATTTCAAGGTTCTATGACGCTCCCGTAAAAAGTTACAAGCATTTGTATGTTGCAAACTTTGATAGGTGTAGGACGTACCGTATAGAAGTTAGGGCCATTTGAAGTTTTATCAGTGTTTGATTTGAGACTCAAGGGTAGCATAGCTTTGAGCGATAGCTTAAATTGACAAGAGGCTCGAGTACTTTATTGTTACAAAGTTTCAAGGTTTTATGACGCTCCAGTAAAAAGTTACAAGCATTTGTATGCTGCAAACTTTGATAGGTACAGGATGTACCGTATTGAAGTTAGGGGTCATTTGAAGTTTTATCACTTTTTGATTTTGGAGTCGAGGGTAGCACAGTTAGGAGCGATAACTTAAATTGATAAGAAGCACGAGTACTTTATTGTCACAAAATTTCAAGGTTTTATGACGCTCCAGTAAAAAGTTACAAGCATTTGTATGTTGCAAAGTTTGATAGGTGTACGACGTACCGTATAGAAGTTTGGGCCATTTGAAGTTTTATCAGTGCTTGATTTGGGACTCAAGAGTAGCATAGCTTTGAGCGATAGCTTAAATTGACAAGAGGCTCGAGTACTTCATTGTTACAAAATTTCAAGGTTCTATGACGCTCCAGTAAAAAATTACAAGCATTTGTATGTTGCAAACTTTGATAGGTGTAGGACGTACCGTATATAAGTTAGGGCCATTTGAAGCTGTATCAGTGTTTGATTTGGGACTCAAGGGTAGCATAGCTTTAAGCGATAGCTTAAATTGACAAGAGGCTCGAGTACTTTATTGTTACAAAATTTACAGGTTTTCTGACGCTCCAGTAAAAAGTTACAAGCATTTGTATGTTGCAAACTTTGATAGGTGTAGGACGTTCCGTATAGAAGTTAGGGCCATTTGAAGTTTAATCAGTGTTTGATTTTGGACTCAAGGGTAGCATAGCTTTGAGCGATAGCTTAAATTGACAAGAGGCTCGAGTACTTTATTGTTACAAAATTTCAAGGTTTTATGACGCTCCAGTAAAAAGTTACAAGCATTTGTATGTTGCAAAGTTTGATAGGTGTACGACGTACCGTATAGAAGTTTGGGCCATTTGAAGTTTTATCAGTGCTTGATTTGGGACTCAAGAGTAGCATAGCTTTGAGCGATAGCTTAAATTGACAAGAGGCTCGAGTACTTCATTGTTACAAAATTTCAAGGTTCTATGACGCTCCAGTAAAAAATTACAAGCATTTGTATGTTGCAAACTTTGATAGGTGTAGGACGTACCTTATATAAGTTAGGGCCATTTGACGTTTTATCAGTGTTTGATTTTGGACTCAAGGGTAGCATAGCTTTGAGCGATAGCTTAAATTGACAAGAGGCTCGAGTACTTTATTGCTACAAAATTTCAAGGTTTTTATGACGCTCCAGTAAAAAGTTACAAGCATTTGTATGTTGCAAACTTTGATAGGTGTAGTGCGTACCGTCTAGAAGTTAGGGCCATTTGAAGTTTTATCAGTGTTTGATTTGCGACTCAAGGGTAGAATAGCTTTGAACGATAGCTTAAATTGACAAGAGGCTCGAGTACTTTATTGTTACAAAATTTCAAGGTTTTATGACGCTCCAGTAAAAATGTACAAGCAATTGTATGTTGCAAACTTTGATAGATGTAGGACATACCGTATATAAGTTAGGGCCATATGAAGTTTTATCCTTGTTTGATTTGGGACTCAAGGGTAGCATAGCTTTGAGCGATAGCTTAAATTGACAAGAAGCTCGAGTACTTTTTTGTTACAAAATTTCAAGGTTTTATGACGCTCCAGTAAAAAGTTACAAGCATTTGTATGTTGCAAATTTTGATAGGTGTAGGACGTACCATATAGAAGTTAGGGCCATTTGAAGTTTTATCAGTGTTTGATTTGGGACTCAAGGGTAGCATAGCTTTGAGCGATAGCTTAAATTGACAAGAGGCTCGAGTACTTTATTGTTACAAAATTTGAAGGTTTTATGACGCTCCAGTAAAAATTTACAAGCAATTGTATGTTGCAAATTTTGATAGGTGTAGGACGTACCATATAGAAGTTAGGGCCATTTGAAGTTTTATCAGTGTTTGATTTGGGACTCAAGGGTAGCATAGCTTTGAGCGATAGCTTAAATTGACAAGAGGCTCGAGTACTTTATTGTTACAAAATTTGAAGGTTTTATGACGCTCCAGTAAAAAGTTACAAGCATTTGTATGTTGCAAACTTTGATAGGTATAGGACGCACCGTATTGAATTTAGGGGCCATTTGAAGTTTTATCACTGTTTGATTTTGGAGTCAAGGGTAGCATAGTTATGAGCGATAGCTTAAATTGATAAGAAGTACGAGTACTTTATTATCACAAAATTTCAAGGTTTTATGACGCTCCAGTAAAAAGTTACAAGCATTTGTATGTTGCAAAGTTTGATAGGTGTAGGACGTACCGTATAGAAGTTAGGGCCATTTGAAGTTTTCTCAGTGTTTGATTTGGGACTCAAGGGTAGCATAGCTTTGAGCGATAGCTTAAATTGACAAAAGGCTCGAGTACTTTATGGTTACAAAATTTCAAGGTTCTATGACGCTCCCGTAAAAAGTTACAAGCATTTGTATGTTGCAAACTTTGATAGGTGTAGGACGTACCGTATAGAAGTTAGGGCCATTTGAAGTTTTATCAGTGTTTGATTTGAGACTCAAGGGTAGCATAGCTTTGAGCGATAGCTTAAATTGACAAGAGGCTCGAGTACTTTATTGTTACAAAGTTTCAAGGTTTTATGACGCTCCAGTAAAAAGTTACAAGCATTTGTATGCTGCAAACTTTGATAGGTACAGGATGTACCGTATTGAAGTTAGGGGTCATTTGAAGTTTTATCACTTTTTGATTTTGGAGTCGAGGGTAGCACAGTTAGGAGCGATAACTTAAATTGATAAGAAGCACGAGTACTTTATTGTCACAAAATTTCAAGGTTTTATGACGCTCCATTAAAAAGTTACAAGCATTTGTATGTTGCAAAGTTTGATAGGTGTACGACGTACCGTATAGAAGTTTGGGCCATTTGAAGTTTTATCAGTGCTTGATTTGGGACTCAAGAGTAGCATAGCTTTGAGCGATAGCTTAAATTGACAAGAGGCTCGAGTACTTCATTGTTACAAAATTTCAAGGTTCTATGACGCTCCAGTAAAAAATTACAAGCATTTGTATGTTGCAAACTTTGATAGGTGTAGGACGTACCGTATATAAGTTAGGGCCATTTGAAGCTGTATCAGTGTTTGATTTGGGACTCAAGGGTAGCATAGCTTTAAGCGATAGCTTAAATTGACAAGAGGCTCGAGTACTTTATTGTTACAAAATTTACAGGTTTTCTGACGCTCCAGTAAAAAGTTACAAGCATTTGTATGTTGCAAACTTTGATAGGTGTAGGACGTTCCGTATAGAAGTTAGGGCCATTTGAAGTTTAATCAGTGTTTGATTTTGGACTCAAGGGTAGCATAGCTTTGAGCGATAGCTTAAATTGACAAGAGGCTCGAGTACTTTATTGCTACAAAATTTCAAGGTTTTTATGACGCTCCAGTAAAAAGTTACAAGCATTTGTATGTTGCAAACTTTGATAGGTGTAGGACGTACCATATAGAAGTTAGGGCCATTTGAAGTTTTATCAGTGTTTGATTTGGGACTCAAGGGTAGCATAGCTTTGAGCGATAGCTTAAATTGACAAGAGGCTCGAGTACTTTATTGTTACAAAATTTCAAGGTTCTATGACGCTCCAGTAAAAATTTACAAGAATTTGTATGTTGCAAACTTTGATAGGTGTAGTGCGTACCGTCTAGAAGTTAGGGCCACTTGAAGTTTTATCAGTGTTTGATTTGCGACTCAAGGGTAGCATAGCTTTGAGCGATAGCTTAAATTGACAAGAGGCTCGAGTACTTTATTGTTACAAAATTTCAAGGATTTATGACGCACCAGTAAAAATTTACAAGCAATTGTACGTTGCAAACTTTGATAGCTATAGGATGCACCGTATTGAAGTTAGGGGTCATTTGAAGTTTTTTCACTTTTTGATTTTGGAGTCAAGGGTAGCACAGTTAGGACCGATAACTTAAATTGATAAGAGTCACGAGTACTTTATTGTCACAAAATTTTAAGATTTTATGACGCTCCAGTAAAAAGTTACAAGCATTTGTATGTTGCAAAGTTTGATAGGTGTACGACGTACCGTATAGAAGATTGGGCCATTTGAAGTTTTATCAGTGTTTGATTTGGGACTCAAGAGTAGCATAGCTTTGAGCGATAGCTTAAATTGACAAGAGGCTCGAGTACTTCATTGTTACAAAATTTCAAGGTTCTATGATGCTCCAGTAAAAAATTACAAGCATTTGTATGTTGCAAACTTTGATAGGTGTAGGACGTACCGTTTATAAGTTAGGGCCATTTGATGTTTTATCAGTGTTTGATTTGGGACTCAAGGGTAGCATAGCTTTGAGCGATATCTTAAATTGACAAGAGGCTCGAGTACTTTATTGCTACAAAATTTCAAGGTTTTCTGACGCTCCAGTAAAAAGTTACAAGCATTTGTATGTTGCAAACTTTGATAGATGTAGGACATACGGTATAGAAGTTAGGGCCATTTGAAGTTTTATCAGTGTTTGATTTGGAACTCAAGGGTAGCAAAGCCTTAAGCGATAGCTTAAGTTGAGAAGAGGCTGGAGTACTTTATTGTTACAAAATTTCAAGGTGTTATGACGCTCCAGTAAAAAGTTACAAGCATTTGTATGTTGCAAATTTTGATAGGTGTAGGACGTACCGTATAGAAGTAAAACCATTTGAAGTTTTATCAGTGTTTGATTTGGGACTCAAGGGTAGCATAGCTTTGAGCGATAGCTTAAATTGACAAGAGGCTCGAATACTTTATTGTTACAAAATTTCAAGGTTTTATGACGCTCCAGTAAAAATTTACAAGCAATTGTAGGTTGCAAACTTTGATAGGTGTAGGACGTACCATATAGAAGTTAGGGCCATTTGAAGTTTTATCAGTGTTTGATTTGGGACTCAAGGGTAGCATAGCTTCGAGTGATAGCTGAAATTGACAAGAGGCTCGAGAACTTTATTGTTGCAAAATTTCAAGGTTCTATGACGCTCCAGTAAAAATTTACAAGTATTTGTATGTTGCAAACTTTGATAGGTGTAGGACGTACCAATAGAAGTTAGGGTCATTTGAAGTTTTATCAGTGTTTGATTTGGGACTCAAGGGTAGCATAGCTTTGACCGATAGCTTAAATTGACAAGAGGCTGGAGTACTTTATTGTTACAAAATTTCAAGGTGTTATGACGCTCCAGTAAAAAGTTACAAGCATTTGTATGTTGTAAATTTGGATAGGTGTAGGACGTACCGTATAGAAGTTAGGGCCATTTAAAGTTTTATCAGTGTTTGATTTGGGACTCAAGGGTAGCATAGCTTTGAGCGATAGCTTAAATTGACAAGAGGCTCGAGTACTTTATTGTTACAAAATTTCAAGGTTCTATGACGCTCCAGTAAAAATTTACAAGAATTTGTATGTTGCAAACTTTGATAGGTGTAGTGCGTACCGTATAGAAGTTAGGGCCATTTGAAGTTTTATCAGTGTTTGATTTGGGACTCAAAGGTAGCATAGCTTTGAGCGATAGCTTAAATTGACAAGAGGCTCGAGTACTTTATTGTTACACAGTTTCAAGGTTTTATGACGCTCCAGTAAAAAATTAAAAGCATTTGTATGCTGCAAACTTTGATAGGTATAGGATGCACCGTATTAAAGTTAGGGGTCATTTGAAGTTTTATCACTTTTTGATTTTGGAGTCAAGGGTAGCACAGTTAGGAGCGATAACTTAAATTGATAAGAAGCACGAGTACTTTATTGTCACAAAATTTCAAGGTTTTATGACGCTCCAGTAAAAAGTTACAAGCATTTGTATGTTGCAAAGTTTGATAGGTGTAGGACGTACCATATAGAAGTTAGGGCCATTTGAAGTTTTATCAGTGTTTGATTTGGGACTCAAGGGTAGCTTAGCTTTGAGCGATAGCTTAAATTGACAAGAGGCTCGAGAACTTAATTGTTACAAAGTTTCAAGGTTTTATGACGCTTCAGTAAAAAGTTAAAAGCACTTGTATGTTGCAAACTTTGATAGGTATAGGACGCACCGTATTGAAGTTTGGGGCCATTTGAAGTTTTATCACTTTTTGATTTTGGAGTCAAGGGTAGAATAGTTATGAGCGATAACTTAAATTGATAAGAAGCACGAGTACTTTATTGTCACAAAATTTCAAGATTTTATGACGCTCCAGTAAAAAGTTACAAGCATTTGTATGTTGCAAAGTTTGATAGGTGTAGGACGTACCATATAGAAGTTAGGGCCATTTGAAGTTTTATCAGTGTTTGATTTGGGACTCAAGGGTAGCATAGCTTTGAGCGATAGCTTAAATTGACAAGAGGCTCGAGTACTTTATTGTTACAAAATTTCAAGGTTCTATGACGCTCCAGTAAAAATTTACAAGAATTTGTATGTTGCAAACTTTGATAGGTGTAGTGCGTACCGTCTAGAAGTTAGGGCCACTTGAAGTTTTATCAGTGTTTGATTTGCGACTCAAGGGTAGCATAGCTTTGAGCGATAGCTTAAATTGACAAGAGGCTCGAGTACTTTATTGTTACAAAATTTCAAGGTTTTATGACGCACCAGTAAAAATTTACAAGCAATTGTACGTTGCAAACTTTGATAGGTATAGGATGCACCGTATTGAAGTTAGGGGTCATTTGAAGTTTTTTCACTTTTTGATTTTGGAGTCAAGGGTAGCACAGTTCGGACCGATAACTTAAATTGATAAGAGTCACGAGTACTTTATTGTCACAAAATTTTAAGATTTTATGACGCTCCAGTAAAAAGTTACAAGCATTTGTATGTTGCAAAGTTTGATAGGTGTACGACGTACCGTATAGAAGATTGGGCCATTTGAAGTTTTATCAGTGTTTGATTTGGGACTCAAGAGTAGCATAGCTTTGAGCGATAGCTTAAATTGACAAGAGGCTCGAGTACTTCATTGTTACAAAATTTCAAGGTTCTATGATGCTCCAGTAAAAAATTACAAGCATTTGTATGTTGCAAACTTTGATAGGTGTAGGACGTACCGTTTATAAGTTAGGGCCATATGATGTTTTATAAGTGTTTGATTTGGGACTCAAGGGTAGCATAGCTTTGAGCGATAGCTTAAATTGACAAGAGGCTCGAGTACTTTATTGCCACAAAATTTCAAGGTTTTCTGACGCTCCAGTAAAAAGTTACAAGCATTTGTATGTTGCAAACTTTAATAGATGTAGGACATACGGTATAGAAGTTAGGGCCATATGATGTTTTATAAGTGTTTGATTTGGAACTCAAGGGTAGCAAAGCTTTAAGCGATATCTTAAATTGAGAAGAGGCTGGAGTACTTTATTGTTACAAAATTTCAAGGTGTTATGACGCTCCAGTAAAAAGTAACAAGCATTTGTATGTTGCAAATTTTGATAGGTGTAGGACGTACCGTATAGAAGTAAAACCATTTGAAGTTTTATCAGTGTTTGATTTGGGACTCAAGGGTAGCATAGCTTTGAGCGATAGCTTAAATTGACAAAAGGCTCGAGTACTTTATTGATACAAAATTTCAAGGTTCTATGACGCTCCAGTAAAAATTTACAAGTATTTGTATGTTGCAAACTTTGATAGGTGTAGGACGTACCAATAGAAGTTAGGGTCATTTGAAGTTTTATCAGTGTTGGATTTGGGACTCAAGGGTAGCATAGCTTTGAGCGATAGCATAAATTGACAAGAGGCTCGAGTACTTTATTGTTACAAAATTTCAAGGTTTTATGACGCTCCAGTAAAAATTTACAAGCAATTGTATGTTGCAAATTTTGATAGGTGTAGGACGTACCATATAGAAGTTAGGGCCATTTGAAGTTTTATCAGTGTTTGATTTGGGACTCAAGGGTAGCATAGCTTTGAGCGATAGCTTAAATTGACAAGAGGCTCGAGTACTTTATTGTTACAAAATTTCAAGGTTTTATGACGATCCAGTAAAAAGTTACAAGCATTTGTATGTTGCAAACTTTGATAGGTATAGGACGCACCGTATTGAATTTAGGGGCCATTTGAAGTTTTATCACTGTTTGATTTTAGAGTCAAGGGTAGCATAGTTATGAGCGATAGCTTAAATTGATAAGAAATACGAGTACTTTATTATCACAAAATTTCAAGGTTTTATGACGCTCCAGTAAAAAGTTACAAGCATTTGTATGTTGCAAAGTTTGATAGGTGTAGGACGTACCGTATAGAAGTTAGGGCCATTTGAAGTTTTATCAGTGTTTGATTTGGGACTCAAAGGTAGCATAGCTTTGAGCGATAGCTTAAATTGACAAAAGGCTCGAGTACTTTATGGTTACAAAATTTCAAGGTTCTATGACGCTCCCGTAAAAAGTTACAAGCATTTGTATGTTGCAAACTTTGATAGGTGTAGGACGTACCGTATAGAAGTTAGGGCCATTTGAAGTTTTATCAGTGTTTGATTTGGGACTCAAGGGTAGCATAGCTTTGAGCGATAGCTTAAATTGACAAGAGGCTCGAGTACTTTATTGTTACAAAGTTTCAAGGTTTTATGACGCTCCAGTAAAAAGTTACAAGCATTTGTATGCTGCAAACTTTGATAGGTATAGGATGTACCGTATTGAAGTTAGGGGTCATTTGAAGTTTTATCACTTTTTGATTTTGGAGTCAAGGGTAGCACAGTTAGGAGCGATAACTTAAATTGATAAGAAGCACGAGTACTTTATTGTCACAACATTTCAAGGTTTTATGACGCTCCAGTAAACAAAATTGCAAACTTTGATAGGTGTAGGACGTACCATATAGAAGTTAGGGCCATTTGAAGTTTTATCAGTGTTTGATTTGGAACTCAAGAGTAGCAAAGCTTTAAGCGATATCTTAAATTGAGAAGAGGCTGGAGTACTTTATTGTTACAAAATTTCAAGGTGTTATGACGCTCCAGTAAAAAGTTACAAGCATTTGTATGTTGCAAATTTTGATAGGTGTAGGACGTACCGTATAGAAGTAAAACCATTTGAAGTTTTATCAGTGTTTGATTTGGGACTAAAGGGTAGTGTAATTATATTTGTAATTATTCTAAAACTTTGTAATTATATTTGTAATTATTTGTTAACAAGATTAAAAATTATTAATTCACATTTCAATTATATTTGTGGTGTGGTTGGTTTAAATTTCAGTGCCAGCTTCTTGGTTGTTTAGAATTTGCTGCTTCCTTCTCGGCTGCTCGTCTGCTACTCACTCGTTCGTTCAAAAATTACCGGACGAGTTTGTACTTCGGCGAGACATTTTACGGCGAAGACAGAGCTTTTAGTGCGACATCCCACCTCCCGGTGGATTCATACTGGGATCCACGAAACTTAAAGCGGCTAGCTTAGATGCAGGTCGACGGATAATACCGCGGCTGGTGCGTACCGCGGCACTCCGGACTTGGCCGTCCTTGGCAGTGAAGACTTCAATTATTCGCCCTTTGACCCATTGGATTCTAGGTAGGACAGGATCGCATACAACAACCAGTTGGTCTACTCTTAGTGGTGAGGCTGTACTCCTCCATTTTTGTCGATGCAAAAGTTGTGGCAAGTACTCCACAATCCACCTTTTCCACAGACGATCCTTCAGGTTCTGCGCAATTCTCCATTGTTTGCGCAGACAGATTTTCTCATCTTCCGGTGCAGGTGTTTCAGTGGAATTGAGGAAGCCACTCAAGAAGTGGTTCGGAGTAAGTGGTTCCTCTTCTTCATGGGCTATAGGAGGTTCTGTAAGTGGACGGCTGTTTATTCTATTTTCCGCCTCAATCAGTGCGCTGCGGAAGGTCTCCAAGCGTGGTGCCTCATCCTTCAGGGTTCTCTGTAGCAGGCGGTTCACGCATTGGACAAGCCGCTCCCAACAACCTCCAGCGCTAGGATTGGCTGGGCAATTAAAATTCCACTCTATGTTTTCCTTTGACATTGCCCGGCGAACCCGATCTACGTCAAATAAGCGGTTCTCCTGGCGAAACTCCTTTTGCGCACCTATAAAGTTGGTGCCATTGTCGCTACGAATTCTAATCGGCACACCGCGACAGTTCACAAAATTCCTGAAACAAATTAAAAATGCATCGGTGGACAGATCTTCTGCCACCTCCAAATGTAGGGCTCGAGTGGTGAGGCAAGTGAATAAAGCCACCCAACGTTTCTCTCGTCTGCGGCCGATAGCAACGCAGAATGGTCCACAGTAGTCCACCCCTAAGTAGGTAAAAGGTCGGACGTACGGTGTTAGGCGGTCTGTGGGTAACTGTCCCATAAGTGGCACAGATGGCTTGGCTCGAGCGGTAATACAAATGACACAATCCCTCTTGATCCTTTTTAATAATGTGCGAGCATGAGGCACCCAGAACTTTTGCCGCATTTCATTTATTGTTAGGCAGTCGTTCTGGTGATGTCTCTTTTGGTGGTAATGCTTCATTATCAGCTGCGACACGCGATGTTTCTGCGGTAATATTATCGGGCGTCGGGCTGATTCAGGAATGTAATTAGCGGCGTCGATTCTTCCGTTGACTCTTAGCAGACCATCAGGATACAGCATCGGCGTGAGCTTAAATATGGCACTGGTCTTTGAAATTCCTGTACTTGCGCGTAGGGCTGACATTTCATCTGCAAATGACTCGTATTGTACGCGACAGCATACAAATTTTTCAGCATCAGAAACTTCAGCTGCTGTGAGCTCTCCAAACTGACGGGATCTAGATTTGGCGTTGCGAATGAACCGAAATATCCATGCTGTCACCCTCAACGTCTTCATGTAGGATGAAAACTTGATCAAACTATCAAGAATATTGTCTGTGTTTATTATGTGTAACACCTGATTAACAGCTTCTTCAGATACACAGTGCTCTGAGAGAAGCATCCCAGCTTCTCGAGGCCAGTGTATTTCTTCTTGGCACAAGAAATCTGGACCCAATATCCAACGGCTGTCTTGCTCTACATACTGTGGCAACTTGGCTCTAGTTGCATCGTCGGCGACGTTCATCGATGTTGGTATCCAGCGCCATTGCATCGGCGTGGAAGTGGCAAGTATCTCAGCAATACGGTAGGCAACGAATTGCTTATACTTACGGGTTGTGGAACGAAGCCAAAGCAGAATTGTCTTGGAATCGCTCCAAAATGTCGTAGCGTTGATCTTGAAATCATGACAGTCTTCAATCGAAGTCTTCAGTCGGCTTCCTAGTACGGCCGCTTGCAATTCCAGGCGTGGTACGGTCATACCCTTTGCAGGTGCACATCTCGTTTTGGCAGCAACGAATGCGACTTCTACCTCGTTTGCTTTGCAAACACGCAAAAAGGCGACTGCTGTAAATGCACTTTCACTAGCATCAACGAATATGTGCAGCTGTATATCATCGGCATTCGGCAACAAATACGACAAGCAACGCGGGACTGAAAAGTTTTTCACGCCCTGAAAAACGTTCCACCATGCAAACCACTGTTTCTCCAAATCTGATGGCAGCTGCTCATCCCACTGGATTTTCCGCTTCCACAGCGACTGCAGAAGTAGCTTGGCGAAAATAGTGATGCTGGCTAGGAGGCCAAAGGGGTCGTAAATAGCCATAACGATTCCCAGCAACTCTCTCTTAGTCGGTGTTCTCCTGTACTCCAGCACCTGGCGTGGAATTCTATGGAACTTAAAGTGGAATTCAAACCTGTCGACTCCAGAGTTCCAAAACATACCCAGCACCTTCTCTGTTGTTGGCTGCAGTTCAGTGTTGACAACTTCTTGTTGCTTGACTTGGCTACCATTCAGTTTGACCTGCAGCTTCTTGCAGTTTGATACGAAATTTCTGAGCGTGAATCCTGCGGCAGCGTTTATCTTCCGGGCCTCAAACATTACCTTCTCGGCCTCCTGTACGTCATCAAAACTTATGACCAGGTCATCCACATAGGTGTTGTCAATGATAGCTTTTGCGCCACCTGGCATGTGAGGCAAAAACTGTGCTGCGTTCACGTTTTTTATGTATTCTGCACAACACGGCGAACAAATCGCTCCGAAGATCATCGACATCATTGAGTAGACACGGATTGGCTCGGCTGAATTTCCGTCTCTCCAAAGAAAGCGCTGTGAGGCCTGGTCTTCAGCTCGTATGCGGACTTGTGAGAACATTTCTTGAATATCTCCTGCAACAGCAATACCTCCTTGTCGAAATTTGTGCATGATGGCCAAAAGTGGCTGCGCATGCTCAGGACCCTTTAATAATACTGAGTTGAGCGATACGTTAGAAATAGCAGCTGCAGCATCAAAGACGATACGAAGCTTATCCGGCTTATGCGGGTTCACTACACCAAAGTGAGGAAGGTACCAGGTTGTAAGACTATGTCTCTCAGCAGCCTCTGGTGACAACAATTTGGCGTACCCCTTGTCAATGTATTTGGCGACTTCCGTTTTATATCTGGCTGCAAATGCGGCATCCCGGGACATCTTCCCCTCAATATTTAACAGGCGCTGCTTGGCCATAACATAGCTCTGCGGCAGCTTAGTGGCATCGTTGCGCCATAATAGACCAACTTCATAGTGTTGGCCGATGTTTTGTGTGGTCTCAATCAATATTTTTCTTGCTCTGGCGTTCTCATCTGACTCCAGGACTGTGCTGGTGCTGCGGACTCCAAAACTTTCTACAGAAAAGTACTCTTCGACTAATCTGTTCAGTTGTGTTAAAGTAGATGCTTCTTTGACGTGCAACACCCTTGACATTGAGGTGGTGCTTGAGTGAAGTGGCCCATATGCCACCCAACCCAACATAGTTGCCGCAGCGATAGGTTGATCTGGACCGGCGGCGACAGTTTTCTCTGACATGCCTAAAAAACTATTATCCAATCCCAGCAGCACGACCGGCTTGGCGGCTTGGTAGCTGGCGATTGGCACATCTGTGAAGTGCCCATGCTGTTGCTTGATGAATGTCTGCATTGGTAAATTAAGCTGCTTCACGGTGCGTACGTTTCTGAGTGGGTACTCCTGGCCACCACACTCTGCACGTACGTTCAAACTTACTTTTTTCGATGGCTCCGTGGTTTGCTTCTCTCCATACCACAGAAGCGTCAGCTGTGCAGTAGGGCCTTTGAGACCAAGTTGATTTGCGATGGTCTCTTCAAGAAGTGAGACCGAAGAACCTTCATCAAACATCGCAAATACAGGTATGCTACCACGTGGACCAAACAGCACCACGGGTAGTATCTTAAATAAGCTTGACTGCTGGTGTTGACGGCAGTTAAGCACATGCTCGACATCCTCTGGTTTCAGCTCTGCTAGCGGCTTAGTTGTCTGGTGCAGTAAGTTGTGATGCATACGGGTGCATCCATTTATACCACATGCATGCCTTGCCTGGCAACTCAGCACGTTATGCCCTCTATGCAAGCAGGCAAAACAAAGGCGGTGACGCTTTACCAAAGTCCATTTGTCATTTGTATTAAGCGCCTTAAATTGACGACATGCGCTCAGTTTGTGGCTCAAATTGCATTGCACACAACTGAGTTGTTGCTGTTCTACTTGAGCTTCGGTGCTATGCAAAACGCGACGTGGAATAGCACCTCGTGATATGGTCTGACGGTTCTGAAGGTTACCTTGTTGCACCCCTTGGTGCGGCTGCGGGGGTTGATGTTGGCGCAAAGCTGTACTAGCTATGGCTGGCATCAAGCTCACTACCTTTGCGAGTTCACTAACCCAGTCGGCAAAGGCTTCAACGGTGGCATAAGGCGTTATATTGGAGGCGTGTCGACTCCATTCATATTGCTTGGTGGGCGGAAGCTTTCCAATAAGCTGCTCAAGAAGAGTAGGGTTGGCCAAATGGTGATCGCATTTTGCTGACTTAAAAAAGGCGACAATATTTCGGACGCGGTTTGAGAATTCCAACACTTGCTCAAGTCGATTCTCATAAATCGGTGGGAACTGCTGCACCTTTTGCAGCTGCGAGCGGATCAATAAGTCAGAGCGTCCAAAATTGAACTCTAACTCCTGCATGACTTTGGTCACGTCGTCAGGATATATGAGTAGTGACGTCACAGCGCGCTTCGCATTCCCTTGAAGTGCCTTATGCAAACGCATAAGGTTCTGGCGATTATTATAACCAAATTCATTGGTCGTGTCTCTGAAGTTGGCTAAAAACAGGGGCCAATCTTCAGGGTTTCCATCGAAAGATGGCAGTGGATATAACTTACCGCCGGGGCTATCGATAAAAGTCATGACACCATTATACGGCGTCGATGTACTTGGTGGCTGCGATTGCGGCATCTGCTGTGGTTGCTGCGTCGACGTTTGTGGCAGCGGTGATTGCACACTTTCATGAAAGGAGGATTCATTACCCCCAACAACGGATGCACCCCTATCCACTCGAGTGCGAAGTTGTTGAATCTCTATTTGGCCACGATGCGTCTCTTTACGTAGTTCGTCAACAGATTCGCGCAGTATATTTACACTGCTGAGAAGCTGCGCCAGTTGTTCACTAGTTACAACTGCTTGCGGCTGCGCTTGGCCCTGTGTTCCCTCGTTGGCCATTTCTATTACTCTGCTGTCCAATGAATCCGAGCTTTCCTCTCTGTCGTCTACTTTGCTGAGTCTAATTTTTTTGATTTCGTTCGAGTCAACATTTATTTTTCTTTTATATAAGGTCTGTTCAATTTCAACAGCTGCTTGGTTCGGCACTGCAATACCGATCGAAAATTATTTGCAGCAGTTTGTTCTGGTAGAATCGATTAATTTTGAAATTAACAGATGTCGGTAATGTTGTTCGTATTTTTGAAGAAATGGCTGTTGCAAATTATCAACCCTTGTTGATGACGTCACAAAATGCTCTCGGAAGCACTAGCGCTCCGAAGGCGAAGTACGGCAGTATTTGTTTTGCGATGGCTTTGACGATGCAAACAAATCTTGAAACAGCTCGGCGGTGGCTATTCAAGTCTAGCGATCTAGGTGATTTCTTCTTTGATCCTGTAAGTATAATTACCTGAAGCAGTACGGCGGTGACTGCACGGAGTATATAATTCCTAATAATTATCACAATGGCGGTGAAAACGCTGTGGTGGCAGCGGAAGAAAGCAAATTCTAAAACTTTGTAATTATATTTGTAATTATTCTAAAACTTTGTAATTATATTTGTAATTATTTGTTAACAAGATTAAAAATTATGAATTCACATTTCAATTATATTTGTGGTGTGGTTGGTTTAAATTTCAGTGCCAGCTTCTTGGTTGTTTAGAATTTGCTGCTTCCTTCTCGGCTGCTCGTCTGCTACTCACTCGTTCGTTCAAAAATTACCGGACGAGTTTGTACTTCGGCGAGACATTTTACGGCGAAGACAGAGCTTTTAGTGCGACAGGTTGCATAGCTTTGAGCGATAGCTTAAATTGACAAGAGGCTCGAGTACTTTATTGATACAAAATTTCAAGGTTCTATGACGCTCCAGTAAAAATTTTCAAGTATTTGTATGTTGCAAACTTTGATAGGTGTAGGACGTACCAATAGAAGTTAGGGTCATTTGAAGTTTTATCAGTGTTTGATTTGGGACTCAAGGGTAGCATAGCTTTGAGCGATAGCTTAAACTGACAAGAGGCTGGAGTACTTTATTGTTACAAAATTTCAAGGTTTTATGACGCTCCAGTAAAAATTTACAAGCAATTGTATGTTGCAAATTTTGATAGGTGTAGGACGTACCATATAGAAGTTAGGGCCATTTGAAGTTTTATCAGTGTTTGATTTGGGACTCAAGGGTAGCATAGCTTTGAGCGATAGCTTAAATTGACAAGAGGCTCGAGTACTTTATTGTTACAAAATTTGAAGGTTTTATGACGCTCCAGTAAAAAGTTACAAGCATTTGTATGTTGCAAACTTTGATAGGTATAGGACGCACCGTATTGAATTTAGGGGCCATTTGAAGTTTTATCACTGTTTGATTTTGGAGTCAAGGGTAGCATAGTTATGAGCGATAGCTTAAATTGATAAGAAGTACGAGTACTTTATTATCACAAAATTTCAAGGTTTTATGACGCTCCAGTAAAAAGTTACAAGCATTTGTATGTTGCAAAGTTTGATAGGTGTAGGACGTACCGTATAGAAGTTAGGGCCATTTGAAGTTTTATCAGTGTTTGATTTGGGACTCAAGGGTAGCATAGCTTTGAGCGATAGCTTAAATTGACAAAAGGCTCGAGTACTTTATGGTTACAAAATTTCATGGTTCTATGACGCTCCCGTAAAAAGTTACAAGCATTTGTATGTTGCAAACTTTGATAGGTGTAGGACGTACCGTATAGAAGTTAGGGCCATTTGAAGTTTTATCAGTGTTTGATTTGAGACTCAAGGGTAGCATAGCTTTGAGCGATAGCTTAAATTGACAAGAGGCTCGAGAACTTTATTGTTACAAAGTTTCAAGGTTTTATGACGCTCCAGTAAAAAGTTACAAGCATTTGTATGCTGCAAACTTTGATAGGTATAGGATGTACCGTATTGAAGTTAGGGGTCATTTGAAGTTTTATCACTTTTTGATTTTGGAGTCAAGGGTAGCACAGTTAGGAGCGATAACTTAAATTGATAAGAAGCACGAGTACTTTATTGTCACAAAATTTCAAGGTTTTATGACGCTCCAGTAAACAAAATTGCAAACTTTGATAGGTGTAGGACGTACCATATAGAAGTTAGGGCCATTTGAAGTTTTATCAGTGTTTGATTTGGAACTCAAGAGTAGCAAAGCTTTAAGCGATATCTTAAATTGAGAAGAGGCTGGAGTACTTTATTGTTACAAAATTTCAAGGTGTTATGACGCTCCAGTAAAAAGTTACAAGCATTTGTATGTTGCAAATTTTGATAGGTGTAGGACGTACCATATAGAAGTTAGGGCCATTTGAAGTTTTATCAGTGTTTGATTTGGGACTCAAGGGTAGCATAGCTTTGAGCGATAGCTTAAATTGACAAGAGGCTCGAGTACTTTATTGTTACAAAATTTGAAGGTTTTATGACGCTCCAGTAAAAAGTTACAAGCATTTGTATGTTGCAAACTTTGATAGGTATAGGACGCACCGTATTGAATTTAGGGGCCATTTGAAGTTTTATCACTGTTTGATTTTGGAGTCAAGGGTAGCATAGTTATGAGCGATAGCTTAAATTGATAAGAAGTACGAGTACTTTATTATCACAAAATTTCAAGGTTTTATGACGCTCCAGTAAAAAGTTACAAGCATTTGTATGTTGCAAAGTTTGATAGGTGTAGGACGTACCGTATAGAAGTTAGGGCCATTTGAAGTTTTATCAGTGTTTGATTTGGGACTCAAGGGTAGCATAGCTTTGAGCGATAGCTTAAATTGACAAAAGGCTCGAGTACTTTATGGTTACAAAATTTCATGGTTCTATGACGCTCCCGTAAAAAGTTACAAGCATTTGTATGTTGCAAACTTTGATAGGTGTAGGACGTACCGTATAGAAGTTAGGGCCATTTGAAGTTTTATCAGTGTTTGATTTGAGACTCAAGGGTAGCATAGCTTTGAGCGATAGCTTAAATTGACAAGAGGCTCGAGTACTTTATTGTTACAAAGTTTCAAGGTTTTATGACGCTCCAGTAAAAAGTTACAAGCATTTGTATGCTGCAAATTTTGATAGGTACAGGATGTACCGTATTGAAGTTAGGGGTCATTTGAAGTTTTATCACTTTTTGATTTTGGAGTCGAGGGTAGCACAGTTAGGAGCGATAACTTAAATTGATAAGAAGCACGAGAACTTTATTGTCACAAAATTTCAAGGTTTTATGACGCTCCAGTAAAAAGTTACAAGCATTTGTATGTTGCAAAGTTTGATAGGTGTACGACGTACCGTATAGAAGTTTGTGCCATTTGAAGTTTTATCAGTGCTTGATTTGGGACTCAAGAGTAGCATAGCTTTGAGCGATAGCTTAAATTGACAAGAGGCTCGAGTACTTCATTGTTACAAAATTTCAAGGTTCTATGACGCTCCAGTAAAAAATTACAAGCATTTGTATGTTGCAAACTTTGATAGGTGTAGGACGTACCGTATATAAGTTAGGGCCATTTGACGTTTTATCAGTGTTTGATTTTGGACTCAAGGGTAGCATAGCTTTGAGCGATAGCTTAAATTGACAAGAGGCTCGAGTACTTTATTGCTACAAAATTTCAAGGTTTTTATGACGCTCCAGTAAAAAGTTACAAGCATTTGTATGTTGCAAACTTTGATAGGTGTAGTGCGTACCGTCTAGAAGTTAGGGCCATTTGAAGTTTTATCAGTGTTTGATTTGCGACTCAAGGGTAGCATAGCTTTGAACGATAGCTTAAATTGACAAGAGGCTCGAGTACTTTATTGTTACAAAATTTCAAGGTTTTATGACGCTCCAGTAAAAATGTACAAGCAATTGTATGTTGCAAACTTTGATAGGTGTAGGACGTACCATATAGAAGTTAGGGCCATTTGAAATTTTATCAGTGTTTGATTTGGGACTCAAGGGTAGCATAGCTTTGAGCGATAGCTGAAATTGACAAGAGGCTCCAGTACTTTATTGTTACAAAATTTCAAGGTTCTATGACGCTCCAGTAAAAATTTACAAGTATTTGTATGTTGCAAACTTTGATAGGTGTAGGACGTACCAATAGAAGTTAGGGTCATTTGAAGTTTTATCAGTGTTTGATTTGGGACTCAAGGGTAGCATAGCTTTGAGCGATAGCTTAAATTGACAAGAGGCTCGAGTACTTTATTGTTAGAAAATTTCAAGGTTTTATGACGCTCCAGTAAAAATTTACAAGCAATTGTATGTTGCAAACTTTGATAGGTGTAGGACGTACCATATAGAAGTTAGGGCCATTTGAAGTTTTATCAGTGTTTGATTTGGGACTCAAGGGTAGCATAGCTTTGAGCGATAGCTTAAATTGACAAGAGGCTCGAGTACTTTATTGTTACAAAATTTCAAGGTTTTATGACGCTCCAGTAAAAAGTTACAAGCATTTGTATGTTGCAAACTTTGATAGGTATAGGACGCACCGTATTGAATTTAGGGGCCATTTGAAGTTTTATCACTGTTTGATTTTGGAGTCAAGGGTAGCATAGTTATGAGCGATAGCTTAAATTGATAAGAAGTACGAGTACATTATTATCACAAAATTTCAAGGTTTTATGACACTCCAGTAAAAAGTAACAAGCATTTGTATGTTGCAAAGTTTGATAGGTGTAGGACGTACCGTATAGAAGTTAGGGCCATTTGAAGTTTTATCAGTGTTTGATTTGGGACTCAAGGGTAGCATAGCTTTGAGCGATAGCTTAAATTGACAAAAGGCTCGAGTACTTTATTGTTACAAAATTTCAAGGTTCTATGACGCTCCCGTAAAAAGTTACAAGCATTTGTATGTTGCAAACTTTGATAGGTGTAGGACGTACCGTATAGAAGTTAGGGCCATTTGAAGTTTTATCAGTGTTTGATTTGGGACTCAAGGGTAGCATAGCTTTGAGCGATAGCTTAAATTGACAAGAGGCTCGAGTACTTTATTGTTACAAAGTTTCAAGGTTTTATGACGCTCCAGTAAAAAGTTACAAGCATTTGTATGCTGCAAACTTTGATAGATGTAGGACATACCGTATAGAAGTTAGGGCCATATGAAGTTTTATCAGTGTTTGATTTGGGACTCAAGGGTACCATAGCTTTGAGCGATAGCTTAAATTGACAAGAGGCTCGAGTACTTTATTGTTACAAAATTTCAAGATTTTATGACGCTCCAGTAAAAAGTTACAAGCATTTGTATGTTGCAAACTTTGATAGGTATAGGATGTACCGTATTGAAGTTAGGGGTCATTTGAAGTTTTATCACTTTTTGATTTTGTAGTCAAGGGTAGCACAGTTAGGAGCGATAACTTAAATTGATAAGAAGCACGAGTACTTTATTGTCACAAAATTTCAAGGTTTTATGACGCTCCAGTAAAAAGTTACAAGCATTTGTATGTTGCAAAGTCTGATAGGTGTACGACGTACCGTATAGAAGTTTGGGCCATTTGAAGTTTTATCAGTGCTTGATTTGGGACTCAAGAGTAGCATAGCTTTGAGCGATAGCTTAAATTGACAAGAGGCTCGAGTACTTCATTGTTACAAAATTTCAAGGTTCTATGCCGCTCCAGTAAAAAATTACAAGCATTTGTATGTTGCAAACTTTGATAGGTGTAGGACGTACCGTATATAAGTTAGGGCCATTTGACGTTTTATCAGTGTTTGATTTTGGACTCAAGGGTAGCATAGCTTTGAGCGATAGCTTAAATTGACAAGAGGCTCGAGTACTTTATTGTTACAAAATTTCAAGGTTCTATGACGCTCCCGTAAAAAGTTACAAGCATTTGTATGTTGCAAACTTTGATAGGTGTAGGACGTACCGTATAGAAGTTAGGGCCATTTGAAGTTTTATCAGTGTTTGATTTGGGACTCAAGGGTAGCATAGCTTTGAGCGATAGCTTAAATTGACAAAAGGCTCGAGCACTTTATTGTTACAAAATTTCAAGGTTCTATGACGCTCCCGTAAAAAGTTACAAGCATTTGTATGTTGCAAACTTTGATAGGTGTAGGACGTACCGTATAGAAGTTAGGGCCATTTGAAGTTTTATCAGTGTTTGATTTGGGACTCAAGGGTAGCATAGCTTTGAGCGATAGCTTAAATTGACAAGAGGCTCGAGTACTTTATTGTTACAAAGTTTCAAGGTTTTATGACGCTCCAGTAAAAAGCTACAAGCATTTGTATGCTGCAAACTTTGATAGGTATAGGATGTACCGTATTGAAGTTAGGGGTCATTTGAAGTTTTATCACTTTTTCATTTTGGAGTCAAGGGTAGCACAGTTTGGAGCGATAACTTAAATTGATAAGAAGCACGAGTACTTTATTGTCACAAAATTTCAAGGTTTTATGACGCTCCAGTAAAAAGTTACAAGCATTTGTATGTTGCAAAGTTTGATAGGTGTACGACGTACCGTATAGAAGTTTGGGCCATTTGAAGTTTTATCAGTGCTTGATTTGGGACTCAAGAGTAGCATAGCTTTGAGCGATAGCTTAAATTGACAAGAGGGTCGAGTACTTCATTGTTACAAAATTTCAAGGTTCTATGACGCTCCAGTAAAAAATTACAAGCATTTGTATGTTGCAAACTTTGATAGGTGTAGGACGTACCGTATATAAGTTAGGGCCATTTGACGTTTTATCAGTGTTTGATTTTGGACCCAAGGTTAGCATAGCTTTGAGCGATAGCTTAAATTGACAAGAGGCTCGAGTACTTTATTGCTACAAAATTTCAAGGTTTTATGACGCTCCAGTAAAAAATTACAAGCATTTGTATGTTGCAAACTTTGATAGGTGTAGGACGTACCGTATAGACGTTAGTGCCTCTTGAAGTTTTATCAGTGTTTGATTTGGGACTCAAGGGTAGCATAGCTTTGAACGATAGCTTAAATTGACAAGAGGCTCGAGAACTTAATTGTTACAAAGTTTCAAGGTTTTATGACGCTCCAGTAAAAAGTTAAAAGCACTTGTATGTTGCAAACTTTGATAGGTATAGGACGCACCGTATTGAAGTTTGGGGCCATTTGAAGTTTTATCACTTTTTGATTTTCGAGTCAAGGGTAGCATAGTTATGAGCGATAACTTAAATTGATAAGAAGCACGAGTACTTTATTGTCACAAAATTTCAAGATTTTATGACGCTCCAGTAAAAAGTTACAAGCATTTGTATGTTGCAAAGTTTGATAGGTGTAGGACGTACCGTATAGAAGTTAGGGCCATTTGAAGCTTTATCAGTGTTTGATTTGGGACTCAAGGGTAGCATAGCTTTGAGCGATAGCTCAAATTGACAAGAGGCTCGAGTACTTTATTGTTACAAAATTTCAAGGTTCTATGTTGCTCCAGTAAAAATTTACAAGAATTTGTATGTTGCAAACTTTGATAGGTGTAGTGCGTACCGTCTAGAAGTTAGGGCCATTTGAAGTTTTATCAGTGTTTGATTTGCGACTCAAGGGTAGCATAGCTTTGAGCGATAGCTTTAATTGACAAGAGGCTCGAGTACTTTATTGTTACAAAATTTCAAGGTTTTATGACGCTCCAGTAAAAATTTACAAGCAATTGTATGTTGCAAACTTTGATAGGTGTAGGACGTACCATATAGAAGTTAGGGCCATTTGAAGTTTTATCAGTGTTTGATTTGGGATTCAAGGGTAGCATAACTTTGAGCGATAGCTGAAATTGACAAGAGGCTCGAGTACTTTATTATTACAAAATTTCAAGGTTTTATGACGCTCCAGTAAAAAGTTACAAGCATTTGTATGTTGCAAACTTTGATAGATGTAGGACATACCGTATAGAAGTTAGGGCCATATGAAGTTTTATCAGTGTTTGATTTGGGACTCAAGGGTAGCATAGCTTTGAGCGATAGCTTAAATTGACAAGAGGCTCGAGTACTTTATTGTTACAAAATTTCAAGATTTTATGACGCTCCAGTAAAAGGTTACAAGCATTTGTATGTTGCAAACTTTGATAGGTGTAGGACGTACCATATAGAAGTTAGGGCCATTTGAAGTTTTATCAGTGTTTGATTTGGAACTCAAGGGTAGCAAAGCTTTAAGCGATAGCTTAAATTGAGAAGAGGTTGGAGTACTTTATTGATACAAAATTTCAAGGTGTTATGACGCTCCAGTAAAAAGTTACAAGCATTTGTATGTTGCAAATTTAGATAGGTGTAGGACGTACCGTATAGAAGTAAGGCCATTTGAAGTTTTATCAGTGTTTGATTTGGGACTCAAGGGTAGCATAGCTTTGAGCGATAGCTTAAATTGACAAGCGGCTCGAGTACTTTATTGTTACAAAATTTCAGGTTTTATGACGCTCCAGTAAATAGTTACAAGCATTTGTATGTTTCAAACTTTGATAGATGTAGGACATACCGTATAGAAGTTAGGGCCATTTGAAGTGTTATCAGTGTTTGATTTGGGACTCAAGGGTAGCATAGCTTTGAGCGATAGCTTAAATTGACAAGAGGCTAGAGTACTTTATTGTTACAAAATTTCAAGGTCTTATGACGCTCCAGTAAAAAGTTACAAGCATTTGTATGTTGCAAAGTTTGATAGGTGTAGGACGTACCGTATAGAAGTTAGGGCCATTTGAAGTTTTATCAGTGTTTGATTTGGGACTCAAGGGTAGCATAGCTTTGAGCGATAGCTTAAATTGACAAAAGGCTCGAGTACTTTATTGTTACAAAATTTCAAGGTTCTATGACGCTCCCGTAAAAAGTTACAAGCATTTGTATGTTGCAAACTTTGATAGGTGTAGGACGTACCATATAGAAGTTAGGGCCATTTGAAGTATTATCAGTGTTTCATTTGGGACTCAAGGGTAGCATCGCTTTGAGCGATAGCTGAAATTGACAAGATGCTCGAGTACTTTATTGTTACAAAATTTCAAGGTTTTATGACGCTCCAGTAAAAATTTACAAGCAATTGTATGTTGCAAACTTTGATAGGTGTAGGACGTACCATATAGAAGTTAGGGCCATTTGAAGTTTTATCAGTGTTTGATTTGGCACTCAAGGGTAGCAGAGCTTTGAGCGATAGCTTAAATTGACAAGAGGCTCGAGTACTTTATTGTTACAAAATTTCAAGGTTTTATGACGCTCCAGTAAAAAGTTACAAGCATTTGTATGTTGCAAACTTTGATAGGTGTAGGACGTACCGTATAGAAGTTAGGGCCATTTGAAGTTTTATCAGTGTTTGATTTGGGACTCAAGGGTAGCATAGCTTTGAGCGATAGCTTAAATTGACAAGAGGCTCGAGTACTTTATTGTTACAAAATTTCAATGTTTTATGACGCTCCAGTAAAAGGTTACAAGCATTTGTATGTTGCAAACTTTGATAGGTGTAGGACGTACCATATAGAAGTTAGGGCCATTTGAAGTTTTATCAGTGTTTGATTTGGGACTCAAGGGTAGCATAGCTTTGAGCGATAGCTTAAATTGAAAAGAGGCTCGAGTACTTTATTGTTACAAAATTTCAAGATTTTATGACGCTCCAGTAAAAATTTACAAGCAATTGTGTGTTGCAAACTTTGATAGGTGTAGGACTTACCATATAGAAGTTAGGGCCATTTGAAGTTTTATCTGTGTTTGATTTGGGACTCAATAGTAGCATAGCTTTGAGCGATAGCTGAAATTGACAAGAGGCTCGAGTACTTTATTGTTACAAAATTTCAAGGTTCTATGACGCTCCAGTAAAAATTTACAAGTATTTGTATGTTGCAAACTTTGATAGGTGTAGGACGTACCAATAGAAGTTAGGGTCATTTGAAGTTTTATCAGTGTTTGATTTGGGACTGAAGGGTAGCATAGCTTTGAGCGATAGCTTAAATTGGCAAGAGGCTCGAGTACTTTATTGTTACAAAATTTCAAGGTTTTATGACGCTCCAGTAAAAAGTTACAAGCATTTGTATGTTTCAAACTTCGATAGGTATAGGACGCACCGTATTGAATTTAGGGGCCATTTGAAGTTTTATCACTGTTTGATTTTGGAGTCAAGGGTAGCATAGCTATGAGCGATAGCTTAAATTGACAAGAGGCTCGAGTACTTTATTATTACAAAATTTCAAGGTTTTATGACGCTCCAGTAAAAAGTTACAAGCATTTGTATGTTGCAAACTTTGATAGATGTAGGACATACCGTATAGAAGTTAGGGCCTTATGAAGTTTTATCAGTGTTTGATTTGGGACTCAAGGGTAGCATAGCTTTGAACGATAGCTTAAATTGACAAGAGGCTCGAGTACTTTATTGTTACAAAATTTCAAGGTTTTATGACGCTCCAGTAAAAGGTTACAAGCATTTGTATGTTGCAAACTTTGATAGGTGTAGGACGTACCATATAGAAGTTAGGGCCATTTGAAGTTTTATCAGTGTTTGATTTGGAACTCAAGGGTAGCAAAGCTTTAAGCGATAGCTTAAATTGAGAAGAGGTTGGAGTACTTTATTGATACAAAATTTCAAGGTGTTATGACGCTCCAGTAAAAAGTTACAAGCATTTGTATGTTGCAAATTTTGATAGGTGTAGGACGTACCGTATAGAAGTAAGGCCATTTGAAGTTTTATCAGTGTTTGATTTGGGACTCAAGGGTAGCATAGCTTTGAGCGATAGCTTAAATTGACAAGCGGCTCGAGTACTTTATTGTTACAAAATTTCAGGTTTTATGACGCTCCAGTAAATAGTTACAAGCATTTGTATGTTTCAAACTTTGATAGGTGTAGGACGTACCATATAGAAGTTAGGGCCATTTGAAGTTTTATCAGTGTTTGATTTGGAACTCAAGGGTAGCAAAGCTTTAAGCGATAGCTTAAATTGACAAGAGGCTCGAGTACTTTATTGTTACAAAATTTCAAGGTTTTATGACGCTCCAGTAAAAAGTTACAAGCATTTGTATGTTGCAAACTTTGATAGGTGTAGGACGTACCGTATAGAAGTTAGGGCCATTTGAAGTTTTATCAGTGTTTGATTTGGGACTCAAGGGTAGCATAGCTTTGAGCGATAGCTTAAATTGACAAGAGGCTCGAGTACTTTATTGTTACAAAATTTCAATGTTTTATGACGCTCCAGTAAAAGGTTACAAGCATTTGTATGTTGCAAACTTTGATAGGTGTAGGACGTACCATATAGAAGTTAGGGCCATTTGAAGTTTTATCAGTGTTTGATTTGGGACTCAAGGGTAGCATAGCTTTGAGCGATAGCTTAAATTGAAAAGAGGCTCGAGTACTTTATTGTTACAAAATTTCAAGATTTTATGACGCTCCAGTAAAAATTTACAAGCAATTGTGTGTTGCAAACTTTGATAGGTGTAGGACTTACCATATAGAAGTTAGGGCCATTTGAAGTTTTATCTGTGTTTGATTTGGGACTCAATAGTAGCATAGCTTTGAGCGATAGCTGAAATTGACAAGAGGCTCGAGTACTTTATTGTTACAAAATTTCAAGGTTCTATGATGCTCCAGTAAAAATTTACAAGTATTTGTATGTTGCAAACTTTGATAGGTGTAGGACGTACCAATAGAAGTTAGGGTCATTTGAAGTTTTATCAGTGTTTGATTTGGGACTGAAGGGTAGCATAGCTTTGAGCGATAGCTTAAATTGGCAAGAGGCTCGAGTACTTTATTGTTACAAAATTTCAAGGTTTTATGACGCTCCAGTAAAAAGTTACAAGCATTTGTATGTTTCAAACTTTGATAGGTATAGGACGCACCGTATTGAATTTTGGGGCCATTTGAAGTTTTATCACTGTTTGATTTTGGAGTCAAGGGTAGCATAGCTATGAGCGATAGCTTAAATTGACAAGAGGCTCGAGTAATTATTATTACAAAATTTCAAGGTTTTATGACGCTCCAGTAAAAAGTTACAAGCATTTGTATGTTGCAAACTTTGATAGATGTAGGACATACCGTATAGAAGTTAGGGCCATATGAAGTTTTATCAGTGTTTGATTTGGGACTCAAGGGTAGCATAGCTTTGAACGATAGCTTAAATTGACAAGAGGCTCGAGTACTTTATTGTTACAAAATTTCAAGGTTTTATGACGCTCCAGTAAAAGGTTACAAGCATTTGTATGTTGCAAACTTTGATAGGTGTAGGACGTACCATATAGAAGTTAGGGCCATTTGAAGTTTTATCAGTGTTTGATTTGGAACTCAAGGGTAGCAAAGCTTTAAGCGATAGCTTAAATTGAGAAGAGGTTGGAGTACTTTATTGATACAAAATTTCAAGGTGTTATGACGCTCCAGTAAAAAGTTACAAGCATTTGTATGTTGCAAATTTTGATAGGTGTAGGACGTACCGTATAGAAGTAAGGCCATTTGAAGTTTTATCAGTGTTTGATTTGGGACTCAAGGGTAGCATAGCTTTGAGCGATAGCTTAAATTGACAAGCGGCTCGAGTACTTTATTGTTACAAAATTTCAGGTTTTATGACGCTCCAGTAAATAGTTACAAGCATTTGTATGTTTCAAACTTTGATAGATGTAGGACATACCGTATAGAAGTTAGGGCCATTTGAAGTGTTATGAGTGTTTGATTTGGAACTCAAGGGTAGCATAGCTTTGAGCGATAGCTTAAATTGACAAGAGGCTAGAGTACTTTATTGTTACAAAATTTCAAGGTCTTATGACGCTCCAGTAAAAAGTTACAAGCATTTGTATGTTGCAAAGTTTGATAGGTGTAGGACGTACCGTATAGAAGTTAGGGCCATTTGAAGTTTTATCAGTGTTTGATTTGGGACTCAAGGGTAGCATAGCTTTGAGCGATAGCTTAAATTGACAAAAGGCTCGAGTACTTTATTGTTACAAAATTTCAAGGTTCTATGACGCTCCCGTAAAAAGTTACAAGCATTTGAATGTTGCAAATTTTGTTAGGTGTAGGACGTACCGTATAGAAGTTAGGGCCATTTAAAGTTTTATCAGTGTTTGATTTGGAACTCAAGGGTAGCATCGCTTTGAGCGATAGCTGAAATTGACAAGATGCTCGAGTACTTTATTGTTACAAAATTTCAAGGTTTTATGATGCTCCAGTAAAAAGTTACAAGCATTTGTATGTTGCAAATTTTGTTAGGTGTAGGACGTACCGTATAGAAGTTAGAGCCATTTAAAGTTTTATCAGTGTTTGATTTGGGACTCAAGGGTAGCATAGTTTTGAGCGATAGCTTAAATTGACAAGAGGCTCGAGTACTTTATTGTTACAAAATTTCAAGGTTTTATGCCGCTCCAGTAAAAAGATACAAGCATTTGAATGTTGCAAACTTTGATAGGTGTAGGACGTACCGTATAGACGTTAGTGCCTCTTGAAGTTTTATCAGTGTTTGATTTGGGACTCAAGGGTAGCATAGCTTTGAACGATAGCTTAAATTGACAAGAGGCTCGAGAACTTTATTGTTACAAAATTTCAAGATTTTATGACGCTCCAGTAAAAATTTACAAGCAATTGTGTGTTGCAAACTTTGATAGGTGTAGGACTTACCATATAGAAGTTAGGGCCATTTGAAGTTTTATCTGTGTTTGATTTGGGACTCAATAGTAGCATAGCTTTGAGCGATAGCTGAAATTGACAAGAGGCTCGAGTACTTTATTGTTACAAAATTTCAAGGTTCTATGATGCTCCAGTAAAAATTTACAAGTATTTGTATGTTGCAAACTTTGATAGGTGTAGGACGTACCAATAGAAGTTAGGGTCATTTGAAGTTTTATCAGTGTTTGATTTGGGACTGAAGGGTAGCATAGCTTTGAGCGATAGCTTAAATTGGCAAGAGGCTCGAGTACTTTATTGTTACAAAATTTCAAGGTTTTATGACGCTCCAGTAAAAAGTTACAAGCATTTGTATGTTTCAAACTTTGATAGGTATAGGACGCACCGTATTGAATTTTGGGGCCATTTGAAGTTTTATCACTGTTTGATTTTGGAGTCAAGGGTAGCATAGCTATGAGCGATAGCTTAAATTGACAAGAGGCTCGAGTAATTATTATTACAAAATTTCAAGGTTTTATGACGCTCCAGTAAAAAGTTACAAGCATTTGTATGTTGCAAACTTTGATAGATGTAGGACATACCGTATAGAAGTTAGGGCCATATGAAGTTTTATCAGTGTTTGATTTGGGACTCAAGGGTAGCATAGCTTTGAACGATAGCTTAAATTGACAAGAGGCTCGAGTACTTTATTGTTACAAAATTTCAAGGTTTTATGACGCTCCAGTAAAAGGTTACAAGCATTTGTATGTTGCAAACTTTGATAGGTGTAGGACGTACCATATAGAAGTTAGGGCCATTTGAAGTTTTATCAGTGTTTGATTTGGAACTCAAGGGTAGCAAAGCTTTAAGCGATAGCTTAAATTGAGAAGAGGTTGGAGTACTTTATTGATACAAAATTTCAAGGTGTTATGACGCTCCAGTAAAAAGTTACAAGCATTTGTATGTTGCAAATTTTGATAGGTGTAGGACGTACCGTATAGAAGTAAGGCCATTTGAAGTTTTATCAGTGTTTGATTTGGGACTCAAGGGTAGCATAGCTTTGAGCGATAGCTTAAATTGACAAGCGGCTCGAGTACTTTATTGTTACTAATTTCAGGTTTTATGACGCTCCAGTAAATAGTTACAAGCATTTGTATGTTTCAAACTTTGATAGATGTAGGACATACCGTATAGAAGTTAGGGCCATTTGAAGTGTTATGAGTGTTTGATTTGGAACTCAAGGGTAGCATAGCTTTGAGCGATAGCTTAAATTGACAAGAGGCTAGAGTACTTTATTGTTACAAAATTTCAAGGTCTTATGACGCTCCAGTAAAAAGTTACAAGCATTTGTATGTTGCAAAGTTTGATAGGTGTAGGACGTACCGTATAGAAGTTAGGGCCATTTGAAGTTTTATCAGTGTTTGATTTGGGACTCAAGGGTAGCATAGCTTTGAGCGATAGCTTAAATTGACAAAAGGCTCGAGTACTTTATTGTTACAAAATTTCAAGGTTCTATGACGCTCCCGTAAAAAGTTACAAGCATTTGAATGTTGCAAATTTTGTTAGGTGTAGGACGTACCGTATAGAAGTTAGGGCCATTTAAAGTTTTATCAGTGTTTGATTTGGAACTCAAGGGTAGCATCGCTTTGAGCGATAGCTGAAATTGACAAGATGCTCGAGTACTTTATTGTTACAAAATTTCAAGGTTTTATGATGCTCCAGTAAAAAGTTACAAGCATTTGTATGTTGCAAATTTTGTTAGGTGTAGGACGTACCGTATAGAAGTTAGAGCCATTTAAAGTTTTATCAGTGTTTGATTTGGGACTCAAGGGTAGCATAGTTTTGAGCGATAGCTTAAATTGACAAGAGGCTCGAGTACTTTATTGTTACAAAATTTCAAGGTTTTATGCCGCTCCAGTAAAAAGATACAAGCATTTGAATGTTGCAAACTTTGATAGGTGTAGGACGTACCGTATAGACGTTAGTGCCTCTTGAAGTTTTATCAGTGTTTGATTTGGGACTCAAGGGTAGCATAGCTTTGAACGATAGCTTAAATTGACAAGAGGCTCGAGAACTTAATTGTTACAAAGTTTCAAGGTTTTATGACGCTCCAGTAAAAAGTTAAAAGCACTTGTATGTTGCAAACTTTGATAGGTATAGGACGCACCGTATTGAAGTTTCGGGCCATTTGAAGTTTTATCACTTTTTGATTTTGGAGTCAAGGGTAGCATAGTTATGAGCGATAACTTAAATTGATAAGAAGCACGAGTACTTTATTGTCACAAAATTTCAAGATTTTATGACGCTCCAGTAAAAAGTTACAAGCATTTGTATGTTGCAAAGTTTGATAGGTGTAGGACGTACCGTATAGAAGTAAGGGCCATTTGAAGTTTTATCAGTGTTTGATTTGGGACTCAACGGTAGCATACCTTTGAGCGATAGCTTAAATTGAAAAGAGGCTCGAGTACTTTATTGCGAATTTTGATAGGTGTAGGACGTACCGTATATAAGTTAGGGCCATTTAAAGTTTTATCAGTGTTTGATTTGGGACTCAAGGGTAGCATAGCTTTGAGCGATAGCTTAAATTAACAAGAGGCTCGAGAACTTAATTGTTACAAAGTTTCAAGGTTTTATGACGATCCAGTAAAAAGTTAAAAGCACTTGTATGTTGCAAACTTTGATAGGTATAGGACGCACCGTATTGAAGTTTGGGGCCATTTGAAGTTTTATCACTTTTTGATTTTGGAGTCAAGGGTAGCCTAGTTATGAGCGATAACTTAAATTGATAAGAAGCACGAGTACTTTATTGTCAAAAAATTTCAAGGTTTTATGACGCTCCAGTCAAAAGTTACAAGCATTTGTATGTTGCAAAGTTTGATAGGTGTAGGACGTACCGTATATAAGTTAGGGCCATTTGACGTTTTATCAGTGTTTGATTTGGGACTCAAGGGTAGCATAGCTTTGGGCGATAGCTTAAATTGACAAGAGGCTCGAGTACTTTATTGTTACAAAATTTCAAGGTTTTATGACGCTCCAGTAAAAAGTTACAAGCATTTGAATGTTGCAAACTTTGATAAGTGTGGGACGTACCGTATAGAAGTTAGGACCATTTGAAGTTTTATCAGTGTTTGATTTGGGACTCAAGGGTAGCATAGCTTTGAGCGATAGCTTAAATTGACAAGAGGCTCGAGTACTTTATTGCTACAAAATTTCAAGGTTTTACGACGCTCCAGTAAAAAGTTACAAGCATTTGTATGTTGCAAACTTTGATAGGTGTAGGACGTACCATATAGAAGTTAGGGCCATTTGAAGTTTTATCAGTGTTTGATTTGGAACTCAAGGGTAGCAAAGCTTTAAGCGATAGCTTAAATTGAGAAGAGGCTGGAGTACATTATTGTTACAAAATTTCAAGGTTTTATGATGCTCCAGTAAATAGTTACAAGCATTTGTATGTTTCAAACTTTGATAGATGTAGGACATACCGTATAGAAGTTAGGGCCATTTGAAGTTTTATCAGTGTTTGATTTGGGACTCAAGGGTAGCATAGTTTTGAGCGATAGCTTAAATTGACAAGAGGCTAGAGTACTTTATTGTTACAAAATTTCAAGGTCTTATGACGCTCCAGTAAAAAGTTACAAGCATTTGTATGTTGCAAACTTTGATAGGTGTAGGACGTACCATATAGAAGTTAGTTCCATTTGAAGTTTTATCAGTGTTTGATTTGGGACTCAAGGGTAGCATAGCTTTGGGCGATAGCTTAAATTGACAAGAGGCTCGAGTACTTTATTGTTACAAAATTTCAAGGTTTTATGACGCTCCAGTAAAAAGTTACAAGCATTTGAATGTTGCAAACTTTGATAAGTGTGGGACGTACCGTATAGAAGTTAGGACCATTTGAAGTTTTATCAGTGTTTGATTTGGGACTTAAGGGTAGCAAAGCTTTAAGCGATAGCTTAAATTGACAAGAGGCTCGAGTACTTTATTGTTACAAAATTTCAAGGTTTTATGACGCTCCAGTAAAAAGTTACAAGCATTTGTATGTTGTAAACTTTGATAGGTGTAGGACGTACCATATAGAAGTTAGGGCCATTTGAAGTTTTATCAGTGTTTGATTTGGAACTCAAGGGTAGCAAAGCTTTAAGCGATAGCTTAAATTGAGAAGAGGCTGGAGTACTTTATTGTTACAAAATTTCAAGGTGTTATGACGCTCCAGTAAAAAGTTACAAGCATTTGTATGTTGCAAATTTTGATAGGTGTAGGACGAACCGTATAGAAGTAAGGCCATTTGAAGTTTTATCGGTGTTTGATTTGGGACTCAAGGGTAGCATAGCTTTCAGCGATAGCTTAAATTGACAAGAGGCTGGAGTACTTTATTGTTACAAAATTTCAAGGTTTTATGACGCTCCAGTAAATAGTTACAAGCATTTATATGTTTCAAACTTTGATAGATGTAGGACATACCGTATAGAAGTTAGGGCCATTTGAAGTTTTATCAGTGTTTGATTTGGGACTCAAGGGTAGAATAGCTTTGAGCGATAGCTTAAATTGACAAGAGGCTAGAGTACTTTATTGTTACAAAATTTCAAGGTCTTATGACGCTCCAGTAAAAAGTTACAAGCATTTGTATGTTGCAAACTTTGATAGGTGTAGGACGTACCATATAGAAGTTAGGGCCATTTGAAGTTTTATCAATGTTTGATTTGGGACTCAAGGGTAGCATAGCTTTGAGCGATAGCTTAAATTGACAAGAGGCTCGAGTACTTTATTGTTACAAAATTTCAAGATTTTACGACACTCCAGTAAAAAGTTACAAGCATTTGAATGTTGCAAACTTTGATAGGTGTGGGACGTACCGTATAGAAGTTAGGACCATTTGAAGTTTTATCAGTGTTTGATTTGGGACTTAAAGGTAGCAAAGCTTTAAGCGATAGCTTAAATTGACAAGAGGCAGGAGAACTTTATTGTTACAAAATTTCAAGGTGCTATGACGCTCCAGTAAAAAGTTACAAGCATTTGTATGTTGCAAATTTTGATAGGTGTAGGACGTACCATATAGAAGTTAGGGTCATTTAAAGTTTTATCAGTGTTTGATTTGGGACTCAAGGGTAGCATAGCTTTGAGCGATAGCTTAAATTGACAAGAGGCAGGAGAACTTAATTGTTACAAAGTTTCAAGGTTTTATGACGCTCCAGTAAAAAGTTACAAGCATTTGAATGTTGCAAACTTTGATAGGTGTGGGACGTACCGTATAGAAGTTAGGACCATTTGAAGTTTTATCAGTGTTTGATGTGGGACTCAAGGGTAGCATAGCTTTGAGCGATAGCTTAAATTGACAAGAGGCTCGAGTACTTTATTGTTACAAAATTTCAAGGTTTTATGACGCTCCAGTAAATAGTTACAAGCATTTGTATGTTTCAAACTTTGATAGATGTAGGACGTACCGAATAGAAGTAACGCCATTTGAAGTTTTATCAATGTTTGATTTGGGACTCAAGGGTAGCATAGCTTTGAGCGATAGCTTAAATTGACCAGAGGCTCGAGTACTTTATTGTTACAAAATTTCAAGGTTTTATGACGCTCCAGTAAATAGTTACAAGCAATTGTATGTCTCAAACTTTGATAGATGTAGGACATACCGTATAGAAGTTAGGGCCATTTGAAGTTTTATCAGTGTTTGATTTGGGACTCAAGGGCAGCATAGCTTTGAGCAATAGCTTAAATTGGCAAGAGGCTAGAGTACTTTATTGTTACAAAATTTCAAGGTCTTATGACGCTCCAGTAAAAAGTTACAAGCATTTGTATGTTGCAAACTTTGATAGGTGTAGGACGTACCATATAGAAGTTAGGGCCATTTGAAGTTTTATCAGTGTTTGATTTGGGACTCAAGGGTAGCATAGCTTTGAGCGATAGCTTAAATTTACAAGAGGCTCGAGTACTTTATTGTTACAAAATTTCAAGGATTTATGACGCTCCAGTAAAAAGTTACAAGCATTTGAATGTTGCAAACTTTGATAGGTGTGGGATGTACCTTATAGAAGTTAGGACCATTTGAAGTTTTATCAGTGTTTGATTTGGGACTTAAGGGTAGCAAAGCTTTAAGCGATAGCTTAAATTGACAAGAGGCTGGAGTACTTTATTGTTACAAAATTTCAAGCTGTTATGACGCTCCAGTAAAAAGTTACAAGCATTTGTATGTTGCAAATTTTGATAGGTGTAGGACGTACCGTATAGAAGTTAGGGCCATTTAAAGTTTTATCAGTGTTTGATTTGGGACTCAAGGGTAGCATAGCTTTGAGCGATAGCTTAAATTGACAAGAGGCTCGAGAACTTAATTGTTACAAAATTTCAAGCTTTTATGTCGCTCCAGTATAAAGTTACAAGCATTTGTATGTTTCAAACTTTGATAGATGTATAACATACCGTATAGAAGTTACGGCCATTTGAAGTTTTATCAGTGTTTGATTTAGGACTCAAGGGTAGCATAGCTTTGAGCAATAGCTTAAATTGGCAAGAGGCTAGAGTACTTTATTGTTACAAAATTTCAAGGTCTTATGACGCTCCAGTTAAAAGTTACAAGCATTTGTATGTTGCAAACTTTGATAGGTGTAGGACGTACCATATAGAAGTTAGGGCCATTTGAAGTTTTATCAGTGTTTGATTTGGGACTCAAGGGTAGCATAGCTTTGAGCGATAGCTAAATTGACAAGAGGCTCGAGTACTTTATTGTTACAAAATTTCAAGGTTTTATGACGCTCCAGTAAAAAGTTACAAGTATTTGAATGTTGCAAACTGTGATTGGTGTAGGACGTACCGTATAGAAGTTAGTGCCATTTGAAGTTTTATCAGTGTTTGATTTGGGACTCAAGGGTAGCATAGCTTTGAACGATAGCTTAAATTGACAAGAGGCTCGAGAACTTAATTGTTACAAAGTTTCAAGGTTTTATGACGCTCCAGTAAAAAGTTAAAAGCACTTGTATGTTGCAAACTTTGATAGGTATAGGACGCACCGTATTGAAGTTTGGGGCCATTTGAAGTTTTATTTTTTTTGATTTTGGAGTCAAGGGTAGCATAGTTATGAGCGATAACTTAAATTGATAAGAAGCACGAGTACTTTATTGTTACAAAATTTCAAGGTTTTATGCCGCTCCAGTATAAAGTTACAAGCATTTGTATGTTTCAAACTTTGATAGATGTATAACATACCGTATAGAAGTTAGGGCCATTTGAAGTTTTATCAGTGTTTGATTTGGGACTCAAGGGTAGCATAGCTTTGAACGATAGCTTAAATTGACAAGAGGCTCGAGAACTTAATTGTTACAAAGTTTCAAGGTTTTATGACGCTCCAGTAAAAAGTTAAAAGCACTTGTATGTTGCAAACTTTGATAGGTATAGGACGCACCGTATTGAAGTTTGGGGCTATTTGAAGTTTTATAACTTTTTGATTTTGGAGTCAAGGGTAGCATAGTTATGAGCGATAACTTAAATTGATAAGAAGCACGAGTACTTTATTGTCACAAAATTTCAAGATTTTATGACGCTCCAGTAAAAAGTTACAAGCATTTGTATGTTGCAAAGTTTGATAGGTGTAGGACGTACCGTATAGAAGTTAGGGCCATTTGAAGTTTTATCAGTGTTTGATTTGGGACTCAAGGGTAGCATAGCTTTGAGCGATAGCTTAAATTGACAAGAGGCTCGAGTACTTTATTGTTACAAAATTTCAAGGTTTTATGACGCTCCAGTAAAAAGTTACAAGCATTTGAATGTTGCAAAGTTTGATAGGTGTGGGACGTACCGTATAGAAGTTAGGACCATTTGAAGTTTTATCAGTGTTTGATTTGGGACTTAAGGGTAGCATAGCTTTGAGCGATAGCTTAAATTGACAAGAGGCTCGAGTACTTTATTGTTACAAAATTTCAAGGTTTTATGACGCTCCAGTAAAAAGTTACAAGCATTTGAATGTTGCAAAGTTTGATAGGTGTGGGACGTACCGTATAGAAGTTAGGGCCATTTGAAGTTTTATCAGTGTTTGATTTGGGACTCAAGGGTAGTATAGCTTTGAGCAGTAGCTTAAATTGGCAAGAGGCTAGAGTACTTTATTGTTACAAAATTTCAAGGTCTTATGACGCTCCAGTAAAAAGTTACAAGCATTTGTATGTTGCAAACTTTGATAGGTGTAGGACGTACCATATAGAAGTTAGGGCCATTTGAAGTTTTATCATTGTTTGATTTGGGACTCAAGGGTAGCATAGCTTTGAGCGATAGCTTAAATTGACAAGAGGCTCGAGTACTTTATTGTTACAAAATTTCAAGGTTTTATGACGCTCCAGTAAATAGTTACAAGCATTTGTATGTTTCAAACTTTGATAGATGTAGGACGTACCGAATAGAAGTAAGGCCATTTGAAGTTTTATCAATGTTTGATTTGGGACTCAAGGGTAGCATAGCTTTGAGCGATAGCTTAAATTGACCAGAGGCTCGAGTACTTTATTGTTACAAAATTTCAAGGTTTTATGACGCTCCAGTAAATAGTTACAAGCAATTGTATGTCTCAAACTTTGATAGATGTAGGACATACCGTATAGAAGTTAGGGCCATTTGAAATTTTATCAGTGTTTGATTTGGGACTCAAGGGCAGCATAGCTTTGAGCAATAGCTTAAATTGGCAAGAGGCTAGAGTACTTTATTGTTACAAAATTTCAAGGTCTTATGACGCTCCAGTAAAAAGTTACAAGCATTTGTATGTTGCAAACTTTGATAGGTGTAGCACGTACCATATAGAAGTTAGGGCCATTTGAAGTTTTATCAGTGTTTGATTTGGGACTCAAGGGTAGCATAGCTTTGAGCGATAGCTTAAATTTACAAGAGGCTCGAGTACTTTATTGTTACAAAATTTCAAGGATTTATGACGCTCCAGTAAAAAGTTACAAGCATTTGAATGTTGCAAACTTTGATAGGTGTGGGATGTACCTTATAGAAGTTAGGACCATTTGAAGTTTTATCAGTGTTTGATTTGGGACTTAAGGGTAGCAAAGCTTTAAGCGATAGCTTAAATTGACAAGAGGCTGGAGTACTTTATTGTTACAAAATTTCAAGCTGTTATGACGCTCCAGTAAAAAGTTACAAGCATTTGTATGTTGCAAATTTTGATAGGTGTAGGACGTACCGTATAGAAGTTAGGGCCATTTAAAGTTTTATCAGTGTTTGATTTGGGACTCAAGGGTAGCATAGCTTTGAGCGATAGCTTAAATTGACAAGAGGCTCGAGAACTTAATTGTTACAAAATTTCAAGCTTTTATGTCGCTCCAGTATAAAGCTACAAGCATTTGTATGTTTCAAACTTTGATAGATGTATAACATACCGTATAGAAGTTAGGGCCATTTGAAGTTTTATCAGTGTTTGATTTAGGACTCAAGGGTAGCATAGCTTTGAGCAATAGCTTAAATTGGCAAGAGGCTAGAGTACTTTATTGTTACAAAATTTCAAGGTCTTATGACGCTCCAGTAAAAAGTTACAAGCATTTGTATGTTGCAAACTTTGATAGGTGT
Source organism: Clusia tigrina (assembly GCA_920105625.2). Classification (NCBI taxonomy): domain Eukaryota; kingdom Metazoa; phylum Arthropoda; class Insecta; order Diptera; family Clusiidae; genus Clusia; species Clusia tigrina. Next base: position 70,436,261 of record OV050032.1, read on the forward strand.
AGGACGTACCATATAGAAGTTAGGGCCATTTGAAGTTTTATCAGTGTTTGATTTGGGACTCAAGGGTAGCATAGCTTTGAGCGATAGCTAAATTGACAAGAGGCTCGAGTACTTTATTGTTACAAAATTTCAAGGTTTTATGACGCTCCAGTAGAAAGTTACAAGCATTTGAATGTTGCAAAGTTTGATAGGTTTGGGACGTACCGTATAGAAGCTAGGACCATTTGAAGTTTTATCAGTGTTTTATTTGGGACTTAAGGGTAGCAAAGCTTTAAGCGATAGCTTAAATTGACAAGAGGCTGGAGTACTTTATTGTTACAAAATTTCAAGGTGTTATGACGCTCCAGTAAAAAGTTACAAGCATTTGTATATTGCAAATTTTGATAGGTGTAGGACGTACCGTATAGAAGTTAGGGCCATTTAAAGTTTTATCAGTGTTTGATATGGGACTCAAGGGTACCATAGCTTTGAGCGATAGCTTAAATTGACAAGAGACTCGAGTACTTTATTGTTACAAAATTTCAAGGTTTTATGCCGCTCCAGTAAAAAGTTACAAGTATTTGAATGTTGCAAACTTTGATTGGTGTAGGACGTACCGTATAGAAGTTAGTGCCATTTGAAGTTTTATCAGTGTTTGATTTGGGACTCAAGGGTAGCATAGCTTTGAACGATAGCTTAAATTGAGAAGTGGCTCGAGAACTTAATTGTTACAAAGTTTCAAGGTTTTATGACGCTCCAGTAAAAAGTTAAAAGCACTTGTATGTTGCAAACTTTGATAGGTATAGGACGCACCGTATTGAAGTTTGGGGCCATTTGAAGTTTTATTTTTTTTGATTTTGGAGTCAAGGGTAGCATAGTTATGAGCGATAACTTAAATTGATAAGAAGCACGAGTACTTTATTGTTACAAAATTTCAAGGTTTTATGCCGCTCCAGTATAAAGTTACAAGCATTTGTATGTTTCAAACTTTGATAGATGTATAACATACCGTATAGAAGTTAGGGCCATTTGAAGTTTTATCAGTGTTTGATTTGGGACTCAAGGGTAGCATAGCTTTGAACGATAGCTTAAATTGAGAAGAGGCTCGAGAACTTAATTGTTACAAAGTTTCAAGGTTTTATGACGCTCCAGTAAAAAGTTAAAAGCACTTGTATGTTGCAAACTTTGATAGGTATAGGACGCACCGTATTGAAGTTTGGGGCTATTTGAAGTTTTATAACTTTTTGATTTTGGAGTCAAGGGTAGCATAGTTATGAGCGATAACTTAAATTGATAAGAAGCACGAGTACTTTATTGTCACAAAATTTCAAGATTTTATGACGCTCCAGTAAAAAGTTACAAGCATTTGTATGTTGCAAAGTTTGATAGGTGTAGGACGTACCGTATAGAAGTTAGGGCCTTTTGAAGTTTTATCAGTGTTTGATTTGGGACTCAAGGGTAGCATAGCTTTGAGCGATAGCTTAAATTGACAAGAGGCTCGAGTACTTTATTGTTACAAAATTTCAAGGTTTTATGACGCTCCAGTAAAAAGTTACAAGCATTTGAATGTTGCAAAGTTTGATAGGTGTGGGACGTACCGTATAGAAGTTAGGACCATTTGAAGTTTTATCAGTGTTTGATTTGGGACTTAAGGGTAGCATAGCTTTGAGCGATAGCTTAAATTGACAAGAGGCTCGAGTACTTTATTGTTACAAAATTTCAAGGTTTTATGACGCTCCAGTAAAAAGTTACAAGCATTTGAATGTTGCAAAGTTTGATAGGTGTGGGACGTACCGTATAGAAGTTAGGGCCATTTGAAGTTTTATCAGTGTTTGTTTTGGGACTCAAGGGTAGTATAGCTTTGAGCAGTAGCTTAAATTGGCAAGAGGCTAGAGTACTTTATTGTTACAAAATTTCAAGGTCTTATGACGCTCCAGTAAAAAGTTACAAGCATTTGTATGTTGCAAACTTTGATAGGTGTAGGACGTACCATATAGAAGTTAGGGCCATTTGAAGTTTTATCATTGTTTGATTTGGGACTCAAGGGTAGCATAGCTTTGAGCGATAGCTATAATTTACAAGAGGCTCGAGTACTTTATTGTTACAAAATTTCAAGGATTTTTGACGCTCCAGTAAAAAGTTACAAGCATTTGAATGTTGCAAACTTTGATAGGTGTAGGACGTACCGTATAGAAGTTAGTGCCATTTGAAGTTTTATCAGTGTTTGATTTGGGACTCAAGGGTAGCATAGCTTTGAACGATAGCTTAAATTGACAAGAGGCTCGAGAACTTAATTGTTACAAAATTTCAAGGTTTTATGACGCTCCAGTAAAAAGTTAAAAGCACTTGTATGTTGCAAACTTTGATAGGTATAGGACGCACCGTATTGAAGTTTGGGGCCATTTGAAGTTTTATCTTTTTTTGATTTTGGAGTCAAGGGTAGCATAGTTATGAGCGATAACTTAAATTGATAAGAAGCACGAGTACTTTATTGTTACAAAATTTCAAGGTTTTATGCCGCTCCAGTATAAAGTTACAAGCAGTTGTATGTTTCAAACTTTGATAGATGTATAACATACCGTATAGAAGTTAGGGCCATTTGAAGTTTTATCAGTGTTTGATTTGGGACTCAAGGGTAGCATAGCTTTGAGCAATAGCTTAAATTGGCAAGAGGCTAGAGTACTTTATTGTTACAAAATTTCAAGGTCTTATGACGCTCCAGTAAAAAGTTTCAAGCATTTGAATGTTGCAAAGTTTGATAGGTGTGGGACGTACCGTATAGAAGTTAGGACCATTTGAAGTTTTATCAGTGTTTGATTTGGGACTTAAGGGTAGCAAAGCTTTAAGCGATAGCTTAAATTGACAAGAGGCTGGAGTACTTTATTGTTACAAAATTTCAAGGTGTTATGACGCTCCAGTAAAAAGTTACAAGCATTTATATATTGCAAATTTTGATAGGTGTAGGACGTACCGTATAGAAGTTAGGGCCATTTAAAGTTTTATCAGTGTTTGATTTGGGACTCAAGGGTAGCATAGCTTTGAGCGATAGCTTAAATTGACAAGAGGCTCGAGTACTTTATTGTTACAAAATTTCAAGGTTTTATGCCGCTCCAGTAAAAAGTTACAAGCATTTGAATGTTGCAAAGTTTGATAGGTGTAGGACGTACCGTATAGAAGTTAGTGCCATTTGAAGTTTTATCAGTGTTTGATTTGGGACTCAAGGGTAGCATAGCTTTGAACGATAGCTTAAATTGACAAGAGGCTCGAGAACTTAATTGTTACAAAGTTTCAAGGTTTTATGACGCTCCAGTAAAAAGTTAAAAGCACTTGTATGTAGCAAACTTTGATAGGTATAGGACGCACCGTATTGAAGTTTGGGGCTATTTGAAGTTTTATAACTTTTTGATTTTGGAGTCAAGGGTAGCATAGTTATGAGCGATAACTTAAATTGATAAGAAGCACGAGCACTTTATTGTCACAAAATTTCAAGATTTTATGACGATCCAGTAAAAAGTTACAAGCATTTGTATGTTGCAAAGTTTGATAGGTGTAGGACGTACCGTATAGAAGTTAGGGCCATTTGAAGTTTTATCAGTGTTTGATTTGGGACTCAAGGGTAGCATAGCTTTGAGCGATCGCTTAAATTGACAAGAGGCTCGAGTACTTTATTGTTACAAAATTTCAAGGATTTATGACGCTCCAGTAAAAAGTTACAAGCATTTGAATGTTGCAAAGTTTGATAGGTGTGGGACGTACCGTATAGAAGTTAGGACCATTTGAAGTTTTATCAGTGTTTGATTTGGGACTTAAGGGTAGCAAAGCTTTAAGCGATAGCTTAAATTGACAAGAGGCTGGAGTACTTTATTGTTACAAAATTTCAAGGTGTTATGACGCTCCAGTAAAAAGTTACAAGCATTTGTATGTTGCAAATTTTGATAGGTGTAGGACGTACCGTATAGAAGTTAGGGCCATTTAAAGTTTTATCAGTGTTTGATTTGGGACTCAAGGGTAGCATAGCTTTGAGCGATAGCTTAAATTGACAAGAGGCTCGAGTACTTTATTGTTACAAAATTTCAAGGTTTTATGCCGCTCCAGTAAAAAGTTACAAGCATTTGAATGTTGCAAACTTTGATAGGTGTAGGACGTACCGTATAGAAGTTAGTGCCATTTGAAGTTTTATCAGTGTTTGATTTGGGACTCAAGGGTAGCATAGCTTTGAACGATAGCTTAAATTGACAAGAGGCTCGAGAACTTAATTGTTACAAAGTTTCAAGGTTTTATGACGCTCCAGTAAAAAGTTAAAAACACTTGTATGTTGCAAACTTTGATAGGTATAGGACGCACCGTATTGAAGTTTGGGGCCATTTGAAGTTTTATAACTTTTTGATTTTGGAGTCAAGGGTAGCATAGTTATGAGCGATAACTTAAATTGATAAGAAGCACGAGTACTTTATTGTCACAAAATTTCAAGATTTTATGACGCTCCAGTAAAAAGTTACAAGCATTTGTATGTTGCAAAGTTTGATAGGTGTAGGACGTACCGTATAGAAGTTAGGGCCATTTGAAGTTTTATCAGTGTTTGATTTGGGACTCAAGGGTAGCATAGCTTTGAGCGATAGCTTAAATTGACAAGAGGCTCGAGTACTTTATTGTTACAAAATTTCAAGGTTCTATGACGCTCCAGTAAAAATTTACAAGAATTTGTATGTTGCAAACTTTGATAGGTGTAGTGCGTACCGTCTAGAAATTAGGGCCATTTGAAGTTTTATCAGTGTTTGATTTGGAACTCAAGGGTAGCAAAGCTTTAAGTGATAGCTTAAATTGAGAAGAGGCTCGAGTACTTTATTGTTACAAAATTTCAAGGTTTTATGACGCTCCAGTAAATAGTTACAAGCATTTGTATGTTTCAAACTTTGATAGATGTAGGACATACCGTATAGAAGTTAGGGCCATTTGAAGTTTTATCAGTGTTTGATTTGGGACTCAAGGGTAGCATAGCTTTGAACGATAGCTTAAATTGACAAGAGGCTCGAGAACTTAATTGTTACAAAATTTCAAGGTTCTATGACGCTCCAGTAAAAATTTACAAGAATTTGTATGTTGCAAACTTTGATAGGTGTAGTGCGTACTGTCTAGAAGTTAGGGCCATTTGAAGTTTTATCAGTGTTTGATTTGGAACTCAAGGGTAGCAAAGCTTTAAGCTATAGCTTAAATTGAGAAGAGGCTCGAGTACTTTATTGTTACAAAATTTCAAGGTTTTATGCCGCTCCAGTAAAAAGTTACAAGCATTTGAATGTTGCAAACTTTGATAGGTGTAGGACGTACCGTATAGAAGTTAGTGCCATTTGAAGTTTTATCAGTGTTTGATTTGGGACTCAAGGGTAGCATAGCTTTGAACGATAGCTTAAATTGACAAGAGGCTCGAGAACTTAATTGTTACAAAATTTCAAGGTTTTATGACGCTTCAGTAAAAAGTTAAAAGCACTTGTATGTTGCAAACTTTGATAGGTATAGGACGCACCGTATTGAAGTTTGGGGCCATTTGAAGTTTTATAACTTTTTGATTTTGGAGTCAAGGGTAGCATAGTTATGAGCGATAACTTAAATTGATAAGAAGCACGAGTACTTTATTGTCACAAAATTTCAAGATTTTATGACGCTCCAGTAAAAAGTTACAAGCATTTGTATGTTGCAAAGTTTGATAGGTGTAGGACGTACCGTATAGAAGTTAGGGCCATTTGAAGTTTTATCAGTGTTTGATTTGGGACTCAAGGGTAGCATAGCTTTGAGCGATAGCTTAAATTGACAAGAGGCTCGAGTACTTTATTGTTACAAAATTTCAAGGTTCTATGACGCTCCAGTAAAAATTTACAAGAATTTGTATGTTGCAAACTTTGATAGGTGTAGTGCGTACCGTCTAGAAATTAGGGCCATTTGAAGTTTTATCAGTGTTTGATTTGGAACTCAAGGGTAGCAAAGCTTTAAGTGATAGCTTAAATTGAGAAGAGGCTCGAGTACTTTATTGTTACAAAATTTCAAGGTTTTATGACGCTCCAGTAAATAGTTACAAGCATTTGTATGTTTCAAACTTTGATAGATGTAGGACATACCGTATAGAAGTTAGGGCCATTTGAAGTTTTATCAGTGTTTGATTTGGGACTCAAGGGTAGCATAGCTTTGAACGATAGCTTAAATTGACAAGAGGCTCGAGAACTTAATTGTTACAAAATTTCAAGGTTCTATGACGCTCCAGTAAAAATTTACAAGAATTTGTATGTTGCAAACTTTGATAGGTGTAGTGCGTACCGTCTAGAAGTTAGGGCCATTTGAAGTTTTATCAGTGTTTGATTTGGAACTCAAGGGTAGCAAAGCTTTAAGCGATAGCTTAAATTGAGAAGAGGCCCGAGTACTTTATTGTTACAAAATTTCAAGGTTTTATGCCGCTCCAGTAAAAAGTTACAAGCATTTGAATGTTGCAAACTTTGATAGGTGTAGGACGTACCGTATAGAAGTTAGTGCCATTTGAAGTTTTATCAGTGTTTGATTTGGGACTCAAGGGTAGCATAGCTTTGAACGATAGCTTAAATTGACAAGAGGCTCGAGAACTTAATTGTTACAAAATTTCAAGGTTTTATGACGCTCCAGTAAAAAGTTAAAAGCACTTGTATGTTGCAAACTTTGATAGGTATAGGACGCACCGTATTGAAGTTTGGGGCCATTTGAAGTTTTATCTTTTTTTGATTTTGGAGTCAAGGGTAGCATAGTTATGAGCGATAACTTAAATTGATAAGAAGCACGAGTACTTTATTGTTACAAAATTTCAAGGTTTTATGCCGCTCCAGTAAAAAGTTACAAGCATTTGTATGTTTCAAACTTTGATAGATGTATAACATACCGTATAGAAGTTAGGGACATTTGAAGTTTTATCAGTGTTTGATTTGGGACTCAAGGGTAGCATAGCTTTGAGCAATAGCTTAAATTGGCAAGAGGCTAGAGTACTTTATTGTTACAAAATTTCAAGGTCTTATGACGCTCCAGTAAAAAGTTACAAGCATTTGTATGTTGCAAACTTTGATAGGTGTAGGACGTACCATATAGAAGTTAGGGCCATTTGAAGTTTTATCAGTGTTTGATTTGGGACTCAAGGGTAGCATAGCTTTGAGCGATAGCTTAAATTGACAAAAGGCTCGAGTACTTTGTTACAAAATTTCAAGGTTTTATGACGCTCCAGTAAAAAGTTACAAGCATTTGAATGTTGCAAAGTTTGATAGGTGTGGGACGTACCGTATAGAAGTTAGGACCATTTGAAGTTTTATCAGTGTTTGATTTGGGACTTAAGGGTAGCAAAGCTTTAAGCGATAGCTTAAATTGACAAGAGGCTGGAGTACTTTATTGTTACAAAATTTCAAGGTGTTATGACGCTCCAGTAAAAAGTTACAAGCATTTGTATGTTGCAAATTTTGATAGGTGTAGGACGTACCGTATAGAAGTTAGGGCCATTTAAAGTTTTATCAGTGTTTGATTTGGGACTCAAGGGTAGCATAGCTTTGAGCGATAGCTTAAATTGACAAGAGGCTCGAGTACTTTATTGTTACAAAATTTCAAGGTTTTATGCCGCTCCAGTAAAAAGTTACAAGCATTTGAATGTTGCAAACTTTGATAGGTGTAGGACGTACTGTATAGAAATTAGTGCCATTTGAAGTTTTATCAGTGTTTGATTTGGGACTCAAGGGTAGCATAGCTTTGAACGATAGCTTAAATTGACAAGAGGCTCGAGAACTTAATTGTTACAAAGTTTCAAGGTTTGATGACGCTCCAGGAAAAGTTAAAAGCACATGTATGTTGCAAACTTTGATAGGTATAGGACGCACCGTATTGAAGTTTGGGGCCATTTGAAGTTTTATAACTTTTTGATTTTGGAGTCAAGGGTAGCATAGTTATAAGCGATAACTTAAATTGATAAGAAGCACGAGTACTTTATTGTCACAAAATTTCAAGATTTTATGACGCTTCAGTAAAAAGTTACAAGTATTTGTATGTTGCAAACTTTGATAGGTGTAGGACGTACCAATAGAAGTTAGGGTCATTTGAAGTTTTATCAGTGTTTTATTTGGGACTCAAGGATAGCATAGCTTTGAGCGATAGCTTAAATTGACAAGAGGCTCGAGTACTTTATTGTTACAAAATTTCAAGGTTTTATGACGCTCCAGTAAAAATTTACAAGCAATTGTATGTTGCACAGTTTGATAGGTGTAGGACGTACCGTATAGAAGTTAGGGCCATTTGAAGTTTTATCAGTGTTTGATTTGGGACTCAAGGGTAGCATAGCTTTGAGCAATAGCTTAAATTGACAAAAGGCTCGAGTACTTTATTGTTACAAAGTTTCAAGGTTTTATGACGCTCCAGTAAAAAGTTACAAGCATTTGTATGCTGCAAACTTTGATAGGTATAGGATGCACCGTATTGAAGTTAGGGGTCATTTGAAGTTTTATCACTTTTTTATTTTGGAGTCAAGGGTAGCACAGGTAGGAGCGATAACTTAAATTGATAAGAAGCACGAGTACTTTATTGTCACAAAATTTCAAGGTTTTATGACGCTCCAGTAAAAAGTTACAAGCATTTGTATGTTGCAAAGTTTGATAGGTGTACGACGTACCGTATAGAAGTTTGGGCCATTTGAAGTTTTATCAGTGTTTGATTTGGGACTCAAGGGTAGCATAGCTTTGAGCGATAGCTTAAATTGACAAGAGGCTCGAGTACTTTATTGTTACAAAATTTCAAGGTTCTATGACGCTCCAGTAAAAATTTACAAGAATTTGTATGTTGCAAACTTTGATAGGTGTAGTGCGTACCGTCTAGAAGTTAGGGCCATTTGAAGTTTTATCAGTGTTTGATTTGGAACTCAATGGTAGCAAAGCTTTAAGCGATAGCTTAAATTGAGAAGAGGCTCGAGTACTTTATTGTTACAAAATTTCAAGGTTTTATGACGCTCCAGTAAATAGTTACAAGCATTTGTATGTTTCAAACTTTGATAGATGTAGGACATACCGTATAGAAGTTAGGGCCATTTGAAGTTTTATCAGTGTTTGATTTGGGACTCAAGGGTAGCATAGCTTTGAGCAATAGCTTAAATTGGCAAGACGCTAGAGTACTTTATTGTTACAAAATTTCAAGGTCTTATGACGCTCCAGTAAAAAGTTACAAGCATTTGTATGTTGCAAACTTTGATAGGTGTAGGACGTACCATATAGAAGTTAGGGCCATTTGAAGTTTTATCAGTGTTTGATTTGGGACTCAAGGGTAGCATAGCTTTGAGCGATAGCTTAAATTGACAAGAGGCTCGAGTACTTTATTGTTACAAAATTTCAAGGATTTATGACGCTCCAGTAAAAAGTTACAAGCATTTGAATGTTGCAAACTTTGATAGGTGTGGGACGTACCGTATAGAAGTTAGGACCATTTGAAGTTTTATCAGTGTTTGATTTGGGACTTAAGGGTAGCAAAGCTTTAAGCGATAGCTTAAATTGACAAGAGGCTGGAGTACTTTATTGATATAAAATTTCAAGGTGTTATGACGCTCCAGTAAAAAGTTACAAGCATTTGTATGTTGCAAATTGTGATAGGTGTAGGACGTACCGTATAGAAGTTAGGGCCATTTAAAGTTTTATCAGTGTTTGATTTGGGACTCAAGGGTAGCATAGCTTTGAGCGATAGCTTAAATTGACAAGAGGCTCGAGTACTTTATTGTTACAAAATTTCAAGGTTTTATGCCGCTCCAGTAAAAAGTTACAAGCATTTGAATGTTGCAAACTTTGATAGGTGTAGGACGTACCGTATAGAAGTTAGTGCCATTTGAAGTTTTATCAGTGTTTGATTTGGGACTCAAGGGTAGCATAGCTTTGAACGATAGCTTAAATTGACAAGAGGCTCGAGAACTTAATTGTTACAAAATTTCAAGGTTTTATGACGCTCCAGTAAAAAGTTAAAAGCACTTGTATGTTGCAAACTTTGATAGGTATAGGACGCACCGTATTGAAGTTTGCGGCCATTTGAAGTTTTATAACTTTTTGATTTTGGAGTCAAGGGTAGCATAGTTATGAGCGATAACTTAAATTGATAAGAAGCACGAGTACTTTATTGTCACAAAATTTCAAGATTTTATGACGCTCCTGTAAAAAGTTACAAGCATTTGTATGTTGCAAAGTTTGATAGGTGTAGGACGTACCGTATAGAAGTTAGGGCCATTTGAAGTTTTATCAGTGTTTGATTTGGGACTCAAGGGTAGCATAGCTTTGAGCGATAGCTGAAATTGACAAGAGGCTCGAGTACTTTATTGTTACAAAATTTCAAGGTTCTATGACGCTCCAGTAAAAATTTACAAGAATTTGTATGTTGCAAACTTTGATAGGTGTAGTGCGTACCGTATAGAAGTTAGGGCCATTTGAAGTTTTATCAGTGTTTGATTTGCGACTCAAGAGTAGCATAGCTTTGAGCGAAAGCTTAAATTGACAAGAGGCTCGATTACTTTATTGTTACAAAATTTCAAGGTTTTATGACGCTCCAGTAAAAATTTACAAGCAATTGTATGTTGCAAACTTTGATAGGTGTAGGACGTACCATATAGAAGTTAGGGCCATTTGAAGTTTTATCAGTGTTTGATTTGGGACTCAAGGGTAGCATAGCTTTGAGCGATAGCTGAAATTGACAAGAGGCTCGAGTACTTTATTGTTACAAAATTTCAAGGTTCTATGACGCTCCAGTAAAAATTTACAAGTATTTGTATGTTGCAAACTTTGATAGGTGTAGGACGTACCAATAGAAGTTAGGGTCATTTGAAGTTTTATCAGTGTTTTATTTGGGACTCAAGGATAGCATAGCTTTGAGCGATAGCTTAAATTGACAAGAGGCTCGAGTACTTTATTGTTACAAAATTTCAAGGTTTTATGACGCTCCAGTAAAAATTTACAAGCAATTGTATGTTGCAAAGTTTGATAGGTGTAGGACGTACCGTATAGAAGTTAGGGCCATTTGAAGTTTTATCAGTGTTTGATTTGGGACTCAAGGGTAGCATAGCTTTGAGCGATAGCTTAAATTGACAAAAGGCTCGAGTACTTTATTGTTACAAAGTTTCAAGGTTTTATGACGCTCCAGTAAAAAGTTACAAGCATTTGTATGCTGCAAACTTTGATAGGTATAGGATGCACCGTATTGAAGTTAGGGGTCATTTGAAGTTTTATCACTTTTTTATTTTGGAGTCAAGGGTAGCACAGGTAGGAGCGATAACTTAAATTGATAAGAAGCACGAGTACTTTATTGTCACAAAATTTCAAGGTTTTATGACGCTCCAGTAAAAAGTTACAAGCATTTGTATGTTGCAAAGTTTGATAGGTGTACGACGTACCGTATAGAAGTTTGGGCCATTTGAAGTTTTATCAGTGTTTGATTTGGGACTCAAGAGTAGCATAGCTTTGAGCGATGGATTAAATTGACAAGAGGCTCGAGTACTTCATTGTTACAAAATTTCAAGGTTCTATGACGCTCCAGTAAAAAGTTACAAGCATTTGTATGTTTCAAACTTTGATAGATGTAGGACATACCGTATAGAAGTTAGGGCCATTTGAAGTTTTATCAGTGTTTGATTTGGGACTCAAGCGTAGCATAGCTTTGAGCGATAGCTTAAATTGACATGAGGCTAGAGTACTTTATTGTTACAAAATTTCAAGGTCTTATGACGCTCCAGTAAAAAGTTACAAGCATTTGTTTGTTGCAAACTGTGATAGGTGTAGGACGTACCATATAGAAGTTAGGGCCATTTGAAGTTTTATCAGTGTTTGATTTGGGACTCAAGGGTAACATAGCTTTGAGCGATAGCTTAAATTGACAAGAGGCTCGAGTACTTTATTGTTACAAAATTTCAAGGTTTTATGACGCTCCAGTAAAAAGTTACAAGCATTTGAATGTTGCAAACTTTGATAGGTGTGGGACGTACCGTATAGAAGTTAGGACCATTTGAAGTTTTATCAGTGTTTGATTTGGGACTTAAGGTTAGCAAAGCTTTAAGCGATAGCTTAAATTGACAAGAGGCTGTAGTTCTTTATTGTTACAAAATTTCAAGGTGTTATGACGCTCCAGTAAAAAGTTACAAGCATTTGTATGTTGCAAATTTTGATAGGTGTAGGACGTGCCGTATAGAAATTAGGGCCATTTAAAAATTTTTCAGTGTTTGATTTGGGACTCAAGGGTAGCATAGCTTTGAGCGATAGCTTAAATTGACAAGAGGCTCGAGAATTTAATTGTTGCAAAGTTTCAAGGTTTTATGACGCTCCAGTAAAAAGTTAAAAGCACTTGTATGTTGCAAACTTTGATAGGTATAGGACGCACCGTATTGAAGTTTGGGGCCATTTGAAGTTTTATCATTTTTTGATTTTGGAGTCAAGGGTAGCATAGTTATGAGTGATAACTTAAATTGATAAGAAGCAAGAGTACTTTATTGTCACAAAATTTCAAGATTTTACGACGCTCCAGTAAAAAGTTACAAGCATTTGTATGTTGCAAAGTTTGATAGGTGTAGGACGTACCGTATAGAACTTAGGGCCATTTGAAGCTTTCTCAGTGTTTGATTTGGAACTCAAGGGTAGCATAGCTTTGAGCGATAGCTTAAATTGACAAGAGGCTCGAGTACTTTATTGTTACAAAATTTCAAGGTTTTATGACGCTCCAGTAAAAATCTACAAGCAATTGTATGTTGCAAACTTTGATAGGTGTAGGACGTACCATATAGAAGTTAGGGCCATTTGAAGTTTTATCAGTGTTTGATTGGGACTCAAGGGTAGCATAGCTTTGAGCGATAGCTGAAATTGACAAGAGGCTCGAGTACTTTATTGTTACAAAATTTCAAGGTTCTATGACGCTCCAGTAAAAATTTACAAGTATTTGTATGTTGCAAACTTTGATAGGTGTAGGACGTACCAATAGAAGTTAGGGTCATTTGAAGTTTTATCAGTATTTTATTTGGGACTCAAGGGTAGCATAGTTTTGAGCGATAGCTTAAATTGACAAGAGGCTCGAGTACTTTATTGTTACAAAATTTCTAGGTTTTATGACGCTCCAGTAAAAATTTACAAGCAATTGTATGTTGCAAAGTTTGATAGGTGTAGGACGTACCGTATAGAAGTTAGGGCCATTTGAAGTTTTATCAGTGTTTGATTTGGGACTCAAGGGTAGCATAGCTTTGAGCGATAGCTTTGAGCGATAGCTTAAATTGACAAAAGGCTCGAGTACTTTATTGTTACAAAATTTCAAGGTTCTATGACGCTCCCGTAAAAAGTTACAAGCATTTGTATGTTGCAAACTTTGATAGGTGTAGGACTTACCGTATAGAAGTTAGAGCTATTTGAAGTTTTATCAGTGTTTGATTTGGGACTCAAGGGTAGCATAGCTTTGAGCGATAGCTTAAATTGACAAGAGGCTCGAGTACTTTATTGTTACAAAGTTTCAAGGTTTTATGACGCTCCAGTAAAAAGTTACAAGCATTTGTATGCTGCAAACTTTGATAGGTATAGGATGCACCGTATTGAAGTTAGGGGTCATTTGAAGTTCTATCACTTTTTTATTTTGGAGTCAAGGGTAGCACAGGTAGGAGCGATAACTTAAATTGATAAGAAGCACGAGTACTTTATTGTCACAAAATTTCAAGGTTTTATGACGCTCCAGTAAAAAGTTACAAGCATTTGTATGTTGCAAAGTTTGATAGGTGTACGACGTACCGTATAGAAGTTTGGGCCATTTGAAGTTTTATCAGTGTTTGATTTGGGACTCAAGAGTAGCATAGCTTTGAGCGATGGATTAAATTGACAAGAGGCTCGAGTACTTCATTGTTACAAAATTTCAAGGTTCTATGACGCTCCAGTAAAAAGTTACAAGCATTTGTATGTTTCAAACTTTGATAGATGTAGGACATACCGTATAGAAGTTAGGCCCATTTGAAGTTTTATCAGTGTTTGATTTGGGACTCAAGCGTAGCATAGCTCTGAGCGATAGCTTAAATTGACAAGAGGCTAGAGTACTTTATTGTTACAAAATTTCAAGGTCTTATGACGCTCCAGTAAAAAGTTACAAGCATTTGTTTGTTGCAAACTTTGATAGGTGTAGGACGTACCATATAGAAGTTAGGGCCATTTGAAGTTTTATCAGTGTTTGATTTGGGACTCAAGGGTAGCATAGCTTAGAGCGATAGCTTAAATTGACAAGAGGCTCGAGTACTTTATTGTTACAAAGTTTCAAGGTTTTATGACGCTCCAGTAAAAAGTTACAAGCATTTGTATGCTGCAAACTTTGATAGGTATAGGATGCACCGTATTGAAGTTAGGGGTCATTTGAAGTTCTATCACTTTTTTATTTTGGAGTCAAGGGTAGCACAGGTAGGAGCGATAACTTAAATTGATAAGAAGCACGAGTACTTTATTGTCACAAAATTTCAAGATTTTACGACGCTCCAGTAAAAAGTTACAAGCATTTGTATGTTGCAAAGTTTGATAGGTGTAGGACGTACCGTATAGAACTTAGGGCCATTTGAAGTTTTATCAGTGTTTGATTTGGGACTCAAGGGTAACATAGCTTTGAGCGATAGCTTAAATTGACAAGAGGCTCGAGTACTTTATTGTTACAAAATTTCAAGGTTTTATGACGCTCCAGTAAAAAGTTACAAGCATTTGAATGTTGCAAACTTTGATAGGTGTGGGACGTACCGTATAGAAGTTAGGACCATTTGAAGTTTTATCAGTGTTTGATTTGGGACTTAAGGTTAGCAAAGCTTTAAGCGATAGCTTAAATTGACAAGAGGCTGTAGTTCTTTATTGTTACAAAATTTCAAGGTGTTATGACGCTCCAGTAAAAAGTTACAAGCATTTGTATGTTGCAAATTTTGATAGGTGTAGGACGTGCCGTATAGAAATTAGGGCCATTTAAAAATTTTTCAGTGTTTGATTTGGGACTCAAGGGTAGCATAGCTTTGAGCGATAGCTTAAATTGACAAGAGGCTCGAGAATTTAATTGTTACAAAGTTTCAAGGTTTTATGACGCTCCAGTAAAAAGTTAAAAGCACTTGTATGTTGCAAACTTTGATAGGTATAGGACGCACCGTATTGAAGTTTGGGGCCATTTGAAGTTTTATCATTTTTTGATTTTGGAGTCAAGGGTAGCATAGTTATGAGTGATAACTTAAATTGATAAGAAGCAAGAGTACTTTATTGTCACAAAATTTCAAGATTTTACGACGCTCCAGTAAAAAGTTACAAGCATTTGTATGTTGCAAAGTTTGATAGGTGTAGGACGTACCGTATAGAACTTAGGGCCATTTGAAGCTTTCTCAGTGTTTGATTTGGAACTCAAGGGTAGCATAGCTTTGAGCGATAGCTTAAATTGACAAGAGGCTCGAGTACTTTATTGTTACAAAATTTCAAGGTTTTATGACGCTCCAGTAAAAATCTACAAGCAATTGTATGTTGCAAACTTTGATAGGTGTAGGACGTACCATATAGAAGTTAGGGCCATTTGAAGTTTTATCAGTGTTTGATTTGGGACTCAAGCGTAGCATAGCTTTGAGCGATAGCTTAAATTGACAAGAGGCTCGAGTACTTTATTGTTACAAAATTTCAAGGTTTTATGACGCTCCAGTAAAAAGTTACAAGCATTTGAATGTTGCAAACTTTGATAGGTGTGGGACGTACCGTATAGAAGTTAGGACCATTTGAAGTTTTATCAGTGTTTGATTTGGGACTCAAGCGTAGCATAGCTTTGAGCGATAGCTTAAATTGACAAGAGGCTAGAGTACTTTATTGTTACAAAATTTCAAGGTCTTATGACGCTCCAGTAAAAAGTTACAAGCATTTGTTTGTTGCAAACTTTGATAGGTGTAGGACGTACCATATAGAAGTTAGGGCCATTTGAAGTTTTATCAGTGTTTGATTTGGGACTCAAGAGTAGCATAGCTTTGAGCGATGGATTAAATTGACAAGAGGCTCGAGTACTTCATTGTTACAAAATTTCAAGGTTCTATGACGCTCCAGTAAAAAGTTACAAGCATTTGTATGTTTCAAACTTTGATAGATGTAGGACATACCGTATAGAAGTTAGGGCCATTTGAAGTTTTATCAGTGTTTGATTTGGGACTCAAGCGTAGCATAGCTTTGAGCGATAGCTTAAATTGACATGAGGCTAGAGTACTTTATTGTTACAAAATTTCAAGGTCTTATGACGCTCCAGTAAAAAGTTACAAGCATTTGTTTGTTGCAAACTGTGATAGGTGTAGGACGTACCATATAGAAGTTAGGGCCATTTGAAGTTTTATCAGTGTTTGATTTGGGACTCAAGGGTAACATAGCTTTGAGCGATAGCTTAAATTGACAAGAGGCTCGAGTACTTTATTGTTACAAAATTTCAAGGTTTTATGACGCTCCAGTAAAAAGTTACAAGCATTTGAATGTTGCAAACTTTGATAGGTGTGGGACGTACCGTATAGAAGTTAGGACCATTTGAAGTTTTATCAGTGTTTGATTTGGGACTTAAGGTTAGCAAAGCTTTAAGCGATAGCTTAAATTGACAAGAGGCTGTAGTTCTTTATTGTTACAAAATTTCAAGGTGTTATGACGCTCCAGTAAAAAGTTACAAGCATTTGTATGTTGCAAATTTTGATAGGTGTAGGACGTGCCGTATAGAAATTAGGGCCATTTAAAAATTTTTCAGTGTTTGATTTGGGACTCAAGGGTAGCATAGCTTTGAGCGATAGCTTAAATTGACAAGAGGCTCGAGAATTTAATTGTTGCAAAGTTTCAAGGTTTTATGACGCTCCAGTAAAAAGTTAAAAGCACTTGTATGTTGCAAACTTTGATAGGTATAGGACGCACCGTATTGAAGTTTGGGGCCATTTGAAGTTTTATCATTTTTTGATTTTGGAGTCAAGGGTAGCATAGTTATGAGTGATAACTTAAATTGATAAGAAGCAAGAGTACTTTATTGTCACAAAATTTCAAGATTTTACGACGCTCCAGTAAAAAGTTACAAGCATTTGTATGTTGCAAAGTTTGATAGGTGTAGGACGTACCGTATAGAACTTAGGGCCATTTGAAGCTTTCTCAGTGTTTGATTTGGAACTCAAGGGTAGCATAGCTTTGAGCGATAGCTTAAATTGACAAGAGGCTCGAGTACTTTATTGTTACAAAATTTCAAGGTTTTATGACGCTCCAGTAAAAATCTACAAGCAATTGTATGTTGCAAACTTTGATAGGTGTAGGACGTACCATATAGAAGTTAGGGCCATTTGAAGTTTTATCAGTGTTTGATTGGGACTCAAGGGTAGCATAGCTTTGAGCGATAGCTGAAATTGACAAGAGGCTCGAGTACTTTATTGTTACAAAATTTCAAGGTTCTATGACGCTCCAGTAAAAATTTACAAGTATTTGTATGTTGCAAACTTTGATAGGTGTAGGACGTACCAATAGAAGTTAGGGTCATTTGAAGTTTTATCAGTATTTTATTTGGGACTCAAGGGTAGCATAGTTTTGAGCGATAGCTTAAATTGACAAGAGGCTCGAGTACTTTATTGTTACAAAATTTCTAGGTTTTATGACGCTCCAGTAAAAATTTACAAGCAATTGTATGTTGCAAAGTTTAATAGGTGTAGGACGTACCGTATAGAAGTTAGGGCCATTTGAAGTTTTATCAGTGTTTGATTTGGGACTCAAGGGTAGCATAGCTTTGAGCGATAGCTTTGAGCGATAGCTTAAATTGACAAAAGGCTCGAGTACTTTATTGTTACAAAATTTCAAGGTTCTATGACGCTCCCGTAAAAAGTTACAAGCATTTGTATGTTGCAAACTTTGATAGGTGTAGGACTTACCGTATAGAAGTTAGAGCTATTTGAAGTTTTATCAGTGTTTGATTTGGGACTCAAGGGTAGCATAGCTTTGAGCGATAGCTTAAATTGACAAGAGGCTCGAGTACTTTATTGTTACAAAGTTTCAAGGTTTTATGACGCTCCAGTAAAAAGTTACAAGCATTTGTATGCTGCAAACTTTGATAGGTATAGGATGCACCGTATTGAAGTTAGGGGTCATTTGAAGTTCTATCACTTTTTTATTTTGGAGTCAAGGGTAGCACAGGTAGGAGCGATAACTTAAATTGATAAGAAGCACGAGTACTTTATTGTCACAAAATTTCAAGGTTTTATGACGCTCCAGTAAAAAGTTACAAGCATTTGTATGTTGCAAAGTTTGATAGGTGTACGACGTACCGTATAGAAGTTTGGGCCATTTGAAGTTTTATCAGTGTTTGATTTGGGACTCAAGAGTAGCATAGCTTTGAGCGATGGATTAAATTGACAAGAGGCTCGAGTACTTCATTGTTACAAAATTTCAAGGTTCTATGACGCTCCAGTAAAAAGTTACAAGCATTTGTATGTTTCAAACTTTGATAGATGTAGGACATACCGTATAGAAGTTAGGCCCATTTGAAGTTTTATCAGTGTTTGATTTGGGACTCAAGCGTAGCATAGCTTTGAGCGATAGCTTAAATTGACAAGAGGCTAGAGTACTTTATTGTTACAAAATTTCAAGGTCTTATGACGCTCCAGTAAAAAGTTACAAGCATTTGTTTGTTGCAAACTTTGATAGGTGTAGGACGTACCATATAGAAGTTAGGGCCATTTGAAGTTTTATCAGTGTTTGATTTGGGACTCAAGGGTAGCATAGCTTAGAGCGATAGCTTAAATTGACAAGAGGCTCGAGTACTTTATTGTTACAAAGTTTCAAGGTTTTATGACGCTCCAGTAAAAAGTTACAAGCATTTGTATGCTGCAAACTTTGATAGGTATAGGATGCACCGTATTGAAGTTAGGGGTCATTTGAAGTTCTATCACTTTTTTATTTTGGAGTCAAGGGTAGCACAGGTAGGAGCGATAACTTAAATTGATAAGAAGCACGAGTACTTTATTGTCACAAAATTTCAAGATTTTACGACGCTCCAGTAAAAAGTTACAAGCATTTGTATGTTGCAAAGTTTGATAGGTGTAGGACGTACCGTATAGAACTTAGGGCCATTTGAAGTTTTATCAGTGTTTGATTTGGGACTCAAGGGTAACATAGCTTTGAGCGATAGCTTAAATTGACAAGAGGCTCGAGTACTTTATTGTTACAAAATTTCAAGGTTTTATGACGCTCCAGTAAAAAGTTACAAGCATTTGAATGTTGCAAACTTTGATAGGTGTGGGACGTACCGTATAGAAGTTAGGACCATTTGAAGTTTTATCAGTGTTTGATTTGGGACTTAAGGTTAGCAAAGCTTTAAGCGATAGCTTAAATTGACAAGAGGCTGTAGTTCTTTATTGTTACAAAATTTCAAGGTGTTATGACGCTCCAGTAAAAAGTTACAAGCATTTGTATGTTGCAAATTTTGATAGGTGTAGGACGTGCCGTATAGAAATTAGGGCCATTTAAAAATTTTTCAGTGTTTGATTTGGGACTCAAGGGTAGCATAGCTTTGAGCGATAGCTTAAATTGACAAGAGGCTCGAGAATTTAATTGTTACAAAGTTTCAAGGTTTTATGACGCTCCAGTAAAAAGTTAAAAGCACTTGTATGTTGCAAACTTTGATAGGTATAGGACGCACCGTATTGAAGTTTGGGGCCATTTGAAGTTTTATCATTTTTTGATTTTGGAGTCAAGGGTAGCATAGTTATGAGTGATAACTTAAATTGATAAGAAGCAAGAGTACTTTATTGTCACAAAATTTCAAGATTTTACGACGCTCCAGTAAAAAGTTACAAGCATTTGTATGTTGCAAAGTTTGATAGGTGTAGGACGTACCGTATAGAACTTAGGGCCATTTGAAGCTTTCTCAGTGTTTGATTTGGAACTCAAGGGTAGCATAGCTTTGAGCGATAGCTTAAATTGACAAGAGGCTCGAGAACTTTATTGTTACAAAATTTCAAGGTTTTATGACGCTCCAGTAAAAATCTACAAGCAATTGTATGTTGCAAACTTTGATAGGTGTAGGACGTACCATATAGAAGTTAGGGCCATTTGAAGTTTTATCAGTGTTTGATTGGGACTCAAGGGTAGCATAGCTTTGAGCGATAGCTGAAATTGACAAGAGGCTCGAGTACTTTATTGTTACAAAATTTCAAGGTTCTATGACGCTCCAGTAAAAATTTACAAGTATTTGTATGTTGCAAACTTTGATAGGTGTCGGACGTACCAATAGAAGTTAGGGTCATTTGAAGTTTTATCAGTATTTTATTTGGGACTCAAGGGTAGCATAGTTTTGAGCGATAGCTTAAATTGACAAGAGGCTCGAGTACTTTATTGTTACAAAATTTCAAGGTTTTATGACGCTCCAGTAAAAATTTACAAGCAATTGTATGTTGCAAAGTTTAATAGGTGTAGGACGTACCGTATAGAAGTTAGGGCCATTTGAAGTTTTATCAGTGTTTGATTTGGGACTCAAGGGTAGCATAGCTTTGAGCGATAGCTTTGAGCGATAGCTTAAATTGACAAAAGGCTCGAGTACTTTATTGTTACAAAATTTCAAGGTTCTATGACGCTCCCGTAAAAAGTTACAAGCATTTGTATGTTGCAAACTTTGATAGGTGTAGGACTTACCGTATAGAAGTTAGAGCTATTTGAAGTTTTATCAGTGTTTGATTTGGGACTCAAGGGTAGCATAGCTTTGAGCGATAGCTTAAATTGACAAGAGGCTCGAGTACTTTATTGTTACAAAGTTTCAAGGTTTTATGACGCTCCAGTAAAAAGTTACAAGCATTTGTATGCTGCAAACTTTGATAGGTATAGGATGCACCGTATTGAAGTTAGGGGTCATTTGAAGTTCTATCACTTTTTTATTTTGGAGTCAAGGGTAGCACAGGTAGGAGCGATAACTTAAATTGATAAGAAGCACGAGTACTTTATTGTCACAAAATTTCAAGGTTTTATGACGCTCCAGTAAAAAGTTACAAGCATTTGTATGTTGCAAAGTTTGATAGGTGTACGACGTACCGTATAGAAGTTTGGGCCATTTGAAGTTTTATCAGTGTTTGATTTGGGACTCAAGAGTAGCATAGCTTTGCGCGATGGATTAAATTGACAAGAGGCTCGAGTACTTCATTGTTACAAAATTTCAAGGTTCTATGACGCTCCAGTAAAAAGTTACAAGCATTTGTATGTTTCAAACTTTGATAGATGTAGGACATACCGTATAGAAGTTAGGCCCATTTGAAGTTTTATCAGTGTTTGATTTGGGACTCAAGCGTAGCATAGCTTTGAGCGATAGCTTAAATTGACAAGAGGCTAGAGTACTTTATTGTTACAAAATTTCAAGGTCTTATGACGCTCCAGTAAAAAGTTACAAGCATTTGTTTGTTGCAAACTTTGATAGGTGTAGGACGTACCATATAGAAGTTAGGGCCATTTGAAGTTTTATCAGTGTTTGATTTGGGACTCAAGGGTAGCATAGCTTAGAGCGATAGCTTAAATTGACAAGAGGCTCGAGTACTTTATTGTTACAAAGTTTCAAGGTTTTATGACGCTCCAGTAAAAAGTTACAAGCATTTGTATGCTGCAAACTTTGATAGGTATAGGATGCACCGTATTGAAGTTAGGGGTCATTTGAAGTTCTATCACTTTTTTATTTTGGAGTCAAGGGTAGCACAGGTAGGAGCGATAACTTAAATTGATAAGAAGCACGAGTACTTTATTGTCACAAAATTTCAAGGTTTTATGACGCTCCAGTAAAAAGTTACAAGCATTTGTATGTTGCAAAGTTTGATAGGTGTACGACGTACCGTATAGAAGTTTGGGCCATCTGAAGTTTTATCAGTGTTTGATTTGGGACTCAAGGGTAGCATAGCTTTGAGCGATAGCTGAAATTGACAAGAGGCTCGAGTACTTTATTGTTACAAAATTTCAAGGTTCTATGACGCTCCAGTAAAAATTTACAAGTATTTGTATGTTGCAAACTTTGATAGGTGTAGGACGTACCAATAGAAGTTAGGGTCATTTGAAGTTTTATCAGTATTTTATTTGGGACTCAAGGGTAGCATAGTTTTGAGCGATAGCTTAAATTGACAAGAGGCTCGAGTACTTTATTGTTACAAAATTTCAAGGTTCTATGACGCTCCCGTAAAAAGTTACAAGCATTTGTATGTTGCAAACTTTGATAGGTGTAGGACTTATGGTATAGAAGTTAGAGCTATTTGAAGTTTTATCAGTGTTTGATTTGGGACTCAAGAGTAGCATAGCTTTGAGCGATAGCTTAAATTGACAAGAGGCTGGAGTACTTTATTGTTACAAAATTTCAAGGTGTTATGACGCTCCAGTAAAAAGTTACAAGCATTTGTATGTTGCAAATTTTGATAGGTGTAGGAAGTACCGTATAGAAGTTAGGGCCATTTAAAGTTTTATCAGTGTTTGATTTGGGACTCAAGGGTAGCATAGCTTTGAGCGATAGCTTAAATTGACAAGAGGCTAGAGTACTTTATTGTTACAAAATTTCAAGGTTTTATGCCGCTCCAGTAAAAAGTTACAAGCATTTGAATGTTGCAAACTTTGATAGGTGTAGGACGTACTGTATAGAAGTTAGTGCCATTTGAAGTTTTATCAGTGTTTGATTTGGGACTCAAGGGTAGCATAGCTTTGAACGATAGCTTAAATTGACAAGAGGCTCGAGAACTTAATTGTTACAAAGTTGCAAGGTTTGATGACGCTCCAGCAAAAGTTAAAAGCACATGTATGTTGCAAACTTTGATAGGTATAGGACGCACCGTATTGAAGTTTGCGGCCATTTGAAGTTTTATAACTTTTTGATTTTGGAGTCAAGGGTAGCATAGTTATGAGCGATAACTTAAATTGATAAGAAGCACGAGTACTTTATTGTCACAAAATTTCAAGATTTTATGACGCTCCTGTAAAAAGTTACAAGCATTTGTATGTTGCAAAGTTTGATAGGTGTAGGACGTACCGTATAGAAGTTAGGGCCATTTGAAGTTTTATCAGTGTTTGATTTGGGACTCAAGGGTAGCATAGCTTTGAGCGATAGCTTAAATTGACAAGAGGCTCGAGTACTTCATTGTTACAAAATTTCAAGGTTCTATGACGCTCCAGTAAAAAGTTACAAGCATTTGTATGTTTCAAACTTTGATAGATGTAGGACATACCGTATAGAAGTTAGGGCCTTTTGAAGTTTTATCAGTGTTTGATTTGGGACTCAAGCGTAGCATAGCTTTGAGCGATAGCTTAAATTGACAAGAGGCTAGAGTTCTTTATTGTTACAAAATTTCAAGGTCTTATGACGCTCCAGTAAAAAGTTACAAGCATTTGTTTGTTGCAAACTTTGATAGGTGTAGGACGTACCATATAGAAGTTAGGGCCATTTGAAGTTTTATCAGTGTTTGATTTGGGACTCAAGGGTAGCATAGCTTTGAGCGATAGCTTAAATTGACAAGAGGCTCGAGTACTTTATTGTTAGAAAATTTCAAGGTTTTATGACGCTCCAGTAAAAAGTTACAAGCATTTGAATGTTGCAAACTTTGATAGGTGTGGGACGTACCGTATAGAAGTTAGGACCATTTGAAGTTTTATCAGTGTTTGATTTGGGACTTAAGGTTAGCAAAGCTTTAAGCGATAGCTTAAATTGACAAGAGGCTGGAGTACTTTATTGTTACAAAATTTCTAGGTGTTATGACGCTCCAGTAAAAGGTTACAAGCATTTGTATGTTGCAAATTTTGATAGGTGTAGGACGTGCCGTATAGAAATTAGGGCCATTTAAAAATTTTTCAGTGTTTGATTTGGGACTCAAGGGTAGCATAGCTTTGAGCGATAGCTTAAATTGACAAGAGGCTCGAGAACTTAATTGTTACAAAGTTTCAAGGTTTTATGACGCTCCAGTAAAAAGTTAAAAGCACTTGTATGTTGCAAACTTTGATAGGTATAGGACGCACCGTATTGAAGTTTGGGGCCATTTGAAGTTTTATCATTTTTTGATTTTGGAGTCAAGGGTAGCATAGTTATGAGTGATAACTTAAATTGATAAGAAGCAAGAGTACTTTATTGTCACAAAATTTCAAGATTTTACGACGCTCCAGTAAAAAGTTACAAGCATTTGTATGTTGCAAAGTTTGATAGGTGTAGGACGTACCGTATAGAACTTAGGGCCATTTGAAGCTTTATCAGTGTTTGATTTGGAACTCAAGGGTAGCATAGCTTTGAGCGATAGCTTAAATTGACAAGACGCTCGAGTACTTTATTGTTACAAAATTTCAAGGTTCTATGACGCTCCAGTAAAAATTTACAAGTATTTGTATGTTTCAAACTTTGATAGATGTAGGACATACCGTATAGAAGTTAGGCCCATTTGAAGTTTTATCAGTGTTTGATTTGGGACTCAAGCGTAGCATAGCTTTGAGCGATAGCTTAAATTGACAAGAGGCTAGAGTACTTTATTGTTACAAAATTTCAAGGTCTTATGACGCTCCAGTAAAAAGTTACAAGCATTTGTTTGTTGCAAACTTTGATAGGTGTAGGACGTACCATATAGAAGTTAGGGCCATTTGAAGTTTTATCAGTGTTTGATTTGGGACTCAAGGGTAGCATAGCTTTGAGCGATAGCTTAAATTGAGAAGAAGCTCGAGTACCTTATTGTTACAAAATTTCAAGGTTTTATAACGCTCCAGTAAAAAGTTACAAGCATTTGAATGTTGCAAACTTTGATAGGTGTGGGACGTACCGTATAGAAGTTAGGACCATTTGAAGTTTTATCAGTGTTCGATTTGGGACTTAAGGTTAGCAAAGCTTTAAGCGATAGCTTAAATTGACAAGAGGCTGGAGTACTTTATTGTTACAAAATTTCAAGGTGTTATGACGCTCCAGTAAAAAGTTACAAGCATTTGTATGTTGCAAAGTTTGATAGGTGTAGGACGTACCGTATAGAAGTTAGGGCCATATGAAGTTTTATCAGTGTTTGATTTGGAACTCAAGGGTAGCATAGCTTTGAGCGATAGCTTAATTTGACAAGAGGCTCGAGTACTTTATTGTTACAAAATTTCAAGGTTCTATGACGCTCCAGTAAAAATTTACAAGAATTTGTATGTTGCAAACTTTGATAGGTGTAGTGCGTACCGTCTAGAAGTTAGGGCCATTTGAAGTTTTATCAGTGTTTGATTTGCGACTCAAGAGTAGCATAGCTTTGAGCGAAAGCTTAAATTGACAAGAGGCTCGATTACTTTATTGTTACAAAATTTCAAGGTTTTATGACGCTCCAGTAAAAATTTACAAGCAATTGTATGTTGCAAACTTTGATAGGTGTAGGACGTACCATATAGAAGTTAGGGCCTTTGAAGTTTTATCAGTGTTTGATTTGGGACTCAAGGGTAGCATAGCTTTGAGCGATAGCTGAAATTGACAAGAGGCTCGAGTACTTTATTGTTACAAAATTTCAAGGTTCTATGACGCTCCAGTAAAAATTTACAAGTATTTGTATGTTGCAAACTTTGATAGGTGTAGGACGTACCAATAGAAGTTAGGGTCATTTGAAGTTTTATCAGTGTTTTATTTGGGACTTAAGGTTAGCAAAGCTTTAAGCGATAGCTTAAATTGACAAGAGGCTGGAGTACTTTATTGTTACAAAATTTCAAGGTGTTATGACGCTCCAGTAAAAAGTTACAAGCATTTGTATGTTGCAAATTTTGATAGGTGTAGGACGTACCGTATAGAAATTAGGGCCATTTAAAAATTTTTCAGTGTTTGATTTGGGACTCAAGGGTAGCATAGCTTTGAGCGATAGCTTAAATTGACAAGAGGCTCGAGAACTTAATTGTTACAAAGTTTCAAGGTTTTATGACGCTCCAGTAAAAAGTTAAAAGCACTTGTATGTTGCAAACTTTGATAGGTATAGGACGCACCGTATTGAAGTTTGGGGCCATTTGAAGTTTTATCATTTTTTGATTTTGGAGTCAAGGGTAGCATAGTTATGAGTGATAACTTAAATTGATAAGAAGCAAGAGTACTTTATTGTCACAAAATTTCAAGATTTTACGACGCTCCAGTAAAAAGTTACAAGCATTTGTATGTTGCAAAGTTTGATAGGTGTAGGACGTACCGTATAGAACTTAGGGCCATTTGAAGCTTTATCAGTGTTTGATTTGGAACTCAAGGGTAGCATAGCTTTGAGCGATAGCTTAAATTGACAAGAGGCTCGAGTACTTTATTGTTACAAAATTTCAAGGTTTTATGACGCTCCAGTAAAAATTTACAAGCAATTGTATGTTGCAAACTTTGATAGGTGTAGGACGTACCATATAGAAGTTAGGGCCATTTGAAGTTTTATCAGTGTTTGATTTGGGACTCAAGGGTAGCATAGCTTTGAGCAATAGCTGAAATTGACAAGAGGCTCGAGTACTTTATTGTTACAAAATTTCAAGGTTCTATGACGCTCCAGTAAAAATTTACAAGTATTTGTATGTTGCAAACTTTGATAGATGTAGGACGTACCAATAGAAGTTAGGGTCATTTGAAGTTTTATCAGTGTTTTATTTGGGACTCAAGGGTAGCATAGTTTTGAGCGATAGCTTAAATTGACAAGAGGCTCGAGTACTTTATTGTTACAAAATTTCAAGGTTTTATGACGCTCCAGTAAAAATTTACAAGCAATTGTATGTTGCAAACTTTGATAGGTGTAGTGCGTACCGTCTAGAAGTTAGGGCCATTTGAAGTTTTATCAGTGTTTGATTTGCGACTCAAGAGTAGGATAGCTTTGAGCGAAAGCTTAAATTGACAAGAGGCTCGATTACTTTATTGTTACAAAATTTCAAGGTTTTATGACGCTCCAGTAAAAATTTACAAGCAATTGTATGTTGCAAACTTTGATAGGTGTAGGACGTACCATATAGAAGTTAGGGCCATTTGAAGTTTTATCAGTGTTTGATTTGGGACTCAAGGGTAGCATAGCTTTGAGCGATAGCTGAAATTGACAAGAGGCTCGAGTACTTTATTGTTACAAAATTTCAAGGTTCTATGACGCTCCAGTAAAAATTTACAAGTATTTGTATGTTGCAAACTTTGATAGGTGTAGGACGTACCAATAGAAGTTAGGGTCATTTGAAGTTTTATCAGTGTTTTATTTGGGACTCAAGGATAGCATAGCTTTGAGCGATAGCTTAAATTGACAAGAGGCTCGAGTACTTTATTGTTACAAAATTTCAAGGTTTTATGACGCTCCAGTAAAAATTTACAAGCAATTGTATGTTGCAAAGTTTGATAGGTGTAGGACGTACCGTATAGAAGTTAGGGCCATTTGAAGTTTTATCAGTGTTTGATTTGGGACTTAAGGTTAGCAAAGCTTTAAGCGATAGCTTAAATTGACAAGAGGCTGGAGTACTTTATTGTTACAAAATTTCAAGGTGTTATGACGCTCCAGTAAAAAGTTACAAGCATTTGTATGTTGCAAATTTTGATAGGTGTAGGACGTACCGTATAGAAATTAGGGCCATTTAAAAATTTTTCAGTGTTTGATTTGGGACTCAAGGGTAGCATAGCTTTGAGCGATAGCTTAAATTGACAAGAGGCTCGAGAACTTAATTGTTACAAAGTTTCAAGGTTTTATGACGCTCCAGTAAAAAGTTAAAAGCACTTGTATGTTGCAAACTTTGATAGGTATAGGACGCACCGTATTGAAGTTTGGGGCCATTTGAAGTTTTATCATTTTTTGATTTTGGAGTCAAGGGTAGCATAGTTATGAGTGATAACTTAAATTGATAAGAAGCAAGAGTACTTTATTGTCACAAAATTTCAAGATTTTACGACGCTCCAGTAAAAAGTTACAAGCATTTGTATGTTGCAAAGTTTGATAGGTGTAGGACGTACCGTATAGAACTTAGGGCCATTTGAAGCTTTATCAGTGTTTGATTTGGAACTCAAGGGTAGCATAGCTTTGAGCGATAGCTTAAATTGACAAGAGGCTCGAGTACTTTATTGTTACAAAATTTCAAGGTTTTATGACGCTCCAGTAAAAATTTACAAGCAATTGTATGTTGCAAACTTTGATAGGTGTAGGACGTACCATATAGAAGTTAGGGCCATTTGAAGTTTTATCAGTGCTTGATTTGGGACTCAAGGGTAGCATAGCTTTGAGCGATAGCTGAAATTGACAAGAGGCTCGAGTACTTTATTGTTACAAAATTTCAAGGTTCTATGACGCTCCAGTAAAAATTTACAAGTATTTGTATGTTGCAAACTTTGATAGGTGTAGGACGTACCAATAGAAGTTAGGGTCATTTGAAGTTTTATCAGTGTTTTATTTGGGACTCAAGGGTAGCATAGTTTTGAGCGATAGCTTAAATTGACAAGAGGCTCGAGTACTTTATTGTTACAAATTTTCAAGGTTTTATGACGCTCCAGTAAAAATTTACAAGCAATTGTATGTTGCAAAGTTTGATAGGTGTAGGACGTACCGTATAGAAGTTAGGGCCATTTGAAGTTTTATCAGTGTTTGATTTGGGACTCAAGGGTAGCATAGCTTTGAGTGATAGCTTAAATTGACAAAAGGCTCGAGTACTTTATTGTTAAAAAATTTCAAGGTTCTATGACGCTCCCGTAAAAAGTTACAAGCATTTGTATGTTGCAAACTTTGATAGGTGTAGGACTTACCGTATAGAAGTTAGAGCTATTTGAAGATTTATCAGTGTTTGATTTGGGACTCAAGGGTAGCATAGCTTTGAGCGATAGCTTAAATTGACAAGAGGCTCGAGTACTTTATTGTTACAAAGTTTCAAGGTTTTATGACGCTCCAGTAAAAAGTTACAAGCATTTGTATGCTGCAAACTTTGATAGGTATAGGATGCATTGTATTGAAGTTAGGGGTCATTTGAAGTTTTATCACTTTTTTATTTTGGAGTCAAGGGTAGCACAGGTAGGAGCGATAACTTAAATTGATAAGAAGCACGAGTACTTTATTGTCACAAAATTTCAAGGTTTTATGACGCTCCAGTAAAAAGTTACAAGCATTTGTATGTTGCAAAGTTTCATAGGTGTACGACGTACCGTATAGAAGTTTGGGCCATTTGAAGTTTTATCAGTGTTTGATTTGGGACTCAAGAGTAGCATAGCTTTGAGCGATGGATTAAATTGACAAGAGGCTCGAGTACTTCATTGTTACAAAATTTCAAGGTTCTATGACGCTCCAGTAAAAAGTTACAAGCATTTGAATGTTGCAAACTTTGATAGGTGTAGGACGTACCGTATAGAAGTTAGTGCCATTTGAAGTTTTATCAGTGTTTGATTTGGGTCTCAAGGGTAGCATAGCTTTGAACGATAGCTTAAATTGACAAGAGGCTCGAGAACTTAATTGTTACAAAGTTTCAAGGTTTTATGACGCTCCAGTAAAAAGTTAAAAGCACTTGTATGTTGCAAACTTTGATAGGTATAGGACGCACCGTATTGAAGTTTGGGGCCATTTGAAGATTTATCACTTTTTGATTTTGGAGTCAAGGGTAGCATAGTTATGAGCGATAACTTAAATTGATAAGAAGCAAGAGTAGTTTATTGTCACAAAATTTCAAGATTTTATGACACTCCAGTAAAAAGTTACAAGCATTTGTATGTTGCAAAGTTTGATAGGTGTAGGACGTACCGTATAGAAGTTAGGGCCATTTGAAGTTTTATCAGTGTTTGATTTGGAACTCAAGGGTAGCATAGCTTTGAGCGATAGCTTAAATTGACAAGAGGCTCGAGTACTTTATTGTTACTAAATTTCAAGGTTCTATGACGATCCAGTAAAAAATTGCAAGCATTTGTATGTTGCAAACTTTGATAGGTGTAGGACGTACCGTATATAAGTTAGGGCCATTTGAAGTTTTATCAGTGTTTGATTTGGGACTCAAGGGTAGCATAGCTTTGAGCGATAGCTTAAATTGACAAGAGGCTCGAGTACTTTATTGTTACAAAATTTCAAGGTTTTATGACGCTCCAGTAAAAAGTTACAAGCATTTGTATGTTGCAAACTTTGATAGGTGTACGACGTACCATATAGAAGTTAGGGCCATTTGAAGTTTTATCAGTGTTTGATTTGGACCTCAAGGGTAGCAAAGCTTTAAGCGAGAGCTTAAATTGAGAAGAGGCTGGAGTACTTTATTGTTACAAAATTTCAAGGTGTTATGACGCTCCAGTAAAAAGTTACAAGCATTTGTATGTTGCAAACTTTGATAGGTGTAGGACATACCGTATAGAAGTTAGTGCCATTTGAAGTTTTATCAGTATTTGATTTGGGACTCAAGGGTAGCATAGCTTTGAACGATAACTTAAATTGACAAGAGGCTCGAGAACTTAATTGTTACAAAGTTTCAAGGTTTTATGAAGCTCCAGTAAAAAGTTAAAAGCACTTGTATGTTGCAAACTTTGATAGGTATAGGTTGCACCGTATTGAAGTTAGGGGTCATTTGAAGTTTTATCACTTCTTGATTTTGGAGTCAAGGGTAGCACAGTTAGGAGCGATAACTTAAATTGATAAGAGTCACGAGTACTTTATTGTCACAAAATTTCAAGGTTTTATGACGCTCCAGTAAAAAGTTACAAGCATTTGTATGTTGCAAAGTTTGATAGGTGTACGACGTACCGTATATAAGTTAGGGCCATTTGACGTTTTATCAGTGTTTGATTTGGGACTCAAGGGTAGCAGAGCTTTGAGCGATAGCTTAAATTGACAAGAGGCTCGAGTACTTTATTGTTACAAAATTTCAAGGTTTTATGACGCTCCAGTAAAAATTTACAAGCAATTGTATGTTGCAAACTTTGATAGGTGTAGGACGTACCATATAGAAGTTAGGGCCATTTGAAGTTTTATCAGTGTTTGATTTGGGACTCAAGGGTAGCATAGCTTTGAGCGATAGCTTAAATTGACAAGAGGCTCGAGTACTTTATTGTTACAAAATTTCAAGGTTTTATGACGCTCCAGTAAAAATTTACAAGCAATTGTATGTTGCAAACTTTGATAGGTGTAGGACGTACCATATAGAAGTTAGGGCCATTTGAAGTTTTATCAGTGTTTGATTTGGGACTCAAGGGTAGCATAGCTTTGAGCGATAGCTTAAATTGACAAGAGGCTCGAGTACTTTATTGTTACAAAATTTCAAGGTTTTATGACGCTCCAGTAAAAAGTTACAAGCATTTGTATGTTGCAAACTTTGATAGGTATAGGACGCACCGTATTGAATTTAGGGGCCATTTGAAGTTTTATCACTGTTTGATTTTGGAGTCAAGGGTAGCATAGTTATGAGCGATAGCTTAAATTGATAAGAAGTACGAGTACTTTATTGTCACAAAATTTGAAGGTTTTATGACGCTCCAGTAAAAAGTTACAAGCATTTGTATGCTGCAAATTTTGATAGGTATAGGATGCACCGTATTGAAGTTAGGGGTCATTTGAAGTTTTATCACTTTTTGATTTTGGAGTCAAGGGTAGCACAGTTAGGAGCGATAACTTAAATTGATAAGAAGCACGAGTACTTTATTGTCACAAAATTTCAAGGTTTTATGACGCTCCAGTAAAAAGTTACAAGCATTTGTATGTTGCAAACTTTGATAGGTGTAGGACGTACCATATAGAAGTTAGGGCCATTTGAAGTTTTATCAGTGTTTGATTTGGAACTCAAGGGTAGCAAAGCTTTAAGCGAGAGCTTAAATTGGGAAGAGGCTGGAGTACTTTATTGTTACAAAATTTCAAGGTTTTATGACGCTCCAGTAAAAAGTTACAAGCATTTGAATGTTGCAAACTTTGATAGGTGTGGGACGTACCGTATATAAGTTAGGACCATTTGAAGTTTTATCAGTGTTTGATTTGGACTTAAGGGTAGCAAAGCTTTAAGCGATAGCTTAAATTGACAAGAGGCTGGAGTACTTTATTGTTACAAAATTTCAAGGTGTTATGACGCTCCAGTAAAAAGTTACAAGCATTTGTATGTTGCAAATTTTGATAGGTGTAGGACGTACCGTATAGAAGTTAGGGCCATTTAAAGTTTTATCAGTGTTTGATTTGGGACTCAAGGGTAGCATAGCTTTGAGCGATAGCTTAAATTGACAAGAGGGTCGAGTACTTTATTGTTACAAAATTTCAAGGTTCTATGGCGCTCCAGTAAAAATTTATAAGAATTTGTATGTTGCAAACTTTGATAGGTGTAGTGCCTACCGTCTAGAAGTTAGGGCCATTTGAAGTTTTATCAGTGTTTGATTTGGGACTCAAGGGTAGCATAGCTTTGAGCGATAGCTTAAATTGACAAGAGGCTCGAGTACTTCATTGTTACAAAATTTCAAGGTTTTCTGACGCTCCAGTAAAAAGTTACAAGCATTTGTATGTTGCAAACTTTGATAGATGTAGGACATACGGTATAGAAGTTAGGGCCATATGATGTTTTATCAGTGTTTGATTTGGGACTCAAGGGTAGCATAGCTTTGAGCGATAGCTTAAATTGACAAGAGGCTCGAGTACATTATTGTCACAAAATTTCAAGGTTTTATGACGCTCCAGTAAAAAGTTGCAAGCATTTGTATGTTGCAAACTTTGATAGGTGTAGGACGTACCATATAGAAGTTAGGGCCATTTGAAGTTTTATCAGTGTTTGATTTGGAACTCAAGGGTAGCAAAGCTTTAAGCGATAGCTTAAATTGAGAAGAGGCTGGAGTACTTTATTGTTACAAAATTTCAAGGTGTTATGACGCTCCAGTAAAAAGTTACAAGCATTTGTATGTTGCAAATTTTGATAATTGTAGGACGTACCGTATAGAAATTAGGGCCATTTAAAAATTTTTCAGTGTTTGATTTGGGACTCAAGGGTAGCATAGCTTTGAGCGATAGCTTAAATTGACAAGAGGCTCGAAAACTTAATTGTTACAAAGTTTCAAGGTTTTATGACGCTCCAGTAAAAAGTTAAAAGCACTTGTATGTTGCAAACTTTGATAGGTATAGGACGCACCGTATTGAAGTTTGGGGCCATTTGAAGTTTTATCATTTTTTGATTTTGGAGTCAAGGGTAGCATAGTTATGAGTGATAACTTAAATTGATAAGAAGCAAGAGTACTTTATTGTCACAAAATTTCAAGATTTTACGACGCTCCAGTAAAAAGTTACAAGCATTTGTATGTTGCAAAGTTTGATAGGTGTAGGACGTACCGTATAGAACTTAGGGCCATTTGAAGCTTTATCAGTGTTTGATTTGGAACTCAAGGGTAGCATAGCTTTGAGCGATAGCTTAAATTGACAAGAGCCTCGAGTACTTTATTGTTACAAAATTTCAAGGTTTTATAACGCTCCAGTAAAAATTTACAAGCAATTGTATGTTGCAAACTTTGATAGGTGTAGGACGTACCATATAGAAGTTAAGGCCATTTGAAGTTTTATCAGTGCTTGATTTGGGACTCAAGGGTAGCATAGCTTTGAGCGATAGCTGAAATTGACAAGAGGCTCGAGTACTTTATTGTTACAAAATTTCAAGGTTCTATGACGCTCCAGTAAAAATTTACAAGTATTTGTATGTTGCAAACTTTGATAGGTGTAGGACGTACCAATAGAAGTTAGGGTCATTTGAAGTTTTATCAGTGTTTTATTTGGGACTCAAGGGTAGCATAGTTTTGAGCGATAGCTTAAATTGACAAGAGGCTCGAGTACTTTATTGTTACAAAATTTCAAGGTTTTATGACGCTCCAGTAAAAATTTACAAGCAATTGTATGTTGCAAAGTTTGATAGGTGTAGGACGTACCGTATAGAAGTTAGGACCATTTGAAGTTTTATCAGTGTTTGATTTGGGACTCAAGGGTAGCATAGCTTTGAGTGATAGCTTAAATTGACAAAAGGCTCGAGTACTTTATTGTTACAAAATTTCAAGGTTTTATGACGCTCCAGTAAAAATTTACAAGCAATTGTATGTTGATAGGTGTAGGACGTACCATATAGAAGTTAGGGCCATTTGAAGTTTTATCAGTGTTTGATTTGGGACTCAAGGGTAGCATAGCTTTGAGCGATAGCTTAAATTGACAAGAGGCTCGAGTACTTTATTGTTACAAAATTTCAAGGTTTTATGACGCTCCAGTAAAAAGTTACAAGCATTTGTATGTTGCAAACTTTGATAG
Source organism: Clusia tigrina (assembly GCA_920105625.2). Lineage (NCBI taxonomy): Eukaryota > Metazoa > Arthropoda > Insecta > Diptera > Clusiidae > Clusia > Clusia tigrina. The sequence continues at coordinate 70,470,399 of OV050032.1, forward strand.
GTATAGGACGCACCGTATTGAATTTAGGGGCCATTTGAAGTTTTATCACTGTTTGATTTTGGAGTCAAGGGTAGCATAGTTATGAGCGATAGCTTAAATTGATAAGAAGTACGAGTACTTTATTGTCACAAAATTTGAAGGTTTTATGACGCTCCAGTAAAAAGTTACAAGCATTTGTATGCTGCAAATTTTGATAGGTATAGGATGCACCGTATTGAAGTTAGGGGTCATTTGAAGTTTTATCACTTTTTGATTTTGGAGTCAAGGGTAGCACAGTTAGGAGCGATAACTTAAATTGATAAGAAGCACGAGTACTTTATTGTCACAAAATTTCAAGGTTTTATGACGCTCCAGTAAAAAGTTACAAGCATTTGTATGTTGCAAACTTTGATAGGTGTAGGACGTACCATGTAGAAGTTAGGGCCATTTGAAGTTTTATCAGTGTTTGATTTGGAACTCAAGGGTAGCAAAGCTTTAAGCGAGAGCTTAAATTGGGAAGAGGCTGGAGTACTTTATTGTTACAAAATTTCAAGGTTTTATGACGCTCCAGTAAAAAGTTACAAGCATTTGAATGTTGCAAACTTTGATAGGTGTGGGACGTACCGTATATAAGTTAGGACCATTTGAAGTTTTATCAGTGTTTGATTTGGACTTAAGGGTAGCAAAGCTTTAAGCGATAGCTTAAATTGACAAGAGGCTGGAGTACTTTATTGTTACAAAATTTCAAGGTGTTATGACGCTCCAGTAAAAAGTTACAAGCATTTGTATGTTGCAAATTTTGGTGTACGACGTACCGTATAGAAGTTAGGGCCATTTAAAGTTTTATCAGTGTTTGATTTGGGACTCAAGGGTAGCATAGCTTTGAGCGATAGCTTAAATTGACAAGAGGTTCGAGTACTTTATTGTTACAAAATTTCAAGGTTCTATGGCGCTCCAGTAAAAATTTAAAAGAATTTGTATGTTGCAAACTTTGATAGGTGTAGTGCCTACCGTCTAGAAGTTAGGGCCATTTGAAGTTTTATCAGTGTTTGATTTGGGACTCAAGGGTAGCATAGCTTTGAGCGATAGCTTAAATTGACAAGAGGCTCGAGTACTTCATTGTTACAAAATTTCAAGGTTCTATGACGCTCCAGTAAAAAATTACAAGCATTTGTATGTTGCAAACTTTGATAGGTGTAGGACGTACCATATAGAAGTTAGGGCCATTTGAAGTTTTATCAGTGTTTGATTTGGGACTCAAGGGTAGCATAGCTTTGAGCGATAGCTTAAATTGACAAGAAGCTCGAGTACTTTATTGCTACAAAATTTCAAGGTTTTCTGACGCTCCAGTAGAAAGTTACAAGCATTTGTATGTTGCAAACTTTGATAGATGTAGGACATACGGGATAGAAGTTAGGGCCATATGATGTTTTATCAGTGTTTGATTTGGGACTCAAGGGTAGCATAGCTTTGAGCGATAGCTTAAATTGACAAGAGGCTCGAGTACTTTATTGTCACAAAATTTCAAGGTTTTATGACGCTCCAGTAAAAAGTTGCAAGCATTTGTATGTTGCAAACTTTGATAGGTGTAGGACGTACCATATAGAAGTTAGGGCCATTTGAAGTTTTATCAGTGTTTGATTTGGAACTCAAGGGTAGCAAAGCTTTAAGCGATAGCTTAAATTGAGAAGAGGCTGGAGTACTTTATTGTTACAAAATTTCAAGGTGTTATGACGCTCCAGTAAAAAGTTACAAGCATTTGTATGTTGCAAATTTTGATAATTGTAGGACGTACCGTAAAGAAGTAAAACCATTTGAAGTTTTATCAGTGTTTGATTTGGGACTCAAGGGTAGCATAGCTTTGAGCGATAGCTTAAATTGACAAGAGGCTCGAGTACTTTATTGATACAAAATTTCAAGGTTTTATGCCGCTCCAGTAGATAGTTACAAGGATTTGTATGTTTCAAACTTTGATAGATGTAGGACATACCGTATAGAAGTTAGGGCCATTTGAAGTTTTATCAGTGTTTGATTTGGGACTCAAGGGTAGTATAGCTTTGAGCGATAGCTTAAATTGACAAGAGGCTAGAGTCCTTTATTGTTACAAAATTTCAAGATTTTAGGACGCTCCAGTAAAAAGTTACAAGCATTTGTATGTTGCAAACTTTGATAGGTGTAGGACGTACCATATAGAAGTTAGGGCCATTTGAAGTTTTATCAGTGTTTGATTTGGGACTCAAGGGTAGCAAAGCTTTAAGCGATAGCTTAAATTGACAAGAGGCTGGAGTACTTTATTGTTACAAAATTTCAAGGTGTTATGACGCTCCAGTAAAAAGTTACAAGCATTTGTATGTTGCAAATTTTGATAGGTGTAGGACGTACCGTATAGAAATTAGGGCCATTTAAAAATTTTTCAGTGTTTGATTTGGGACTCAAGGGTAGCATAGCTTTGAGCGATAGCTTAAATTGACAAGAGGCTCGAAAACTTAATTGTTACAAAGTTTCAAGGTTTTATGACGCTCCAGTAAAAAGTTAAAAGCACTTGTATGTTGCAAACTTTGATAGGTATAGGACGCACCGTATTGAAGTTTGGGGCCATTTGAAGTTTTATCATTTTTTGATTTTGGAGTCAAGGGTAGCATAGTTATGAGTGATAACTTAAATTGATAAGAAGCAAGAGTACTTTATTGTCACAAAATTTCAAGATTTTACGACGCTCCAGTAAAAAGTTACAAGCATTTGTATGTTGCAAAGTTTGATAGGTGTAGGACGTACCGTATAGAACTTAGGGCCATTTGAAGCTTTATCAGTGTTTGATTTGGAACTCAAGGGTAGCATAGCTTTGAGCGATAGCTTAAATTGACAAGAGCCTCGAGTACTTTATTGTTACAAAATTTCAAGGTTTTATGACGCTCCAGTAAAAATTTACAAGCAATTGTATGTTGCAAACTTTGATAGGTGTAGGACGTACCATATAGAAGTTAAGGCCATTTGAAGTTTTATCAGTGCTTGATTTGGGACTCAAGGGTAGCATAGCTTTGAGCGATAGCTGAAATTGACAAGAGGCTCGAGTACTTTATTGTTACAAAATTTCAAGGTTCTATGACGCTCCAGTAAAAATTTACAAGTATTTGTATGTTGCAAACTTTGATAGGTGTAGGACGTACCAATAGAAGTTAGGGTCATTTGAAGTTTTATCAGTGTTTTATTTGGGACTCAAGGGTAGCATAGTTTTGAGCGATAGCTTAAATTGACAAGAGGCTCGAGTACTTTATTGTTACAAAATTTCAAGGTTTTATGACGCTCCAGTAAAAATTTACAAGCAATTGTATGTTGCAAAGTTTGATAGGTGTAGGACGTACCGTATAGAAGTTAGGGCCATTTGAAGTTTTATCAGTGTTTGATTTGGGACTCAAGGGTAGCATAGCTTTGAGTGATAGCTTAAATTGACAAAAGGCTCGAGTACTTTATTGTTACAAAATTTCAAGGTTCTATGACGCTCCCGTAAAAAGTTACAAGCATTTGTATGTTGCAAACTTTGATAGGTGTAGGACTTACCGTATAGAAGTTAGAGCTATTTGAAGATTTATCAGTGTTTGATTTGGGACTCAAGGGTAGCATAGCTTTGAGCGATAGCTTAAATTGACAAGAGGCTCGAGTACTTTATTGTTACAAAGTTTCAAGGTTTTATGACGCTCCAGTAAAAAGTTACAAGCATTTGTATGCTGCAAACTTTGATAGGTATAGGATGCACCGTATTGAAGTTAGGGGTCATTTGAAGTTTTATCACTTTTTTATTTTGGAGTCAAGGGTAGCACAGGTAGGAGCGATAACTTAAATTGATAAGAAGCACGAGTACCTTGTTGTCACAAAATTTCAAGGTTTTATGACGCTCCAGTAAAAAGTTACAAGCATTTGTATGTTGCAAAGTTTGATAGGTGTACGACGTACCGTATAGAAGTTTGGGCCATTTGAAGTTTTATCAGTGTTTGATTTGGGACTCAAGAGTAGCATAGCTTTGAGCGATGGATTAAATTGACAAGAGGCTCGAGTACTTCATTGTTACAAAATTTCAAGGTTCTATGACGCTCCAGTAAAAAGTTACAAGCATCTGAATGTTGCAAACTTTGATAGGTGTAGGACGTACCGTATAGAAGTTAGTGCCATTTGAAGTTTTATCAGTGTTTGATTTGGGTCTCAAGGGTAGCATAGCTTTGAACGATAGCTTAAATTGACAAGAGGCTCGAGAACTTAATTGTTACAAAGTTTCAAGGTTTTATGACGCTCCAGTAAAAAGTTAAAAGCACTTGTATGTTGCAAACTTTGATAGGTATAGGACGCACCGTATTGAAGTTTGGGGCCATTTGAAGTTTTATCACTTTTTGATTTTGGAGTCAAGGGTAGCATAGTTATGAGCGATAACTTAAATTGATAAGAAGCAAGAGTAGTTTATTGTTACAAAATTTCAAGGTTTTATGACGCTCCAGTAAAAAGTTACAAGCATTTGTATGTTGCAAACTTTGATAGGTGTAGGACGTACCATATAGAAGTTAGGGCCATTTGAAGTTTTATCAGTGTTTGATTTGGGACTCAAGGGTAGCATAGCTTTGAGCGATAGCTTAAATTGACAAGAGGCTCGAGTACTTTATTGTTACAAAATTTCAAGGTTTTATGACGCTCCAGTAAAAAGTTACAAGCATTTGTATGTTGCAAACTTTGATAGGTGTAGGACGTACCATATAGAAGTTAGGGCCATTTGAAGTTTTATCAGTGTTTGATTTGGAACTCAAGGGTAGCAAAGCTTTAAGCGAGAGCTTAAATTGAGAAGAGGCTGGAGTACTTTATTGTTACAAAATTTCAAGGTGTTATGACGCTCCAGTAAAAAGTTACAATCATTTGTATGTTGCAAACTTTGATAGGTGTAGGACGTACCGTATAGAAGTTAGTGCCATTTGAAGTTTTATCAGTATTTGATTTGGGACTCAAGGGTAGCATAGCTTTGAACGATAACTTAAATTGACAAGAGGCTCGAGAACTTAATTGTTACAAAGTTTCAAGGTTTTATGACGCTCCAGTAAAAAGTTAAAAGCACTTGTATGTTGCAAACTTTGATAGGTATAGGACGCACCGTATTGAAGTTTGGGGCCATTTGAAGTTTTATCACTTTTTGATTTTAGAGTCAATTGTAGCATAGTTATGACCGATAACTTAAATTGATAAGAAGCACGAGTACTTTATTGTCACAAAATTTCAAGATTTTATGACGCTCCAGTAAAAAGTTACAAGCATTTGTATGTTGCAAAGTTTGATAGGTGTAGGACGTACCGTATAGAAGTTAGGGCCATTTGAAGTTTTATCAGTGTTTGGTTTGCGACTCAAGGGTAGCATAGCTTTGAGCGATAGCTTAAATTGACAAGAGGCTCGAGTACTTTATTGTTACAAAATTTCAAGGTTTTATGACGCTCCAGTAAAAAGTTACAAGCATTTGTATGCTGCAAATTTTGATAGGTATAGGATGCACCGTATTGAAGTTAGGGGTCATTTGAAGTTTTATCACTTTTTGATTTTGGAGTCAAGGGTAGCACAGTTAGGAGCGATAACTTAAATTGATAAGAAGCACGAGTACTTTATTGTCACAAAATTGCAAGGTTTTATGACGCTCCAGTAAAAAGTTACAAGCATTTGTATGTTGCAAACTTTGATAGGTGTAGGACGTACCATATAGAAGTTAGGGCCATTTGAAGTTTTATCAGTGTTTGATTTGGAACTCAAGGGTAGCAAAGCTTTAAGCGAGAGCTTAAATTGGGAAGAGGCTGGAGTACTTTATTGTTACAAAATTTCAAGGTTTTATGACGCTCCAGTAAAAAGTTACAAGCATTTGAATGTTGCAAACTTTGATAGGTGTGGGACGTACCGTATATAAGTTAGGACCATTTGAAGTTTTATCAGTGTTTGATTTGGACTTAAGGGTAGCAAAGCTTTAAGCGATAGCTTAAATTGACAAGAGGCTGGAGTACTTTATTGTTACAAAATTTCAAGGTGTTATGACGCTCCAGTAAAAAGTTACAAGCATTTGTATGTTGCAAATTTTGATAGGTGTAGGACGTACCGTATAGAAGTTAGGGCCATTTAAAGTTTTATCAGTGTTTGATTTGGGACTCAAGGGTAGCATAGCTTTGAGCGATAGCTTAAATTGACAAGAGGCTCGAGTACTTTATTGTCACAAAATTTCAAGGTTTTATGACGCTCCAGTAAAAAGTTACAAGCATTTGTATGTTGCAAACTTTGATAGGTGTAGGACGTACCATATAGAAGTTAGGGCCATTTGAAGTTTTATCAGTGTTTGATTTGGAACTCAAGGGTAGCAAAGCTTTAAGCGATAGCTTAAATTGAGAAGAGGCTGGAGTACTTTATTGTTACAAAATTTCAAGGTGTTATGACGCTCCAGTAAAAAGTTACAAGCATTTGTATGTTGCAAATTTTGATAATTGTAGGACGTACCGTAAAGAAGTAAAACCATTTGAAGTTTTATCAGTGTTTGATTTGGGACTCAAGGGTAGCATAGCTTTGAGCGATAGCTTAAATTGACAAGAGGCTCGAGTACTTTATTGATACAAAATTTCAAGGTTTTATGACGCTCCAGTAAAAAGTTACAAGCATTTGTATGCTGCAAATTTTGATAGGTGTAGGACGTACCGTATAGAAGTTAGGGCCATTTAAAGTTTTATCAGTGTTTGATTTGGGACTCAAGGGTAGCATAGCTTTGAGCGATAGCTTAAATTGACAAGAGGCTCGAGTACTTTATTGTTACAAAATTTCAAGGTTCTTTGGCGCTCCAGTAAAAATTTATAAGAATTTGTATGTTGCAAACTTTGATAGGTGTAGTGCCTACCGTCTAGAAGTTAGGGCCATTTGAAGTTTTATCAGTGTTTGATTTGGGACTCAAGGGTAGCATAGCTTTGAGCGATAGCTTAAATTGACAAGAGGCTCGAGTACTTCATTGTTACAAAATTTCAAGGTTCTATGACGCTCCAGTAAAAAATTACAAGCATTTGTATGTTGCAAACTTTGATAGGTGTAGGAAGTACCGTATATAAGTTAGGGCCATTTGACGTTTTATCAGTGTTTGATTTGGGACTCAAGGGTAGCATAGCTTTGAGCGATAGCTTAAATTGACAAGAAGCTCGAGTACTTTATTGCTACAAAATTTCAAGGTTTTCTGACGCTCCAGTAAAAAGTTACAAGCATTTGTATGTTGCAAACTTTGATAGATGTAGGACATATGGTATAGAAGTTAGGGCCATATGATGTTTTATCAGTGTTTGATTTGGGACTCAAGGGTAGCATAGCTTTGAGCGATAGCTTAAATTGACAAGAGGCTCGAGTACTTTATTGTCACAAAATTTCAAGGTTTTATGACGCTCCAGTAAAAAGTTACAAGCATTTGTATGTTGCAAACTTTGATAGGTGTAGGACGTACCATATAGAAGTTAGGGCCATTTGAAGTTTTATCAGTGTTTGATTTGGAACTCAAGGGTAGCAAAGCTTTAAGCGATAGCTTAAATTGAGAAGAGGCTGGAGTACTTTATTGTTACAAAATTTCAAGGTGTTATGACGCTCCAGTAAAAAGTTACAAGCATTTGTATGTTGCAAATTTTGATAATTGTAGGACGTACCGTAAAGAAGTAAAACCATTTGAAGTTTTATCAGTGTTTGATTTGGGACTCAAGGGTAGCATAGCTTTGAGCGATAGCTTAAATTGACAAGAGGCTCGAGTACTTTATTGATACAAAATTTCAAGGTTTTATGACGCTCCAGTAGATAGTTACAAGGATTTGTATGTTTCAAACTTTGATAGATGTAGGACATACCGTATAGAAGTTAGGGCCATTTGAAGTTTTATCAGTGTTTGATTTGGGACTCAAGGGTAGCATAGCTTTGAGCGATAGCTTAAATTGACAAGAGGCTAGAGTCCTTTATTGTTACAAAATTTCAAGGTTTTAGGACGCTCCAGTAAAAAGTTACAAGCATTTGTATGTTGCAAACTTTGATAGGTGTAGGACGTACCATATAGAAGTTAGGGCCATTTGAAGTTTTATCAGTGTTTGATTTGGGACTCAAGGGTAGCATAGCTTTGAGCGATATCTTAAATTGACAAGAGGCTCGAGTACTTTATTGTTACAAAATTTCAAGGTTTTATGACGCTCCAGTAAAAAGTTACAAGCATTTGAATGTTGCAAACTTTGATAGGTGTGGGACGTACCGTATAGAAGTTAGGACCATTTAAAGTTGTATCAGTGTTTGATTTGGGACTCAAGGGTAGCATAGCTTTGAGCGATAGCTTAAATTGACAAGAGGCTCGAGTACTTTATTGTTACAAAATTTCAAGGTTTTATGCCGCTCCAGTAAAAAGTTACAAGCATTTGAATGTTGCAAACTTTGATAGGTGTAGGACGTACCGTATAGAAGTTAGTGCCATTTGAAGTTTTATCAGTGTTTGATTTGGGACTCAACTGTAGCATAGCTGTGAACGGTAGCTTAAATTGACAAGAGGCTCGAGAACTTAATTGTTACATAGTTTCAAAGTTTTATGACGCTCCAGTAAAAAGTTAAAAGCACTTGTATGTTGCAAACTTTAATAGGTATAGGACGCACCGTATTGAAGTTTGGGGCCATTTGAAGTTTTATCACTTTTTGATTTTGGAGTCAAGGGTAGCATAGTTATGAGCGATAACTTAAATTGATAAGAAGCACGAGTACTTTATTGTCACAAAATTTCAAGATTTTATGACGCTCCAGTAAAAAGTTACAAGCATTTGTATGTTGCAAAGTTTGATAGGTGTATAACGTACCGTATAGAAGTTAGGGCCATGTGAAGTTTTATCAGTGTTTGATTTGGGACACAAGGGTATCATAGCTTTGAGCGATAGCTTAAATTGACAAGAGGCTCGAGTACTTTATTGTTACAAAATTTCAAGGTTATATGACGCTCCAGTAAAAATTTACAAGAAATTGTATGTTGCAAACTTTGATAGGTGTAGTGCGTACCGTCTAGAAGTTAGGGCCATTTGAAGTTTTATCAGTGTTTGATTTGCGACTCAAGGGTAGCATAGCTTTGAACGATAGCTTAAATTGACAAGAGGCTCGAGAACTTTATTGTTACAAAATTTCAAGGTTTTATGACGCTCCAGTAAAAATGTACAAGCAATTGTATGTTGCAAACTTTGATAGGTGTAGGACGTACCATATAGAAGTTAGGGCCATTTGAAGTTTTATCAGTGTTTGATTTGGGACTCAAGGGTAGCATAGCTTTGAGCGATAGCTGAAATTGACAAGAGGCTCAAGTACTTTATTGTTACAAAATTTCAATGTTCTATGACGCTCCAGTAAAAATTTACAAGTATTTGTATGTTGCAAACTTTGATAGGTGTAGGACGTACCAATAGAAGTTAGGGTCATTTGAAGTTTTATCAGTGTTTGATTTGGGACTCAAGGGTAGCATAGCTTTGAGCGATAGCTTAAATTGACAAGAGGCTGGAGTACTTTATTGTTACAAAATTTCAAGGTTTTATGACGCTCCAGTAAAAATTTACAAGCAATTGTATGTTGCAAACTTTGATAGGTGTAGGACGTACCATATAGAAGTTAGGGCCATTTGAAGTTTTATCAGTGTTTGATTTGGGACTCAAGGGTAGCATAGCTTTGAGCGATAGCTCAAATTGACAAGAGGCTCGAGTACTTTATTGTTACAAAATTTCAAGGTTTTATGACGCTCCAGTAAAAAGTTACAAGCATTTGTATGTTGCAAACTTTGATAGGTATAGGACGCACCGTATTGAATTTAGGGGCCATTTGAAGTTTTATCACTTTTTGATTTTGGAGTCGAGAGTAGCACAGTTAGGAGCGATAACTTAAATTGATAAGAAGCACGAGTACTTTATTGTCACAAAATTTCAAGGTTTTATAACGCTCCAGTAAAAAGTTACAAGCATTTGTATGTTGCAAAGTTTGATAGGTGTACGACGTACCGTATAGAAGTTTGGGCCATTTGAAGTTTTATCTGTGTTTGATTTGGGACTCAAGAGTAGCATAGCTTTGAGCGATAGCTTAAATTGACAAGAGGCTCGAGAACTTAATTGTTACAAAGTTTCAAGGTTTTATGACGCTCCAGTAAAAAGTTAAAAGCACTTGTATGTTGCAAACTTTGATAGGTATAGGACGCACCGTATTGAAGTTTGGGGCCATTTGAAGTTTTATCACTTTTTGATTTTAGAGTCAATTGTAGCATAGTTATGAGCGATAACTTAAATTGATAAGAAGCACGAGTACTTTATTGTCACAAAATTTCAAGATTTTATGACGCTCCAGTAAAAAGTTACAAGCATTTGTATGTTGCAAAGTTTGATAGGTGTAGGACGTACCGTATAGAAGTTAGGGCCATTTGAAGTTTTATCAGTGTTTGGTTTGCGACTCAAGGGTAGCATAGCTTTGAGCGATAGCTTAAATTGACAAGAGGCTCGAGTACTTTATTGTTACAAAATTTCAAGGTTTTATGACGCTCCAGTAAAAAGTTACAAGCATTTGTATGCTGCAAATTTTGATAGGTATAGGATGCACCGTATTGAAGTTAGGGGTCATTTGAAGTTTTATCACTTTTTGATTTTGGAGTCAAGGGTAGCACAGTTAGGAGCGATAACTTAAATTGATAAGAAGCACGAGTACTTTATTGTCACAAAATTTCAAGGTTTTATGACGCTCCAGTAAAAAGTTACAAGCATTTGTATGTTGCAAACTTTGATAGGTGTAGGACGTACCATATAGAAGTTAGGGCCATTTGAAGTTTTATCAGTGTTTGATTTGGAACTCAAGGGTAGCAAAGCTTTAAGCGAGAGGTTAAATTGGGAAGAGGCTGGAGTACTTTATTGTTACAAAATTTCAAGGTTTTATGACGCTCCAGTAAAAAGTTACAAGCATTTGAATGTTGCAAACTTTGATAGGTGTGGGACGTACCGTATATAAGTTAGGACCATTTGAAGTTTTATCAGTGTTTGATTTGGACTTAAGGGTAGCAAAGCTTTAAGCGATAGCTTAAATTGACAAGAGGCTGGAGTACTTTATTGTTACAAAATTTCAAGGTGTTATGACGCTCCAGTAAAAAGTTACAAGCATTTGTATGTTGCAAATTTTGATAGGTGTAGGACGTACCGTATAGAAGTTAGGTCCATTTAAAGTTTTATCAGTGTTTGATTTGGGACTCAAGGGTAGCATAGCTTTGAGCGATAGCTTAAATTGACAAGAGGCTCGAGTACTTTATTGTTACAAAATTTCAAGGTTTTATGCCGCTCCAGTAAAAAGTTACAAGCATTTGAATGTTGCAAACTTTGATAGGTGTAGGACGTACCGTATAGAAGTTAGTGCCATTTGAAGTTTTATCAGTGTTTGATTTGGGACTCAACGGTAGCATAGCTGTGAACGATAGCTTAAATTGACAAGAGGCTCGAGAACTTAATTGTTACATAGTTTCAAAGTTTTATGACGCTCCAGTAAAAAGTTAAAAGCACTTGTATGTTGCAAACTTTAATAGGTATAGGACGCACCGTATTGAAGTTTGGGGCCATTTGAAGTTTTATCACTTTTTGATTTTGGAGTCAAGGGTAGCATAGTTATGAGCGATAACTTAAATTGATAAGAAGCACGAGTACTTTATTGTCACAAAATTTCAAGATTTTATGACGCTCCAGTAAAAAGTTACAAGCATTTGTATGTTGCAAAGTTTGATAGGTGTATAACGTACCGTATAGAAGTTAGGGCCATTTGAAGTTTTATCAGTGTTTGATTTGGGACACAAGGGTATCATAGCTTTGAGCGATAGCTTAAATTGACAAGAGGCTCAAGTACTTTATTGTTACAAAATTTCAATGTTCTATGACGCTCCAGTAAAAATTTACAAGTATTTGTATGTTGCAAACTTTGATAGGTGTAGGACGTACCAATAGAAGTTAGGGTCATTTGAAGTTTTATCAGTGTTTGATTTGGGACTCAAGGGTAGCATAGCTTTGAGCGATAGCTTAAATTGACAAGAGGCTGGAGTACTTTATTGTTACAAAATTTCAAGGTTTTATGACGCTCCAGTAAAAATTTACAAGCAATTGTATGTTGCAAACTTTGATAGGTGTAGGACGTACCATATAGAAGTTAGGGCCATTTGAAGTTTTATCAGTGTTTGATTTGGGACTCAAGGGTAGCATAGCTTTGAGCGATAGCTCAAATTGACAAGAGGCTCGAGTACTTTATTGTTACAAAATTTCAAGGTTTTATGACGCTCCAGTAAAAAGTTACAAGCATTTGTATGTTGCAAACTTTGATAGGTATAGGACGCACCGTATTGAATTTAGGGGCCATTTGAAGTTTTATCACTTTTTGATTTTGGAGTCGAGAGTAGCACAGTTAGGAGCGATAACTTAAATTGATAAGAAGCACGAGTACTTTATTGTCACAAAATTTCAAGGTTTTATAACGCTCCAGTAAAAAGTTACAAGCATTTGTATGTTGCAAAGTTTGATAGGTGTACGACGTACCGTATAGAAGTTTGGGCCATTTGAAGTTTTATCTGTGTTTGATTTGGGACTCAAGAGTAGCATAGCTTTGAGCGATAGCTTAAATTGACAAGAGGCTCGAGAACTTAATTGTTACAAAGTTTCAAGGTTTTATGACGCTCCAGTAAAAAGTTAAAAGCACTTGTATGTTGCAAACTTTGATAGGTATAGGACGCACCGTATTGAAGTTTGGGGCCATTTGAAGTTTTATCACTTTTTGATTTTAGAGTCAATTGTAGCATAGTTATGAGCGATAACTTAAATTGATAAGAAGCACGAGTACTTTATTGTCACAAAATTTCAAGATTTTATGACGCTCCAGTAAAAAGTTACAAGCATTTGTATGTTGCAAAGTTTGATAGGTGTAGGACGTACCGTATAGAAGTTAGGGCCATTTGAAGTTTTATCAGTGTTTGGTTTGCGACTCAAGGGTAGCATAGCTTTGAGCGATAGCTTAAATTGACAAGAGGCTCGAGTACTTTATTGTTACAAAATTTCAAGGTTTTATGACGCTCCAGTAAAAAGTTACAAGCATTTGTATGCTGCAAATTTTGATAGGTATAGGATGCACCGTATTGAAGTTAGGGGTCATTTGAAGTTTTATCACTTTTTGATTTTGGAGTCAAGGGTAGCACAGTTAGGAGCGATAACTTAAATTGATAAGAAGCACGAGTACTTTATTGTCACAAAATTTCAAGGTTTTATGACGCTCCAGTAAAAAGTTACAAGCATTTGTATGTTGCAAACTTTGATAGGTGTAGGACGTACCATATAGAAGTTAGGGCCATTTGAAGTTTTATCAGTGTTTGATTTGGAACTCAAGGGTAGCAAAGCTTTAAGCGAGAGGTTAAATTGGGAAGAGGCTGGAGTACTTTATTGTTACAAAATTTCAAGGTTTTATGACGCTCCAGTAAAAAGTTACAAGCATTTGAATGTTGCAAACTTTGATAGGTGTGGGACGTACCGTATATAAGTTAGGACCATTTGAAGTTTTATCAGTGTTTGATTTGGACTTAAGGGTAGCAAAGCTTTAAGCGATAGCTTAAATTGACAAGAGGCTGGAGTACTTTATTGTTACAAAATTTCAAGGTGTTATGACGCTCCAGTAAAAAGTTACAAGCATTTGTATGTTGCAAATTTTGATAGGTGTAGGACGTACCGTATAGAAGTTAGGTCCATTTAAAGTTTTATCAGTGTTTGATTTGGGACTCAAGGGTAGCATAGCTTTGAGCGATAGCTTAAATTGACAAGAGGCTCGAGTACTTTATTGTTACAAAATTTCAAGGTTTTATGCCGCTCCAGTAAAAAGTTACAAGCATTTGAATGTTGCAAACTTTGATAGGTGTAGGACGTACCGTATAGAAGTTAGTGCCATTTGAAGTTTTATCAGTGTTTGATTTGGGACTCAACGGTAGCATAGCTGTGAACGATAGCTTAAATTGACAAGAGGCTCGAGAACTTAATTGTTACATAGTTTCAAAGTTTTATGACGCTCCAGTAAAAAGTTAAAAGCACTTGTATGTTGCAAACTTTAATAGGTATAGGACGCACCGTATTGAAGTTTGGGGCCATTTGAAGTTTTATCACTTTTTGATTTTGGAGTCAAGGGTAGCATAGTTATGAGCGATAACTTAAATTGATAAGAAGCACGAGTACTTTATTGTCACAAAATTTCAAGATTTTATGACGCTCCAGTAAAAAGTTACAAGCATTTGTATGTTGCAAAGTTTGATAGGTGTATAACGTACCGTATAGAAGTTAGGGCCATGTGAAGTTTTATCAGTGTTTGATTTGGGACACAAGGGTATCATAGCTTTGAGCGATAGCTTAAATTGACAAGAGGCTCGAGTACTTTATTGTTACAAAATTTCAAGGTTATATGACGCTCCAGTAAAAATTTACAAGAATTTGTACGTTGCAAACTTTGATAGGTGTAGTGCGTACCGTCTAGAAGTTAGGGCCATTTGAAGTTTTATCAGTGTTTGATTTGCGACTCAAGGGTAGCATAGCTTTGAACGATAGCTTAAATTGACAAGAGGCTCGAGTACTTTATTGTTACAAAATTTCAAGGTTTTATGACGCTCCAGTAAAAATGTACAAGCAATTGTATGTTGCAAACTTTGATAGATGTAGGACGTACCATATAGAAGTTAGGGCCATTTGAAGTTTTATCAGTGTTTGATTTGGGACTCAAGGGTAGCATAGCTTTGAGCGATAGCTCAAATTGACAAGAGGCTCGAGTACTTTATTGTTACAAAATTTCAAGGTTTTATGACGCTCCAGTAAAAAGTTACAAGCATTTGTATGTTGCAAACTTTGATAGGTATAGGACGCACCGTATTGAATTTAGGGGCCATTTGAAGTTTTATCACTTTTTGATTTTGGAGTCGAGAGTAGCACAGTTAGGAGCGATAACTTAAATTGATAAGAAGCACGAGTACTTTATTGTCACAAAATTTCAAGGTTTTATAACGCTCCAGTAAAAAGTTACAAGCATTTGTATGTTGCAAAGTTTGATAGGTGTACGACGTACCGTATAGAAGTTTGGGCCATTTGAAGTTTTATCAGTGTTTGATTTGGGACTCAAGAGTAGCATAGCTTTGAGCGATAGCTTAAATTGACAAGAGGCTCGAGAACTTAATTGTTACAAAGTTTCAAGGTTTTATGACGCTCCAGTAAAAAGTTAAAAGCACTTGTATGTTGCAAACTTTGATAGGTATAGGACGCACCGTATTGAAGTTTGGGGCCATTTGAAGTTTTATCACTTTTTGATTTTAGAGTCAATTGTAGCATAGTTATGAGCGATAACTTAAATTGATAAGAAGCACGAGTACTTTATTGTCACAAAATTTCAAGATTTTATGACGCTCCAGTAAAAAGTTACAAGCATTTGTATGTTGCAAAGTTTGATAGGTGTAGGACGTACCGTATAGAAGTTAGGGCCATTTGAAGTTTTATCAGTGTTTGGTTTGCGACTCAAGGGTAGCATAGCTTTGAGCGATAGCTTAAATTGACAAGAGGCTCGAGTACTTTATTGTTACAAAATTTCAAGGTTTTATGACGCTCCAGTAAAAAGTTACAAGCATTTGTATGCTGCAAATTTTGATAGGTATAGGATGCACCGTATTGAAGTTAGGGGTCATTTGAAGTTTTATCACTTTTTGATTTTGGAGTCAAGGGTAGCACAGTTAGGAGCGATAACTTAAATTGATAAGAAGCACGAGTACTTTATTGTCACAAAATTTCAAGGTTTTATGACGCTCCAGTAAAAAGTTACAAGCATTTGTATGTTGCAAACTTTGATAGGTGTAGGACGTACCATATAGAAGTTAGGGCCATTTGAAGTTTTATCAGTGTTTGATTTGGAACTCAAGGGTAGCAAAGCTTTAAGCGAGAGCTTAAATTGGGAAGAGGCTGGAGTACTTTATTGTTACAAAATTTCAAGGTTTTATGACGCTCCAGTAAAAAGTTACAAGCATTTGTATGTTGCAAACTTTGATAGGTGTGGGACGTACCGTATATAAGTTAGGACCATTTGAAGTTTTATCAGTGTTTGATTTGGACTTAAGGGTAGCAAAGCTTTAAGCGATAGCTTAAATTGACAAGAGGCTGGAGTACTTTATTGTTACAAAATTTCAAGGTGTTATGTCGCTCCAGTAAAAAGTTACAAGCATTTGTATGTTGCAAATTTTGATAGGTGTAGAACGTACCGTATAGAAGTTAGGGCCATTTAAAGTTTTATCAGTGTTTGATTTGGGACTCAAGGGTAGCATAGCTTTGAGCGATAGCTTAAATTGACAAGAGGCTCGAGTACTTTATTGTTACAAAATTTCAAGGTTCTATGGCGCTCCAGTAAAAATTTATAAGAATTTGTATGTTGCAAACTTTGATAGGTGTAGTGCCTACCGTCTAGAAGTTAGGGCCATTTGAAGTTTTATCAGTGTTTGATTTGGGACTCAAGGGTAGCATAGCTTTGAGCGATAGCTTAAATTGACAAGAGGCTCGAGTACTTCATTGTTACAAAATTTCAAGGTTCTATGACGCTCCAGTAAAAAGTTACAAGCATTTGTATGTTGCAAACTTTGATAGGTGTAGGAAGTACCGTATATAAGTTAGGGCCATTTGACGTTTTATCAGTGTTTGATTTGGGACTCAAGGGTAGCATAGCTTTGAGCGATAGCTTAAATTGACAAGAAGCTCGAGTACTTTATTGATACAAAATTTCAAGGTTTTATGACGCTCCAGTAGATAGTTACAAGGATTTGTATGTTTCAAACTTTGATAGATGTAGGACATACCGTATAGAAGTTAGGGCCATTTGAAGTTTTATCAGTGTTTGATTTGGGACTCAAGGGTAGCATAGCTTTGAGCGATAGCTTAAACTGACAAGAGGCTAGAGTCCTTTATTGTTACAAAATTTCAAGGTTTTAGGACGCTCCAGTAAAAAGTTACAAGCATTTGTATGTTGCAAACTTTGATAGGTGTAGGACGTACCATATAGAAGTTAGGGCCATTTGAAGTTTTATCAGTGTTTGATTTGGGACTCAAGGGTAGCATAGCTTTGAGCGATAGCTTAAATTGACAAGAGGCTCGAGTACTTTATTGTTACAAAATTTCAAGGTTTTATGACGCTCCAGTAAAAAGTTACAAGCATTTGAATGTTGCAAACTTTGATAGGTGTGGGACGTACCGTATAGAAGTTAGGACCATTTGAAGTCTTATCAGTGTTTGATTTGGGACTCAAGGGTAGCATAGCTTTGAGCGATAGCTTAAATTGACAAGAGGCTCGAGTACTTTATTGTTACAAAATTTCAAGGTTTTATGACGCTCCAGTAAAAAGTTACAAGCATTTGAATGTTGCAAACTTTGATAGGTGTAGGACGTACCGTATAGAAGTTAGTGCCATTTGAAGTTTTATCAGTGTTTGATTTGGGACTCAACGGTAGCATAGCTGTGAACGATAGCTTAAATTGACAAGAGGCTCGAGAACTTAATTGTTACATAGTTTCAAAGTTTTATGACGCTCCAGTAAAAAGTTAAAAGCACTTGTATGTTGCAAACTTTAATAGGTATAGGACGCACCGTATTGAAGTTTGGGGCCATTTGAAGTTTTATCACTTTTTGATTTTGGAGTCAAGGGTAGCATAGTTATGAGCGATAACTTAAATTGATAAGAAGCACGAGTACTTTATTGTCACAAAATTTCAAGATTTTATGACGCTCCAGTAAAAAGATACAAGCATTTGTATGTTGCAAAGTTTGATAGGTGTATAACGTACCGTATAGAAGTTAGGGCCATGTGAAGTTTTATCAGTGTTTGATTTGGGACACAAGGGTATCATAGCTTTGAGCGATAGCTTAAATTGACAAGAGGCTCGAGTACTTTATTGTTACAAAATTTCAAGGTTATATGACGCTCCAGTAAAAATTTACAAGAATTTGTATGTTGCAAACTTTGATAGGTGTAGTGCGTACCGTCTAGAAGTTAGGGCCATTTGAAGTTTTATCAGTGTTTGATTTGCGACTCAAGGGTAGCATAGCTTTGAACGATAGCTTAAATTGACAAGAGGCTCGAGTACTTTATTGTTACAAAATTTCAAGGTTCTATGACGCTCCAGTAAAAATTTACAAGTATTTGTATGTTGCAAACTTTGATAGGTGTAGGACGTACCAATAGAAGTTAGGGTCATTTGAAGTTTTATCAGTGTTTGATTTGGGACTCAAGGGTAGCATAGCTTTGAGCGATAGCTTAAATTGACAAGAGGCTGGAGTACTTTATTGTTACAAAATTTCAAGGTTTTATGACGCTCCAGTAAAAATTTACAAGCAATTGTATGTTGCAAACTTTGATAGGTGTAGGACGTACCATATAGAAGTTAGGGCCATTTGAAGTTTTATCAGTGTTTGATTTGGGACTCAAGGGTAGCATAGCTTTGAGCGATAGCTCAAATTGACAAGAGGCTCGAGTACTTTATTGTTACAAAATTTCAAGGTTTTATGACGCTCCAGTAAAAAGTTACAAGCATTTGTATGTTGCAAACTTTGATAGGTATAGGACGCACCGTATTGAATTTAGGGGCCATTTGAAGTTTTATCACTTTTTGATTTTGGAGTCGAGAGTAGCACAGTTAGGAGCGATAACTTAAATTGATAAGAAGCACGAGTACTTTATTGTCACAAAATTTCAAGGTTTTATAACGCTCCAGTAAAAAGTTACAAGCATTTGTATGTTGCAAAGTTTGATAGGTGTACGACGTACCGTATAGAAGTTTGGGCCATTTGAAGTTTTATCAGTGTTTGATTTGGGACTCAAGAGTAGCATAGCTTTGAGCGATAGCTTAAATTGACAAGAGGCTCGAGAACTTAATTGTTACAAAGTTTCAAGGTTTTATGACGCTCCAGTAAAAAGTTAAAAGCACTTGTATGTTGCAAACTTTGATAGGTATAGGACGCACCGTATTGAAGTTTGGGGCCATTTGAAGTTTTATCACTTTTTGATTTTAGAGTCAATTGTAGCATAGTTATGAGCGATAACTTAAATTGATAAGAAGCACGAGTACTTTATTGTCACAAAATTTCAAGATTTTATGACGCTCCAGTAAAAAGTTACAAGCATTTGTATGTTGCAAAGTTTGATAGGTGTAGGACGTACCGTATAGAAGTTAGGGCCATTTGAAGTTTTATCAGTGTTTGGTTTGCGACTCAAGGGTAGCATAGCTTTGAGCGATAGCTTAAATTGACAAGAGGCTCGAGTACTTTATTGTTACAAAATTTCAAGGTTTTATGACGCTCCAGTAAAAAGTTACAAGCATTTGTATGCTGCAAATTTTGATAGGTACAGGATGCACCGTATTGAAGTTAGGGGTCATTTGAAGTTTTATCACTTTTTGATTTTGGAGTCAAGGGTAGCACAGTTAGGAGCGATAACTTAAATTGATAAGAAGCACGAGTACTTTATTGTCACAAAATTTCAAGGTTTTATGACGCTCCAGTAAAAAGTTACAAGCATTTGTATGTTGCAAACTTTGATAGGTGTAGGACGTACCATATAGAAGTTAGGGCCATTTGAAGTTTTATCAGTGTTTGATTTGGAACTCAAGGGTAGCAAAGCTTTAAGCGAGAGCTTAAATTGGGAAGAGGCTGGAGTACTTTATTGTTACAAAATTTCAAGGTTTTATGACGCTCCAGTAAAAAGTTACAAGCATTTGTATGTTGCAAACTTTGATAGGTGTGGGACGTACCGTATATAAGTTAGGACCATTTGAAGTTTTATCAGTGTTTGATTTGGACTTAAGGGTAGCAAAGCTTTAAGCGATAGCTTAAATTGACAAGAGGCTGGAGTACTTTATTGTTACAAAATTTCAAGGTGTTATGACGCTCCAGTAAAAAGTTACAAGCATTTGTATGTTGCAAATTTTGATAGGTGTAGAACGTACCGTATAGAAGTTAGGGCCATTTAAAGTTTTATCAGTGTTTGATTTGGGACTCAAGGGTAGCATAGCTTTGAGCGATAGCTTAAATTGACAAGAGGCTCGAGTACTTTATTGTTACAAAATTTCAAGGTTCTATGGCGCTCCAGTAAAAATTTATAAGAATTTGTATGTTGCAAACTTTGATAGGTGTAGTGCCTACCGTCTAGAAGTTAGGGCCATTTGAAGTTTTATCAGTGTTTGATTTGGGACTCAAGGGTAGCATAGCTTTGAGCGATAGCTTAAATTGACAAGAGGCTCGAGTACTTCATTGTTACAAAATTTCAAGGTTCTATGACGCTCCAGTAAAAAGTTACAAGCATTTGTATGTTGCAAACTTTGATAGGTGTAGGAAGTACCGTATATAAGTTAGGGCCATTTGACGTTTTATCAGTGTTTGATTTGGGACTCAAGGGTAGCATAGCTTTGAGCGATAGCTTAAATTGACAAGAAGCTCGAGTACTTTATTGATACAAAATTTCAAGGTTTTATGACGCTCCAGTAGATAGTTACAAGGATTTGTATGTTTCAAACTTTGATAGATGTAGGACATACCGTATAGAAGTTAGGGCCATTTGAAGTTTTATCAGTGTTTTATTTGGGACTCAAGGGTAGCATAGCTTTGAGCGATAGCTTAAATTGACAAGAGGCTAGAGTCCTTTATTGTTACAAAATTTCAAGGTTTTAGGACGCTCCAGTAAAAAGTTACAAGCATTTGTATGTTGCAAACTTTGATAGGTGTAGGACGTACCATATAGAAGTTAGGGCCATTTGAAGTTTTATCAGTGTTTGATTTGGGACTCAAGGGTAGCATAGCTTTGAGCGATAGCTTAAATTGACAAGAGGCTCGAGTACTTTATTGTTACAAAATTTCAAGGTTTTATGACGCTCCAGTAAAAAGTTACAAGCATTTGAATGTTGCAAACTTTGATAGGTGTAGGACGTACCGTATAGAAGTTAGTGCCATTTGAAGTTTTATCAGTGTTTGATTTCGGACTCAACGGTAGCATAGCTGTGAACGATAGCTTAAATTGACAAGAGGCTCGAGAACTTAATTGTTACATAGTTTCAAAGTTTTATGACGCTCCAGTAAAAAGTTAAAAGCACTTGTATGTTGCAAACTTTAATAGGTATAGGACGCACCGTATTGAAGTTTGGGGCCATTTGAAGTTTTATCACTTTTTGATTTTGGAGTCAAGGGTAGCATAGTTATGAGCGATAACTTAAATTGATAAGAAGCACGAGTACTTTATTGTCACAAAATTTCAAGATTTTATGACGCTCCAGTAAAAAGATACAAGCATTTGTATGTTGCAAAGTTTGATAGGTGTATAACGTACCGTATAGAAGTTAGGGCCATGTGAAGTTTTATCAGTGTTTGATTTGGGACACAAGGGTATCATAGCTTTGAGCGATAGCTTAAATTGACAAGAGGCTCGAGTACTTTATTGTTACAAAATTTCAAGGTTATATGACGCTCCAGTAAAAATTTACAAGAATTTGTATGTTGCAAACTTTGATAGGTGTAGTGCGTACCGTCTAGAAGTTAGGGCCATTTGAAGTTTTATCAGTGTTTGATTTGCGACTCAAGGGTAGCATAGCTTTGAACGATAACTTAAATTGACAAGAGGCTCGAGTACTTTATTGTTACAAAATTTCAAGGTTTTATGACGCTCCAGTAAAAATGTACAAGCAATTGTATGTTGCAAACTTTGATAGGTGTAGGACGTACCATATAGAAGTTAGGGCCATTTGAAGTTTTATCAGTGTTTGATTTGGGACTCAAGGGTAGCATAGCTGTGAGCGATAGCTGAAATTGACAAGAGGCTCGAGTACTTTATTGTTACAAAATTTCAATGTTCTATGACGCTCCAGTAAAAATTTACAAGTATTTGTATGTTGCAAACTTTGATAGGTGTAGGACGTACCAATAGAAGTTAGGGTCATTTGAAGTTTTATCAGTGTTTGATTTGGGACTCAAGGGTAGCATAGCTTTGAGCGATAGCTTAAATTGACAAGAGGCTGGAGTACTTTATTGTTACAAAATTTCAAGGTTTTATGACGCTCCAGTAAAAATTTACAAGCAATTGTATGTTGCAAACTTTGATAGGTGTAGGACGTACCATATAGAAGTTAGGGCCATTTGAAGTTTTATTAGTGTTTGATTTGGGACTCAAGGGTAGCATAGCTTTGAGCGATAGCTTAAATTGGCAAGAGGCTCGAGTACTTTATTGTTACAAAATTTCAAGGTTTTATGACGCTCCAGTAAAAAGTTACAAGCATTTGTATGTTGCAAACTTTGATAGGTATAGGACGCACCGTATTGAATTTAGGGGCCATTTGAAGTTTTATCACTTTTTGATTTTGGAGTCGAGAGTAGCACAGTTAGGAGCGATAACTTAAATTGATAAGAAGCACGAGTACTTTATTGTCACAAAATTTCAAGGTTTTATGACGCTCCAGTAAAAATTTACAAGCAATTGTATGTTGCAAACTTTGATAGGTGTAGGACGTACCATATAGAAGTTAGGGCCATTTGAAGTTTTATTAGTGTTTGATTTGGGACTCAAGGGTAGCATAGCTTTGAGCGATAGCTGAAATTGACAAGAGGCTCAAGTACTTTATTGTTACAAAATTTCAATGTTCTATGACGCTCCAGTAAAAATTTACAAGTATTTGTATGTTGCAAACTTTGATAGGTGTAGGACGTACCAATAGAAGTTAGGGTCATTTGAAGTTTTATCAGTGTTTGATTTGGGACTCAAGGGTAGCATAGCTTTGAGCGATAGCTTAAATTGACAAGAGGCTGGAGTACTTTATTGTTACAAAATTTCAAGGTTTTATGACGCTCCAGTAAAAATTTACAAGCAATTGTATGTTGCAAACTTTGATAGGTGTAGGACGTACCATATAGAAGTTAGGGCCATTTGAAGTTTTATCAGTGTTTGATTTGGGACTCAAGGGTAGCATAGCTTTGAGCGATAGCTCAAATTGACAAGAGGCTCGAGTACTTTATTGTTACAAAATTTCAAGGTTTTATGACGCTCCAGTAAAAAGTTACAAGCATTTGTATGTTGCAAACTTTGATAGGTATAGGACGCACCGTATTGAATTTAGGGGCCATTTGAAGTTTTATCACTTTTTGATTTTGGAGTCGAGAGTAGCACAGTTAGGAGCGATAACTTAAATTGATAAGAAGCACGAGTACTTTATTGTCACAAAATTTCAAGGTTTTATAACGCTCCAGTAAAAAGTTACAAGCATTTGTATGTTGCAAAGTTTGATAGGTGTAGGACGTACCGTATAGAAGTTTGGGCCATTTGAAGTTTTATCTGTGTTTGATTTGGGACTCAAGAGTAGCATAGCTTTGAGCGATAGCTTAAATTGACAAGAGGCTCGAGAACTTAATTGTTACAAAGTTTCAAGGTTTTATGACGCTCCAGTAAAAAGTTAAAAGCACTTGTATGTTGCAAACTTTGATAGGTATAGGACGCACCGTATTGAAGTTTGGGGCCATTTGAAGTTTTATCACTTTTTGATTTTAGAGTCAATTGTAGCATAGTTATGAGCGATAACTTAAATTGATAAGAAGCACGAGTACTTTATTGTCACAAAATTTCAAGATTTTATGACGCTCCAGTAAAAAGTTACAAGCATTTGTATGTTGCAAAGTTTGATAGGTGTAGGACGTACCGTATAGAAGTTAGGGCCATTTGAAGTTTTATCAGTGTTTGGTTTGCGACTCAAGGGTAGCATAGCTTTGAGCGATAGCTTAAATTGACAAGAGGCTCGAGTACTTTATTGTTACAAAATTTCAAGGTTTTATGACGCTCCAGTAAAAAGTTACAAGCATTTGTATGCTGCAAATTTTGATAGGTATAGGATGCACCGTATTGAAGTTAGGGGTCATTTGAAGTTTTATCACTTTTTGATTTTGGAGTCAAGGGTAGCACAGTTAGGAGCGATAACTTAAATTGATAAGAAGCACGAGTACTTTATTGTCACAAAATTTCAAGGTTTTATGACGCTCCAGTAAAAAGTTACAAGCATTTGTATGTTGCAAACTTTGATAGGTGTAGGACGTACCATATAGAAGTTAGGGCCATTTGAAGTTTTATCAGTGTTTGATTTGGAACTCAAGGGTAGCAAAGCTTTAAGCGAGAGGTTAAATTGGGAAGAGGCTGGAGTACTTTATTGTTACAAAATTTCAAGGTTTTATGACGCTCCAGTAAAAAGTTACAAGCATTTGAATGTTGCAAACTTTGATAGGTGTGGGACGTACCGTATATAAGTTAGGACCATTTGAAGTTTTATCAGTGTTTGATTTGGACTTAAGGGTAGCAAAGCTTTAAGCGATAGCTTAAATTGACAAGAGGCTGGAGTACTTTATTGTTACAAAATTTCAAGGTGTTATGACGCTCCAGTAAAAAGTTACAAGCATTTGTATGTTGCAAATTTTGATAGGTGTAGGACGTACCGTATAGAAGTTAGGTCCATTTAAAGTTTTATCAGTGTTTGATTTGGGACTCAAGGGTAGCATAGCTTTGAGCGATAGCTTAAATTGACAAGAGGCTCGAGTACTTTATTGTTACAAAATTTCAAGGTTTTATGCCGCTCCAGTAAAAAGTTACAAGCATTTGAATGTTGCAAACTTTGATAGGTGTAGGACGTACCGTATAGAAGTTAGTGCCATTTGAAGTTTTATCAGTGTTTGATTTGGGACTCAACGGTAGCATAGCTGTGAACGATAGCTTAAATTGACAAGAGGCTCGAGAACTTAATTGTTACATAGTTTCAAAGTTTTATGACGCTCCAGTAAAAAGTTAAAAGCACTTGTATGTTGCAAACTTTAATAGGTATAGGACGCACCGTATTGAAGTTTGGGGCCATTTGAAGTTTTATCACTTTTTGATTTTGGAGTCAAGGGTAGCATAGTTATGAGCGATAACTTAAATTGATAAGAAGCACGAGTACTTTATTGTCACAAAATTTCAAGATTTTATGACGCTCCAGTAAAAAGTTACAAGCATTTGTATGTTGCAAAGTTTGATAGGTGTATAACGTACCGTATAGAAGTTAGGGCCATGTGAAGTTTTATCAGTGTTTGATTTGGGACACAAGGGTATCATAGCTTTGAGCGATAGCTTAAATTGACAAGAGGCTCGAGTACTTTATTGTTACAAAATTTCAAGGTTATATGACGCTCCAGTAAAAATTTACAAGAATTTGTACGTTGCAAACTTTGATAGGTGTAGTGCGTACCGTCTAGAAGTTAGGGCCATTTGAAGTTTTATCAGTGTTTGATTTGCGACTCAAGGGTAGCATAGCTTTGAACGATAGCTTAAATTGACAAGAGGCTCGAGTACTTTATTGTTACAAAATTTCAAGGTTTTATGACGCTCCAGTAAAAATGTACAAGCAATTGTATGTTGCAAACTTTGATAGATGTAGGACGTACCATATAGAAGTTAGGGCCATTTGAAGTTTTATCAGTGTTTGATTTGGGACTCAAGGGTAGCATAGCTTTGAGCGATAGCTCAAATTGACAAGAGGCTCGAGTACTTTATTGTTACAAAATTTCAAGGTTTTATGACGCTCCAGTAAAAAGTTACAAGCATTTGTATGTTGCAAACTTTGATAGGTATAGGACGCACCGTATTGAATTTAGGGGCCATTTGAAGTTTTATCACTTTTTGATTTTGGAGTCGAGAGTAGCACAGTTAGGAGCGATAACTTAAATTGATAAGAAGCACGAGTACTTTATTGTCACAAAATTTCAAGGTTTTATAACGCTCCAGTAAAAAGTTACAAGCATTTGTATGTTGCAAAGTTTGATAGGTGTACGACGTACCGTATAGAAGTTTGGGCCATTTGAAGTTTTATCAGTGTTTGATTTGGGACTCAAGAGTAGCATAGCTTTGAGCGATAGCTTAAATTGACAAGAGGCTCGAGAACTTAATTGTTACAAAGTTTCAAGGTTTTATGACGCTCCAGTAAAAAGTTAAAAGCACTTGTATGTTGCAAACTTTGATAGGTATAGGACGCACCGTATTGAAGTTTGGGGCCATTTGAAGTTTTATCACTTTTTGATTTTAGAGTCAATTGTAGCATAGTTATGAGCGATAACTTAAATTGATAAGAAGCACGAGTACTTTATTGTCACAAAATTTCAAGATTTTATGACGCTCCAGTAAAAAGTTACAAGCATTTGTATGTTGCAAACTTTGATAGGTGTAGGACGTACCGTATAGAAGTTAGGGCCATTTGAAGTTTTATCAGTGTTTGGTTTGCGACTCAAGGGTAGCATAGCTTTGAGCGATAGCTTAAATTGACAAGAGGCTCGAGTACTTTATTGTTAGAAAATTTCAAGGTTTTATGACGCTCCAGTAAAAAGTTACAAGCATTTGTATGCTGCAAATTTTGATAGGTATAGGATGCACCGTATTGAAGTTAGGGGTCATTTGAAGTTTTATCACTTTTTGATTTTGGAGTCAAGGGTAGCACAGTTAGGAGCGATAACTTAAATTGATAAGAAGCACGAGTACTTTATTGTCACAAAATTTCAAGGTTTTATGACGCTCCAGTAAAAAGTTACAAGCATTTGTATGTTGCAAACTTTGATAGGTGTAGGACGTACCATATAGAAGTTAGGGCCATTTGAAGTTTTATCAGTGTTTGATTTGGAACTCAAGGGTAGCAAAGCTTTAAGCGAGAGCTTAAATTGGGAAGAGGCTGGAGTACTTTATTGTTACAAAATTTCAAGGTTTTATGACGCTCCAGTAAAAAGTTACAAGCATTTGTATGTTGCAAACTTTGATAGGTGTGGGACGTACCGTATATAAGTTAGGACCATTTGAAGTTTTATCAGTGTTTGATTTGGACTTAAGGGTAGCAAAGCTTTAAGCGATAGCTTAAATTGACAAGAGGCTGGAGTACTTTATTGTTACAAAATTTCAAGGTGTTATGACGCTCCAGTAAAAAGTTACAAGCATTTGTATGTTGCAAATTTTGATAGGTGTAGAACGTACCGTATAGAAGTTAGGGCCATTTAAAGTTTTATCAGTGTTTGATTTGGGACTCAAGGGTAGCATAGCTTTGAGCGATAGCTTAAATTGACAAGAGGCTCGAGTACTTTATTGTTACAAAATTTCAAGGTTCTATGGCGCTCCAGTAAAAATTTATAAGAATTTGTATGTTGCAAACTTTGATAGGTGTAGTGCCTACCGTCTAGAAGTTAGGGCCATTTGAAGTTTTATCAGTGTTTGATTTGGGACTCAAGGGTAGCATAGCTTTCAGCGATAGCTTAAATTGACAAGAGGCTCGAGCACTTCATTGTTACAAAATTTCAAGGTTCTATGACGCTCCAGTAAAAAGTTACAAGCATTTGTATGTTGCAAACTTTGATAGGTGTAGGAAGTACCGTATATAAGTTAGGGCCATTTGACGTTTTATCAGTGTTTGATTTGGGACTCAAGGGTAGCATAGCTTTGAGCGATAGCTTAAATTGACAAGAAGCTCGAGTACTTTATTGATACAAAATTTCAAGGTTTTATGACGCTCCAGTAGATAGTTACAAGGATTTGTATGTTTCAAACTTTGATAGATGTAGGACATACCGTATAGAAGTTAGGGCCATTTGAAGTTTTATCAGTGTTTGATTTGGGACTCAAGGGTAGCATAGCTTTGAGCGATAGCTTAAATTGACAAGAGGCTAGAGTCCTTTATTGTTACAAAATTTCAAGGTTTTAGGACGCTCCAGTAAAAAGTTACAAGCATTTGTATGTTGCAAACTTTGATAGGTGTAGGACGTACCATATAGAAGTTAGGGCCATTTGAAGTTTTATCAGTGTTTGATTTGGGACTCAAGGGTAGCATAGCTTTGAGCGATAGCTTAAATTGACAAGAGGCTCGAGTACTTTATTGTTACAAAATTTCAAGGTTTTATGACGCTCCAGTAAAAAGTTACAAGCATTTGAATGTTGCAAACTTTGATAGGTGTGGGACGTACCGTATAGAAGTTAGGACCATTTGAAGTCTTATCAGTGTTTGATTTGGGACTCAAGGGTAGCATAGCTTTGAGCGATAGCTTAAATTGACAAGAGGCTCGAGTACTTTATTGTTACAAAATTTCAAGGTTTTATGACGCTCCAGTAAAAAGTTACAAGCATTTGAATGTTGCAAACTTTGATAGGTGTAGGACGTACCGTATAGAAGTTAGTGCCATTTGAAGTTTTATCAGTGTTTGATTTGGGACTCAACGGTAGCATAGCTGTGAACGATAGCTTAAATTGACAAGAGGCTCGAGAACTTAATTGTTACATAGTTTCAAAGTTTTATGACGCTCCAGTAAAAAGTTAAAAGCACTTGTATGTTGCAAACTTTAATAGGTATAGGACGCACCGTATTGAAGTTTGGGGCCATTTGAAGTTTTATCACTTTTTGATTTTGGAGTCAAGGGTAGCATAGTTATGAGCGATAACTTAAATTGATAAGAAGCACGAGTACTTTATTGTCACAAAATTTCAAGATTTTATGACGCTCCAGTAAAAAGATACAAGCATTTGTATGTTGCAAAGTTTGATAGGTGTATAACGTACCGTATAGAAGTTAGGGCCATGTGAAGTTTTATCAGTGTTTGATTTGGGACACAAGGGTATCATAGCTTTGAGCGATAGCTTAAATTGACAAGAGGCTCGAGTACTTTATTGTTACAAAATTTCAAGGTTATATGACGCTCCAGTAAAAATTTACAAGAATTTGTATGTTGCAAACTTTGATAGGTGTAGTGCGTACCGTCTAGAAGTTAGGGCCATTTGAAGTTTTATCAGTGTTTGATTTGCGACTCAAGGGTAGCATAGCTTTGAACGATAGCTTAAATTGACAAGAGGCTCGAGTACTTTATTGTTACAAAATTTCAAGGTTCTATGACGCTCCAGTAAAAATTTACAAGTATTTGTATGTTGCAAACTTTGATAGGTGTAGGACGTACCAATAGAAGTTAGGGTCATTTGAAGTTTTATCAGTGTTTGATTTGGGACTCAAGGGTAGCATAGCTTTGAGCGATAGCTTAAATTGACAAGAGGCTGGAGTACTTTATTGTTACAAAATTTCAAGGTTTTATGACGCTCCAGTAAAAATTTACAAGCAATTGTATGTTGCAAACT
This sequence comes from Clusia tigrina, assembly GCA_920105625.2. Lineage (NCBI taxonomy): Eukaryota > Metazoa > Arthropoda > Insecta > Diptera > Clusiidae > Clusia > Clusia tigrina. Next base: position 70,499,607 of record OV050032.1, read on the forward strand.
TTGATAGGTGTAGGACGTACCATATAGAAGTTAGGGCCATTTGAAGTTTTATCAGTGTTTGATTTGGGACTCAAGGGTAGCATAGCTTTGAGCGATAGCTCAAATTGACAAGAGGCTCGAGTACTTTATTGTTACAAAATTTCAAGGTTTTATGACGCTCCAGTAAAAAGTTACAAGCATTTGTATGTTGCAAACTTTGATAGGTATAGGACGCACCGTATTGAATTTAGGGGCCATTTGAAGTTTTATCACTTTTTGATTTTGGAGTCGAGAGTAGCACAGTTAGGAGCGATAACTTAAATTGATAAGAAGCACGAGTACTTTATTGTCACAAAATTTCAAGGTTTTATAACGCTCCAGTAAAAAGTTACAAGCATTTGTATGTTGCAAAGTTTGATAGGTGTACGACGTACCGTATAGAAGTTTGGGCCATTTGAAGTTTTATCAGTGTTTGATTTGGGACTCAAGAGTAGCATAGCTTTGAGCGATAGCTTAAATTGACAAGAGGCTCGAGAACTTAATTGTTACAAAGTTTCAAGGTTTTATGACGCTCCAGTAAAAAGTTAAAAGCACTTGTATGTTGCAAACTTTGATAGGTATAGGACGCACCGTATTGAAGTTTGGGGCCATTTGAAGTTTTATCACTTTTTGATTTTAGAGTCAATTGTAGCATAGTTATGAGCGATAACTTAAATTGATAAGAAGCACGAGTACTTTATTGTCACAAAATTTCAAGATTTTATGACGCTCCAGTAAAAAGTTACAAGCATTTGTATGTTGCAAAGTTTGATAGGTGTAGGACGTACCGTATAGAAGTTAGGGCCATTTGAAGTTTTATCAGTGTTTGGTTTGCGACTCAAGGGTAGCATAGCTTTGAGCGATAGCTTAAATTGACAAGAGGCTCGAGTACTTTATTGTTACAAAATTTCAAGGTTTTATGACGCTCCAGTAAAAAGTTACAAGCATTTGTATGCTGCAAATTTTGATAGGTACAGGATGCACCGTATTGAAGTTAGGGGTCATTTGAAGTTTTATCACTTTTTGATTTTGGAGTCAAGGGTAGCACAGTTAGGAGCGATAACTTAAATTGATAAGAAGCACGAGTACTTTATTGTCACAAAATTTCAAGGTTTTATGACGCTCCAGTAAAAAGTTACAAGCATTTGTATGTTGCAAACTTTGATAGGTGTAGGACGTACCATATAGAAGTTAGGGCCATTTGAAGTTTTATCAGTGTTTGATTTGGAACTCAAGGGTAGCAAAGCTTTAAGCGAGAGCTTAAATTGGGAAGAGGCTGGAGTACTTTATTGTTACAAAATTTCAAGGTTTTATGACGCTCCAGTAAAAAGTTACAAGCATTTGTATGTTGCAAACTTTGATAGGTGTGGGACGTACCGTATATAAGTTAGGACCATTTGAAGTTTTATCAGTGTTTGATTTGGACTTAAGGGTAGCAAAGCTTTAAGCGATAGCTTAAATTGACAAGAGGCTGGAGTACTTTATTGTTACAAAATTTCAAGGTGTTATGACGCTCCAGTAAAAAGTTACAAGCATTTGTATGTTGCAAATTTTGATAGGTGTAGAACGTACCGTATAGAAGTTAGGGCCATTTAAAGTTTTATCAGTGTTTGATTTGGGACTCAAGGGTAGCATAGCTTTGAGCGATAGCTTAAATTGACAAGAGGCTCGAGTACTTTATTGTTACAAAATTTCAAGGTTCTATGGCGCTCCAGTAAAAATTTATAAGAATTTGTATGTTGCAAACTTTGATAGGTGTAGTGCCTACCGTCTAGAAGTTAGGGCCATTTGAAGTTTTATCAGTGTTTGATTTGGGACTCAAGGGTAGCATAGCTTTGAGCGATAGCTTAAATTGACAAGAGGCTCGAGTACTTCATTGTTACAAAATTTCAAGGTTCTATGACGCTCCAGTAAAAAGTTACAAGCATTTGTATGTTGCAAACTTTGATAGGTGTAGGAAGTACCGTATATAAGTTAGGGCCATTTGACGTTTTATCAGTGTTTGATTTGGGACTCAAGGGTAGCATAGCTTTGAGCGATAGCTTAAATTGACAAGAAGCTCGAGTACTTTATTGATACAAAATTTCAAGGTTTTATGACGCTCCAGTAGATAGTTACAAGGATTTGTATGTTTCAAACTTTGATAGATGTAGGACATACCGTATAGAAGTTAGGGCCATTTGAAGTTTTATCAGTGTTTTATTTGGGACTCAAGGGTAGCATAGCTTTGAGCGATAGCTTAAATTGACAAGAGGCTAGAGTCCTTTATTGTTACAAAATTTCAAGGTTTTAGGACGCTCCAGTAAAAAGTTACAAGCATTTGTATGTTGCAAACTTTGATAGGTGTAGGACGTACCATATAGAAGTTAGGGCCATTTGAAGTTTTATCAGTGTTTGATTTGGGACTCAAGGGTAGCATAGCTTTGAGCGATAGCTTAAATTGACAAGAGGCTCGAGTACTTTATTGTTACAAAATTTCAAGGTTTTATGACGCTCCAGTAAAAAGTTACAAGCATTTGAATGTTGCAAACTTTGATAGGTGTAGGACGTACCGTATAGAAGTTAGTGCCATTTGAAGTTTTATCAGTGTTTGATTTCGGACTCAACGGTAGCATAGCTGTGAACGATAGCTTAAATTGACAAGAGGCTCGAGAACTTAATTGTTACATAGTTTCAAAGTTTTATGACGCTCCAGTAAAAAGTTAAAAGCACTTGTATGTTGCAAACTTTAATAGGTATAGGACGCACCGTATTGAAGTTTGGGGCCATTTGAAGTTTTATCACTTTTTGATTTTGGAGTCAAGGGTAGCATAGTTATGAGCGATAACTTAAATTGATAAGAAGCACGAGTACTTTATTGTCACAAAATTTCAAGATTTTATGACGCTCCAGTAAAAAGATACAAGCATTTGTATGTTGCAAAGTTTGATAGGTGTATAACGTACCGTATAGAAGTTAGGGCCATGTGAAGTTTTATCAGTGTTTGATTTGGGACACAAGGGTATCATAGCTTTGAGCGATAGCTTAAATTGACAAGAGGCTCGAGTACTTTATTGTTACAAAATTTCAAGGTTATATGACGCTCCAGTAAAAATTTACAAGAATTTGTATGTTGCAAACTTTGATAGGTGTAGTGCGTACCGTCTAGAAGTTAGGGCCATTTGAAGTTTTATCAGTGTTTGATTTGCGACTCAAGGGTAGCATAGCTTTGAACGATAACTTAAATTGACAAGAGGCTCGAGTACTTTATTGTTACAAAATTTCAAGGTTTTATGACGCTCCAGTAAAAATGTACAAGCAATTGTATGTTGCAAACTTTGATAGGTGTAGGACGTACCATATAGAAGTTAGGGCCATTTGAAGTTTTATCAGTGTTTGATTTGGGACTCAAGGGTAGCATAGCTGTGAGCGATAGCTGAAATTGACAAGAGGCTCGAGTACTTTATTGTTACAAAATTTCAATGTTCTATGACGCTCCAGTAAAAATTTACAAGTATTTGTATGTTGCAAACTTTGATAGGTGTAGGACGTACCAATAGAAGTTAGGGTCATTTGAAGTTTTATCAGTGTTTGATTTGGGACTCAAGGGTAGCATAGCTTTGAGCGATAGCTTAAATTGACAAGAGGCTGGAGTACTTTATTGTTACAAAATTTCAAGGTTTTATGACGCTCCAGTAAAAATTTACAAGCAATTGTATGTTGCAAACTTTGATAGGTGTAGGACGTACCATATAGAAGTTAGGGCCATTTGAAGTTTTATTAGTGTTTGATTTGGGACTCAAGGGTAGCATAGCTTTGAGCGATAGCTTAAATTGGCAAGAGGCTCGAGTACTTTATTGTTACAAAATTTCAAGGTTTTATGACGCTCCAGTAAAAAGTTACAAGCATTTGTATGTTGCAAACTTTGATAGGTATAGGACGCACCGTATTGAATTTAGGGGCCATTTGAAGTTTTATCACTTTTTGATTTTGGAGTCGAGAGTAGCACAGTTAGGAGCGATAACTTAAATTGATAAGAAGCACGAGTACTTTATTGTCACAAAATTTCAAGGTTTTATAACGCTCCAGTAAAAAGTTACAAGCATTTGTATGTTGCAAAGTTTGATAGGTGTACGACGTACCGTATAGAAGTTTGGGCCATTTGAAGTTTTATCAGTGTTTGATTTGGGACTCAAGAGTAGCATAGCTTTGAGCGATAGCTTAAATTGACAAGAGGCTCGATTACTTCATTGTTACAAAATTTCAAGGTTTTATTACGCTCCAGTAAAAAGTTACAAGCATTTGTATGTTGCAAACTTTGATAGGTATAGGACGCACCGTATTGAATTTAGGGGCCATTTGAAGTTTTATCACTTTTTGATTTTGGAGTCGAGAGTAGCACAGTTAGGAGCGATAACTTAAATTGATAAGAAGCACGAGTACTTTATTGTCACAAAATTTCAAGGTTTTATAACGCTCCAGTAAAAAGTTACAAGCATTTGTATGTTGCAAAGTTTGATAGGTGTACGACGTACCGTCTAGAAGTTAGGGCCATTTGAAGTTTTATCAGTGTTTGATTTGCGACTCAAGGGTAGCATAGCTTTGAACGATAACTTAAATTGACAAGAGGCTCGAGTACTTTATTGTTACAAAATTTCAAGGTTTTATGACGCTCCAGTAAAAATGTACAAGCAATTGTATGTTGCAAACTTTGATAGGTGTAGGACGTACCATATAGAAGTTAGGGCCATTTGAAGTTTTATCAGTGTTTGATTTGGGACTCAAGGGTAGCATAGCTGTGAGCGATAGCTGAAATTGACAAGAGGCTCGAGTACTTTATTGTTACAAAATTTCAATGTTCTATGACGCTCCAGTAAAAATTTACAAGTATTTGTATGTTGCAAACTTTGATAGGTGTAGGACGTACCAATAGAAGTTAGGGTCATTTGAAGTTTTATCAGTGTTTGATTTGGGACTCAAGGGTAGCATAGCTTTGAGCGATAGCTTAAATTGACAAGAGGCTCGAGTACTTTATTGTTACAAAATTTCAAGGTTTTATGACGCTCCAGTAAAAAGTTACAAGCATTTGAATTTTGCAAACTTTGATAGGTGTAGGACGTACCGTATAGAAGTTAGTGCCATTTGAAGTTTTATCAGTGTTTGATTTGGGACTCAACGGTAGCATAGCTGTGAACGATAGCTTAAATTGACAAGAGGCTCGAGAACTTAATTGTTACATAGTTTCAAAGTTTTATGACGCTCCAGTAAAAAGTTAAAAGCACTTGTATGTTGCAAACTTTAATAGGTATAGGACGCACCGTATTGAAGTTTGGGGCCATTTGAAGTTTTATCACTTTTTGATTTTGGAGTCAAGGGTAGCATAGTTATGAGCGATAACTTAAATTGATAAGAAGCACGAGTACTTTATTGTCACAAAATTTCAAGATTTTATGACGCTCCAGAAAAAAGATACAAGCATTTGTATGTTGCAAAGTTTGATAGGTGTATAACGTACCGTATAGAAGTTAGGGCCATGTGAAGTTTTATCAGTGTTTGATTTGGGACACAAGGGTATCATAGCTTTGAGCAATAGCTTAAATTGACAAGAGGCTCGAGTACTTTATTGTTACAAAATTTCAAGGTTATATGACGCTCCAGTAAAAATTTACAAGAATTTGTATGTTGCAAACTTTGATAGGTGTAGTGCGTACCGTCTAGAAGTTAGGGCCATTTGAAGTTTTATCAGTGTTTGATTTGCGACTCAAGGGTAGCATAGCTTTGAACGATAACTTAAATTGACAAGAGGCTCGAGTACTTTATTGTTACAAAATTTCAAGGTTTTATGACGCTCCAGTAAAAATGTACAAGCAATTGTATGTTGCAAACTTTGATAGGTGTAGGACGTACCATATAGAAGTTAGGGCCATTTGAAGTTTTATCAGTGTTTGATTTGGGACTCAAGGGTAGCATAGCTGTGAGCGATAGCTGAAATTGACAAGAGGCTCGAGTACTTTATTGTTACAAAATTTCAATGTTCTATGACGCTCCAGTAAAAATTTACAAGTATTTGTATGTTGCAAACTTTGATAGGTGTAGGACGTACCAATAGAAGTTAGGGTCATTTGAAGTTTTATCAGTGTTTGATTTGGGACTCAAGGGTAGCATAGCTTTGAGCGATAGCTTAAATTGACAAGAGGCTGGAGTACTTTATTGTTACAAAATTTCAAGGTTTTATGACGCTCCAGTAAAAATTTACAAGCAATTGTATGTTGCAAACTTTGATAGGTGTAGGACGTACCATATAGAAGTTAGGGCCATTTGAAGTTTTATTAGTGTTTGATTTGGGACTCAAGGGTAGCATAGCTTTGAGCGATAGCTTAAATTGGCAAGAGGCTCGAGTACTTTATTGTTACAAAATTTCAAGGTTTTATGACGCTCCAGTAAAAAGTTACAAGCATTTGTATGTTGCAAACTTTGATAGGTATAGGACGCACCGTATTGAATTTAGGGGCCATTTGAAGTTTTATCACTTTTTGATTTTGGAGTCGAGAGTAGCACAGTTAGGAGCGATAACTTAAATTGATAAGAAGCACGAGTACTTTATTGTCACAAAATTTCAAGGTTTTATAACGCTCCAGTAAAAAGTTACAAGCATTTGTATGTTGCAAAGTTTGATAGGTGTACGACGTACCGTATAGAAGTTTGGGCCATTTGAAGTTTTATCAGTGTTTGATTTGGGACTCAAGAGTAGCATAGCTTTGAGCGATAGCTTAAATTGACAAGAGGCTCGATTACTTCATTGTTACAAAATTTCAAGGTTTTATGACGCTCCAGTAAAAAGTTACAAGCATTTGTATGTTGCAAACTTTGATAGGTATAGGACGCACCGTATTGAATTTAGGGGCCATTTGAAGTTTTATCACTTTTTGATTTTGGAGTCGAGAGTAGCACAGTTAGGAGCGATAACTTAAATTGATAAGAAGCACGAGTACTTTATTGTCACAAAATTTCAAGGTTTTATAACGCTCCAGTAAAAAGTTACAAGCATTTGTATGTTGCAAAGTTTGATAGGTGTACGACGTACCGTCTAGAAGTTAGGGCCATTTGAAGTTTTATCAGTGTTTGATTTGCGACTCAAGGGTAGCATAGCTTTGAACGATAACTTAAATTGACAAGAGGCTCGAGTACTTTATTGTTACAAAATTTCAAGGTTTTATGACGCTCCAGTAAAAATGTACAAGCAATTGTATGTTGCAAACTTTGATAGGTGTAGGACGTACCATATAGAAGTTAGGGCCATTTGAAGTTTTATCAGTGTTTGATTTGGGACTCAAGGGTAGCATAGCTGTGAGCGATAGCTGAAATTGACAAGAGGCTCGAGTACTTTATTGTTACAAAATTTCAATGTTCTATGACGCTCCAGTAAAAATTTACAAGTATTTGTATGTTGCAAACTTTGATAGGTGTAGGACGTACCAATAGAAGTTAGGGTCATTTGAAGTTTTATCAGTGTTTGATTTGGGACTCAAGGGTAGCACAGCTTTGAGCGATAGCTTAAATTGACAAGAGGCTGGAGTACTTTATTGTTACAAAATTTCAAGGTTTTATGACGCTCCAGTAAAAATTTACAAGCAATTGTATGTTGCAAACTTTGATAGGTGTAGGACGTACCATATAGAAGTTAGGGCCATTTGAAGTTTTATTAGTGTTTGATTTGGGACTCAAGGGTAGCATAGCTTTGAGCGATAGCTTAAATTGGCAAGAGGCTCGAGTACTTTATTGTTACAAAATTTCAAGGTTTTATGACGCTCCAGTAAAAAGTTACAAGCATTTGTATGTTGCAAACTTTGATAGGTATAGGACGCACCGTATTGAATTTAGGGGCCATTTGAAGTTTTATCACTTTTTGATTTTGGAGTCGAGAGTAGCACAGTTAGGAGCGATAACTTAAATTGATAAGAAGCACGAGTACTTTATTGTCACAAAATTTCAAGGTTTTATAACGCTCCAGTAAAAAGTTACAAGCATTTGTATGTTGCAAAGTTTGATAGGTGTACGACGTACCGTATAGAAGTTTGGGCCATTTGAAGTTTTATCAGTGTTTGATTTGGGACTCAAGAGTAGCATAGCTTTGAGCGATAGCTTAAATTGACAAGAGGCTCGATTACTTCATTGTTACAAAATTTCAAGGTTCTATGACGCTCCAGTAAAAAATTACAAGCATTTGTATGTTGCAAATTTTGATAGGTGTAGGAAATACCGTATATAAGTTAGGGCCATTTGACGTTTTATCAGTGTTTGATTTTGGACTCAAGGATACCATAGCTTTGAGCGATAGATTAAATTGACAAGAGGCTCGAGTACTTTATTGCTACAAAATTTCAAGGTTTTATGACGCTAAAGTAAAAAGTTACAAGCATTTGTATGTAGCAAACTTTGATAGATGTAGGACATACCGTATAGAACTTAGGGCCATATGAAGTTTTATCAGTGTTTGATTTGGGACTCAAGGGTACGATAGCTTTGAGCGATATCTTAAATTGACAAGAGACTCGAGTACTTTATTGTTACAAAATTTCAAGGTTTTATGCCGCTCCAGTAAAAAGTTACAAGCATTTGAATGTTTCAAACTTTGATAGATGTAGGACATACCGTATAGAAGTTAGGGCCATTTGAAGTTTTATCAGTGTTTGATTTGGGACTCAAGGGTAGCATAGCTTTGAGCGATAGCTTAAATTGACAAGAGGCTAGAGTCCTTTATTGTTACAAAATTTCAAGGTTTTAGGACGCTCCAGTAAAAAGTTACAAGCATTTGTATGTTGCAAACTTTGATAGGTGTAGGACGTACCATATAGAAGTTAGGGCCATTTGAAGTTTTATCAGTGTTTGATTTGGGACTCAAGGGTAGCATAGCTTTGAGCGATAGCTTAAATTGACAAGAGGCTCGAGTACTTTATTGTTACAAAATTTCAAGGTTTTATGGCGCTCCAGTAAAAAGTTACAAGCATTTGAATGTTGCAAACTTTGATAGGTGTGGGACGTACCGTATAGAAGTTAGGACCATTTAAAGTTGTATCAGTGTTTGATTTGGAACTCAAGGGTAGCATAGCTTTGAGCGATAGCTTAAATTGACAAGAGGCTCGAGTACTTTATTGTTACAAAATTTCAAGGTTTTATGCCGCTCCAGTAAAAAGTTACAAGCATTTGAATGTTGCAAACTTTGATAGGTGTAGGACGTACCGTATAGAAGTTAGTGCCATTTGAAGTTTTATCAGTGTTTGATTTGGGACTCAACGGTAGCATAGCTGTGAACGATAGCTTAAATTGACAAGAGGCTCGAGAACTTAATTGTTACATAGTTTCAAAGTTTTATGACGCTCCAGTAAAAAGTTAAAAGCACTTGTATGTTGCAAACTTTAATAGGTATAGGACGCACCGTATTGAAGTTTGGGGCCATTTGAAGTTTTATCACTTTTTGATTTTGGAGTCAAGGGTAGCATAGTTATGAGCGATAACTTAAATTGATAAGAAGCACGAGTACTTTATTGTCACAAAATTTCAAGATTTTATGACGCTCCAGTAAAAAGTTACAAGCATTTGTATGTTGCAAAGTTTGATAGGTGTATAACGTACCGTATAGAAGTTAGGGCCATGTGAAGTTTTATCAGTGGTTGATTTGGGACACAAGGGTATCATAGCTTTGAGCGATAGCTTAAATTGACAAGAGGCTCGAGTACTTTATTGTTACAAAATTTCAAGGTTATATGACGCTCCAGTAAAAATTTACAAGAATTTGTATGTTGCAAACTTTGATAGGTGTAGTGCGTACCGTCTAGAAGTTAGGGCCATTTGAAGTTTTATCAGTGTTTGATTTGCGACTCAAGGGTAGCATAGCTTTGAACGATAGCTTAAATTGACAAGAGGCTCGAGTACTTTATTGTTACAAAATTTCAAGGTTTTATGACGCTCCAGTAAAAATGTACAAGCAATTGTATGTTGCAAACTTTGATAGGTGTAGGACGTACCATATAGAAGTTAGGGCCATTTGAAGTTTTATCAGTGTTTGATTTGGGACTCAAGGGTAGCATAGCTTTGAGCGATAGCTGAAATTGACAAGAGGCTCGAGTACTTTATTGTTACAAAATTTCAAGATTTTATGATGCTCCAGTAAAAAGTTACAAGCATTTGTATGTTGCAAACTTTGATAGGTGTAGGACGTACCAATAGAAGTTAGGGTCATTTGAAGTTTTATCAGTGTTTGATTTGGGACTCAAGGGTAGCATAGCTTTGAGCGATAGCTTAAATTGACAAGAGGCTGGAGTACTTTATTGTTACAAAATTTCAAGGTTTTATGACGCTCCAGTAAAAATTTACAAGCAATTGTATGTTGCAAACTTTGATAGGTGTAGGACGTACCATATAGAAGTTAGGGCCATTTGAAGTTTTATCAGTGTTTGATTTGGGACTCAAGGGTAGCATAGCTTTGAGCGATAGCTTAAATTGACAAGAGGCTCGAGTACTTTATTGTTACAAAATTTCAAGGTTTTATGACGCTCCAGTAAAAAGTTACAAGCATTTGTATGTTGCAAACTTTGATAGGTATAGGACGCACCGTATTGAATTTAGGGGCCATTTGAAGTTTTATCACTTTTTGATTTTGGAGTCGAGAGTAGCACAGTTAGGAGCGAAAACTTAAATTGATAAGAAGCACGAGTAATTTATTGTCACAAAATTTCAAGGTTTTATAACGCTCCAGTAAAAAGTTACAAGCATTTGTATGTTGCAAAGTTTGATAGGTGTACGACGTACCGTATAGAAGTTTGGGCCATTTGAAGTTTTATCAGTGTTTGATTTGGGACTCAAGAGTAGCATAGCTTTGAGCGATAGCTTAAATTGACAAGAGGCTCGAGTACTTCATTGTTACAAAATTTCAAGGTTCTATGACGCTCCAGTAAAAAATTACAAGCATTTGTATGTTGCAAATTTTGATAGGTGTAGGACGTACCGTATATAAGTTAGGGCCATTTGACGTTTTATCAGTGTTTGATTTTGGACTCAAGGATACCATAGCTTTGAGCGATAGCTTAAATTGACAAGAGGCTCGAGTACTTTATTGCTACAAAATTTCAAGGTTTTATGACGCTAAAGTAAAAAGTTACAAGCATTTGTATGTTGCAAACTTTGATAGATGTAGGACATACCGTATATAACTTAGGGCCATATGAAGTTTTATCAGTGTTTGATTTGGGACTCAAGGGTACCATAGCTTTGAGCGATATCTTAAATTGACAAGAGACTCGAGTACTTTATTGTTACAAAATTTCAAGGTTTTATGCCGCTCCAGTAAAAAGTTACAAGCATTTGAATGTTGCAAACTTTGATAGGTGTAGGACGTACCGTATAGAAGTTAGTGCCAATTGAAGTTTTATTAGTGTTTGATTTGGGACCCAAGGGTAGCATAGCTTTGAACGATAGCTTAAATTGACAAGAGGCTCGAGAACTTAATTGTCAAAAAATTTCAAGATTTTATGACGCTCCAGTAAAAAGTTGCAAGCATTTGTATGTTGCAAAGTTTGATAGTAGTAGGACGTACCGTATATAAGTTAGGGCCATTTGAAGTTTTATCAGTGTTTCATTTGGGACTCAAGGGTAGCATAGCTTTGAGTGATAGCTTAAATTGACAAGAGGCTCGAGTACTTTATTGTTACAAAATTTCAAGGTTCTATGACGCTCCAGTAAAAATTTACAAGAATTTGTATGTTGCAATCTTTGATAGGTGTAGTGCGTACCGTCTAGAAGTTAGGGCCATTTGAAGTTTTATCAGTGTTTGATTTGCGACTCAAGGGTAGCATAGCTTTGAGCGATAGCTTAAATTGACAAGAGGCTCGAGTACTTTATTGCTACAAAATTTCAAGGTTTTATGACGCTAAAGTAAAAAGTTACAAGCATTTGTATGTTGCAAACTTTGATAGATGTAGGACATACCGTATAGAACTTAGGGCCATATGAAGTTTTATCAGTGTTTGATTTGGGACTCAAGGGTGCTATAGCTTTGAGTGATATCTTAAATTGACAAGAGACTCGAGTACTTTATTGTTACAAACTTTCAAGGTTTTATGCCGCTCCAGTAAAAAGTTACAAGCATTTGAATGTTGCAAACTTTGACAGGTGTAGGACGCACCGTATTGAAGTTTGGGGCCAGTTGAAGTTTTATCACTTTTTGATTTTGGAGTCAAGGGTAGCATAGTTATGAGCGATAACTTAAATTGATAAGAAGCAAGAGTACTTTATTGTCAAAAAATTTCAAGATTTTATGACGCTCCAGTAAAAAGTTACAAGCATTTGTATGTTGCAAAGTTTGATAGTAGTAGGACGTACCGTATATAAGTTAGGGCCATTTGAAGTTTTATCAGTGTTTGATTTGGGACTCAAGGGTAGCATAGCTTTGAGTGATAGCTTAAATTGACAAGAGGCTCGAGTACTTTATTGTTACAAAATTTCAAGGTTCTATGACGCTCCAGTAAAAATTTACAAGAATTTGTATGTTGCAATCTTTGATAGGTGTAGTGCGTACCGTCTAGAAGTTAGGGCCATTTGAAGTTTTATCAGTGTTTGATTTGCGACTCAAGGGTAGCATAGCTTTGAGCGATAGCTTAAATTGACAAGAGGCTCGAGTACTTTATTGCTACAAAATTTCAAGGTTTTATGACGCTAAAGTAAAAAGTTACAAGCATTTGTATGTTGCAAACTTTGATAGATGTAGGACATACCGTATAGAACTTAGGGCCATATGAAGTTTTATCAGTGTTTGATTTGGGACTCAAGGGTGCCATAGCTTTGAGCGATATCTTAAATTGACAAGAGACTCGAGTACTTTATTGTTACAAACTTTCAAGGTTTTATGCCGCTCCAGTAAAAAGTTACAAGCATTTGAATGTTGCAAACTTTGACAGGTGTAGGACGCACCGTATTGAAGTTTGGGGCCAGTTGAAGTTTTATCACTTTTTGATTTTGGAGTCAAGGGTAGCATAGTTATGAGCGATAACTTAAATTGATAAGAAGCACGAGTACTTTATTGTCAAAAAATTTCAAGATTTTATGACGCTCCAGTAAAAAGTTACAAGCATTTGTATGTTTCAAAGTTTGATAGTAGTAGGACGTACCGTATATAAGTTAGGGCCATTTGAAGTTTTATCAGTGTTTGATTTGGGACTCAAGGGTAGCATAGCTTTGAGCGATAGCTTAAATTGACAAGAGGCTCGAGTACTTTATTGTTACAAAATTTCAAGGTTCTATGACGCTCCAGTAAAAATTTACAAGAATTTGTATGTTGCAATCTTTGATAGGTGTAGTGCGTACCGTCTAGAAGTTAGGGCCATTTGAAGTTTTATCAGTGTTTGATTTGCGACTCAAGGGTAGCATAGCTTTGAGCGATAGCTTAAATTGACAAGAGGCTCGAGTACTTTATTGTTACAAAATTTCAAGGTTTTATGACGCTCCAGTAAAAAGTTACAAGCATTTGTATGCTGCAAACTTTGATAGGTATAGGACGCACCGTATTGAAGTTAGGGCCATTTGAAGTTTTATCAGTGTTTGATTTGCGACTCAAGGGTAGCATAGCTTTGAGCGATAGCTTAAATTGACAAGAGGCTCGAGTACTTTATTGCTACAAAATTTCAAGGTTTTATGACGCTAAAGTAAAAAGTTACAAGCATTTGTATGTTGCAAACTTTGATAGATGTAGGACATACCGTATAGAACTTAGGGCCATATGAAGTTTTATCAGTGTTTGATTTGGGACTCAAGGGTGCCATAGCTTTGAGCGATATCTTAAATTGACAAGAGACTCGAGTACTTTATTGTTACAAACTTTCAAGGTTTTATGCCGCTCCAGTAAAAAGTTACAAGCATTTGAATGTTGCAAACTTTGACAGGTGTAGGACGCACCGTATTGAAGTTTGGGGCCAGTTGAAGTTTTATCACTTTTTGATTTTGGAGTCAAGGGTAGCATAGTTATGAGCGATAACTTAAATTGATAAGAAGCACGAGTACTTTATTGTCAAAAAATTTCAAGATTTTATGACGCTCCAGTAAAAAGTTACAAGCATTTGTATGTTTCAAAGTTTGATAGTAGTAGGACGTACCGTATATAAGTTAGGGCCATTTGAAGTTTTATCAGTGTTTGATTTGGGACTCAAGGGTAGCATAGCTTTGAGCGATAGCTTAAATTGACAAGAGGCTCGAGTACTTTATTGTTACAAAATTTCAAGGTTCTATGACGCTCCAGTAAAAATTTACAAGAATTTGTATGTTGCAATCTTTGATAGGTGTAGTGCGTACCGTCTAGAAGTTAGGGCCATTTGAAGTTTTATCAGTGTTTGATTTGCGACTCAAGGGTAGCATAGCTTTGAGCGATAGCTTAAATTGACAAGAGGCTCGAGTACTTTATTGTTACAAAATTTCAAGGTTTTATGACGCTCCAGTAAAAAGTTACAAGCATTTGTATGCTGCAAACTTTGATAGGTATAGGACGCACCGTATTGAAGTTAGGGCCATTTGAAGTTTTATCAGTGTTTGATTTGGGACTCAAGGGTAGCATAGCTTTGAGCGATAGCTTAAATTGACCAGAGGCTCGAGTACTTTATTGTTACAAAGTTTCAAGGTTTTATGACGCTCCAGTAAAAAGTTACAAGCATTTGTATGCTGCAAACTTTGATAGGTATAGGATGTACCCTATTGAAGTTAGGGGTCATTTGAAGTTTTATCACTTTTTGATTTTGGAGTCAAGAGTAGCACAGTTAGGAGCGATAACTTAAATTGATAAGAAGCACGAGTACTTTATTGTCACAAAATTTCAAGGTTTTATGACGCTCCAGTAAAAAGTTACAAGCATTTGTATGTTGCAAAGTTTGATAGGTGTACGACGTACCGTATAGAAGTTTGGGCCATTTGAAGTTTTATCAGTGTTTGATTTGGGACTCAAGAGTAGCATAGCTTTGAGCGATAGCTTAAATTGACAAGAGGCTCGAGTACTTCATTGTTACAAAATTTCAAGGTTCTATGACGCTCCAGTAAAAAATTACAAGCATTTGTATGTTGCAAACTTTGATAGGTGTAGGACGTACCGTATATAAGTTAGGGCCATTTGACGTTTTATCAGTGTTTGATTTTGGACTCAAGGGTAGCATAGCTTTGAGCGACAGCTTAAATTGACAAGAGGCTCGAGTACTTTATTGCTACAAAATTTCAAGGTTTTATGACGCTAAAGTAAAAAGTTACAAGCATTTGTATGTTGCAAACTTTGATAGATGTAGGACATACCGTATAGAACTTAGGGCCATATGAAGTTTTATCAGTGTTTGATTTGGGACTCAAGGGTACCATAGCTTTGAGCGATATCTTAAATTGACAAGAGACTCGAGTACTTTATTGTTACATAATTTCAAGGTTTTATGCCGCTCCAGTAAAAAGTTACAAGCATTTGAATGTTGCAAACTTTGATAGGTGTAGGACGTACCGTATAGAAGTTAGTGCCAATTGAAGTTTTATCAGTGTTTGATTTGGGACTCAAGGGTAGCATAGCTTTGAACGATAGCTTAAATTGACAAGAGGCTCGAGAACTTAATTGTTACAAAGTTTCAAGGTTTTATGACGCTCCAGTAAAAAGTTAAAAGCACTTGTATGTTGCAAACTTTGATAGGTATAGGACGCACCGTATTGAAGTTTGGGGCCAGTTGAAGTTTTATCACTTTTTGATTTTGGAGTCAAGGGTAGCATAGTTATGAGCGATAACTTAAATTGATAAGAAGCACGAGTACTTTATTGTCAAAAAATGTCAAGATTTTATGACGCTCCAGTAAAAAGTTACAAGCATTTGTATGTTGCAAAGTTTGATAGGTGTAGGACGTACCGTATATAAGTTAGGGCCATTTGAAGTTTTATCAGTGTTTGATTTGGGACTCAAGGGTAGCATAGCTTTGAGCGATAGCTTAAATTGACAAGAGGCTCGAGTACTTTATTGTTACAAAATTTCAAGGTTTTATGACGCTCCAGTAAAAATTTACAAGCAATTGTATGTTGCAAACTTTGATAGGTGTAGGACGTACCATATAGAAGTTAGGGTCTCTTGAAATTTTATCAGTGTTTGATTTGGGACTCAAGGGTAGCATAGCTTTGAGCGATAGCTGAAATTGACAAGAGGCTCGAGTACTTTATTGTTACAAAATTTCAAGGTTCTATGACGCTCCAGTAAAAATTTACAAGTATTTGTATGTTGCAAACTTTGATAGGTGTAGGACGTACCAATAGAAGTTAGGGTCATTTGAAGTTTTATCAGTGTTTGATTTGGGACTCAAGGGTAGCATAGCTTTGAGCGATAGCTTAAATTGACAAGAGGCTCGAGTACTTTATTGTTACAAAATTTCAAGGTTTTATGACGCTCCAGTAAAAATTTACAAGCAATTGTATGTTGCAAACTTTGATAGGTGTAGGACCTACCATATAGAATTTAGGGCCATTTGAAGTTTTATCAGTGTTTGATTTGGGACTCAAGGGTAGCATAGCTTTGAGCGATAGCTTAAATTGACAAGAGGCTCGAGTACTTTATTGTTACAAAATTTCAATTTTTTATGACGCTCCAGTAAAAAGTTACAAACATTTTAATGTTGCAAATTTTGATAGGTGTAGGACGTACCATATAGAAGTTAGGGCCATTTGAAGTTTTATCAGTGTTTGATTTGGAACTCAACGGTAGCAAAGCTTTAAGCGATAGCTTAAATTGAGAAGAGGCTGGAGTACTTTATTGTTACAAAATTTCAAGGTGTTATGACGATCCAGTAAAAAGTTACAAGCATTTGTATGTTGCAAATTTTGATAGGTGTAGGACGTACCGAATAGAAGTAAGGCCATTTGAAGTTTTATCAGTTTTTGATTTGGGACTCAAGGGTAGCATAGCTTTGAGCGATAGCTTAAATTGACAAGAGGCTCGAGTACTTTATTGTTACAAAATTTGAAGGTTTTATGACGCTCCAGTAAATAGTTACAAGCATTTGTATCTTTCAAACTTTGATGGATGTAGGACATACCGTATAGAAGTTAGGGCCATTTGAAG
Organism: Clusia tigrina; assembly: GCA_920105625.2. Taxonomy (NCBI): domain Eukaryota; kingdom Metazoa; phylum Arthropoda; class Insecta; order Diptera; family Clusiidae; genus Clusia; species Clusia tigrina. The sequence goes on from OV050032.1 coordinate 70,516,714, forward strand.
TTTTATCAGTGTTTGATTTGGGACTCAAGGGTAGCATAGCTTTGAGCGATAGCTTAAATTGACAAGAGGCTCGAGTACTTTATTGTTACAAAATTTCAAGGTTTTATGACGCTCCAGTAAATAGTTACAAGCATTTGTATCTTTCAAACTTTGATAGATGTAGGACATACCGAATAGAAGTTAGGGCCATTTGAAGTTTTATCAGTGTTTGATTTGGGACTCAAGGGTAGCATAGCTTTGAGCGATAGCTTAAATTGACAAGAGGCTAGAGTACTTTATTGTTACAAAATTTCAAGGTCTTATGACGCTCCAGTAAAAAGTTACAAGCATTTGTATGTTGCAAACTTTGATAGGTGTAGGACGTACCATATAGAAGTTAGGGCCATTTGAAGTTTTATCAGTATTTGATTTGGGACTCAAGGGTAGCATAGCTTTGAGCGATAGCTTAAATTGACAAGAGGCCCGAGTACTTTATTGTTACAAAATTTTAAGGTTTTATGACGTTTCAGTAAAAAGTTACAAGCATTTGAATATTGCAAACTTTGATAGGTGTGGGACGTACCGTATAGAAGTTAGGACCATTTGAAGTTTTATCAGTGTTTGATTAGCGACTTAAGGGTAGCAAAGCTTTAAGCGATAGCTTAAATTGACAAGAGGCTGGAGTACTTTATTGTTACAAAATTTCAAGGTGTTATGACGCTCCAGTAAAAAGTTACCAGCATTTGTATGTTGCAAATTTTGATAGGTGTAGGACGTACCGTATAGAAGTTAGGGCCATTTAAAGTTTTATTAGTGTTTGATTTGGGACTCAAGGGTAGCATAGCTTTGAGCGATATCTTAAATTGACAAGAGGCTCGAGTACTTTATTGTTACAAAATTTCAAGGTTTTATGACGCTCCAGTAAAAAGTTACAAGCATTTATATGTTGCAAATTTTGAAAGGTGTAGGACGTACCATATAGAAGTTAGGGCCATTTGAAGTTTTATAAGTGTTTGATTTGGAACTCAAGGGTAGCAAAGCTTTAAGCGATAGCTTAAATTGAGAAGAGGCTGGAGTACTTTATTGTTACAAAATTTCAAGGTGTTATGACGATCCAGTAAAAAGTTACAAGCATTTGTATGTTGCAAATTTTGATAGGTGTAGGACGTACCGAATAGAAGTAAGGCCATTTGAAGTTTTATCAGTGTTTGATTTGGGACTCAAGGGTAGCATAGCTTTGAGCGATAGCTTAAATTGACAAGAGGCTCGAGTACTTTATTGTTACAAAATTTGAAGGTTTTATGACGCTCCAGTAAATAGTTACAAGCATTTGTATCTTTCAAACTTTGATAGATGTAGGACATACCGTATAGAAGTTAGGGCCATTTGAAGTTTTATCAGTGTTTGATTTGGGACTCAAGGGTAGCATAGCTTTGAGCGATAGCTTAAATTGACAAGAGGCTAGAGTACTTTATTGTTACAAAATTTCAAGGTCTTATGACGCTCCCGTAAAAAGTTACAAGCATTTGTATGTTGCAAACTTTGATAGGTGTAGGACGTACCATATAGAAGTTAGGGCCATTTGAAGTTTTATCAGTGTTTGATTTGGGACTCAAGGGTAGCATAGCTTTGAGCGATAACTTAAATTGACAAGAGGCTCGAGTACTTTATTGTTACCAAATTTCAAGGTTTTATGACGCTCCAGTAAAAAGTTACAAGCATTTGTATGTTGCAAATTTTGATAGGTGTAGGACGTACCATATAGAAGTTAGGGCCATTTGAAGTTTTATCAGTGTTTGATTTGGAACTCAAGGGTAACAAAGCTTTAAGCGATAGCTTAAATTGAGAAGAGGCTGGAGTACTTTATTGTTACAAAATTTCAAGGTGTTATGACGATCCAGTAAAAAGTTACAAGCATTTGTATGTTGCAAATTTTGATAGGTGTAGAACGTACCGAATAGAAGTAAGGCCATTTGAAGTTTTATCAGTGTTTGATTTGGGACTCAAGGGTAGCATAGCTTTGAGCGATAGCTTAAATTGACAAGAGGCTCGAGTACTTTATTGTTACAAAATTTCAAGGTTTTATGACGCTCCAGTAAATAGTTACAAGCATTTGTATCTTTCAAACTTTGATAGATGTAGGACATACCGTATAGAAGTTAGGGCCATTTGAAGTTTTATCAGTATTTGATTTGGGACTCAAGGGTAGCATAGCTTTGAGCGATAACTTAAATTGACAAGAGGCTAGAGTACTTTATTGTTACAAAATTTCAAGGTCTTATGACGCTCCAGTAAAAAGTTACAAGCATTTGTATGTTGCAAACTTTGATAGGTGTAGGACGTACCATATAGAAGTTAGGGCCATTTGAAGTTTTATCAGTGTTTGATTTGGGACGCAAGGGTAGCATAGCTTTGAGCGATAGCTTAAATTGACAAGAGGCTCGAGTACTTTATTGTTACAAAATTTCAAGGTTTTATGACGTTTCAGTAAAAAGTTACAAGCATTTGAATATTGCAAACTTTGATAGGTGTGGGACGTACCGTATAGAAGTTAGGACCATTTGAAGTTTTATCAGTGTTTGATTAGGGACTTAAGGGTAGCAAAGCTTTAAGCGATAGCTTAAATTGACAAAAGGCTGGAGTACTTTATTGTTACAAAATTTCAAGGTGTTATGACGCTCCAGTAAAAAGTTACAAGCATTTGTATGTTGCAAATTTTGATAGGTGTAGGACGTACCGTATAGAAATTAGGGCCATTTAAAAATTTTTCAGTGTTTGATTTGGGACTCAAGGGTAGCATAGCTTTGAACGATGGCTTAAATTGACAAGAGGCTCGAGAACTTAATTGTTACAAAGTTTCAAGGTTTTATGACGCTCCAGTAAAAAGTTACAAGCACTTGTATGGTGCAAACTTTGATAGGTATAGGACGCACCGCATTGAAGTTTGGGGCCATTTGAAGCTTTATCACTTTTTGATTTTGGAGTCAAGGGTAGCATAGTTATGAGCGATAACTTAAATTGATAAGAAGCACGAGTACTTTATTGTCACAAAATTTCAAGATTTTATGACGCTCCAGTAAAAAGTTACAAGCATTTGTATGTTGCAAAGTTTGATAGGTGTAGGACGTACCGTATAGAAGTTAGGGCCATTTGAAGTTTTATCAGTGTTTGATTTGGGACTAAAGGGTAGGATAGCTTTGAGCGATAGCTTAAATTGACAAGAGGCTCGAGTACTTTATTGTTACAAAATTTCAAGGTTCTATGACGCTCCAGTAAAAATTTACAAGAATTTGTATGTTGCAAACTTTGATAGGTGTAGTGCGTACCGTCTAGAAGTTAGGGCCATTTGAAGTTTTATCAGTGTTTGATTTGCGACTCAAGGGTAGCATAGCTTTGAGCGATAGCTTAAATTGACAAGAGGCTCGAGTACTTTATTGTTACAAAATTTCAAGGTTTTATGACGCTCCAGTAAAAATTTACAAGCAATTGTATGTTGCAAACTTTGAAAGGTGTAGGACGTACCATATAGAAGTTAGGGCCATTTGAAGTTTTATCAGTGTTTGATTTGGGACTCAAGGGTAGCATAGCTTTGAGCGATAGCTGAAATTGACAAGAGGCTCGAGTACTTTATTGTTACAAAATTTCAAGGTTTTATGACGCTCCAGTAAAAAGTTACAAGTATTTGTATGTTGCAAACTTTGATAGGTGTAGTGCGTACCGTCTAGAAGTTAGGGCCATTTGAAGTTTTATCAGTGTTTGATTTGGGACTCAAGGGTAGCATAGCTTTGAGCGATAGCTTAAATTGACAAGAGGCTCGAGTACTTTATTGTTACAAAGTTTCAAGGTTGTATGACGCTCCAGTAAAAAGTTACAAGCATTTGTATGCTGCAAACTTTGATAGGTATAGGATGCACCGTATTGATGTTAGGGGTCATTTGAAGTTTTATCACTTTTTGATTTTGGAGTCAAAGGTAGCACAGTTAGGAGCGATAACTTAAATTGATAAGAAGCACCAGTACTTTATTGTCACAAAATTTCAAGGTTTTATGACGCTCCAGTAAAAAGTTACAAGCATTTGTATGTTGCAAACTTTGATAGGTGCAAGGCGTACCGTATAGAAGTTAGGGCCATTTGAAGTTTTATCAGTGTTTGATTTGGGACTCAAGGGTAGCATAGCTTTGAGCGATAGCTTAAATTGACAAGAGGCTCGAGTACTTTATTGTTACAAAATTTCAAGGTTTTATGACGTTTCAGTAAAAAGTTACAAGCATTTGAATATTGCAAACTTTGATAGGTGTGGGACGTACCGTATAGAAGTTAGGACCATTTAAAGTTTTATCAGTGTTTGATTAGGGACTTAAGGGTAGCAAAGCTTTAAGCGATAGCTTAAATTGACAAAAGGCTGGAGTACTTTATTGTTACAAAATTTCAAGGTGTTATGACGCTCCAGTAAAAAGTTACAAGCATTTGTATGTTGCAAATTTTGATAGGTGTAGGACGTACCGTATAGAAGTTAGGGCCATTTAAAGTTTTATCAGTGTTTGATTTGGGACTCAAGGGTAGCATAGCTTTGAGCGATAGCTTAAATTGACAAGAGGCTCGAGTACTTTATTGTTACAAAATTTCAAGGTTTTATGCCGCTCCAGTAAAAACTTACAAGCATTTGAATGTTGCAAACTTTGATAGGTGTAGGACGTACCGTATAGAAATTAGTGCCATTTGAAGTTTTATCAGTGTTTGATTTGGGACTCAAGGGTAGCATAGCTTTGAACGATAGCTTAAATTGACAAGAGGCTCGAGAACTTAATTGTTACAAAGTTTCAAGGTTTTATGACGCTCCAGTAAAAAGTTAAAAGCACTTGTATGTTGCAAAGTTTGATAGGTGTAGGACGTACCGTATAGAAGTTAGGGCCATTTGAAGTTTTATCAGTGTTTGATTTGGGACTCAAGGGTAGGATAGCTTTGAGCGATAGCTTAAATTGACAAGAGGCTCGAGTACTTTATTGTCACAAAATTTCAAGGTTTTATGACGGTCCAGTAAAAAGTTACAAGCACTTGTATGTTGCAAACTTTCATAGGTGTTAGATGCACCGAATAGAAGTAAGGCCATTTGAAGCTTTATCAGTGTTTGATTTGGGACTCAAGGGTAGCATAGCTTTGAGCGATAGCTTAAATTGACAAGAGGCTCGAGTACTTTATTGTTACAAAATTTCAAGGTTTTATGACACTCCAGTAAATAGTTACAAGCATTTGTATGTTTCAAACTTTGATAGATGTAGGACATACCGTATAGAAGTTAGGGCCATTTGAAGTTTTATCAGTGTTTGATTTGGGACTCAAGGGTAGCATAGCTTTGAGCAATAGCTTAAATTGGCAAGAGGCTATAGTACTTTATTGTTACAAAATTTCAAGGTTTTATGCCGCTCCAGTAAAAAGTTACAAGCATTTGAATGTTGCAAACTTTGATAGGTGTAGGACGTACCGTATAGAAGTTAGTGCCATTTGAAGTTTTATCAGTGTTTGATTTGGGACTCAAGGGTAGCATAGCTTTGAACGATAGCTTAAATTGACAAGAGGCTCGAGAACTTAATTGTTACAAAGTTTCAAGGTTTTATGACGCTCCAGTAAAAAGTTAAAAGCACTTGTATGTTGCAAACTTTGATAGGTATAGGACGCACCGTATTGAAGTTTGGGGCCATTTGAAGTTTTATCTTTTTTTGATTTTGGAGTCAAGGGTAGCATAGTTATGAGCGATAACTTAAATTGATAAGAAGCACGAGTACTTTATTGTTACAAAATTTCAAGGTTTTATGCCGCTCCAGTAAAAGGTTACAAGCATGTGTATGTTTCAAACTTTGATAGATGTATAACATACCGTATAGAAGTTAGGGCCATTTGAAGTTTTATCAGTGTTTGATTTGGGACTCAAGGGTAGCATAGCTTTGAGCAATAGCTTAAATTGGCAAGATGCTAGAGTACTTTATTGTTACAAAATTTCAAGGTCTTATGACGCTCCAGTAAAAAGTTACAAGCATTTGTATGTTGCAAACTTTGATAGGTGTAGGACGTACCATATAGAAGTTAGGGCCATTTGAAGTTTTATCAGTGTTTGATTTGGGACTCAAGGGTAGCATAGCTTTGAGCGATAGCTTAAATTGACAAGAGGCTCGAGTACTTCATTGTTACAAAATTTCAAGGTTTTATGACGCTCCAGTAAAAAGTTACAAGTATTTGTATGTTGCAAACTTTGATAGGTGTAGTGCGTACCGTCTAGAAGTTAGGGCCATTTGAAGTTTTATCAGTGTTTGATTTGGGACTCAAGGGTAGCATAGCTTTGAGCGATAGCTTAAATTGACAAGAGGCTCGAGTACTTTATTGTTACAAAGTTTCAAGGTTGTATGACGCTCCAGTAAAAAGTTACAAGCTTTTGTATGCTGCAAACTTTGATAGGTATAGGATGCACCGTATTGAAGTTAGGGGTCATTTGAAGTTTTATCACTTTTTGATTTTGGAGTCAAGGGTAGCACAGTTAGGAGCGATAACTTAAATTGATAAGAAGCACCAGTACTTTATTGTCACAAAATTTCAAGGTTTTATGACGCTCCAGTAAAAAGTTACAAGCATTTGTATGTTGCAAACTTTGATATGTGCAAGGCGTACCGTATAGAAGTTAGGGCCATTTGAAGGTTTATCAGTGTTTGATTTGGGACTCAAGGGTAGCATAGCTTTGAGGGATACCTTAAATTGACAAGAGGCTCGAGTACTTTATTGTTACAAAATTTCAAGGTTTTATGACGCTCCAGTAAAAAGTTACAAGCATTTGCATGTTGCAAAATTTGATACGTGTAGACCGTACCGTATAGAAGTTAGGGCCATTTGAAGTTTTATCAGTGTTTGATTTGCGACTCAAAGGTAGCATAGCTTTGAGCGATAGCTTAAATTGACAAGAGGCTCGAGTACTTTATTGTCACAAAATTTCAAGGTTTTATGACGGTCCAGTAAAAAGTTACAAGCATTTGTATGTTGCAAACTTTGATAGGTGTAGGACGTACCATATAGAAGTTAGGGCCATTTGAAGTTTTATCAGTGTTTGATTTGCGACTCAAGGGTAGCATAGCTTTGAGCGAAAGCTTAAATTGACAAGCGGCTCGAGTACTTTATTGTTACAAAATTTCAAGGTTTCATGACGCTCCAGTAAAAAGTTACAAGCATTTGTATGTTGCAAACTTTGATAGGTGCAAGGCGTACCGTATAGAAGTTAGGGCCATTTGAAGTTTTATCAGTGTTTGATTTGGGACTCAAGGGTAGCATAGCTTTGAGGGATACCTTAAATTGACAAGAGGCTCGAGTACTTCATTGTTACAAAATTTCAAGGTTTTATGACGCTCCAGTAAAAAGTTACAAGCATTTGCATGTTGCAAAATTTGATAGGTGTAGACCGTACCGTATAGAAGTTAGGGCCATTTGAAGTATTATCAGTGTTTGATTTGGGACTCAAAGGTAGCATAGCTTTGAGCGATAGCTTAAATTGACAAGAGGCTCGAGTACTTTATTGTTACAAAGTTTCAAGGTTGTATGACGCTCCAGTAAAAAGTTACAAGCTTTTGTATGCTGCAAACTTTGATAGGTATAGGATGCACCGTATTGAAGTTAGGGGTCATTTGAAGTTTTATCACTTTTTGATTTTGGAGTCAAGGGTAGCACAGTTAGGAGCGATAACTTAAATTGATAAGAAGCACCAGTACTTTATTGTCACAAAATTTCAAGGTTTTATGACGCTCCAGTAAAAAGTTACAAGCATTTGTATGTTGCAAACTTTGATATGTGCAAGGCGTACCGTATAGAAGTTAGGGCCATTTGAAGGTTTATCAGTGTTTGATTTGGGACTCAAGGGTAGCATAGCTTTGAGGGATACCTTAAATTGACAAGAGGCTCGAGTACTTTATTGTTACAAAATTTCAAGGTTTTATGACGCTCCAGTAAAAAGTTACAAGCATTTGCATGTTGCAAAATTTGATAGGTGTAGACCGTACCGTATAGAAGTTAGGGCCATTTGAAGTATTATCAGTGTTTGATTTGGGACTCAAAGGTAGCATAGCTTTGAGCGATAGCTTAAATTGACAAGAGGCTCGAGTACTTTATTGTCACAAAATTTCAAGGTTTTATGACGGTCCAGTAAAAAGTTACAAGCATTTGTATGTTGCAAACTTTGATAGGTGTAGGACGTACCATATAGAAGTTAGGGCCATTTGAAGTTTTATCAGTGTTTGATTTGCGACTCAAGGGTAGCATAGCTTTGAGCGAAAGCTTAAATTGACAAGCGGCTCGAGTACTTTATTGTTACAAAATTTCAAGGTTTCATGACGCTCTAGTAAAAAGTTACAAGCATTTGTATGTTGCAAACTTTGATAGGTGCAAGGCGTACCGTATAGAAGTTAGGGCCATTTGAAGGTTTATCAGTGTTTGATTTGGGACTCAAGGGTAGCATAGCTTTGAGGGATACCTTAAATTGACAAGAGGCTCGAGTACTTTATTGTTACAAAATTTCAAGGTTTTATGACGCTCCAGTAAAAAGTTACAAGCATTTGCATGTTGCAAAATTTGATAGGTGTAGACCGTACCGTATAGAAGTTAGGGCCATTTGAAGTATTATCAGTGTTTGATTTGGGACTCAAAGGTAGCATAGCTTTGAGCGATAGCTTAAATTGACAAGAGGCTCGAGTACTTTATTGTCACAAAATTTCAAGGTTTTATGACGGTCCAGTAAAAAGTTACAAGCATTTGTATGTTGCAAACTTTGATAGGTGTAGTGCGTACCGTCTAGAAGTTAGGGCCATTTGAAGTTTTATCAGTGTTTGATTTGGGACTCAAGGGTAGCATAGCTTTGAGCGATAGCTTAAATTGACAAGAGGCTCGAGTACTTTATTGTTACAAAGTTTCAAGGTTGTATGACGCTCCAGTAAAAAGTTACAAGCTTTTGTATGCTGCAAACTTTGATAGGTATAGGATGCACCGTATTGAAGTTAGGGGTCATTTGAAGTTTTATCACTTTTTGATTTTGGAGTCAAGGGTAGCACAGTTAGGAGCGATAACTTAAATTGATAAGAAGCACCAGTACTTTATTGTCACAAAATTTCAAGGTTTTATGACGCTCCAGTAAAAAGTTACAAGCATTTGTATGTTGCAAACTTTGATATGTGCAAGGCGTACCGTATAGAAGTTAGGGCCATTTGAAGGTTTATCAGTGTTTGATTTGGGACTCAAGGGTAGCATAGCTTTGAGGGATACCTTAAATTGACAAGAGGCTCGAGTTCTTTATTGTTACAAAATTTCAAGGTTTTATGACGCTCCAGTAAAAAGTTACAAGCATTTGCATGTTGCAAAATTTGATAGGTGTAGACCGTAGCGTATAGAAGTTAGGGCCATTTGAAGTATTATCAGTGTTTGATTTGGGACTCAAAGGTAGCATAGCTTTGAGCGATAGCTTAAATTGACAAGAGGCTCGAGTACTTTATTGTCACAAAATTTCCAGGTTTTATGACGGTCCAGTAAAAAGTTACAAGCATTTGTATGTTGCAAACTTTGATAGGTGTAGGACGTACCATATAGAAGTTAGGGCCATTTGAAGTTTTATCAGTGTTTGATTTGCGACTCAAGGGTAGCATAGCTTTGAGCGAAAGCTTAAATTGACAAGAGGCTCGAGTACTTTATTGTTACAAAATTTCAAGGTTTTATGACGCTCCAGTAAAAAGTTACAAGCATTTGTATGTTGCAAACTTTGATAGGTGCAAGGCGTACCGTATAGAAGTTAGGGCCATTTGAAGGTTTATCAGTGTTTGATTTGGGACTCAAGGGTAGCATAGCTTTGAGGGATACCTTAAATTGACAAGAGGCTCGAGTACTTTATTGTTACAAAATTTCAAGGTTTTATGACGCTCCAGTAAAAAGTTACAAGCATTTGCATGTTGCAAAATTTGATAGGTGTAGACCGTACCGTATAGAAGTTAGGGCCATTTGAAGTATTATCAGTGTTTGATTTGGGACTCAAAGGTAGCATAGCTTTGAGCGATAGCTTAAATTGACAAGAGGCTCGAGTACTTTATTGTCACAAAATTTCAAGGTTTTATGACGGTCCAGTAAAAAGTTACAAGCATTTGTATGTTGCAAATTTTGATAGGTGTAGGACGTACCGAATAGAAGTAAGGCCATTTGAAGTTTTATCACTGTTTGATTTGGGACTCAAGGGTAGCATAGCTTTGAGCGATAGCTTAAATTGACAAGAGGCTCGAGTACTTTATTGTTACAAAATTTCAAGGTTTTATGACGCTCCAGTAAGTAGTTACAAGCATTTGTATGTTTCAAACTTTGATAGATGTAGGACACACCGTATAGAAGTTAGGGCCATTTGAAGTTTTATCAGTGTTTGATTTGGGACTCAAGGGTAGCATAGCTTTGAGCAATAGCTTAAATTGGCAAGAGGCTATAGTACTTTATTGTTACAAAATTTCAAGGTTTTATGCCGCTCCAGTAAAAAGTTACAAGCATTTCAATGTTGCAAACTTTGATAGGTGTAGGACGTACCGTATAGAAGTTAGTGCCATTTGAAGTTTTATCAGTGTTTGATTTGGGACTCAAGGGTAGCATAGCTTTGAACGATAGCTTAAATTGACAAGAGGCTCGAGAACTTAATTGTTACAAAGTTTCAAGGTTTTATGACGCTCCAGTAAAAAGTTTAAAGCACTTGTATGTTGCAAACTTTGATAGGTATAGGACGCACCGTATTGAAGTTTGGGGCCATTTGAAGTTTTATCTTTTTTTGATTTTGGAGTCAAGGGTAGCATAGTTATGAGCGATAACTTAAATTGATAAGAAGCACGAGTACTTTATTGTTACAAAATTTCAAGGTTTTATGTCGCTCCAGTAAAAGGTTACAAGCATGTGTATGTTTCAAACTTTGATAGATGTATAACATACCATATAGAAGTTAGGGCCATTTGAAGTTTTATCAGTGTTTGATTTGGGACTCAAGGGTAGCATAGCTTTGAGCAATAGCTTAAATTGGCAAGAGGCTAGAGTACTTTATTTTTACAAAATTTCAAGGTCTTATGACGCTCCAGTAAAAAGTTACAAGCATTTGTGTGTTGCAAACTTTGATAGGTGTAGGACGTACCATATAGAAGTTAGGGCCATTTGAAGTTTTATCAGTGTTTGATTTGGGACTCAAGGGTAGCATAGCTTTGAGGGATACCTTAAATTGACAAGAGGCTCGAGTTCTTTATTGTTACAAAATTTCAAGGTTTTATGACGCTCCAGTAAAAAGTTGCAAGCATTTGCATGTTGCAAAATTTGATAGGTGTAGACCGTACCGAATAGAAGTTAGGGCCATTTGAAGTTTTATCAGTGTTTGATTTGGGACTCAAAGGTAGCCTAGCTTTGAGCGATAGCTTAAATTGACAAGAGGCTCGAGTACTTTATTGTCACAAAATTTCAAGGTTTTATGACGGTCCAGTAAAAAGTTACAAGCATTTGTATGTTGCAAACTTTGATAGGTGTAGGACGTACCATATAGAAGTTAGGGCCATTTGAAGTTTTATCAGTGTTTGATTTGCGACTCAAGGGTAGCATAGCTTTGAGCGAAAACTTAAATTGACAAGAGGCTCGAGTACTTTATTGTTACAAAATTTCAAGGTTTTATGACGCTCCAGTAAGTAGTTACAAGCATTTGTATGTTTCAAACTTTGATAGATGTAGGACATACCGTATAGAAGTTAGGGCCATTTGAAGTTTTATTAGTGTTTGATTTGGGACTCAAGGGTAGCATAGCTTTGAGCAATACCTTAAATTGGCAAGAGGCTATAGTACTTTATTGTTACAAAATTTCAAGGTTTTATGCCGCTCCAGTAAAAAGTTACAAGCATTTCAATGTTGCAAACTTTGATAGGTGTAGGACGTACCGTATAGAAGTTAGTGCCATTTGAAGTTTTATCAGTGTTTGATTTGGGACTCAAGGGTAGCATAGCTTTGAACGATAGCTTAAATTGACAAGAGGCTCGAGAACTTAAGTGTTACAAAGTTTCAAGGTTTTATGACGCTCCAGTAAAAAGTTTAAAGCACTTGTATGTTGCAAACTTTGATAGGTATAGGACGCACCGTATTGAAGTTTGGGGCCATTTGAAGTTTTATCTTTTTTTGATTTTGGAGTCAAGGGTAGCATAGTTATGAGCGATAACTTAAATTGATAAGAAGCACGAGTACTTTATTGTTACAAAATTTCAAGGTTTTATGCCGCTCCAGTAAAAGGTTACAAGCATGTGTATGTTTCAAACTTTGATAGATGTATAACATACCGTATAGAAGTTAGGGCCATTTGAAGTTTTATCAGTGTTTGATTTGGGACTCAAGGGTAGCATAGCTTTGAGCAATAGCTTAAATTGGCAAGAGGCTAGAGTACTTTATTTTTACAAAATTTCAAGGTCTTATGACGCTCCAGTAAAAAGTTACAAGCATTTGTATGTTGCAAACTTTGATAGGTGTAGGACGTACCATATAGAAGTTAGGGCCATTTGAAGTTTTATCAGTGTTTGATTTGGGACTCAAGGGTAGCATAGCTTTGAGGGATGCCTTAAATTGTCAAGAGGCTCGAGTTCTTTATTGTTACAAAATTTCAAGGTTTTATGACGCTCCAGTAAAAAGTTGCAAGCATTTGCATGTTGCAAAATTTGATAGGTGTAGACCGTACCGAATAGAAGTTAGGGCCATTTGAAGTTTTATCAGTGTTTGATTTGGGACTCAAAGGTAGCCTAGCTTTGAGCGATAGCTTAAATTGACAAGAGGCTCGAGTACTTTATTGTCACAAAATTTCAAGGTTTTATGACGGTCCAGTAAAAAGTTACAAGCATTTGTATGTTGCAAACTTTGATAGGTGTAGGACGTACCATATAGAAGTTAGGGCCATTTGAAGTTTTATCAGTGTTTGATTTGCGACTCAAGGGTAGCATAGCTTTGAGCGAAAGCTTAAATTGACAAGAGGCTCGAGTACTTTATTGTTACAAAATTTCAAGGTTTTATGACGCTCCAGTAAGTAGTTACAAGCATTTGTATGTTTCAAACTTTGATAGATGTAGGACATACCGTATAGAAGTTAGGGCCATTTGAAGTTTTATCAGTGTTTGATTTGGGACTCAAGGGTAGCATAGCTTTGAGCAATAGCTTAAATTGGCAAGAGGCTATAGTACTTTATTGTTACCAAGTTTCAAGGTTTTATGACGCTCCAGTAAAAAGTTAAAAGCACTTGTATGTTGCAAACTTTGATAGGTATAGGACGCACCGTATTGAAGTTTGGGGCCATTTGAAGTTTTATAACTTTTTGATTTTGGAGTCAAGGGTAGCATAGTTATGAGCGATAACTTAAATTGATAAGAAGCACGAGTACTTTATTTTCACAAAATTTCAAGTTTTTATGACGCTCCAGTAAAAAGTTACAAGCATTTGTATGTTGCAAAGCTTTGATAGGTGTAGGACGTACCGTATAGAAGTTAGGGCCATTTGAAGTTTTATCAGTGTTTGATTTGGGACTCAAGGGTAGCATAGCTTTGAGCGATAGCTTAAATTGACAACTGGCTCGAGTACTTTATTGTTACAAAATTTCAAGGTTCTATGACGCTCCAGTAAAAATTTACAAGAATTTGTATGTTGCAAACTTTGATAGATGTAGTGCGTACCGTCTAGAAGTTAGGGCCATTTGAAGTTTTATCAGTGTTTGATTTGCGACTCAAGGGTAGCATAGCTTTGAGCGAAAGCTTAAATTGACAAGAGGCTCGAGTACTTTATTGTTACAAAATTTCAAGGTTTTATGACGCTCCAGTAAAAATTTACAAGCAATTGTATGTTGCAAATTTTGATAGGTGTAGGACGTACCGTATAGAAGTTAGGGCCATTTAAAAATTTTTCAGTGTTTGATTTGGGACTCAAGGGTAGCATAGCTTTGAGCGATAGCTTAAATTGACAAGAGGCTCGAGTATTTTATTGTTACAAAATTTCAAGGTTTTATGCCGCTCCAGTAAAAAGTTACAAGCATTTGAATGTTGCAAACTTTGATAGGTGTAGGACGTACCTTATAGAAGTTAGTGCCATTTGAAGTTTTATCAGTGTTTGATTTGGGTCTCAAGGGTAGCATAGCTTTGAACGATAGCTTAAATTGAGAAGAGGCTCGAGAACTTAATTGTTACAAAGTTTCTAGGTTTTATGACGCTCCAGTAAAAAGTTAAAAGCACTTATATGTTGCAAACTTTGATAGGTATAGGACGCACCGTATTGAAGTTTGTGGCCATTTGAAGTTTTATCATTTTTTGATTTTGGAGTCAAGTGTAGCATAGTTATGAGCGATAACTTAAATTGATAAGAAGCAAGAGTACTTTATTGTCACAAAATTTCAAGATTTTATGACGCTCCAGTAAAAAGTTACAAGCATTTGTATGTTGCAAAGTTTGATAGGTGTAGGACGTACCGTATAGAAGTTAGAGCCATTTGAAGTTTTATCCGTGTTTGATTTGGAACTCAAGGGTAGCATAGCTTTGAGCGATAGCTTAAATTGACAAGAGGCACGAGTACTTTATTGTACAAAATTTCAAGGTTCTATGACGCTCCAGTAAAAAATTACAAGCATTTGTATGTTGCAAACTTTGATAGGTATAGGACGTACCGTATATAAGTTAGGGCCATTTGACGTTTTATCAGTGTTTGATTTGGGACTCAAGGGTAGCATAGCTTTGAGCGATAGCTTAAATTGACAAGATTCTCGAGTACTTTATTGCTACAAAATTTCAAGATTTTATGAAGCTCCAGTAAAAAGTTACAAGCATTTGTATGTTGCAAACTTTGATAGATGTAGGACATACAGTATAGAAGTTAGGGCCATATGAAGTTTTATCCGTGTTTGATTTGGAACTCAAGGGTAGCATAGCTTTGAGCGATAGCTTAAATTGACAAGAGGCTCGAGTACTTTATTGTTACAAAATTTCAAGGTTTTATGACGCTCCAGTAAAAAGTTACAAGCATTTGTATGTTGCAAACTTTGATAGGTGTAGGACGTACCGTATAGAAGTTAGTGCCATTTGAAGTTTAATCAGTGTTTGATTTGGGACTCAAGGGTAGCATAGCTTTGAGCGATAGCTTAAATTGACAAGAGGCTCGAGTACTTTATTGTTACCAAGTTTCAAGGTTTTATGACGCTCCAGTAAAAAGTTAAAAGCACTTGTATGTTGCAAACTTTGATAGGTATAGGACGCACCGTATTGAAGTTTGGGGCCATTTGAAGTTTTATAACTTTTTGATTTTGGAGTCAAGGATAGCATAGTTATGAGCGATAACTTAAATTGATAAGAAGCACGAGTACTTTATTTTCACAAAATTTCAAGATTTTATGACGCTCCAGTAAAAAGTTACAAGCATTTGTATGTTGCAAAGCTTTGATAGGTGTAGGACGTACCGTATAGAAGTTAGGGCCATTTGAAGTTTTATCAGTGTTTGATTTGGGACTCAAGGGTAGCATAGCTTTGAGCGATAGCTTAAATTGACAACTGGCTCGAGTACTTTATTGTTACAAAATTTCAAGGTTCTATGACGCTCCAGTAAAAATTTACAAGAATTTGTATGTTGCAAACTTTGATAGATGTAGTGCGTACCGTCTAGAAGTTAGGGCCATTTGAAGTTTTATCAGTGTTTGATTTGCGACTCAAGGGTAGCATAGCTTTGAGCGAAAGCTTAAATTGACAAGAGGCTCGAGTACTTTATTGTTACAAAATTTCAAGGTTTTATGACGCTCCAGTAAAAATTTACAAGCAATTGTATGTTGCAAATTTTGATAGGTGTAGGACGTACCGTATAGAAGTTAGGGCCATTTAAAAATTTTTCAGTGTTTGATTTGGGACTCAAGGGTAGCATAGCTTTGAGCGATAGCTTAAATTGACAAGAGGCTCGAGTACTTTATTGTTACAAAATTTCAAGGTTTTATGCCGCTCCAGTAAAAAGTTACAAGCATTTGAATGTTGCAAACTTTGATAGGTGTAGGACGTACCGTATAGAAGTTAGTGCCATTTGAAGTTTTATCAGTGTTTGATTTGGGTCTCAAGGGTAGCATAGCTTTGAACGATAGCTTAAATTGAGAAGAGGCTCGAGAACTTAATTGTTACAAAGTTTCTAGGTTTTATGACGCTCCAGTAAAAAGTTAAAAGCACTTGTATGTTGCAAACTTTGATAGGTATAGGACGCACCGTATTGAAGTTTGTGGCCATTTGAAGTTTTATCATTTTTTGATTTTGGAGTCAAGTGTAGCATAGTTATGAGCGATAACTTAAATTGATAAGAAGCAAGAGTACTTTATTGTCACAAAATTTCAAGATTTTATGACGCTCCAGTAAAAAGTTACAAGCATTTGTATGTTGCAAAGTTTGATAGGTGTAGGACGTACCGTATAGAAGTTAGAGCCATTTGAAGTTTTATCCGTGTTTGATTTGGAACTCAAGGGTAGCATAGCTTTGAGCGATAGCTTAAATTGACAAGAGGCACGAGTACTTTATTGTACAAAATTTCAAGGTTCTATGACGCTCCAGTAAAAAATTACAAGCATTTGTATGTTGCAAACTTTGATAGGTATAGGACGTACCGTATATAAGTTAGGGCCATTTGACGTTTTATCAGTGTTTGATTTGGGACTCAAGGGTAGCATAGCTTTGAGCGATAGCTTAAATTGACAAGATTCTCGAGTACTTTATTGCTACAAAATTTCAAGATTTTATGAAGCTCCAGTAAAAAGTTACAAGCATTTGTATGTTGCAAACTTTGATAGATGTAGGACATACCGTATAGAAGTTAGGGCCATATGAAGTTTTATCCGTGTTTGATTTGGAACTCAAGGGTAGCATAGCTTTGAGCGATAGCTTAAATTGACAAGAGGCTCGAGTACTTTATTGTTACAAAATTTCAAGGTTTTATGACGCTCCAGTAAAAAGTTACAAGCATTTGTATGTTGCAAACTTTGATAGGTGTAGGACGTACCGTATAGAAGTTAGTGCCATTTGAAGTTTTATCAGTGTTTGATTTGGGACTCAAGGGTAGCATAGCTTTGAACGATAGCTTAAATTGACAAGAGGCTCGAGAACTTAATTGTTACAAAGTTTCAAGGTTTTATGACGCTTCAGTAAAAAGTTAAAAGCACTTGTATGTTGCAAACTTTGATAGGTATAGGACGCACCGTATTGAAGTTTGGGGCCATTTGAAGTTTTATCACTTTTTGATTTTGGAGTCAAGGGTAGCATAGTTATGAGCGATAACTTAAATTGATAAGAAGCACGATTACTTTATTGTCACAAAATTTCAAGATTTTATGACGCTCCAGTAAAAAGTTACAAGCATTTGTATGTTGCAAAGTTTGATAGGTGTAGGACGTACCGTATAGAAGTTAGGGCCATTTGAAGTTTTATCAGTGTTTGATTTGGGACTCAAGGGTAGCATAGCATTGAGCGATAGCTTAAATTGACAAGAGGCTCGAGTACTTTATTGTTACAAAATTTCAAGTTTCTATGACGCTCCAGTAAAAATTTACAAGAATTTGTATGTTGCAAACTTTGATAGGTGTAGTGCGTACCGTCTAGAAGTTAGGGCCACTTGAAGTTTTATCAGTGTTTGATTTGCGACTCAAGGGTAGCATAGCTTTGAGCGATAGCTTAAATTGACAAGAGGCTCGAGTACTTTATTGTTACAAAATTTCAAGGTTTTATGACGCTCCAGTAAAAATTTACAAGCAATTGTACGTTGCAAACTTTGATAGGTATAGGACGCACCGTATTGAAGTTAGGGGTCATTTGAAGTTTTATCACTTTTTGATTTTGGAGTCAAGGGTAGCACAGTTAGGAGCGATAACTTAAATTTATAAGAGTCACGAGTACTTTATTGTCACAAAATTTTAAGATTTTATGACGCTCCAGTAAAAAGTTACAAGCATTTGTATGTTGCAAAGTTTGATAGGTGTACGACGTACCGTATAGAAGTTTGGGCCATTTGAAGTTTTATCAGTGTTTGATTTGGGACTCAAGAGTAGCATAGCTTTGAGCGATAGCTTAAATTGACAAGAGGCTCGAGTACTTCATTGTTACAAAATTTCAAGGTTCTATGATGCTCCAGTAAAAAATTACAAGCATTTGTATGTTGCAAACTTTGATAGGTGTAGGACGTACCGTTTATAAGTTAGGGCCATTTGATGTTTTATCAGTGTTTGATTTGGGACTCAAGGATAGCATAGCTTTGAGCGATAGCTTAAATTGACAAGAGGCTCGAGAACTTCATTGTTACAAAATTTCAAGGTTCTATGATGCTCCAGTAAAAAATTACAAGCATTTGTATGTTGCAAACTTTGATAGGTGTAGGACGTACCGTTTATAAGTTAGGGCCATTTGAAGTTTTATCAGTGTTTGATTTGGAACTCAAGGGTAGCAAAGCTTTAAGCGATAGCTTAAATTGAGAAGAGGCTGGAGTACTTTATTGTTACAAAATTTCAAGGTGTTATGACGCTCCAGTAAAAAGTTACAAGCATTTGTATGTTGCAAATTTTGATAGGTGTAGGACGTACCGTACAGAAGTAAAACCATTTGAAGTTTTATCAGTGTTTGATTTGGGACTCAAGGGTAGCATAGCTTTGAGCGATAGCTTAAATTGACAAGAGGCTCGAGTACTTTATTGTTACAAAATTTCAAGGTTTTATGACGCTACAGTAAAAATTTACAAGCAATTGTATGTTGCAAACTTTGATAGGTGTAGGACGTACCATATAGAAGTTAGGGCCATTTGAAGTTTTATCAGTGTTTGATTTGGGACTCAAGGGTAGCATAGCTTCGAGCGATAGCTGAAATTGCCAAGAGGCTCGAGAACTTTATTGTTACAAAATTTCAAGGTTCTATTACGCTCCAGTAAAAATTTACAAGTATTTGTATGTTGCAAAATTTGATAGGTGTAGGACGTACCAATAGAAGTTAGGGTCATTTGAAGTTTTATCAGTGTTTGATTTGGGACTCAAGGGTAGCATAGCTTTGACCGATAGCTTAAATTGACAAGAGGCTCGAGTACTTTATTGTTACAAAATTTCAAAGTTTTATGACGCTCCAGTAAAAAGTTACAAGCATTTGTATGTTGCAAACTTTGATAGGTGTGGGACGTACCGTATATAAGTTAGGACCATTTGAAGTTTTATCCGTGTTTGATTGGGACTTAAGGGTAGCCAAGCTTTAAGCGATAGCTTAAATTGACAAGAGGCTGGAGTACTTTATTGTTACAAAATTTTAAGATTTTATGACGCTCCAGTAAAAAGTTACAAGCATTTGTATGTTGCAAAGTTTGATAGGTGTACGACGTACCGTATAGAAGTTTGGGCCATTTGAAGTTTTATCAGTGTTTGATTTGGGACTCAAGAGTAGCATAGCTTTGAGCGATAGCTTAAATTGACAAGAGGCTCGAGTACTTCATTGTTACAAAATTTCAAGGTTCTATGATGCTCCAGTAAAAAATTACAAGCATTTGTATGTTGCAAACTTTGATAGGTATAGGACGTACCGTATATAAGTTAGGGCCATTTGACGTTTTATCAGTGTTTGATTTGGGACTCAAGGGTAGCATAGCTTTGAGCGATAGCTTAAATTGACAAGATTCTCGAGTACTTTATTGCTACAAAATTTCAAGATTTTATGAAGCTCCAGTAAAAAGTTACAAGCATTTGTATGTTGCAAACTTTGATAGATGTAGGACATACCGTATAGAAGTTAGGGCCATATGAAGTTTTATCCGTGTTTGATTTGGAACTCAAGGGTAGCATAGCTTTGAGCGATAGCTTAAATTGACAAGAGGCTCGAGTACTTTATTGTTACAAAATTTCAAGGTTTTATGACGCTCCAGTAAAAAGTTACAAGCATTTGTATGTTGCAAACTTTGATAGGTGTAGGACGTACCGTATAGAAGTTAGTGCCATTTGAAGTTTTATCAGTGTTTGATTTGGGACTCAAGGGTAGCATAGCTTTGAACGATAGCTTAAATTGACAAGAGGCTCGAGAACTTAATTGTTACAAAGTTTCAAGGTTTTATGACGCTTCAGTAAAAAGTTAAAAGCACTTGTATGTTGCAAACTTTGATAGGTATAGGACGCACCGTATTGAAGTTTGGGGCCATTTGAAGTTTTATCACTTTTTGATTTTGGAGTCAAGGGTAGCATAGTTATGAGCGATAACTTAAATTGATAAGAAGCACGATTACTTTATTGTCACAAAATTTCAAGATTTTATGACGCTCCAGTAAAAAGTTACAAGCATTTGTATGTTGCAAAGTTTGATAGGTGTAGGACGTACCGTATAGAAGTTAGGGCCATTTGAAGTTTTATCAGTGTTTGATTTGGGACTCAAGGGTAGCATAGCATTGAGCGATAGCTTAAATTGACAAGAGGCTCGAGTACTTTATTGTTACAAAATTTCAAGTTTCTATGACGCTCCAGTAAAAATTTACAAGAATTTGTATGTTGCAAACTTTGATAGGTGTAGTGCGTACCGTCTAGAAGTTAGGGCCACTTGAAGTTTTATCAGTGTTTGATTTGCGACTCAAGGGTAGCATAGCTTTGAGCGATAGCTTAAATTGACAAGAGGCTCGAGTACTTTATTGTTACAAAATTTCAAGGTTTTATGACGCTCCAGTAAAAATTTACAAGCAATTGTACGTTGCAAACTTTGATAGGTATAGGACGCACCGTATTGAAGTTAGGGGTCATTTGAAGTTTTATCACTTTTTGATTTTGGAGTCAAGGGTAGCACAGTTAGGAGCGATAACTTAAATTTATAAGAGTCACGAGTACTTTATTGTCACAAAATTTTAAGATTTTATGACGCTCCAGTAAAAAGTTACAAGCATTTGTATGTTGCAAAGTTTGATAGGTGTACGACGTACCGTATAGAAGTTTGGGCCATTTGAAGTTTTATCAGTGTTTGATTTGGGACTCAAGAGTAGCATAGCTTTGAGCGATAGCTTAAATTGACAAGAGGCTCGAGTACTTCATTGTTACAAAATTTCAAGGTTCTATGATGCTCCAGTAAAAAATTACAAGCATTTGTATGTTGCAAACTTTGATAGGTGTAGGACGTACCGTTTATAAGTTAGGGCCATTTGATGTTTTATCAGTGTTTGATTTGGGACTCAAGGATAGCATAGCTTTGAGCGATAGCTTAAATTGACAAGAGGCTCGAGAACTTCATTGTTACAAAATTTCAAGGTTCTATGATGCTCCAGTAAAAAATTACAAGCATTTGTATGTTGCAAACTTTGATAGGTGTAGGACGTACCGTTTATAAGTTAGGGCCATTTGAAGTTTTATCAGTGTTTGATTTGGAACTCAAGGGTAGCAAAGCTTTAAGCGATAGCTTAAATTGAGAAGAGGCTGGAGTACTTTATTGTTACAAAATTTCAAGGTGTTATGACGCTCCAGTAAAAAGTTACAAGCATTTGTATGTTGCAAATTTTGATAGGTGTAGGACGTACCGTACAGAAGTAAAACCATTTGAAGTTTTATCAGTGTTTGATTTGGGACTCAAGGGTAGCATAGCTTTGAGCGATAGCTTAAATTGACAAGAGGCTCGAGTACTTTATTGTTACAAAATTTCAAGGTTTTATGACGCTACAGTAAAAATTTACAAGCAATTGTATGTTGCAAACTTTGATAGGTGTAGGACGTACCATATAGAAGTTAGGGCCATTTGAAGTTTTATCAGTGTTTGATTTGGGACTCAAGGGTAGCATAGCTTCGAGCGATAGCTGAAATTGCCAAGAGGCTCGAGAACTTTATTGTTACAAAATTTCAAGGTTCTATTACGCTCCAGTAAAAATTTACAAGTATTTGTATGTTGCAAAATTTGATAGGTGTAGGACGTACCAATAGAAGTTAGGGTCATTTGAAGTTTTATCAGTGTTTGATTTGGGACTCAAGGGTAGCATAGCTTTGACCGATAGCTTAAATTGACAAGAGGCTCGAGTACTTTATTGTTACAAAATTTCAAAGTTTTATGACGCTCCAGTAAAAAGTTACAAGCATTTGTATGTTGCAAACTTTGATAGGTGTGGGACGTACCGTATATAAGTTAGGACCATTTGAAGTTTTATCCGTGTTTGATTGGGACTTAAGGGTAGCCAAGCTTTAAGCGATAGCTTAAATTGACAAGAGGCTGGAGTACTTTATTGTTACAAAATTTCAAGGTGTTATGACGCTCCAGTAAAAAGTTACAAGCATTTGTATGTTGCAAATTTTGATAGGTGTAGGACGTACCGTATAGAAGTTAGGGCCATTTAAAGTTTTATCAGTGTTTGATTTGGGACTCAAGGGTAGCATAGCTTTGAGCGATAGCTTAAATTGACAAGAGGCTCGAGTACTTTATTGTTACAAAATTTCAAGGTTCTATGACGCTCCAGTAAAAATTTACAAGAATTTGTATGTTGCAAACTTTGATAGGTGTAGTGCGTACCGTCTAGAAATTAGGGCCATTTGAAGTTTTATCAGTGTTTGATTTGCGACTCAAGGGTAGCATAGCTTTGAGCGATAGCTTAAATTGACAAGAGGCTCGAGTACTTTATTGTTACAAAATTTCAAGGTTTTATGACGCTCCAGTAAAAATTTAGAAGCAATTGTATGTTGCAAACTTTGATACGTGTAGGACGTACCATATAAAAGTTAGGGCCATTTGAAGTTTTATCAGTGTTTGATTTGGGACTCAAGGGTAGCATAGCTTTGAGCGATAGCTGAAATTTACAAGAGGCTCGAGTACTTTATTGTTACAAAATTTCAAGGTTCTATGACGCTCCAGTAAAGATTTACAAGTATTTGTATGTTGCAAACTTTGATAGGTGTAGGACGTATCAATAGAAGTTAGGGTCATTTGAAGTTTTATCAGTGTTTGATTTGGGACTCAAGGGTAGCATAGCTTTGAGCGATAGCTTAAATTGACAAGAGGCTCGAGTACTTTATTGTTACAAAATTTCAAGGTTTTATGACGATCCAGTAAAATTTACAAGCAATTGTATGTTGCAAAGTTTGATAGGTGTACGACGTACCGTATAGAAGTTTGGGTCATTTGAAGTTTTATCAGTGTTTGATTTGGGACTCAAGAGTAGCATAGCTTTGAGCGAAAGCTTAAATTGACAAGATGCTCGAGTACTTCATTGTTACAAAATTTCAAGGTTCTATGACGCTCCAGTAAAAAATTACAAGCATTTGTATGTTGCAAACTTTGATAGGTGTAGGACGTACCGTATATAAGTTAGGGCCATTTGACGTTTTATCAGTGTTTGATTTGCGACTCAAGGGTAGCATAGCTTTGAGCGATAGCTTAAATTGACAAGAGGCTCGAGTACTTTATTGCTACAAAATTTCAAGGTTTTCTGACGCTCCAGTAAAAAGTTACAAGCATTTGTATGTTGCAAACTTTGATAGATGTAGGACATACGGTATAGAAGTTAGGGCCATATGATGTTTTATCAGTGTTTGATTTGGGACTCAAGGGTAGCATAGCTTTGAGCGATAGCTTAAATTGACAAGAGGCTCGAGTACTTTATTGCCACAAAATTTCAAGGTTTTATGACGCTCCAGTAAAAAGTTACAAGCATTTGTATGTTGCAAACTTTGATAGGTGTAGGACGTACCATATAGAAGTTAGGGCCATTTGAAGTTTTATCAGTGTTTGATTTGGAACTCAAGGGTAGCAAAGCTTTAAGCGATATCTTTAATTGAGAAGAGGCTGGAGTACTTTATTGTTACAAAATTTCAAGGTGTTATGACGCTCCAGTAAAAAGTTACAAGCATTTGTATGTTGCAAATTTTGATAGGTGTAGGACGTACCGTATAGAAGTAAAACCATTTGAAGTTTTATCAGTGTTTGATTTGGGACTCAAGGGTAGCATAGCTTTGAGCGATAGCTTAAATTGACAAGAGGCTCGAGTACTTTATTGATACAAATTTTCAAGGTTCTATGACGCTCCAGTAAAAAGTTACCAGCATTTGTATGTTGCAAAGTTTGATAGGTGTAGGACGTACCGTATAGAAATTAGGGCCATTTGAAGTTTTATCAGTGTTTGATTTGGGACTCAAGGGTAGCATAGCTTTGAGCGATAGCTTAAATTGACAAAAGGCTCGAGTACTTTATGGTTACAAAATTTCAAGGTTCTATGACGCTCCCGTAAAAAGTTACAAGCATTTGTATGTTGCAAACTTTGATAGGTGTAGGACGTACCGTATAGAAGTTAGGGCCATTTGAAGTTTTATCAGTGTTTGATTTGGGACTCAAGGGTAGCATAGCTTTGAGCGATTGCTTAAATTGACAAGAGGCTCGAGTACTTTATTGTTACAAAGTTTCAAGGTTTTATGACGCTCCAGTAAAAAGTTACAAGCATTTGTATGCTGCAAACTTTGATGGGTATAGGATGTACCGTATTGAAGTTAGGGGTCATTTGAAGTTTTATCACTTTTTGATTTTGGAGTCAAGGGTAGCACAGTTAGGAGCGATAACTTAAATTGATAAGAAGCACGAGTACTTTATTGTCACAAAATTGCAAGGTTTTATGACGCTCCAGTAAAAAGTTACAAGCATTTGTATGTTGCAAAGTTTGACAGGTGTACGACGTACCGTATAGAAGTTTGGGCCATTTGAAGTTTTATCAGTGCTTGATTTGGGACTCAAGAGTAGCATAGCTTTGAGCGATAGCTTAAATTGACAAGAGGCTCGAGTACTTTATTGTTACAAAATTTCAAGGTTTTATGACGCTCCAGTAAAAAGTTACAAGCATTTGTATGCTGCAAACTTTGATAGGTATAGGACGCACCGTATTGAAGTTAGGGCCATTTGAAGTTTTATCAGTGTTTGATTTTGGAGTCAAGGGTAGCACAGTAAGGAGCGATAACTTAAATTTATAAGAAGCACGAGTAATTTATTGTCACAAAATTTCAAGGTTTTATGACGCTCCAGTAAAAAGTTACAAGCATTTGTATGTTGCAAAGTTTGATAGGTGTACGACGTACCGTATAGAAGTTTGGGCCATTTGAAGTTTTATCAGTGCTTGATTTGGGACTCAAGAGTAGCATAGCTTTGAGCGATAGCTTAAATTGACAAGAGGGTCGAGTACTTCATTGTTACAAAATTTCAAGGTTCTATGACGCTCCAGTAAAAAATTACAAGCATTGGTATGTTGCAAACTTTGATAGGTGTAGGACGTACCGTATATAAGTTAGGGCCATTTGACGTTTTATCAGTGTTTGATTTTGGACTCAAGGGTAGCATAGCTTTGAGCGATAGCTTAAATTGACAAGAGGCTCGAGTACTTTATTGCTACAAAATTTCAAGGTTTTATGACGCTCCAGTAAAAAGTTACAAGCATTTGTATGTTGCAAACTTTGATAGATGTAGGACATACCGTATAGAAGTTAGGGCCATATGAAGTTTTATCAGTGTTTGATTTGGGACTCAAGGGTACCATAGCTTTGAGCGATAGCTTAAATTGACAAGAGGCTCGAGTACTTTATTGTTACAAAATTTCAAGATTTTATGACGCTCCAGCAAAAAGTTACAAGCATTTGTATGTTGCAAATTTTGATAGGTGTAGGACGTACCGTATCGAAGTAAGGCCATTTGAAGTTTTATCAGTGTTTGATTTGGGACTCAAGGGTAGCATAGCTTTGAGCGATAGCTTAAATTGACAAGAGGCTCGAGTACTTTATTGTTACACAATTTCAAGGTTTTATGACGCTCCAGTAAATAGTTACAAGCATTTGTATGTTTCAAACTTTGATAGATGTAGGACATACCGTATAGAAGTTAGGGCCATTTGAAGTTTTATCAGTGTTTGATTTGGGACTCAAGGGTAGCATAGCTTTGAGCGATTGCTTAAATTGACAAGAGGCTCGAGAACTTAATTGTTACAAAGTTTCAAGGTTTTATGACGCTCCAGTAAAAAGTTAAAAGCACTTGTATGTTGCAAACTTTGATAGGTATAGGACGCACCGTATTGAAGTTTGGGGCCATTTGAAGTTTTACCACTTTTTGATTTTGGAGTCAAGGGTAGCATAGTTATGAGCGATAACTTAAATTGATAAGAAGCACGAGTACTTTATTGTCACAAAATTTCAAGATTTTATGACGCTCCAGTAAAAAGTTACAAGCATTTGTATGTTGCAAAGTTTGATAGGTGTAGGACGTACCGTATAGAAGTTAGGGCCATTTGAAGTTTTATCAGTGTTTGATTTGGGACTCAAGGGTAGCATAGCTTTGAGCGATAGCTTAAATTGACAAGAGGCTCGAGTACTTTATTGTTACAAAATTTCAAGGTTCTATGTTGCTCCAGTAAAAATTTACAAGAATTTGTATGTTGCAAACTTTGATAGGTGTAGTGCGTACCGTCTAGAAGTTAGGGCCATTTGAAGTTTTATCAGTGTTTGATTTGCGACTCAAGGGTAGCATAGCTTTGAGCGATAGCTTTAATTGACAAGAGGCTCGAGTACTTTATTGTTACAAAATTACAAGGTTTTATGACGCTCCAGTAAAAATTAGCAAGCAATTGTATGTTGCAAACTTTGATAGGTGTAGGACGTACCATATAGAAGTTAGGGCCATTTGAAGTTTTATCAGTGTTTGATTTGGGACTCAAGGGTAGCATAGCTTTGAGCGATAGCTGAAATTGACAAGATGCTCGAGTACTTTATTGTTACAAAATTTCAAGGTTTTATGACGCTCCAGTAAAAATTTACAAGCAATTTTATGTTGCAAACTTTGATAGGTGTAGGACGTACCATATAGAAGTTAGGGCCATTTGAAGTTTTATCAGTGTTTGATTTGGGACTCAAGGGTAGCATAGCTTTGAGCGATAGCTTAAATTGACAAGAGGCTCGAGTACTTTATTGTTACAAAATTTCAAGGTTTTATGACGCTCCAGTAAAAAGTTACAAGCATTTGTATGTTGCAAATTTTGATAGGTGTAGGACGTACCGTATAGAAGTTAAGGCCATTTAAAGTTTTATCAGTGTTTGATTTGGGACTCAAGGGTAGCATAGATTTGAGCGATAGCTTAAATTGACAAGAGGCTCGAGTACTTTATTGTTACAAAATTTCAAGGTTTTATGCCGCTCCAGTAAAAAGATACAAGCATTTGAATGTTGCAAACTTTGATAGGTGTAGGACGTACCGTATAGACGTTAGTGCCTCTTGAAGTTTTATCAGTGTTTGATTTGGGACTCAAGGGTAGCATAGCTTTGAACGATAGCTTAAATTGACAAGAGGCTCGAGAACTTAATTGTTACAAAGTTTCAAGGTTTTATGACGCTCCAGTAAAAAGTTAAAAGCACTTGTATGTTGCAAACTTTGATAGGTATAGGACGCAGCGTATTGAAGTTTGGGGCCATTTGAAGTTTTATCACTTTTTGCTTTTCGAGTCAAGGGTAGCATAGTTATGAGCGATAACTTAAATTGATAAGAAGCACGAGTACTTTATTGTCACAAAATTTCAAGATTTTATGACGCTCCAGTAAAAAGTTACAAGCATTTGTATGTTGCAAAGTTTGATAGGTGTAGGACGTACCGTATAGAAGTTAGGGCCATTTGAAGTTTTATCAGTGTTTGATTTGGGACTCAAGGGTAGCATAGCTTTGAGCGATAGCTTAAATTGAAAAGAGGCTCGAGTACTTTATTGTTACAAAATTTCAAGGTTCTATGACGCTCCAGTAAAAATTTACAAGAATTTGTATGTTGCAAACTTTGATAGGTGTAGTGCGTAGCGTCTAGAAGTTAGGGCCATTTGAAGTTTTATCAGTGTTTGATTTGCGACTCAAGGGTAGCATAGCTTTGAGCTATAGCTTAAATTGACAAGAGGCTGGAGTACTTTATTGTTACAAAATTTCAAGGTTTTATGACGCTCCAGTAAACATTTACAAGCAATTGTATGTTGCAAACTTTGATAGGTGTAGGACGTACCATATAGAAGTTAGGGCCATTTGAAGTTTTATCAGTGTTTGATTTGGGACTCAAGGGTAGCATAGCTTTGAGCGATAGCTGAAATTGACAAGATGCTCGAGTACTTTATTGTTACAAAATTTCAAGGTTTTATGACGCTCCAGTAAAAAGTTACAAGCATTTGTATGTTGCAAATTTTGATAGGTGTAGGACGTACCGTATAGAAGTTAGGGCCATTTGAAGTTTTATCAGTGTTTGATTTGGGACTCAAGGGTAGCATAGCTTTGAGCGATAGCTTAAATTGACAAGAGGCTCGAGAACTTAATTGTTACAAAGTTTCAAGGTTTTATGACGCTCCAGTAAAAAGTTAAAAGCACTTGTATGTTGCAAACTTTGATAGGTATAGGACGCAGCGTATTGAAGTTTGGGGCCATTTGAAGTTTTATCACTTTTTGATTTTCGAGTCAAGGGTAGCATAGTTATGAGCGATAACTTAAATTGATAAGAAGCACGAGTACTTTATTGTCACAAAATTTCAAGATTTTATGACGCTCCAGTAAAAAGTTACAAGCATTTGTATGTTGCAAAGTTTGATAGGTGTAGGACGTACCGTATAGAAGTTAGGGCCATTTGAAGTTTTATCAGTGTTTGATTTGGGACTCAAGGGTAGCATAGCTTTGAGCGATAGCTTAAATTGAAAAGAGACTCGAGTACTTTATTGTTACAAAATTTCAAGGTTTTATGACGCTCCAGTAAAAGGTTACAAGCATTTGTATGTTGCAAACTTTGATAGGTGTAGGACGTACCATATAGAAGTTAGGGCCATTTGAAGTTTTATCAGTGTTTGATTTGGAACTCAAGGGTAGCAAAGCTTTAAGCGATAGCTTAAATTGAGAAGAGGTTGGAGTACTTTATTGATACAAAATTTCAAGGTGTTATGACGCTCCAGTAAAAAGTTACAAGCATTTGTATGTTGCAAATTTTGATAGGTGTAGGACGTACCGTATAGAAGTAAGGCCATTTGAAGTTTTATCAGTGTTTGATTTGGGACTCAAGGGTAGCATAGCTTTGAGCGATAGCTTAAATTGACAAGCGGCTCGAGTACTTTATTGTTACAAAATTTCAGGTTTTATGACGCTCCAGTAAATAGTTACAAGCATTTGTATGTTTCAAACTTTGATAGATGTAGGACATACCGTATAGAAGTTAGGGCCATTGAAGTGTTATCAGTGTTTGATTTGGGACTCAAGGGTAGCATAGCTTTGAGCGATAGCTTAAATTGACAAGAGGCTAGAGTACTTTATTGTTACAAAATTTCAAGGGTCTTATGACGCTCCAGTAAAAAGTTACAAGCATTTGTATGTTGCAAAGTTTGATAGGTGTAGGACATACCGTATAGAAGTTAGGGCCATTTGAAGTTTTATCAGTGTTTGATTTGGGACTCAAGGGTAGCATAGCTTTGAGCGATAGCTTAAATTGACAAAAGGCTCGAGTACTTTATTGTTACAAAATTTCAAGGTTCTATGACGCTCCCGTAAAAAGTTACAAGCATTTGTATGTTGCAAACTTTGATAGGTGTAGGACGTACCATATAGAAGTTAGGGCCATTTGAAGTTTTATCAGTGTTTGATTTGGGACTCAAGGGTAGCATAGCTTTGAGCGATAGCTGAAATTGACAAGATGCTCGAGTACTTTATTGTTACAAAATTTCAAGGTTTTATGACGCTCCAGTAAAAAGTTACAAGCATTTGTATGTTGCAAACTTTGATAGGTGTAGGACGTACCGTATAGAAGTTAGGGCCATTTGAAGTTTTATCAGTGTTTGATTTGGGACGCAAGGGTAGCATAGCTTTGAGCGATAGCTGAAATTGACAAGATGCTCGAGTACTTTATTGTTACAAAATTTCAAGGTTTTATGACGCTCCCGTAAAAAGTTAAAAGCACTTGTATGTTGCAAACTTTGATAGGTATAGGACGCACCGTATTGAAGTTTGGGGCCATTTGAAGTTTTATCACTTTTGATTTTGGAGTCAAGGGTAGCATAGTTATGAGCGATAGCTTAAATTGACAAGAGGCTCGAGTACTTTATTGTTACAAAATTTCAAGGTTTTATGACGCTCCAGTAAAAAGTTACAAGCATTTGTATGTTGCAAACTTTGATAGATGTAGGACATACCGTATAGAAGTTAGGGCCATATGAAGTTTTATCAGTGTTTGATTTGGGACTCAAGGGTAGCATAGCTTTGAGCGATAGCTTAAATTGACAAGAGGCTCGAGTACTTTATTGTTACAAAATTTCAAGGTTTTATGACGCTCCAGTAAAAATTTACAAGCAATTGTATGTTGCAAACTTTGATAGGTGTAGAACGTACCATATAGAAGTTAGGGCCATTTGAAGTTTTATCAGTGTTTGATTTGGGACTCAAGGGTAGCATAGCTTTGAGCGATAGTTTAAATTGACAAGAGGCTCGAGTACTTTATTGTTACAAAATTTCAAGGTTTTATGACGCTCCAGTAAAAAGTTACAAGCATTTGTATGTTGCAAATTTTGTTAGGTGTAGGACGTACCGTATAGAAGTTAGGGCCATTTAAAGTTTTATCAGTGTTTGATTTGGGACTCAAGGGTAGCATAGTTTTGAGCGATAGCTTAAATTGAC
The DNA here is from genome assembly GCA_920105625.2 of Clusia tigrina. Classification (NCBI taxonomy): domain Eukaryota; kingdom Metazoa; phylum Arthropoda; class Insecta; order Diptera; family Clusiidae; genus Clusia; species Clusia tigrina. Next base: position 70,547,357 of record OV050032.1, read on the forward strand.
AAGAGGCTCGAGTACTTTATTGTTACAAAATTTCAAGGTTTTATGCCGCTCCAGTAAAAAGATACAAGCATTTGAATGTTGCAAACTTTGATAAGTGTAGGACGTACCGTATAGACGTTAGTGCCTCTTGAAGTTTTATCAGTGTTTGATTTGGGACTCAAGGGTAGCATAGCTTTGAACGATAGCTTAAATTGACAAGAGGCTCGAGAACTTAATTGTTACAAAGTTTCAAGGTTTTATGACGCTCCAGTAAAAAGTTAAAAGCACTTGTATGTTGCAAACTTTGATAGGTATAGGACGCACCGTATTGAAGTTTAGGGCCATTTGAAGTTTTATCACTTTTTGATTTGGGACTCAAGGGTAGCATAGTTTTGAGCGATAGCTTAAATTGACAAGAGGCTCGAGTACTTTATTGTTACAAAATTTCAAGGTTTTATGCCGCTCCAGTAAAAAGATACAAGCATTTGAATGTTGCAAACTTTGATAAGTGTAGGACGTACCGTATAGACGTTAGTGCCTCTTGAAGTTTTATCAGTGTTTGATTTGGGACTCAAGGGTAGCATAGCTTTGAACGATAGCTTAAATTGACAAGAGGCTCGAGTACTTTATTATTACAAAATTTCAAGGTTTTATGACGCTCCAGTAAAAAGTTACAAGCATTTGTATGTTGCAAACTTTGATAGATGTAGGACATACCGTATAGAAGTTAGGGCCATATGAAGTTTTATCAGTGTTTGATTTGGGACTCAAGGGTAGCATAGCTTTGAGCGATAGCTTAAATTGACAAGAGGCTCGAGTACTTTATTGTTACAAAATTTCTAGGTTTTATGACGCTCCAGTAAAAGGTTACAAGCATTTGTATGTTGCAAACTTTGATAGGTGTAGGACGTACCATATAGAAGTTAGGGCCGTTTGAAGTTTTATCAGTGTTTGATTTGGAACTCAAGGGTAGCAAAGCTTTAAGCGATAGCTTAAATTGAGAAGAGGTTGGAGTACTTTATTGATACAAAATTTCAAGGTGTTATGACGCTCCAGAAAAAAGTTACAAGCATTTGTATGTTGCAAATTTTGATAGGTGTAGGACGTACCGTATAGAAGTAAGGCCATTTGAAGTTTTATCAGTGTTTGATTTGGGACTCAAGGGTAGCATAGCTTTGAGCGATAGCTTAAATTGACAAGCGGCTCGAGTACTTTTTTGTTACAAAATTTCAGGTTTTATGACGCTCCAGTAAATAGTTACAAGCATTTGTATGTTTCAAACTTTGATAGATGTAGGACATACCGTATAGAAGTTAGGGCCATTTGAAGTGTTATCAGTGTTTGATTTGGGACTCAAGGGTAGCATAGCTTTGAGCGATAGCTTAAATTGACAAGAGGCTAGAGTACTTTATTGTTACAAAATTTCAAGGTCTTATGACGCTCCAGTAAAAAGTTACAAGCATTTGTATGTTGCAAAGTTTGATAGGTGTAGGACATACCGTATAGAAGTTAGGGCCATTTGAAGTTTTATCAGTGTTTGATTTGGGACTCAAGGGTAGCATAGCTTTGAGCGATAGCTTAAATTGACAAAAGGCTCGAGTACTTTATTGTTACAAAATTTCAAGGTTCTATGACGCTCCCGTAAAAAGTTACAAGCATTTGTATGTTGCAAACTTTGATAGGTGTAGGACGTACCATATAGAAGTTAGGGCCATTTGAAGTTTTATCAGTGTTTGATTTGGGACTCAAGGGTAGCTTAGCTTTGAGCGATAGCTGAAATTGAATAGATGCTCGAGTACTTTATTGTTACAAAATTTCAAGGTTTTATGACGCTCCAGTAAAAATTTACAAGCAATTGTATGTTGCAAACTTTGATAGGTGTAGAACGTACCGTATAGAAGTAAGGCCATTTGAAGTTTTATCAGTGTTTGATTTGGGACTCAAGGGTAGCATAGCTTTGAGCGATAGCTTAAATTGACAAGCGGCTCGAGTACTTTATTGTTACAAAATTTCAGGTTTTATGACGCTCCAGTAAATAGTTACAAGCATTTGTATGTTTCAAACTTTGATAGATGTAGGACATACCGTATAGAAGTTAGGGCCATTTGAAGTGTTATCAGTGTTTGATTTGGGACTCAAGGGTAGCATAGCTTTGAGCGATAGCTTAAATTGACAAGAGGCTAGAGTACTTTATTGTTACAAAATTTCAAGGTCTTATGACGCTCCAGTAAAAAGTTACAAGCATTTGTATGTTGCAAAGTTTGATAGGTGTAGGATATACCGTATAGAAGTTAGGGCCATTTGAAGTTTTATCAGTGTTTGATTTGGGACTCAAGGGTAGCATAGCTTTGAGCGATAGCTTAAATTGACAAAAGGCTCGAGTACTTTATTGTTACAAAATTTCAAGGTTCTATGACGCTCCCGTAAAAAGTTACAAGCATTTGTATGTTGCAAACTTTGATAGGTGTAGGACGTACCATATAGAAGTTAGGGCCATTTGAAGTTTTATCAGTGTTTGATTTGGGACTCAAGGGTAGCATAGCTTTGAGCGATAGCTGAAATTGACAAGATGCTCGAGTACTTTATTGTTACAAAATTTCAAGGTTTTATGACGCTCCAGTAAAAAGTTACAAGCATTTGTATGTTGCAAACTTTGATAGGTGTAGGACGTACCGTATAGAAGTTAGGGCCATTTGAAGTTTTATCAGTGTTTGATTTGGGACGCAAGGGTAGCATAGCTTTGAGCGATAGCTGAAATTCACAAGATGCTCGAGTACTTTATTGTTACAAAATTTCAAGGCTTTATGACGCTCCCGTAAAAAGTTAAAAGCACTTGTATGTTGCAAACTTTGATAGGTATAGGACGCACCGTATTGAAGTTTGGGGCCATTTGAAGTTTTATCACTTTTTGATTTTGGAGTCAAGGGTAGCATAGTTATGAGCGATAGCTTAAATTGACAAGAGGCTCGAGTACTTTATTATTACAAAATTTCAAGGTTTTATGACGCTCCAGTAAAAAGTTACAAGCATTTGTATGTTGCAAACTTTGATAGATGTAGGACATACCGTATAGAAGTTAGGGCCATATGAAGTTTTATCAGTGTTTGATTTGGGACTCAAGGGTAGCATAGCTTTGAGCGATAGCTTAAATTGACAAGAGGCTCGAGTACTTTATTGTTACAAAATTTCAAGGTTTTATGACGCTCCAGTAAAAATTTACAAGCAATTGTATGTTGCAAACTTTGATAGGTGTAGAACGTACCATATAGAAGTTAGGGCCATTTGAAGTTTTATCAGTGTTTGATTTGGGACTCAAGGGTAGCATAGCTTTGAGCGATAGTTTAAATTGACAAGAGGCTCGAGTACTTTATTGTTACAAAATTTCAAGGTTTTATGACGCTCCAGTAAAAAGTTACAAGCATTTGTATGTTGCAAATTTTGTTAGGTGTAGGACGTACCGTATAGAAGTTAGGGCCATTTAAAGTTTTATCAGTGTTTGATTTGGGACTCAAGGGTAGCATAGTTTTGAGCGATAGCTTAAATTGACAAGAGGCTCGAGTACTTTATTGTTACAAAATTTCAAGGTTTTATGCCGCTCCAGTAAAAAGATACAAGCATTTGAATGTTGCAAACTTTGATAAGTGTAGGACGTACCGTATAGACGTTAGTGCCTCTTGAAGTTTTATCAGTGTTTGATTTGGGACTCAAGGGTAGCATAGCTTTGAACGATAGCTTAAATTGACAAGAGGCTCGAGAACTTAATTGTTACAAAGTTTCAAGGTTTTATGACGCTCCAGTAAAAAGTTAAAAGCACTTGTATGTTGCAAACTTTGATAGGTATAGGACGCACCGTATTGAAGTTTAGGGCCATTTGAAGTTTTATCACTTTTTGATTTGGGACTCAAGGGTAGCATAGTTTTGAGCGATAGCTTAAATTGACAAGAGGCTCGAGTACTTTATTGTTACAAAATTTCAAGGTTTTATGCCGCTCCAGTAAAAAGATACAGGCATTTGAATGTTGCAAACTTTGATAAGTGTAGGACGTACCGTATAGACGTTAGTGCCTCTTGAAGTTTTATCAGTGTTTGATTTGGGACTCAAGGGTAGCATAGCTTTGAACGATAGCTTAAATTGACAAGAGGCTCGAGTACTTTATTATTACAAAATTTCAAGGTTTTATGACGCTCCAGTAAAAAGTTACAAGCATTTGTATGTTGCAAACTTTGATAGATGTAGGACATACCGTATAGAAGTTAGGGCCATATGAAGTTTTATCAGTGTTTGATTTGGGACTCAAGGGTAGCATAGCTTTGAGCGATAGCTTAAATTGACAAGAGGCTCGAGTACTTTATTGTTACAAAATTTCTAGGTTTTATGACGCTCCAGTAAAAGGTTACAAGCATTTGTATGTTGCAAACTTTGATAGGTGTAGGACGTACCATATAGAAGTTAGGGCCATTTGAAGTTTTATCAGTGTTTGATTTGGAACTCAAGGGTAGCAAAGCTTTAAGCGATAGCTTAAATTGAGAAGAGGTTGGAGTACTTTATTGATACAAAATTTCAAGGTGTTATGACGCTCCAGAAAAAAGTTACAAGCATTTGTATGTTGCAAATTTTGATAGGTGTAGGACGTACCGTATAGAAGTAAGGCCATTTGAAGTTTTATCAGTGTTTGATTTGGGACTCAAGGGTAGCATAGCTTTGAGCGATAGCTTAAATTGACAAGCGGCTCGAGTACTTTTTTGTTACAAAATTTCAGGTTTTATGACGCTCCAGTAAATAGTTACAAGCATTTGTATGTTTCAAACTTTGATAGATGTAGGACATACCGTATAGAAGTTAGGGCCATTTGAAGTGTTATCAGTGTTTGATTTGGGACTCAAGGGTAGCATAGCTTTGAGCGATAGCTTAAATTGACAAGAGGCTAGAGTACTTTATTGTTACAAAATTTCAAGGTCTTATGACGCTCCAGTAAAAAGTTACAAGCATTTGTATGTTGCAAAGTTTGATAGGTGTAGGACATACCGTATAGAAGTTAGGGCCATTTGAAGTTTTATCAGTGTTTGATTTGGGACTCAAGGGTAGCATAGCTTTGAGCGATAGCTTAAATTGACAAAAGGCTCGAGTACTTTATTGTTACAAAATTTCAAGGTTCTATGACGCTCCCGTAAAAAGTTACAAGCATTTGTATGTTGCAAACTTTGATAGATGTAGGACGTACCATATAGAAGTTAGGGCCATTTGAAGTTTTATCAGTGTTTGATTTGGGACTCAAGGGTAGCTTAGCTTTGAGCGATAGCTGAAATTGAATAGATGCTCGAGTACTTTATTGTTACAAAATTTCAAGGTTTTATGACGCTCCAGTAAAAATTTACAAGCAATTGTATGTTGCAAACTTTGATAGGTGTAGAACGTACCATATAGAAGTTAGGGCCATTTGAAGTTTTATCAGTGTTTGATTTGGGACTCAAGGGTAGCATAGCTTTGAGCGATAGTTTAAATTGACAAAAGGCTCGAGTACTTTATTGTTACAAAATTTCAAGGTTTTATGTCGCTCCAGTAAAAAGATACAAGCATTTGAATGTTGCAAACTTTGATAAGTGTAGGACGTACCGTATAGACGTTAGTGCCTCTTGAAGTTTTATCAGTGTTTGATTTGGGACTCAAGGGTAGCATAGCTTTGAACAATAGCTTAAATTGACAAGAGGCTCGAGAACTTAATTGTTACAAAGTTTCAAGGTTTTATGACGCTCCAGTAAAAAGTTAAAAGCACTTGTATGTTGCAAACTTTGATAGGTATAGGACGCACCGTATTGAAGTTTGGGGCCATTTGAAGTTTTATCACTTTTTGATTTTGGAGTCAAGGGTAGCATAGTTATGAGCGATAACTTAAATTGATAAGAAGCACGAGTACTTTATTGTCACAAAATTTCAAGATTTTATGACGCTCCAGTAAAAAGTTACAAGCATTTTGTATGTTGCAAAGTTTGATAGGTGTAGGACGTACCGTATAGAAGTTAGGGCCATTTGAAGTTTTATCAGTGTTTGATTTGGGACTCAAGGGTAGCATAGCTTTGAGCGATAGCTTAAATTGAAAAGAGGCTCGAGTACTTTATTGTTACAAAATTTCAAGGTTCTATGACGCTCCAGTAAAAATTTACAAGAATTTGTATGTTGCTAACTTTGATAGGTGTAGTGCGTAGCGTCTAGAAGTTAGGGCCATTTGAAGTTTTATCAGTGTTTCATTTGCGACTCAAGGGTAGCATAGCTTTGAGCGATAGCTTAAATTGACAAGAGGCTGGAGTACTTTATTGTTACAAAATTTCAAGGTTTTATGACGCTCCAGTAAAAATTTACAAGCAATTGTATGTTCCAAACTTTGATAGGTGTAGGACTTACCATATAAAAGTTAGGGCCATTTGAAGTTTTATCTGTGTTTGATTTGGGACTCAATAGTAGCATAGCTTTGAGCGATAGCTGAAATTGACTAGAGGCTCGAGTACTTTATTGTTACAAAATTTCAAGGTTCTATGACGCTCCAGTAAAAATTTACAAGTATTTGTATGTTGCAAACTTTGATAGGTGTAGGACGTACCAATAGAAGTTAGGGTCATTTGAAGTTTTATCAGTGTTTGATTTGGGACTCAAGAGTAGCATAGCTTTGAGCGATATCTTAAATTGGCAAGAGGCTCGAGTACTTTATTGTTACAAAATTTCAAGGTTTTATGACGCTCCAGTAAAAAGTTACAAGCATTTGTATGTTTCAAACTTTGATAGGTATAGGACGCACCGTATTGAATTTAGGGGCCATTTGAAGTTTTATCACTGTTTGATTTTGGAGTCAAGGGTAGCATAGTTATGAGCGATAGCTTAAATTGACAAGAGGCTCGAGTACTTTATTATTACAAAATTTCAAGGTTTTATGACGCTGCAGTAAAAAGTTACAAGCATTTGTATGTTGCAAACTTTGATAGATGTAGGACATACCGTATAGAAGTTAGGGCCATATGAAGTTTTATCAGTGTTTGATTTGGGACTCAAGGGTAGCATAGCTTTGAGCGATAGCTTAAATTGACAAGAGGCTCGAGTACTTTATTGTTACAAAATTTGAAGGTTTTATGACGCTCCAGTAAAAGGTTACAAGCATTTGAATGTTGCAAACTTTGATAGGTGTAGGACGTACCATATAGAAGTTAGGGCCATTTGAAGTTTTATCAGTGTTTGATTTGGAACTCAAGGGTAGCAAAGCATTAAGCGATAGCTTAAATTGAGAAGAGGCTGGAGTACTTTATTGATACAAAATTTCAAGGTTTTATGACGCTCCAGTAAAAAGTTACAAGCATTTGAATGTTGCAAACTTTGATAGGTATAGTACGTACCGTATAGAAGTAAGGCCATTTGAAGTTTTATCAGTGTTTGATTTGCGACTTAAGGGTAGCATAGCTTTGAGCGATAGCTTAAATTGACAAGCGGCTCGAGTACTTTATTGTTACAAAATTTCAAGGTTTTATGACGCTCCAGTAAATAGTTACAAGCATTTGTATGTTTCAAACTTTGATAGATGTAGGACATACCGTATAGAAGTTAGGGCCATTTGAAGTGTTATCAGTGTTTGATTTGGGACTCAAGGGTAGCATAGCTTTGAGCGATAGCTTAAATTGACAAGAGGCTCGAGTACTTTATTGTTACAAAATTTCAAGGTTTTATGACGCTCCAGTAAATAGTTACAAGCATTTGTATGTTTCAAACTTTGATAGATGTAGGACATACCGTATAGAAGTTAGGGCCATTTGAAGTGTTATCAGTGTTTGATTTGGGACTCAAGGGTAGCATAGCTTTGAGCGATAGCTTAAATTGACAAGAGGCTAGAGTACTTTATTGTTACAAAATTTCAAGGTCTTATGACGCTCCAGTAAAAAGTTACAAGCATTTGTATGTTGCAAAGTTTGAGAGGTGTAGGACGTACCGTATAGAAGTTAGGGCCATTTGAAGTTTTATCAGTGTTTGATTTGGGACTCAAGGGTAGCATAGCTTTGAGCGATAGTTTAAATTGACAAGAGGCTCGAGAACTTAATTGTTACAAAGTTTCAAGGTTTTATGACGCTCCAGTAAAAAGTTAAAAGCACTTGTATGTTGCAAACTTTGATAGGTATAGGACGCACCGTATTGAAGTTTGGGGCCATTTGAAGTTTTATCACTTTTTGATTTTGGAGTCAAGGGTAGCATAGTTATGAGCGATAACTTAAATTGATAAGAAGCACGAGTACTTTATTGTCACAAAATTTCAAGATTTTATGACGCCCCAGTAAAAAGTCACAAGCATTTGTATGTTGCAAAGTTTGATAGATGTAGGACGTACCGTATAGAATTTAGGGCCATTTGAAGTTTTATCAGTGTTTGATTTGGGACTCAAGGGTAGCATAGCTTTGAGCGATAGCTTAAATTGACAAGAGGCTCGAGTACTTTATTGTTACAAAATTTGAAGGTTTTATGACGCTCCAGTAAAAGGTTACAAGCATTTGTATGTTGCAAACTTTGATAGGTGTAGGACGTACCATATAGAAGTTAGGGCCATTTGAAGTTTTATCAGTGTTTGATTTGGAACTCAAGGGTAGCAAAGCTTTAAGCGATAGCTTAAATTGAGAAGAGGCTGGAGTACTTTATTGATACAAAATTTCAAGGTGTTATGACGCTCCAGTAAAAAGTTACAAGCATTTGTATGTTGCAAATTTTGAAGGGTGTAGGACGTACCGTATAGAAGTAAGGCCATTTGAAGTTTTATCAGTGTTTGATTTGGGACTTAAGGGTAGCATAGCTTTGAGCGATAGCTTAAATTGACAAGCGGCTCGAGTACTTTATTGTTACAAAATTTCAAGGTTTTATGACGCTCCAGTAAAAATTTTCAAGCAATTGTATGTTGCAAACTTTGATAGGTGTAGAACGTACCATATAGAAGTTAGGGCCATTTGAAGTTTTAACAGTGTTTGATTTGGGACTCAAGGGTAGCATAGCTTTGAGCGATAGTTTAAATTGACAAGAGGCTCGAGTACTTTATTGTTACAAAATTTCAAGGTTTTATGACGGTCCAGTAAAAAGTTACAAGCATTTGTATGTTGCAAATTTTGTTAGGTGTAGGACGTACCGTATAGAAGTTAGGGCCATTTAAAGTTTTATCAGTGTTTGATTTGGGACTCAAGGGTAGCATAGTTTTGAGCGATAGCTTAAATTGACAAGAGGCTCGAGTACTTTATTGTTACAAAATTTCAAGGTTTTATGCCGCTCCAGTAAAAAGATACAAGCATTTGAATGTTGCAAACTTTGATAAGTGTAGGACGTACCGTATAGACGTTAGTGCCTCTTGAAGTTTTATCAGTGTTTGATTTGGGACTCAAGGGTAGCATAGCTTTGAACGATAGCTTAAATTGACAAGAGGCTCGAGAACTTAATTGTTACAAAGTTTCAAGGTTTTATGACGCTCCGGTAAAAAGTTAAAAGCACTTGTATGTTGCAAACTTTGATAGGTATAGGACGCACCGTATTGAAGTTTGGGGCCATTTGAAGTTTTATCACTTTTTGATTTTGGAGTCAAGGGTAGCATAGTTATGAGCGATAACTTAAATTGATAAGAAGCACGAGTACTTTATTGTCACAAAATATCAGTGTTTCATTTGCGACTCAAGGGTAGCATAGCTTTGAGCGATAACTTAAATTGACAAGAGGCTGGAGTACTTTATTGTTACAAAATTTCAAGGTTTTATGACGCTCCAGTAAAAATTTACAAGCAATTGTATGTTGCAAACTTTGATAGGTGTAGGACTTAGCATATAAAAGTTAGGGCCATTTGAAGTTTTATCTGTGTTTGATTTGGGACTCAATAGTAGCATAGCTTTGAGCGATAGCTGAAATTGACAAGAGGCTCGAGTACTTTATTGTTACAAAATTTCAAGGTTCTATGACGCTCCAGTAAAAATTTACAAGTATTTGTATGTTGCAAACTTTGATAGGTGTAGGACGTACCAATAGAAGTTAGGGTCATTTGAAGTTTTATCAGTGTTTGATTTGGGACTCAAGAGTAGCATAGCTTTGAGCGATATCTTAAATTGGCAAGAGGCTCGAGTACTTTATTGTTACAAAATTTCAAGGTTTTATGACGCTCCAGTAAAAAGTTACAAGCATTTGTATGTTTCAAACTTTGATAGGTATAGGACGCACCGTATTGAATTTAGGGGCCATTTGAAGTTTTATCACTGTTTGATTTTGGAGTCAAGGGTAGCATAGTTATGAGCGATAGCTTAAATTGACAAGAGGCTCGAGTACTTTATTATTACAAAATTTCAAGGTTTTATGACGCTGCAGTAAAAAGTTACAAGCATTTGTATGTTGCAAACTTTGATAGATGTAGGACATACCGTATAGAAGTTAGGGCCATATGAAGTTTTATCAGTGTTTGATTTGGGACTCAAGGGTAGCATAGCTTTGAGCGATAGCTTAAATTGACAAGAGGCTCGAGTACTTTATTGTTACAAAATTTGAAGGTTTTATGACGCTCCAGTAAAAGGTTACAAGCATTTGTATGTTGCAAACTTTGATAGGTGTAGGACGTACCATATAGAAGTTAGGGCCGTTTGAAGTTTTATCAGTGTTTGATTTGGAACTCAAGGGTAGCAAAGCTTTAAGCGATAGCTTAAATTGAGAAGAGGCTGGAGTACTTTATTGATACAAAATTTCAAGGTGTTATGACGCTCCAGTAAAAAGTTACAAGCATTTGTATGTTGCAAATTTTGATAGGTGTAGGACGTACCGTATAGAAGTAAGGCCATTTGAAGTTTTATCAGTGTTTGATTTGGGACTTAAGGGTAGCATAGCTTTGAGCGATAGCTTAAATTGACAAGCGGCTCGAGTACTTTATTGTTACAAAATTTCAAGGTTTTATGACGCTCCAGTAAATAGTTACAAGCATTTGTATGTTTCAAACTTTGATAGATGTAGGACATACCGTATAGAAGTTAGGGCCATTTGAAGTGTTATCAGTGTTTGATTTGGGACTCAAGGGTAGCATAGCTTTGAGCGATAGCTTAAATTGACAAGAGGCTCGAGTACTTTATTGTTACAAAATTTCAAGGTTTTATGACGCTCCAGTAAATAGTTACAAGCATTTGTATGTTTCAAACTTTGATAGATGTAGCACATACCGTATAGAATTTAGGGCCATTTGAAGTGTTATCAGTGTTTGATTTGGGACTCAAGGGTAGCATAGCTTTGAGCGATAGCTTAAATTGACAAGAGGCTAGAGTACTTTATTGTTACAAAATTTCAAGGTCTTATGACGCTCCAGTAAAAAGGTACAAGCATTTGTATGTTGCAAAGTTTGAGAGGTGTAGGACGTACCGTATAGAAGTTAGGGCCATTTGAAGTTTTATCAGTGTTTGATTTGGGACTCAAGGGTAGCATAGCTTTGAGCGATAGTTTAAATTGACAAGAGGCTCGAGAACTTAATTGTTACAAAGTTTCAAGGTTTTATGACGCTCCAGTAAAAAGTTAAAAGCACTTGTATGTTGCAAACTTTGATAGGTATAAGACGCACCGTATTGAAGTTTGGGGCCATTTGAAGTTTTATCACTTTTTGATTTTGGAGTCAAGGGTAGCATAGTTATGAGCGATAACTTAAATTGATAAGAAGCACGAGTACTTTATTGTCACAAAATTTCAAGATTTTATGACGCCCCAGTAAAAAGTCACAAGCATTTGTATGTTGCAAAGTTTGATAGATGTAGGACGTACCGTATAGAATTTAGGGCCATTTGAAGTTTTATCAGTGTTTGATTTGGGACTCAAGGGTAGCATAGCTTTGAGCGATAGCTTAAATTGACAAGAGGCTCGAGTACTTTATTGTTACAAAATTTGAAGGTTTTATGACGCTCCAGTAAAAGGTTACAAGCATTTGTATGTTGCAAACTTTGATAGGTGTAGGACGTACCATATAGAAGTTAGGGCCATTTGAAGTTTTATCAGTGTTTGATTTGGAACTCAAGGGTAGCAAAGCTTTAAGCGATAGCTTAAATTGAGAAGAGGCTGGAGTACTTTATTGATACAAAATTTCAAGGTGTTATGACGCTCCAGTAAAAAGTTACAAGCATTTGTATGTTGCAAATTTTGATAGGTGTAGGACGTACCGTATAGAAGTAAGGCCATTTGAAGTTTTATCAGTGTTTGATTTGGGACTTAAGGGTAGCATAGCTTTGAGCGATAGCTTAAATTGACAAGCGGCTCGAGTACTTTATTGTTACAAAATTTCAAGGTTTTATGACGCTCCAGTAAATAGTTACAAGCATTTGTATGTTTCAAACTTTGATAGATGTAGGACATACCGTATAGAAGTTAGGGCCATTTGAAGTGTTATCAGTGTTTGATTTGGGACTCAAGGGTAGCATAGCTTTGAGCGATAGCTTAAATTGACAAGAGGCTCGAGTACTTTATTGTTACAAAATTTCAAGGTTTTATGACGCTCCAGTAAATAGTTACAAGCATTTGTATGTTTCAAACTTTGATAGATGTAGGACATACCGTATAGAAGTTAGGGCCATTTGAAGTGTTATCAGTGTTTGATTTGGGACTCAATGGTAGCATAGCTTTGAGCGATAGCTTAAATTGACAAGAGGCTAGAGTACTTTATTGTTACAAAATTTCAAGGTCTTATGACGCTCCAGTAAAAAGTTACAAGCATTTGTATGTTGCAAAGTTTGAGAGGTGTAGGACGTACCGTATAGAAGTTAGGGCCATTTGAAGTTTTATCAGTGTTTGATTTGGGACTCAAGGGTAGCATAGCTTTGAGCGATAGCTTAAATTGACAAAAGGCTCGAGTACTTTATTGTTACAAAATTTCAAGGTTCTATGACGCTCCCGTCAAAAGTTACAAGCATTTGTATGTTGCAAACTTTCATAGGTGTAGGACGTACCATATAGAAGTTAGGGCCATTTGAAGTTTTATCAGTGTTTGATTTGGGACTCAAGGGTAGCATAGCTTTGAGCGATAGCTTAAATTGACAAGAGGCTCGAGTACTTTATTGTTACAAAATTTCAAGGTTTTATGACGCTCCAGTAAAAATTTACAAGCAATTGTGTGTTGCAAACTTTGATAGGTGTAGGACGTACCATATAGAAGTTAGGGCCATTTGAAGTTTTATCAGTGTTTGATTTGGGACTCAAGGGTAGCATAGCTTTGAGCGATAGTTTAAATTGACAAGAGGCTCGAGTACTTTATTGTTACAAAATTTCAAGGTTTTATGACGCTCCAGTAAAAAGTTACAAGCATTTGTATGTTGCAAATTTTGTTAGGTGTAGGACGTACCGTATAGAAGTTAGGGCCATTTAAAGTTTTATCAGTGTTTGATTTGGGACTCAAGGGTAGCATAGTTTTGAGCGATAGCTTAAATTGACAAGCGGCTCGAGTACTTTATTGTTACAAAATTTCAAGGTTTTATGCCGCTCCAGTAAAAAGATACAAGCATTTGAATGTTGCAAACTTTGATAGGTGTAGGACGTACCGTATAGACGTTAGTGCCTCTTAAAGTTTTATCAGTGTTTGATTTGGGACTCAAGGGTAGCATAGCTTTGAACGATAGCTTAAATTGACAAGAGGCTCGAGAACTTAATTGTTACAAAATTTCAAGGTTCTATGACGCTCCAGTAAAAATTTACAAGAATTTGTATGTTGCAAACTTTGATAGGTGTAGTGCGTAGCGTCTAGAAGTTAGGGCCATTTGAAGTTTTATCAGTGTTTGATTTGCGACTCAAGGGTAGCATAGCTTTGAGCGATAGCTTAAATTGACAAGAGGCTGGAGTACTTTATTGTCACAAAATTTCAAGGTTCTATGACGCTCCAGTAAAAATTTACAAGCAATTGTATGTTGCAAACCTTGATAGGTGTAGGACGTACCATATAGAAGTTAGGGCCATTTGAAGTTTTATCTGTGTTTGATTTGGGACTCAATAGTAGCATAGCTTTGAGCGATAGCTGAAATTGACAAGAGGCTCGAGTACTTTATTGTTACAAAATTTCAAGGTTTTATGACGCTCCAGTAAAAAGTTACAAGCATTTGTATGTTGCAAATTTTGTTAGGTGTAGGACGTACCGTATAGAAGTTAGGGCCATTTAAAGTTTTATCAGTGTTTGATTTGGGACTCAAGGGTAGCATAGTTTTGAGCGATCGCTTAAATTGACAAGAGGTTCGAGTACTTTATTGTTACAAAATTTCAAGGTTTTATGCCGCTCCAGTAAAAAGATACAAGCATTTGAATGTTGCAAACTTTGGTAGGTGTAGGACGTACCGTATAGACGTTAGTGCCTCTTGAAGTTTTATCAGTGTTTGATTTGGAACTCAAGGGTAGCATAGCTTTGAACGATAGCTTAAATTGACAAGAGGCTCGAGAACTTAATTGTTACAAAGTTTCAAGGTTTTATGACGCTCCAGTAAAAAGTTAAAAGCACTTGTATGTTGCAAACTTTGATAGGTATAGGACGTACCATATAGAAGTTAGGGCCATTTGAAGTTTTATCAGTGTTTGATTTGGGACTCAAGGGTAGCATAGCTTTGAGCGATAGCTGAAATTGACAAGATGCTCGAGTACTTTATTGTTACAAAATTTCAAGGTTTTATGACGCTCCAGTAAAAATTTACAAGCAATTGTATGTTGCAAACTTTGATAGGTGTAGGACGTACCATATAGAAGTTAGGGCCATTTGAAGTTTTATCAGTGTTTGATTTGGGACTCAAGGGTAGCATAGCTTTGAGCGATAGTTTAAATTGACAAGAGGCTCGAGTACTTTATTGTTACAAAATTTCAAGGTTTTATGACGCTCCAGTAAAAAGTTACAAGCATTTGTATGTTGCAAATTTTGTTAGGTGTAGGACGTACCGTATAGAAGTTAGGGCCATTTAAAGTTTTATCAGTGTTTGATTTGGGACTCAAGGGTAGCATAGTTTTGAGCGATAGCTTAAATTGACAAGCGGCTCGAGTACTTTATTGTTACAAAATTTCAATGTTTTATGCCGCTCCAGTAAAAAGATACAAGCATTTGAATGTTGCAAACTTTGATAGGTGTAGGACGTACCGTATAGACGTTAGTGCCTCTTGAAGTTTTATCAGTGTTTGATTTGGGACTCAAGAGTAGCATAGCTTTGAACGATAGCTTAAATTGACAAGAGGCTCGAGAACTTAATTGTTACAAAATTTCAAGGTTCTATGACGCTCCAGTAAAAATTTACAAGAATTTGTATGTTGCAAACTTTGATAGGTGTAGTGCGTAGCGTCTAGAAGTTAGGGCCATTTGAAGTTTTATCAGTGTTTGATTTGCGACTCAAGGGTAGCATAGCTTTGAGCGATAGCTTAAATTGACAAGAGGCTGGAGTACTTTATTGTCAAGGTTCTATGACGCTCCAGTAAAAATTTACAAGCAATTTTGATAGGTGTAGGACGTACCATATAGAAGTTAGGGCCATTTGAAGTTTTATCTGTGTTTGATTTGGGACTCAATAGTAGCATAGCTTTGAGCGATAGCTGAAATTGACAAGAGGCTCGAGTACTTTATTGTTACAAAATTTCAAGGTTCTATGACGCTCCAGTAAAAATTTACAAGTATTTGTATGTTGCAAACTTTGATAGGTGTAGGACGTACCAATAGAAGTTAGGGTCATTTGAAGTTTTATCAGTGTTTGATTTGGGACTCAAGGGAAGCATAGCTTTGAGCGATAGCTTAAATTGGCAAGAGGCTCGAGTACTTTATTCTTACAAAATTTCAAGGTTTTATGACGCTCCAGTAAAAAGTTACAAGCATTTGTATGTTTCAAACTTTGATAGGTATAGGACGCACCGTATTGAATTTAGGGGCCATTTGAAGTTTTATCACTGTTTGATTTTGGAGTCAAGGGTAGCATAGTTATGAGCGATAGCTTAAATTGACAAGAGGCTCGAGTACTGTATTGTTACAAAATTTCAAGGTTTTATGACGCTCCAGTAAAAAGTTACAAGCATTTGTATGTTGCAAACTTTGATAGATGTAGGACATACCGTATAGAAGTTAGGGCCATATGAAGTTTTATCAGTGTTTGATTTGAGACTCAAGGGTAGCATAGCTTTGAGCGATAGCTTAAATTGACAAGAGGCTCGAGTACTTTATTGTTACAAAATTTCAAGGTTTTATGACGCTCCAGTAAAAGGTTACAAGCATTTGTATGTTGCAAACTTTGATAGGTGTAGGACGTACTGTATAGAAGTTATTGCCATTTGAAGTTTTATCAGTGTTTGATTTGGGACTCAAGGGTAGCATAGCTTTGAGCGATAGCTTAAATTGGCAAGAGGCTCGAGTACTTTATTCTTACAAAATTTCAAGGTTTTATGACGCTCCAGTAAAAAGTTACAAGCATTTGTATGTTGCAAATTTTGTTAGGTGTAGGACGTACCGTATAGAAGTTAGGGCCATTTAAAGTTTTATCAGTGTTTGATTTGGGACTCAAGGGTAGCATAGTTTTGAGCGATCGCTTAAATTGACAAGAGGTTCGAGTACTTTATTGTTACAAAATTTCAAGGTTTTATGCCGCTCCAGTAAAAAGATACAAGCATTTGAATGTTGCAAATTTTGATAGGTGTAGGACGTACCGTATAGACGTTAGTGCCTCTTGAAGTTTTATCAGTGTTTGATTTGGAACTGAAGGGTAGCATAGCTTTGAACGATAGCTTAAATTGACAAGAGGCTCGAGAACTTGATTGTTACAAAGTTTCAAGGTTTTATGACGCTCCAGTAAAAAGTTAAAAGCACTTGTATGTTGCAAACTTTGATAGGTATAGGACGTACCATATAGAAGTTAGGGCCATTTGAAGTTTTATCAGTGTTTGATTTGGGACTCAAGGGTAGCATAGCTTTGAGCGATAGCTGAAATTGACAAGATGCTCGAGTACTTTATTGTTACAAAATATCAAGGTTTTATGACGCTCCAGTAAAAATTTACAAGCAATTGTATGTTGCAAACTTTGATAGGTGTAGGACGTACCATATAGAAGTTAGGGCCATTTGAAGTTTTATCAGTGTTTGATTTGGGACTCAAGGGTAGCATAGCTTTGAGCGATAGTTTAAATTGACAAGAGGCTCGAGTACTTTATTGTTACAAAATTTCAAGGTTTTATGACGCTCCAGTAAAAAGTTACAAGCATTTGTATGTTGCAAATTTTGTTAGGTGTAGGACGTACCGTATAGAAGTTAGGGCCATTTAAAGTTTTATCAGTGTTTGATTTGGGACTCAAGGGTAGCATAGTTTTGAGCGATAGCTTAAATTGACAAGAGGCTCGAGTACTTTATTGTTACAAAATTTCAAGGTTTTATGCCGCTCCAGTAAAAAGATACAAGCATTTGAATGTTGCACACTTTGATAGGTGTAGGACGTACCGTATAGACGTTAGTGCCTCTTGAAGTTTTATCAGTGTTTGATTTGGGACTCAAGGGTAGCATAGCTTTGAACGATAGCTTAAATTGACAAGAGGCTCGAGAACTTAATTGTTACAAAATTTCAAGGTTCTATGACGCTCCAGTAAAAATTTACAAGAATTTGTATGTTGCAAACTTTGATAGGTGTAGTGCGTAGCGTCTAGAAGTTAGGGCCATTTGAAGTTTTATCAGTGTTTGATTTGCGACTCAAGGGTAGCATAGCTTTGAGCGATAGCTTAAATTGACAAGAGGCTGGAGTACTTTATTGTCACAAAATTTCAAGGTTCTATGACGCTCCAGTAAAAATTTACAAGCAATTGTATGTTGCAAACTTTGATAGGTGTAGGACGTACCATATAGAAGTTAGGGCCATTTGAAGTTTTATCTGTGTTTGATTTGGGACTCAATAGTAGCATAGCTTTGAGCGATAGCTGAAATTGACAAGAGGCTCGAGTACTTTATTGTTACAAAATTTCAAGGTTCTATGACGCTCCAGTAAAAATTTACAAGTATTTGTATGTTGCAAACTTTGATAGGTGTAGGACGTACCAATAGAAGTTAGGGTCATTTGAAGTTTTATCAGTGTTTGATTTGGGACTCAAGGGTAGCATAGCTTTGAGCGATAGCTTAAATTGGCAAGAGGCTCGAGTACTTTATTCTTACAAAATTTCAAGGTTTTATGACGCTCCAGTAAAAAGTTACAAACATTTGTATGTTTCAAACTTTGATAGGTATAGGACGCACCGTATTGAATTTAGGGGCCATTTGAAGTTTTATCACTGTTTGATTTTGGAGTCAAGGGTAGCATAGTTAAGAGCGATAGCTTAAATTGACAAGAGGCTCGAGTACTGTATTGTTACAAAATTTCAAGGTTTTATGACGCTCCAGTAAAAAGTTACAAGCATTTGTATGTTGCAAACTTTGATAGATGTAGGACATACCGTATAGAAGTTAGGGCCATATGAAGTTTTATCAGTGTTTGATTTGAGACTCAAGGGTAGCATAGCTTTGAGCGATAGCTTAAATTGACAAGAGGCTCGAGTACTTTATTGTTACAAAATTTCAAGGTTTTATGACGCTCCAGTAAAAGGTTACAAGCATTTGTATGTTGCAAACTTTGATAGGTGTAGGACGTATCATATAGAAGTTAGGGCCATTTGAAGTTTTATCAGTGCTTGATTTGGAACTCAAGGGTAGCAAAGCTTTAAGCGATAGCTTAAATTGAGAAGAGGCTGGAGTACTTTATTGATACAAAATTTCAAGGTGGTATGACGCTCCAGTAAAAAGTTACAAGCATTTGTATGTTGCAAATTTTGATAGGTGTAGGACGTACCGTATAGAAGTAAGGCCATTTGAAGTTTTATCAGTGTTTGATTTGGGACTCAAGGGTAGCATAGCTTTGAGCGATAGCTTAAATTGACAAGCGGCTCGAGTACTTTATTGTTACAAAATTTCAAGGTTTTATGACGCTCCAGTAAATAGTTACAAGCATTTGTATGTTTCAAACTTTGATAGATGTAGGACGTACCATATAGAAGTTAGGGCCATTTGAAGTTTTATCTGTGTTTGATTTGGGACTCAATAGTAGCATAGCTTTGAGCGATAGCTGAAATTGACAAGAGGCTCGAGTACTTTATTGTTACAAAATTTCAAGGTTCTATGACGCTCCAGTAAAAATTTACAAGTATTTGTATGTTGCAAACTTTGATAGGTGTAGGACGTACCAATAGAAGTTAGGGTCATTTGAAGTTTTATCAGTGTTTGATTTGGGACTCAAGGGTAGCATAGCTTTGAGCGATAGCTTAAATTGGCAAGAGGCTCGAGTACTTTATTCTTACAAAATTTCAAGGTTTTATGACGCTCCAGTAAAAAGTTACAAGCATTTGTATGTTTCAAACTTTGATAGGTATAGGACGCACCGTATTGAATTTAGGGGCCATTTGAAGTTTTATCACTGTTTGATTTTGGAGTCAAGGGTAGCATAGTTATGAGCGATAGCTTAAATTGACAAGAGGCTCGAGTACTGTATTGTTACAAAATTTCAAGGTTTTATGACGCTCCAGTAAAAAGTTACAAGCATTTGTATGTTGCAAACTTTGATAGATGTAGGACATACCGTATAGAAGTTAGGGCCATATGAAGTTTTATCAGTGTTTGATTTGAGACTCAAGGGTAGCATAGCTTTGAGCGATAGCTTAAATTGACAAGAGGCTCGAGTACTTTATTGTTACAAAATTTCAAGGTTTTATGACGCTCCAGTAAAAGGTTACAAGCATTTGTATGTTGCAAACTTTGATAGGTGTAGGACGTACTGTATAGAAGTTATTGCCATTTGAAGTTTTATCAGTGTTTGATTTGGGACTCAAGGGTAGCATAGCTTTGAGCGATAGCTTAAATTGGCAAGAGGCTCGAGTACTTTATTCTTACAAAATTTCAAGGTTTTATGACGCTCCAGTAAAAAGTTACAAGCATTTGTATGTTGCAAATTTTGTTAGGTGTAGGACGTACCGTATAGAAGTTAGGGCCATTTGAAGTTTTATCAGTGTTTGATTTGGGACTCAAGGGTAGCATAGTTTTGAGCGATCGCTTAAATTGACAAGAGGTTCGAGTACTTTATTGTTACAAAATTTCAAGGTTTTATGCCGCTCCAGTAAAAAGATACAAGCATTTGAATGTTGCAAATTTTGATAGGTGTAGGACGTACCGTATAGACGTTAGTGCCTCTTGAAGTTTTATCAGTGTTTGATTTGGAACTCAAGGGTAGCATAGCTTTGAACGATAGCTTAAATTGACAAGAGGCTCGAGAACTTAATTGTTACAAAGTTTCAAGGTTTTATGACGCTCCAGTAAAAAGTTAAAAGCACTTGTATGTTGCAAACTTTGATAGGTATAGGACGTACCATATAGAAGTTAGGGCCATTTGAAGTTTTATCAGTGTTTGATTTGGGACTCAAGGGTAGCATAGCTTTGAGCGATAGCTGAAATTGACAAGATGCTCGAGTACTTTATTGTTACAAAATATCAAGGTTTTATGACGCTCCAGTAAAAATTTACAAGCAATTGTATGTTGCAAACTTTGATAGGTGTAGGACGTACCATATAGAAGTTAGGGCCATTTGAAGTTTTATCAGTGTTTGATTTGGGACTCAAGGGTAGCATAGCTTTGAGCGATAGTTTAAATTGACAAGAGGCTCGAGTACTTTATTGTTACAAAATTTCAAGGTTTTATGACGCTCCAGTAAAAAGTTACAAGCATTTGTATGTTGCAAATTTTGTTAGGTGTAGGACGTACCGTATAGAAGTTAGGGCCATTTAAAGTTTTATCAGTGTTTGATTTGGGACTCAAGGGTAGCATAGTTTTGAGCGATAGCTTAAATTGACAAGAGGCTCGAGTACTTTATTGTTACAAAATTTCAAGGTTTTATGCCGCTCCAGTAAAAAGATACAAGCATTTGAATGTTGCAAACTTTGATAGGTGTAGGACGTACCGTATAGACGTTAGTGCCTCTTGAAGTTTTATCAGTGTTTGATTTGGGACTCAAGGGTAGCATAGCTTTGAACGATAGCTTAAATTGACAAGAGGCTCGAGAACTTAATTGTTACAAAATTTCAAGGTTCTATGACGCTCCAGTAAAAATTTACAAGAATTTGTATGTTGCAAACTTTGATAGGTGTAGTGCGTAGCGTCTAGAAGTTAGGGCCATTTGAAGTTTTATCAGTGTTTGATTTGCGACTCAAGGGTAGCATAGCTTTGAGCGATAGCTTAAATTGACAAGAGGCTCGAGTACTTTATTGTTACAAAATTTCAAGGTTCTATGACGCTCCAGTAAAAATTTACAAGAATTTGTATGTTTCAAACTTTGATAGGTATAGGACGCACCGTATTGAATTTAGGGGCCATTTGAAGTTTTATCACTGTTTGATTTTGGAGTCAAGGGTAGCATAGTTATGAGCGATAGCTTAAATTGACAAGAGGCTCGAGTACTGTATTGTTACAAAATTTCAAGGTTTTATGACGCTCCAGTAAAAAGTTACAAGCATTTGTATGTTGCAAACTTTGATAGATGTAGGACATACCGTATAGAAGTTAGGGCCATATGAAGTTTTATCAGTGTTTGATTTGAGACTCAAGGGTAGCATAGCTTTGAGCGATAGCTTAAATTGACAAGAGGCTCGAGTACTTTATTGTTACAAAATTTCAAGGTTTTATGACGCTCCAGTAAAAGGTTACAAGCATTTGTATGTTGCAAACTTTGATAGGTGTAGGACGTATCATATAGAAGTTAGGGCCATTTGAAGTTTTATCAGTGCTTGATTTGGAACTCAAGGGTAGCAAAGCTTTAAGCGATAGCTTAAATTGAGAAGAGGCTGGAGTACTTTATTGATACAAAATTTCAAGGTGGTATGACGCTCCAGTAAAAAGTTACAAGCATTTGTATGTTGCAAATTTTGATAGGTGTAGGACGTACCGTATAGAAGTAAGGCCATTTGAAGTTTTATCAGTGTTTGATTTGGGACTCAAGGGTAGCATAGCTTTGAGCGATAGCTTAAATTGACAAGCGGCTCGAGTACTTTATTGTTACAAAATTTCAAGGTTTTATGACGCTCCAGTAAATAGTTACAAGCATTTGTATGTTTCAAACTTTGATAGATGTAGGACATACCGTATAGAAGTTAGGGCCATTTGAAGTTTTATCAGTGTTTGATTTGGGACTCAAGGGTAGCATAGCTTTGAGCGATAGCTTAAATTGACAAGAGGCTAGAGTACTTTATTGTTACAAAATTTCAAGGTCTTATGACGCTCCAGTAAAAAGTTACAAGCATTTGTATGTTGCAAACTTTGATAGGTGTAGGACGTACCATATAGAAGTTAGGGCCATTTGAAGTTTTATCAGTGTTTGATTTGGGACTAAAGGGTAGCATAGCTTTGAGCGATAGCTTAAATTGACAAGAGGCTCGAGTACTTTATTGTTACAAAATTTCAAGGTTTTATGACGCTCCAGTAAAAAGTTACAAGCATTTGAATGTTGCAAACTTTGATAGGTGTGGATCGTACCGTATAGAAGTTAGGACCATTTGAAGTTTTATCAGTGTTTGATTTGGGACTTAAGGGTAGCAAAGCTTTAAGCGATAGCTTAAATTGACAAGAGGCTGGAGTACTTTATTGTTACAAAATTTCAAGGTGTTATGACGCTCCAGTAAAAAGTTACAAGCATTTGTATGTTGCAAATTTTGATAGGTGTAGGACGAACCGTATAGAAGTTAGGGTCATTTAAAGTTTTATCAGTGTTTGATTTGGGACTCAAGGGTAGCATAGCTTTGAACGATAGCTTAAATTGACAAGAGGCTCGAGAACTTAATTGTTACAAAGTTTCAAGGTTTTATGAAGCTTCAGTAAAAAGTTAAAAGGACTTGTATGTTGCAAACTTTGATAGATATAGAACGCACCGTATTGAAGTTTGGGGCCATTTGAAGTTTTATCACTTTTTGATTTTGGAGTCAAGGGTAACATAGTTATAAGCGATAACTTAAATTGATAAGAAGCACGAGTACTTTATTGTCACAAAATTTCAAGAGTTTATGACGCTCCAGTAAAAAGTTACAAGCATTTGTATGTTGCAAAGTTTGATAGGTGTAGGAGGTACCGTACAGAAGTTAGGGCCATTTGATGTTTTATCAGTGTTTGATTTGGGACTCAAGGGTAGCATAGCTTTGAGCGATAGCTTAAATTGACAAGAGGCTCGAGTACTTTATTGTTACAAAATTTCAAGGTTCTATGACGCTCCAGTAAAAATTTACAAGAATTTGTATGTTGCAAACTTTGATAGGTGTAGTGCGTACCGTCTAGAAGTTAGGACCATTTGAAGTTTTATCAGTGTTTGATTTGCGACTCAAGGGTAGCATAGCTTTGAGCGATAGCTTAAATTGACAAGAGGCTGGAGTACTTTATTGTCACAAAATTTCAAGGTTCTATGACGCTCCAGTAAAAATTTACAAGCAATTGTATGTTGCAAACTTTGATAGGTGTAGGACGTACCATATAGAAGTTAGGGCCATTTGAAGTTTTATCTGTGTTTGATTTGGGACTCAATAGTAGCATAGCTTTGAGCGATAGCTGAAATTGACAAGAGGCTCGAGTACTTTATTGTTACAAAATTTCAAGGTTCTATGACGCTCCAGTAAAAATTTACAAGTATTTGTATGTTGCAAACATTGATAGGTGTAGGACGTACCAATAGAAGTTAGGGTCATTTGAAGTTTTATCAGTGTTTGATTTGGGACTCAAGGGTAACATAGCTTTGAGCGATAGCTTAAATTGGCAAGAGGCTCGAGTACTTTATTGTTACAAAATTTCAAGGTTTTATGACGCTCCAGTAAAAAGTTACAAGCATTTGTATGTTTCAAACTTTGATAGGTATAGGACGCACCGTATTGAATTTAGGGGCCATTTGAAGTTTTATCACTGTTTGATTTTGGAGTCAAGGGTAGCATAGTTATGAGCGATAGCTTAAATTGACAAGAGGCTCGAGTACTTTATTGTTACAAAATTTCAAGGTTTTATGACGCTCCAGTAAAAAGTTACAAGCATTTGTATGTTGCAAACTTTGATAGATGTAGGACATACCGTATAGAAGTTAGGGCCATATGAAGTTTTATCAGTGTTTGATTTGAGACTCAAGGGTAGCATAGCTTTGAGCGATAGCTTAAATTGACAAGAGGCTCGAGTACTTTATTGTTACAAAATTTCAAGGTTTTATGACGCTCCAGTAAAAGGTTACAAGCATTTGTATGTTGCAAACTTTGATAGGTGTAGGACGTATCATATAGAAGTTAGGGCCATTTGAAGTTTTATCAGTGCTTGATTTGGAACTCAAGGGTAGCAAAGCTTTAAGCGATAGCTTAAATTGAGAAGAGGCTGGAGTACTTTATTGATACAAAATTTCAAGGTGGTATGACGCTCCAGTAAAAAGTTACAAGCATTTGTATGTTGCAAATTTTGATAGGTGTAGGACGTACCGTATAGAAGTAAGGCCATTTGAAGTTTTATCAGTGTTTGATTTGGGACTCAAGGGTAGCATAGCTTTGAGCGATAGCTTAAATTGACAAGCGGCTCGAGTACTTTATTGTTACAAAATTTCAAGGTTTTATGACGCTCCAGTAAATAGTTACAAGCATTTGTATGTTTCAAACTTTGATAGATGTAGGACATACCATATAGAAGTTAGGGCCATTTGAAGTTTTATCAGTGTTTGATTTGGGACTAAAGTGTAGCATAGCTTTGAGCGATAGCTTAAATTGACAAGAGGCTCGAGTACTTTATTGTTACAAAATTTCAAGGTTTTATGACGCTCCAGTAAAAAGTTACAAGCATTTGAATGTTGCAAACTTTGATAGGTGTGGATCGTACCGTATAGAAGTTAGGACCATTTGAAGTTTTATCAGTGTTTGATTTGGGACTTAAGGGTAGCAAAGCTTTAAGCGATAGCTTAAATTGACAAGAGGCTGGAGTACTTTATTGTTACAAAATTTCAAGGTGTTATGACGCTCCAGTAAAAAGTTACAAGCATTTGTATGTTGCAAATTTTGATAGGTGTAGGACGTACCGTATAGAAGTTAGGGTCATTTAAAGTTTTATCAGTGTTTGATTTGGGACTCAAGGGTAGCATAGCTTGGAACGATAGCTTAAATTGACAAGAGGCTCGAGAACTTAATTGTTACAAAGTTTCAAGGTTTTATGAAGCTTCAGTAAAAAGTTAAAAGCACTTGTATGTTGCAAACTTTGATAGATATAGAACGCACCGTATTGAAGTTTGGGGCCATTTGAAGTTTTATCACTTTTTGATTTTGGAGTCAAGGGTAACATAGTTATAAGCGATAACTTAAATTGATAAGAAGCACGAGTACTTTATTGTCACAAAATTTCAAGATTTTATGACGCTCCAGTAAAAAGTTACAAGCATTTGTATGTTGCAAAGTTTGATAGGTGTAGGAGGTACCGTACAGAAGTTAGGGCCATTTGATGTTTTATCAGTGTTTGATTTGGGACTCAAGGGTAGCATAGCTTTGAGCGATAGCTTAAATTGACAAGAGGCTCGAGTACTTTATTGTTACAAAATTTCAAGGTTCTATGACGCTCCAGTAAAAATTTACAAGAATTTGTATGTTGCAAACTTTGATAGGTGTAGTGCGTACCGTCTAGAAGTTAGGACCATTTGAAGTTTTATCAGTGTTTGATTTGCGACTCAAGGGTAGCATAGCTTTGAGCGATAGCTTAAATTGACAAGAGGCTGGAGTACTTTATTGTCACAAAATTTCAAGGTTCTATGACGCTCCAGTAAAAATTTACAAGCAATTGTATGTTGCAAACTTTGATAGGTGTAGGACGTACCATATAGAAGTTAGGGCCATTGTGTTTGATTTGGGACTCAATAGTAGCATAGCTTTGAGCGATAGCTGAAATTGACAAGAGGCTCGAGTACTTTATTGTTACAAAATTTCAAGGTTCTATGACGCTCCAGTAAAAATTTACAAGTATTTGTATGTTGCAAACATTGATAGGTGTAGGACGTACCAATAGAAGTTAGGGTCATTTGAAGTTTTATCAGTGTTTGATTTGGGACTCAAGGGTAACATAGCTTTAAGCGATAGCTTAAATTGACAAGAGGCTGGAGTACTTTATTGTTACAAAATTTCAAGGTGTTATGACGCTCCAGTAAAAAGTTACAAGCATTTGTATGTTGCAAATTTTGATAGGTGTAGGACGTACCGTATAGAAGTTAGGGTCATTTAAAGTTTTATCAGTGTTTGATTTGGGACTCAAGGGTAGCATAGCTTGGAACGATAGCTTAAATTGACAAGAGGCTCGAGAACTTAATTGTTACAAAGTTTCAAGGTTTTATGAAGCTTCAGTAAAAAGTTAAAAGCACTTGTATGTTGCAAACTTTGATAGATATAGAACGCACCGTATTGAAGTTTGGGGCCATTTGAAGTTTTATCACTTTTTGATTTTGGAGTCAAGGGTAACATAGTTATAAGCGATAACTTAAATTGATAAGAAGCACGAGTACTTTATTGTCACAAAATTTCAAGATTTTATGACGCTCCAGTAAAAAGTTACAAGCATTTGTATGTTGCAAAGTTTGATAGGTGTAGGAGGTACCGTACAGAAGTTAGGGCCATTTGATGTTTTATCAGTGTTTGATTTGGGACTCAAGGGTAGCATAGCTTTGAGCGATAGCTTAAATTGACAAGAGGCTCGAGTACTTTATTGTTACAAAATTTCAAGGTTCTATGACGCTCCAGTAAAAATTTACAAGAATTTGTATGTTGCAAACTTTGATAGGTGTAGGACGTACCGTATAGTAGTTAGGGCCATTTGAAGTTTTATCAGTGTTTGATTTGGGACTCAAGGGTAGCATAGCTTTGAGCGATAGCTTAAATTGACAAGCGGCTCGAGTACTTTATTGTTACAAAATTTCAAGGTTTTATGCCGCTCCAGTAAAAAGATACAAGCATTTGTATGTTGCAAAGTTTGATAGGTGTAGGACGTACCGTATAGAAGTTAGGGCCATTTGAAGTTTTATCAGTGTTTGATTTGGGACTCAAGGGTAGCATAGCTTTGAGCGATAGCTTAAATTGAAAAGAGGCTCGAGTACTTTATTGTTACAAAATTTCAAGGTTCTATGACGCTCCAGTAAAAATTTACAAGAATTTGTATGTTGCTAACTTTGATAGGTGTAGTGCGTAGCGTCTAGAAGTTAGGGCCATTTGAAGTTTTATCAGTGTTTCATTTGCGACTCAAGGGTAGCATAGCTTTGAGCGATAGCTTAAATTGACAAGAGGCTGGAGTACTTTATTGTTACAAAATTTCAAGGTTTTATGACGCTCCAGTAAAAATTTACAAGCAATTGTATGTTCCAAACTTTGATAGGTGTAGGACTTACCATATAAAAGTTAGGGCCATTTGAAGTTTTATCTGTGTTTGATTTGGGACTCAATAGTAGCATAGCTTTGAGCGATAGCTGAAATTGACAAGAGGCTCGAGTACTTTATTGTTACAAAATTTCAAGGTTCTATGACGCTCCAGTAAAAATTTACAAGTATTTGTATGTTGCAAACTTTGATAGGTGTAGGACGTACCAATAGAAGTTAGGGTCATTTGAAGTTTTATCAGTGTTTGATTTGGGACTCAAGAGTAGCATAGCTTTGAGCGATATCTTAAATTGGCAAGAGGCTCGAGTACTTTATTGTTACAAAATTTCAAGGTTTTATGACGCTCCAGTAAAAAGTTACAAGCATTTGTATGTTTCAAACTTTGATAGGTATAGGACGCACCGTATTGAATTTAGGGGCCATTTGAAGTTTTATCACTGTTTGATTTTGGAGTCAAGGGTAGCATAGTTATGAGCGATAGCTTAAATTGACAAGAGGCTCGAGTACTTTATTATTACAAAATTTCAAGGTTTTATGACGCTGCAGTAAAAAGTTACAAGCATTTGTATGTTGCAAACTTTGATAGATGTAGGACATACCGTATAGAAGTTAGGGCCATATGAAGTTTTATCAGTGTTTGATTTGGGACTCAAGGGTAGCATAGCTTTGAGCGATAGCTTAAATTGACAAGAGGCTCGAGTACTTTATTGTTACAAAATTTGAAGGTTTTATGACGCTCCAGTAAAAGGTTACAAGCATTTGAATGTTGCAAACTTTGATAGGTGTAGGACGTACCATATAGAAGTTAGGGCCATTTGAAGTTTTATCAGTGTTTGATTTGGAACTCAAGGGTAGCAAAGCATTAAGCGATAGCTTAAATTGAGAAGAGGCTGGAGTACTTTATTGATACAAAATTTCAAGGTGTTATGACGCTCCAGTAAAAAGTTACAAGCATTTGTATGTTGCAAATTTTGATAGGTGTAGGACGTACCGTATAGAAGTAAGGCCATTTGAAGTTTTATCAGTGTTTGATTTGGGACTTAAGGGTAGCATAGCTTTGAGCGATAGCTTAAATTGACAAGCGGCTCGAGTACTTTATTGTTACAAAATTTCAAGGTTTTATGACGCTCCAGTAAATAGTTACAAGCATTTGTATGTTTCAAACTTTGATAGATGTAGGACATACCGTATAGAAGTTAGGGCCATTTGAAGTGTTATCAGTGTTTGATTTGGGACTCAAGGGTAGCATAGCTTTGAGCGATAGCTTAAATTGACAAGAGGCTCGAGTACTTTATTGTTACAAAATTTCAAGGTTTTATGACGCTCCAGTAAATAGTTACAAGCATTTGTATGTTTCAAACTTTGATAGATGTAGGACATACCGTATAGAAGTTAGGGCCATTTGAAGTGTTATCAGTGTTTGATTTGGGACTCAAGGGTAGCATAGCTTTGAGCGATAGCTTAAATTGACAAGAGGCTAGAGTACTTTATTGTTACAAAATTTCAAGGTCTTATGACGCTCCAGTAAAAAGTTACAAGCATTTGTATGTTGCAAAGTTTGAGAGGTGTAGGACGTACCGTATAGAAGTTAGGGCCATTTGAAGTTTTATCAGTGTTTGATTTGGGACTCAAGGGTAGCATAGCTTTGAGCGATAGTTTAAATTGACAAGAGGCTCGAGAACTTAATTGTTACAAAGTTTCAAGGTTTTATGACGCTCCAGTAAAAAGTTAAAAGCACTTGTATGTTGCAAACTTTGATAGGTATAGGACGCACCGTATTGAAGTTTGGGGCCATTTGAAGTTTTATCACTTTTTGATTTTGGAGTCAAGGGTAGCATAGTTATGAGCGATAACTTAAATTGATAAGAAGCACGAGTACTTTATTGTCACAAAATTTCAAGATTTTATGACGCCCCAGTAAAAAGTCACAAGCATTTGTATGTTGCAAAGTTTGATAGATGTAGGACGTACCGTATAGAATTTAGGGCCATTTGAAGTTTTATCAGTGTTTGATTTGGGACTCAAGGGTAGCATAGCTTTGAGCGATAGCTTAAATTGACAAGAGGCTCGAGTACTTTATTGTTACAAAATTTGAAGGTTTTATGACGCTCCAGTAAAAGGTTACAAGCATTTGTATGTTGCAAACTTTGATAGGTGTAGGACGTACCATATAGAAGTTAGGGCCATTTGAAGTTTTATCAGTGTTTGATTTGGAACTCAAGGGTAGCAAAGCTTTAAGCGATAGCTTAAATTGAGAAGAGGCTGGAGTACTTTATTGATACAAAATTTCAAGGTGTTATGACGCTCCAGTAAAAAGTTACAAGCATTTGTATGTTGCAAATTTTGATAGGTGTAGGACGTACCGTATAGAAGTAAGGCCATTTGAAGTTTTATCAGTGTTTGATTTGGGACTTAAGGGTAGCATAGCTTTGAGCGATAGCTTAAATTGACAAGCGGCTCGAGTACTTTATTGTTACAAAATTTCAAGGTTTTATGATGCTCCAGTAAAAATTTTCAAGCAATTGTATGTTGCAAACTTTGATAGGTGTAGAACGTACCATATAGAAGTTAGGGCCATTTGAAGTTTTAACAGTGTTTGATTTGGGACTCAAGGGTAGCATAGCTTTGAGCGATAGTTTAAATTGACAAGAGGCTCGAGTACTTTATTGTTACAAAATTTCAAGGTTTTATGACGGTCCAGTAAAAAGTTACAAGCATTTGTATGTTGCAAATTTTGTTAGGTGTAGGACGTACCGTATAGAAGTTAGGGCCATTTAAAGTTTTATCAGTGTTTGATTTGGGACTCAAGGGTAGCATAGTTTTGAGCGATAGCTTAAATTGACAAGAGGCTCGAGTACTTTATTGTTACAAAATTTCAAGGTTTTATGCCGCTCCAGTAAAAAGATACAAGCATTTGAATGTTGCAAACTTTGATAAGTGTAGGACGTACCGTATAGACGTTAGTGCCTCTTGAAGTTTTATCAGTGTTTGATTTGGGACTCAAGGGTAGCATAGCTTTGAACGATAGCTTAAATTGACAAGAGGCTCGAGAACTTAATTGTTACAAAGTTTCAAGGTTTTATGACGCTCCAGTAAAAAGTTAAAAGCACTTGTATGTTGCAAACTTTGATAGGTATAGGACGCACCGTATTGAAGTTTGGGGCCATTTGAAGTTTTATCACTTTTTGATTTTGGAGTCAAGGGTAGCATAGTTATGAGCGATAACTTAAATTGATAAGAAGCACGAGTACTTTATTGTCACAAAATTTCAAGATTTTATGACGCTCCAGTAAAAAGTTACAAGCATTTGTATGTTGCAAAGTTTGATAGGTGTAGGACGTACCGTATAGAAGTTAGGGCCATTTGAAGTTTTATCAGTGTTTGATTTGGGACTCAAGGGTAGCATAGCTTTGAGCGATAGCTTAAATTGAAAGGAGGCTCGAGTACTTTATTGTTACAAAATTTCAAGGTTCTATGACGCTCCAGTAAAAATTTACAAGAATTTGTATGTTGCTAATTTTGATAGGTGTAGTGCGTAGCGTCTAGAAGTTAGGGCCATTTGAAATTTTATCAGTGTTTCATTTGCGACTCAAGGGTAGCATAGCTTTGAGCGATAACTTAAATTGACAAGAGGCTGGAGTACTTTATTGTTACAAAATTTCAAGGTTTTATGACGCTCCAGTAAAAATTTACAAGCAATTGTATGTTGCAAACTTTGATAGGTGTAGGACTTAGCATATAAAAGTTAGGGCCATTTGAAGTTTTATCTGTGTTTGATTTGGGACTCAATAGTAGCATAGCTTTGAGCGATAGCTGAAATTGACAAGTGGCTCGAGTACTTTATTGTTACAAAATTTCAAGGTTCTATGACGCTCCAGTAAAAATTTACAAGTATTTGTATGTTGCAAACTTTGATAGGTGTAGGACGTACCAATAGAAGTTAGGGTCATTTGAAGTTTTATCAGTGTTTGATTTGGGACTCAAGAGTAGCATAGCTTTGAGCGATATCTTAAATTGGCAAGAGGCTCGAGTACTTTATTGTTACAAAATTTCAAGGTTTTATGACGCTCCAGTAAAAAGTTACAAGCATTTGTATGTTTCAAACTTTGATAGGTATAGGACGCACCGTATTGAATTTAGGGGCCATTTGAAGTTTTATCACTGTTTGATTTTGGAGTCAAGGGTAGCATAGTTATGAGCGATAGCTTAAATTGACAAGAGGCTCGAGTACTTTATTATTACAAAATTTCAAGGTTTTATGACGCTGCAGTAAAAAGTTACAAGCATTTGTATGTTGCAAACTTTGATAGATGTAGGACATACCGTATAGAAGTTAGGGCCATATGAAGTTTTATCAGTGTTTGATTTGGGACTCAAGGGTAGCATAGCTTTGAGCGATAGCTTAAATTGACAAGAGGCTCGAGTACTTTATTGTTACAAAATTTGAAGGTTTTATGACGCTCCAGTAAAAGGTTACAAGCATTTGTATGTTGCAAACTTTGATAGGTGTAGGACGTACCATATAGAAGTTAGGGCCGTTTGAAGTTTTATCAGTGTTTGATTTGGAACTCAAGGGTAGCAAAGCTTTAAGCGATAGCTTAAATTGAGAAGAGGCTGGAGTACTTTATTGATACAAAATTTCAAGGTGTTATGACGCTCCAGTAAAAAGTTACAAGCATTTGTATGTTGCAAATTTTGATAGGTGTAGGACGTACCGTATAGAAGTAAGGCCATTTGAAGTTTTATCAGTGTTTGATTTGGGACTTAAGGGTAGCATAGCTTTGAGCGATAGCTTAAATTGACAAGCGGCTCGAGTACTTTATTGTTACAAAATTTCAAGCTTTTATGACGCTCCAGTAAATAGTTACAAGCATTTGTATGTTTCAAACTTTGATAGATGTAGGACATACCGTATAGAAGTTAGGGCCATTTGAAGTGTTATCAGTGTTTGATTTGTAACTCAAGGGTAGCATAGCTTTGAGCGATAGCTTAAATTGACAAGAGGCTCGAGTACTTTATTGTTACAAAATTTCAAGGTTTTATGACGCTCCAGTAAATAGTTACAAGCATTTGTATGTTTCAAACTTTGATAGATGTAGCACATACCGTATAGAAGTTAGGGCCATTTGAAGTGTTATCAGTGTTTGATTTGGGACTCAATGGTAGCATAGCTTTGAGCGATAGCTTAAATTGACAAGAGGCTAGAGTACTTTATTGTTACAAAATTTCCAGGTCTTATGACGCTCCAGTAAAAAGTTACAAGCATTTGTATGTTGCAAAGTTTGAGAGGTGTAGGACGTACCGTATAGAAGTTAGGGCCATTTGAAGTTTTATCAGTGTTTGATTTGGGACTCAAGGGTAGCATAGCTTTGAGCGATAGCTTAAATTGACAAAAGGCTCGAGTACTTTATTGTTACAAAATTTCAAGGTTCTATGACGCTCCCGTCAAAAGTTACAAGCATTTGTATGTTGCAAACTTTCATAGGTGTAGGACGTACCATATAGAAGTTAGGGCCATTTGAAGTTTTATCAGTGTTTGATTTGGGACTCAAGGGTAGCATAGCTTTGAGCGATAGCTTAAATTGACAAGAGGCTCGAGTACTTTATTGTTACAAAATTTCAAGGTTTTATGACGCTCCAGTAAAAATTTACAAGCAATTGTGTGTTGCAAACTTTGATAGGTGTAGGACGTACCATATAGAAGTTAGGGCCATTTGAAGTTTTATCAGTGTTTGATTTGGGACTCAAGGGTAGCATAGTTTTGAGCGATAGCTTAAATTGACAAGAGGCTCGAGTACTTTATTGTTACAAAATTTCAAGGTTTTATGCCGCTCCAGTAAAAAGATACAAGCATTTGAATGTTGCAAACTTTGATAGGTGTAGGACGTACCGTATAGACGTTAGTGCCTCTTAAAGTTTTATCAGTGTTTGATTTGGGACTCAAGGGTAGCATAGCTTTGAACGATAGCTTAAATTGACAAGAGGCTCGAGAACTTAATTGTTACAAAATTTCAAGGTTCTATGACGCTCCAGTAAAAATTTACAAGAATTTGTATGTTGCAAACTTTGATAGGTGTAGTGCGTAGCGTCTAGAAGTTAGGGCCATTTGAAGTTTTATCAGTGTTTGATTTGCGACTCAAGGGTAGCATAGCTTTGAGCGATAGCTTAAATTGACAAGAGGCTGGAGTACTTTATTGTCACAAAATTTCAAGGTTCTATGACGCTCCAGTAAAAATTTACAAGCAATTGTATGTTGCAAACCTTGATAGGTGTAGGACGTACCATATAGAAGTTAGGGCCATTTGAAGTTTTATCTGTGTTTGATTTGGGACTCAATAGTAGCATAGCTTTGAGCGATAGCTGAAATTGACAAGAGGCTCGAGTACTTTATTGTTACAAAATTTCAAGGTTTTATGACGCTCCAGTAAAAAGTTACAAGCATTTGTATGTTGCAAATTTTGTTAGGTGTAGGACGTACCGTATAGAAGTTAGGGCCATTTAAAGTTTTATCAGTGTTTGATTTGGGACTCAAGGGTAGCATAGTTTTGAGCGATCGCTTAAATTGACAAGAGGTTCGAGTACTTTATTGTTACAAAATTTCAAGGTTTTATGCCGCTCCAGTAAAAAGATACAAGCATTTGAATGTTGCAAACTTTGATAGGTGTAGGACGTACCGTATAGACGTTAGTGCCTCTTGAAGTTTTATCAGTGTTTGATTTGGAACTCAAGGGTAGCATAGCTTTGAACGATAGCTTAAATTGACAAGAGGCTCGAGAACTTAATTGTTACAAAGTTTCAAGGTTTTATGACGCTCCAGTAAAAAGTTAAAAGCACTTGTATGTTGCAAACTTTGATAGGTATAGGACGTACCATATAGAAGTTAGGGCCATTTGAAGTTTTATCAGTGTTTGATTTGGGACTCAAGGGTAGCATAGCTTTGAGCGATAGCTGAAATTGACAAGATGCTCGAGTACTTTATTGTTACAAAATTTCAAGGTTTTATGACGCTCCAGTAAAAATTTACAAGCAATTGTATGTTGCAAACTTTGATAGGTGTAGGACGTACCATATAGAAGTTAGGGCCATTTGAAGTTTTATCAGTGTTTGATTTGGGACTCAAGGGTAGCATAGCTTTGAGCGATAGTTTAAATTGACAAGAGGCTCGAGTACTTTATTGTTACAAAATTTCAAGGTTTTATGACGCTCCAGTAAAAAGTTACAAGCATTTGTATGTTGCAAATTTTGTTAGGTGTAGGACGTACCGTATAGAAGTTAGGGCCATTTAAAGTTTTATCAGTGTTTGATTTGGGACTCAAGGGTAGCATAGTTTTGAGCGATAGCTTAAATTGACAAGCGGCTCGAGTACTTTATTGTTACAAAATTTCAAGGTTTTATGCCGCTCCAGTAAAAAGTTACAAGCATTTGAATGTTGCAAACTTTGATAGGTGTAGGACGTACCGTATAGACGTTAGTGCCTCTTGAAGTTTTATCAGTGTTTGATTTGGGACTCAAGAGTAGCATAGCTTTGAACGATAGCTTAAATTGACAAGAGGCTCGAGAACTTAATTGTTACAAAATTTCAAGGTTCTATGACGCTCCAGTAAAAATTTACAAGAATTTGTATGTTGCAAACTTTGATAGGTGTAGTGCGTAGCGTCTAGAAGTTAGGGCCATTTGAAGTTTTATCAGTGTTTGATTTGCGACTCAAGGGTAGCATAGCTTTGAGCGATAGCTTAAATTGACAAGAGGCTGGAGTACTTTATTGTCAAGGTTCTATGACGCTCCAGTAAAAATTTACAAGCAATTTTGATAGGTGTAGGACGTACCATATAGAAGTTAGGGCCATTTGAAGTTTTATCTGTGTTTGATTTGGGACTCAATAGTAGCATAGCTTTGAACGATAGCTGAAATTGACAAGAGGCTCGAGTACTTTATTGTTACAAAATTTCAAGGTTCTATGACGCTCCAGTAAAAATTTACAAGTATTTGTATGTTGCAAACTTTGATAGGTGTAGGACGTACCAATAGAAGTTAGGGTCATTTGAAGTTTTATCAGTGTTTGATTTGGGACTCAAGGGTAGCATAGCTTTGAGCGATAGCTTAAATTGGCAAGAGGCTCGAGTACTTTATTCTTACAAAATTTCAAGGTTTTATGACGCTCCAGTAAAAAGTTACAAGCATTTGTATGTTTCAAACTTTGATAGGTATAGGACGCACCGTATTGAATTTAGGGGCCATTTGAAGTTTTATCACTGTTTGATTTTGGAGTCAAGGGTAGCATAGTTATGAGCGATAGCTTAAATTGACAAGAGGCTCGAGTACTGTATTGTTACAAAATTTCAAGGTTTTATGACGCTCCAGTAAAAATTTACAAGCAATTGTGTGTTGCAAACTTTGATAGGTGTAGGACGTACCATATAGAAGTTAGGGCCATTTGAAGTTTTATCAGTGTTTGATTTGGGACTCAAGGGTAGCATAGCTTTGAGCGATAGTTTAAATTGACAAGAGGCTCGAGTACTTTATTGTTACAAAATTTCAAGGTTTTATGACGCTCCAGTAAAAAGTTACAAGCATTTGTATGTTGCAAATTTTGTTAGGTGTAGGACGTACCGTATAGAAGTTAGGGCCATTTAAAGTTTTATCAGTGTTTGATTTGGGACTCAAGGGTAGCATAGTTTTGAGCGATAGCTTAAATTGACAAGAGGCTCGAGTACTTTATTGTTACAAAATTTCAAGGTTTTATGCCGCTCCAGTAAAAAGATACAAGCATTTGAATGTTGCAAACTTTGATAGGTGTAGGACGTACCGTATAGACGTTAGTGCCTCTTAAAGTTTTATCAGTGTTTGATTTGGGACTCAAGGGTAGCATAGCTTTGAACGATAGCTTAAATTGACAAGAGGCTCGAGAACTTAATTGTTACAAAATTTCAAGGTTCTATGACGCTCCAGTAAAAATTTACAAGAATTTGTATGTTGCAAACTTTGATAGGTGTAGTGCGTAGCGTCTAGAAGTTAGGGCCATTTGAAGTTTTATCAGTGTTTGATTTGCGAATCAAGGGTAGCATAGCTTTGAGCGATAGCTTAAATTGACAAGAGGCTGGAGTACTTTATTGTCACAAAATTTCAAGGTTCTATGACGCTCCAGTAAAAATTTACAAGCAATTGTATGTTGCAAACCTTGATAGGTGTAGGACGTACCATATAGAAGTTAGGGCCATTTGAAGTTTTATCTGTGTTTGATTTGGGACTCAATAGTAGCATAGCTTTGAGCGATAGCTGAAATTGACAAGAGGCTCGAGTACTTTATTGTTACAAAATTTCAAGGTTTTATGACGCTCCAGTAAAAAGTTACAAGCATTTGTATGTTGCAAATTTTGTTAGGTGTAGGACGTACCGTATAGAAGTTAGGGCCATTTAAAGTTTTATCAGTGTTTGATTTGGGACTCAAGGGTAGCATAGTTTTGAGCGATCGCTTAAATTGACAAGAGGTTCGAGTACTTTATTGTTACAAAATTTCAAGGTTTTATGCCGCTCCAGTAAAAAGATACAAGCATTTGAATGTTGCAAACTTTGATAGGTGTAGGACGTACCGTATAGACGTTAGTGCCTCTTGAAGTTTTATCAGTGTTTGATTTGGAACTCAAGGGTAGCATAGCTTTGAACGATAGCTTAAATTGACAAGAGGCTCGAGAACTTAATTGTTACAAAGTTTCAAGGTTTTATGACGCTCCAGTAAAAAGTTAAAAGCACTTGTATGTTGCAAACTTTGATAGGTATAGGACGTACCATATAGAAGTTAGGGCCATTTGAAGTTTTATCAGTGTTTGATTTGGGACTCAAGGGTAGCATAGCTTTGAGCGATAGCTGAAATTGACAAGATGCTCGAGTACTTTATTGTTACAAAATTTCAAGGTTTTATGACGCTCCAGTAAAAATTTACAAGCAATTGTATGTTGCAAACTTTGATAGGTGTAGGACGTACCATATAGAAGTTAGGGCCATTTGAAGTTTTATCAGTGTTTGATTTGGGACTCAAGGGTAGCATAGCTTTGAGCGATAGTTTAAATTGACAAGAGGCTCGAGTACTTTATTGTTACAAAATTTCAAGGTTTTATGACGCTCCAGTAAAAAGTTACAAGCATTTGTATGTTGCAAATTTTGTTAGGTGTAGGACGTACCGTATAGAAGTTAGGGCCATTTAAAGTTTTATCAGTGTTTGATTTGGGACTCAAGGGTAGCATAGTTTTGAGCGATAGCTTAAATTGACAAGCGGCTCGAGTACTTTATTGTTACAAAATTTCAAGGTTTTATGCCGCTCCAGTAAAAAGATACAAGCATTTGAATGTTGCAAACTTTGATAGGTGTAGGACGTACCGTATAGACGTTAGTGCCTCTTGAAGTTTTATCAGTGTTTGATTTGGGACTCAAGAGTAGCATAGCTTTGAACGATAGCTTAAATTGACAAGAGGCTCGAGAACTTAATTGTTACAAAATTTCAAGGTTCTATGACGCTCCAGTAAAAATTTACAAGAATTTGTATGTTGCAAACTTTGATAGGTGTAGTGCGTAGCGTCTAGAAGTTAGGGCCATTTGAAGTTTTATCCGTGTTTGATTTGCGACTCAAGGGTAGCATAGCTTTGAGCGATAGCTTAAATTGACAAGAGGCTGGAGTACTTTATTGTCAAGGTTCTATGACGCTCCAGTAAAAATTTACAAGCAATTTTGATAGGTGTAGGACGTACCATATAGAAGTTAGGGCCATTTGAAGTTTTATCTGTGTTTGATTTGGGACTCAATAGTAGCATAGCTTTGAGCGATAGCTGAAATTGACAAGAGGCTCGAGTACTTTATTGTTACAAAATTTCAAGGTTCTATGACGCTCCAGTAAAAATTTACAAGTATTTGTATGTTGCAAACTTTGATAGGTGTAGGACGTACCAATAGAAGTTAGGGTCATTTGAAGTTTTATCAGTGTTTGATTTGGGACTCAAGGGTAGCATAGCTTTGAGCGATAGCTTAAATTGGCAAGAGGCTCGAGTACTTTATTCTTACAAAATTTCAAGGTTTTATGACGCTCCAGTAAAAAGTTACAAGCATTTGTATGTTTCAAACTTTGATAGGTATAGGACGCACCGTATTGAATTTAGGGGCCATTTGAAGTTTTATCACTGTTTGATTTTGGAGTCAAGGGTAGCATAGTTATGAGCGATAGCTTAAATTGACAAGAGGCTCGAGTACTGTATTGTTACAAAATTTCAAGGTTTTATGACGCTCCAGTAAAAAGTTACAAGCATTTGTATGTTGCAAACTTTGATAGATGTAGGACATACCGTATAGAAGTTAGGGCCATTTGAAGTTTTATCAGTGTTTGATTTGCGACTCAAGGGTAGCATAGCTTTGAGCGATAGCTTAAATTGACAAGAGGCTGGAGTACTTTATTGTCAAGGTTCTATGACGCTCCAGTAAAAATTTACAAGCAATTTTGATAGGTGTAGGACGTACCATATAGAAGTTAGGGCCATTTGAAGTTTTATCTGTGTTTGATTTGGGACTCAATAGTAGCATAGCTTTGAGCGATAGCTGAAATTGACAAGAGGCTCGAGTACTTTATTGTTACAAAATTTCAAGGTTTTATGACGCTCCAGTAAAAGGTTACAAGCATTTGTATGTTGCAAACTTTGATAGGTGTAGGACGTACTGTATAGAAGTTATTGCCATTTGAAGTTTTATCAGTGTTTGATTTGGGACTCAAGGGTAGCATAGCTTTGAGCGATAGCTTAAATTGGCAAGAGGCTCGAGTACTTTATTCTTACAAAATTTCAAGGTTTTATGACGCTCCAGTAAAAAGTTACAAGCATTTGTATGTTGCAAATTTTGTTAGGTGTAGGACGTACCGTATAGAAGTTAGGGCCATTTAAAGTTTTATCAGTGTTTGATTTGGGACTCAAGGGTAGCATAGTTTTGAGCGATCGCTTAAATTGACAAGAGGTTCGAGTACTTTATTGTTACAAAATTTCAAGGTTTTATGCCGCTCCAGTAAAAAGATACAAGCATTTGAATGTTGCAAATTTTGATAGGTGTAGGACGTACCGTATAGACGTTAGTGCCTCTTGAAGTTTTATCAGTGTTTGATTTGGAACTCAAGGGTAGCATAGCTTTGAACGATAGCTTAAATTGACAAGAGGCTCGAGAACTTAATTGTTACAAAGTTTCAAGGTTTTATGACGCTCCAGTAAAAAGTTAAAAGCACTTGTATGTTGCAAACTTTGATAGGTATAGGACGTACCATATAGAAGTTAGGGCCATTTGAAGTTTTATCAGTGTTTGATTTGGGACTCAAGGGTAGCATAGCTTTGAGCGATAGCTGAAATTGACAAGATGCTCGAGTACTTTATTGTTACAAAATATCAAGGTTTTATGACGCTCCAGTAAAAATTTACAAGCAATTGTATGTTGCAAACTTTGATAGGTGTAGGACGTACCATATAGAAGTTAGGGCCATTTGAAGTTTTATCAGTGTTTGATTTGGGACTCAAGGGTAGCATAGCTTTGAGCGATAGTTTAAATTGACAAGAGGCTCGAGTACTTTATTGTTACAAAATTTCAAGGTTTTATGACGCTCCAGTAAAAAGTTACAAGCATTTGTATGTTGCAAATTTTGTTAGGTGTAGGACGTACCGTATAGAAGTTAGGGCCATTTAAAGTTTTATCAGTGTTTGATTTGGGACTCAAGGGTAGCATAGTTTTGAGCGATAGCTTAAATTGACAAGAGGCTCGAGTACTTTATTGTTACAAAATTTCAAGGTTTTATGCCGCTCCAGTAAAAAGATACAAGCATTTGAATGTTGCAAACTTTGATAGGTGTAGGACGTACCGTATAGACGTTAGTGCCTCTTGAAGTTTTATCAGTGTTTGATTTGGGACTCAAGGGTAGCATAGCTTTGAACGATAGCTTAAATTGACAAGAGGCTCGAGAACTTAATTGTTACAAAATTTCAAGGTTCTATGACGCTCCAGTAAAAATTTACAAGAATTTGTATGTTGCAAACTTTGATAGGTGTAGTGCGTAGCGTCTAGAAGTTAGGGCCATTTGAAGTTTTATCAGTGTTTGATTTGCGACTCAAGGGTAGCATAGCTTTGAGCGATAGCTTAAATTGACAAGAGGCTGGAGTACTTTATTGTCACAAAATTTCAAGGTTCTATGACGCTCCAGTAAAAATTTACAAGCAATTGTATGTTGCAAACTTTGATAGGTGTAGGACGTACCATATAGAAGTTAGGGCCATTTGAAGTTTTATCTGTGTTTGATTTGGGACTCAATAGTAGCATAGCTTTGAGCGATAGCTGAAATTGACAAGAGGCTCGAGTACTTTATTGTTACAAAATTTCAAGGTTCTATGACGCTCCAGTAAAAATTTACAAGTATTTGTATGTTGCAAACTTTGATAGGTGTAGGACGTACCAATAGAAGTTAGGGTCATTTGAAGTTTTATCAGTGTTTGATTTGGGACTCAAGGGTAGCATAGCTTTGAGCGATAGCTTAAATTGGCAAGAGGCTCGAGTACTTTATTCTTACAAAATTTCAAGGTTTTATGACGCTCCAGTAAAAAGTTACAAGCATTTGTATGTTTCAAACTTTGATAGATGTAGGACATACCGTATAGAAGTTAGGGCCATATGAAGTTTTATCAGTGTTTGATTTGGGACTCAAGGGTAGCATAGCTTTGAGCGAAAGCTTAAATTGACAAGAGGCTCGAGTACTTTATTGTTACAAAATTTCAAGGTTTTATGACGCTCCAGTAAAAGGTTTCAAGCATTTGTATGTTGCAAACTTTCATAGGTGTAGGACGTACCGTATAGAAGTTAGGGCCATTTGAAGTTTTATCAGTGTTTGATTTGGGACTCAAGGGTAGCATAGCTTTGAGCGATAGCTTAAATTGACAAAAGGCTCGAGTACTTTATTGTTACAAAATTTCAAGGTTCTATGACGCTCCCGTAAAAAGTTACAAGCATTTGTATGTTGCAAACTTTCATAGGTGTAGGACGTACCATATAGAAGTTAGGGCCATTTGAAGTTTTATCAGTGTTTGATTTGGGACTCAAGGGTAGCATAGCTTTGAGCGATAGCTGAAATTGACAAGATGCTCGAGTACTTTTTTGTTACAAAATTTCAAGGTTTTATGACGCTCCAGTAAAAATTTACAAGCAATTGTATGTTGCAAACTTTGATAGGTGTAGGACGTACCATATAGAAGTTAGGGCCATTTGAAGTTTTATCAGTGTTTGATTTGGGACTCAAGGGTAGCATAGCTTTGAGCGATAGCTTAAATTGACAAGAGGCTCGAGTACTTTATTGTTACAAAATTTCAAGGTTTTATGACGCTCCAGTAAAAAGTTACAAGCATTTGTATGTTGCAAATTTTGTTAGGTGTAGGACGTACCGTATAGAAGTTAGGGCCATTTAAAGTTTTATCAGTGTTTGATTTGGGACTCAAGAGTAGCATAGTTTTGAGCGATAGCTTAAATTGACAAGAGGCTGGAGTACTTTATTGTCACAAAATTTCAAGGTTCTATGACGCTCCAGTAAAAATTTACAAGCAATTGTATGTTGCAAACTTTGATAGGTGTAGGACGTACCATATAGAAGTTAGGGCCATTTGAAGTTTTATCTGTGTTTGATTTGGGACTCAATAGTAGCATAGCTTTGAGCGATAGCTTAAATTGACAAGAGGCTCGAGTACTTTATTGTTACAAAATTTCAAGGTTCTATGACGCTCCAGTAAAAATTTACAAGTATTTGT
Source organism: Clusia tigrina (assembly GCA_920105625.2). Taxonomy (NCBI): domain Eukaryota; kingdom Metazoa; phylum Arthropoda; class Insecta; order Diptera; family Clusiidae; genus Clusia; species Clusia tigrina. The sequence continues at coordinate 70,589,549 of OV050032.1, forward strand.
ATGTTGCAAACTTTGATAGGTGTAGGACGTACCAATAGAAGTTAGGGTCATTTGAAGTTTTATCAGTGTTTGATTTGGGACTCAAGGGTAGCATAGCTTTGAGCGATAGCTTAAATTGGCAAGAGGCTCGAGTATTTTATTCTTACAAAATTTCAAGGTTTTATGACGCTCCAGTAAAAAGTTACAAGCATTTGTATGTTTCAAACTTTGATAGGTATAGGACGCACCGTATTGAATTTAGGGGCCATTTGAAGTTTTATCACTGTTTGATTTTGGAGTCAAGGGTAGCATAGTTATGAGCGATAGCTTAAATTGACAAGAGGCTCGAGTACTGTATTGTTACAAAATTTCAAGGTTTTATGACGCTCCAGTAAAAAGTTACAAGCATTTGTATGTTGCAAACTTTGATAGATGTAGGACATACCGTATAGAAGTTAGGGCCATATGAAGTTTTATCAGTGTTTGATTTGAGACTCAAGGGTAGCATAGCTTTGAGCGATAGCTTAAATGGACAAGAGGCTCGAGTACTTTATTGTTACAAAATTTCAAGGTTTTATGACGCTCCAGTAAAAGGTTACAAGCATTTGTATGTTGCAAACTTTGATAGGTGTAGGACGTATCATATAGAAGTTAGGGCCATTTGAAGTTTTATCAGTGTTTGATTTGGAACTCAAGGGTAGCAAAGCTTTAAGCGATAGCTTAAATTGAGAAGAGGCTGGAGTACTTTATTGATACAAAATTTCAAGGTGTTATGACGCTCCAGTAAAAAGTTACAAGCATTTGTATGTTGCAAATTTTGATAGGTGTAGGACGTACCGTATAGAAGTAAGGCCATTTGAAGTTTTATCAGTGTTTGATTTGGGACTCAAGGGTAGCATAGCTTTGAGCGATAGCTTAAATTGACAAGCGGCTCGAGTACTTTATTGTTACAAAATTTCAAGGTTTTATGACGCTCCAGTAAATAGTTACAAGCATTTGTATGTTTCAAACTTTGATAGATGTAGGACATACCGTATAGAAGTTAGGGCCATTTGCAGTTTTATCAGTGTTTGATTTGGGACTCAAGGGTAGCATAGCTTTGAGCGATAGCTTAAATTGACAAGAGGCTAGAGTACTTTATTGTTACAAAATTTCAAGGTCTTATGACGCTCCAGTAAAAAGTTACAAGCATTTGTATGTTGCAAACTTTGATAGGTGTAGGACGTACCATATAGAAGTTAGGGCCATTTGAAGTTTTATCAGTGTTTGATTTGGGACTAAAGGGTAGCATAGCTTTGAGCGATAGCTTAAATTGACAAGAGGCTCGAGTACTTTATTGTTACAAAATTTCAAGGTTTTATGACGCTCCAGTAAAAAGTTACAAGCATTTGAATGTTGCAAACTTTGATAGGTGTGGATCGTACCGTATAGAAGTTAGGACCATTTGAAGTTTTATCAGTGTTTGATTTGGGACTTAAGGGTAGCAAAACTTTAAGCGATAGCTTAAATTGACAAGAGGCTGGAGTACTTTATTGTTACAAAATTTCAAGGTGTTATGACGCTCCAGTAAAAAGTTACAAACATTTGTATGTTGCAAATTTTGATAGGTGTAGGACGTACCGTATAGAAGTTAGGGCCATTTAAAGTTTTATCAGTGTTTGATTTGGGACTCAAGGGTAGCATAGCTTTGAGCGATAGCTTAAATTGACAAGAGGCTCGAGTACTTTATTGTTACAAAATTTCAAGGTTCTATGCCGCTCCAGTAAAAAGATACAAGCATTTGAATGTTGCAAACTTTGATAGGTGTAGGACGTACCGTATAGAAGTTAGTGCCTCTTGAAGTTTTATCAGTGTTTGATTTGGGACTCAAGGGTAGCATAGCTTTGAACGATAGCTTAAATTGACAAGAGGCTCGAGAACTTAATTGTTACAAAGTTTCAAGGTTTTATGAAGCTTCAGTAAAAAGTTAAAAGCACTTGTATGTTGCAAACTTTGATAGTTATAGAACGCACCGTATTGAAGTTTGGGGCCATTTGAAGTTTTATCACTTTTTGATTTTGGAGTCAAGGGTAACATAGTTATAAGCGATAACTTAAATTGATAAGAAGCACGAGTACTTTATTGTCACAAAATTTCAAGATTTTATGACGCTCCAGTAAAAAGTTACAAGCATTTGTATGTTGCAAAGTTTGATAGGTGTAGGAGGTACCGTACAGAAGTTAGGGCCATTTGAAGTTTTATCAGTGTTTGATTTGGGACTCAAGGGTAGCATAGCTTTGAGCGATAGCTTAAATTGACAAGAGGCTCGAGTACTTTATTGTTACAAAATTTCAAGGTTCTATGACGCTCCAGTAAAAATTTACAAGAATTTGTATGTTGCAAACTTTGATAGGTGTAGTGCGTACCGTCTAGAAGTTAGGACCATTTGAAGTTTTATCAGTGTTTGATTTGCGACTCAAGGGTAGCATAGCTTTGAGCGATAGCTTAAATTGACAAGAGGCTGGAGTACTTTATTGTCACAAAATTTCAAGGTTCTATGACGCTCCAGTAAAAATTTACAAGCAATTGTATGTTGCAAACTTTGATAGGTGTAGGACGTACCATATAGAAGTTAGGGCCATTTGAAGTTTTATCTGTGTTTGATTTGGGACTCAATAGTAGCATAGCTTTGAGCGATAGCTGAAATTGACAAGAGGCTCGAGAACTTTATTGTTACAAAATTTCAAGGTTCTATGACGCTCCAGTAAAAATTTACAAGTATTTGTATGTTGCAAACATTGATAGGTGTAGGACGTACCAATAGAAGTTAGGGTCATTTGAAGTTTTATCAGTGTTTGATTTGGGACTCAAGGGTAACATAGCTTTGAGCGATAGCTTAAATTGGCAAGAGGCTCGAGTACTTTATTGTTACAAAATTTCAAGGTTTTATGACGCTCCAGTAAAAGGTTACAAGCATTTGTATGTTGCAAACTTTCATAGGTGTAGGACGTACCGTATAGAAGTTAGGGCCATTTGAAGTTTTATCAGTGTTTGATTTGGGACTCAAGGGTAGCATAGCTTTGAGCGATAGCTTAAATTGACAAAAGGCTCGAGTACTTTATTGTTACAAAATTTCAAGGTTCTATGACGCTCCCGTAAAAAGTTACAAGCATTTGTATGTTGCAAACTTTCATAGGTGTAGGACGTACCATATAGAAGTTAGGGCCATTTGAAGTTTTATCAGTGTTTGATTTGGGACTCAAGGGTAGCATAGCTTTGAGCGATAGCTGAAATTGGCAAGATGCTCGAGTACTTTATTGTTACAAAATTTCAAGGTTTTATGACGCTCCAGTAAAAATTTACAAGCAATTGTATGTTGCAAACTTTGATAGGTGTAGGACGTACCATATAGAAGTTAGGGCCATTTGAAGTTTTATCTGTGTTTGATTTGGGACTCAAGGGTAGCATAGCTTTGAGCGATAGCTTAAATTGACAAGAGGCTCGAGTACTTTATTGTTACAAAATTTCAAGGTTTTATGACGCTCCAGTAAAAAGTTACAAGCATTTGTATGTTGCAAATTTTGTTAGGTGTAGGACGTACCGTATAGAAGTTAGGGCCATTTAAAGTTTTATCAGTGTTTGATTTGGGACTCAAGGGTAGCATAGTTTTGAGCGATAGCTTAAATTGACAAGAGGCTCGAGTACTTTATTGTTACAAAATTTCAAGGTTTTATGCCGCTCCAGTAAAAAGATACAAGCATTTGAATGTTGCAAACTTTGATAGGTGTAGGACGTACCGTATAGACGTTAGTGCCTCTTGAAGTTTTATCAGTGTTTGATTTGGGACTCAAGGGTAGCATAGCTTTGAACGATAGCTTAAATTGACAAGAGGCTCGAGAACTTAATTGTTACAAAGTTTCAAGGTTTTATGACGCTCCAGTAAAAAGTTAAAAGCACTTGTATGTTGCAAACTTTGATAGGTGTAGGACGTACCATATAAAAGTTAGGGCCATTTGAAGTTTTATCAGTGTTTGATTTGGGACTCCAGGGTAGCATAGCTTTGAGCGATAGCTTAAATTGACAAGAGGCTCGAGTACTTTATTGTTACAAAATTTCAAGGTTTTATGACGCTCCAGTAAAAAGTTACAAGCATTTGTATGTTGCAAATTTTGTTAGGTGTAGGACGTACCGTATAGAAGTTAGGGCCATTTAAAGTTTTATCAGTGTTTGATTTGGGACTCAAGGGTAGCATAGTTTTGAGCGATAGCTTAAATTGACAAGAGGCTCGAGTACTTTATTGTTACAAAATTTGAAGGTTTTATGCCGCTCCAGTAAAAAGATACAAGCATTTGAATGTTGCAAACTTTGATAGGTGTAGGACGTACCGTATAGATGTTAGTGCCTCTTGAAGTTTTATCAGTGTTTGATTTGGGACTCAAGGGTAGCATAGCTTTGAACGATAGCTTAAATTGACAAGAGGCTCGAGAACTTAATTGTTACAAAGTTTCAAGGTTTTATGACGCTCCAGTAAAAAGTTAAAAGCACTTGTATGTTGCAAACTTTGATAGGTATAGGACGTACCATATAGAAGTTAGGGCCATTTGAAGTTTTATCAGTGTTTGATTTGGGACTCAAGGGTAGCATAGCTTTGAGCGATAGCTGAAATTGACAAGATGCTCGAGTACTTTATTGTTACAAAATTTCAAGGTTTTATGACGCTCCAGTAAAAATTTACAAGCAATTGTATGTTGCAAACTTTGATAGGTGTAGGACGTACCATATAGAAGTTAGGGCCATTTGAAGTTTTATCAGTGTTTGATTTGGGACTCAAGGGTAGCATAGCTTTGAGCGATAGTTTAAATTGACAAGAGGCTCGAGTACTTTATTGTTACAAAATTTCAAGGTTTTATGACGCTCCAGTAAAAAGTTACAAGCATTTGTATGTTGCAAATTTTGTTAGGTGTAGGACGTACCGTATAGAAGTTAGGGCCATTTAAAGTTTTATCAGTGTTTGATTTGGGACTCAAGGGTAGCATAGTTTTGAGCGATAGCTTAAATTGACAAGAGGCTCGAGTACTTTATTGTTACAAAATGTCAAGGTTTTATGCCGCTCCAGTAAAAAGATACAAGCATTTGAATGTTGCAAACTTTGATAGGTGTAGGACGTACCGTATAGACGTTAGTGCCTCTTGAAGTTTTATCAGTGTTTGATTTGGGACTCAAGGGTAGCATAGCTTTGAACGATAGCTTAAATTGACAAGAGGCTCGAGAACTTAATTGTTACAAAGTTTCAAGGTTTTATGACGCTCCAGTAAAAAGTTAAAAGCACTTGTATGTTGCAAACTTTGATAGGTGTAGGACGTACCATATAGAAGTTAGGGCCATTTGAAGTTTTATCAGTGTTTGATTTGGGACTCAAGGGTAGCATAGCTTTGAGCGATAGCTTAAATTGACAAGAGGCTCGAGTACTTTATTGTTACAAAATTTCAAGGTTTTATGACGCTCCAGTAAAAAGTTACAAGCATTTGTATGTTGCAAACTTTGATAGATGTAGGACATACCGTATAGAAGTTAGGGCCATATGAAGTTTTATCAGTGTTTGATTTGGGACTCAAGGGTAGCATAGCTTTGAGCGATAGCTTAAATTGACAAGAGGCTCGAGTACTTTATTGTTACAAAATTTCAAGGTTTTATGACGCTCCAGTAAAAGGTTACAAGCATTTATATGTTGCAAACTTTCATAGGTGTAGGACGTACCGTATAGACGTTAGGGCCATTTGAAGTTTCATCAGTGTTTGATTTGGGACTCAAGGGTAGCATAGCTTTGAGCGATAGCTTAAATTGACAAAAGGCTCGAGTACTTTATTGTTACAAAATTTCAAGGTTCTATGACGCTCCCGTAAAAAGTTACAAGCATTTGTATGTTGCAAACTTTCATAGGTGTAGGACGTACCATATAGAAGTTAGGGCCATATGAAGTTTTATCAGTGTTTGATTTGGGACTCAAGGGTAGCATAGCTTTGAGCGATAGCTGAAATTGACAAGATGCTCGAGTACTTTATTGTTACAAAATTTCAAGGTTTTATGACGCTCCAGTAAAAATTTACAAGCAATTGTATGTTGCAAACTCTGATAGGTGTAGGACGTACCATATAGAAGTTAGGGCCATTTGAAGTTTTATCAGTATTTGATTTGGAACTCAAGGGTAGCATAGCTTTGAACGATAGCTTAAATTGACAAGAGGCTCGAGAACTTAATTGTTACAAAGTTTCAAGGTTTTATGACGCTTCAGTAAAAAGTTAAAAGCACTTGTATGTTGCAAACTTTCATAGGTGTAGGACGTACCATATAGAAGTTAGGGCCATTTGAAGTTTTATCAGTGTTTGATTTGGGACTCAAGGGTAGCATAGCTTTGAGCGATAGCTTAAATTGACAAGAGGCTCGAGTACTTTATTGTTACAAAATTTCAAGGTTTTATGACGCTCCAGTAAAAAGTTACAAGCATTTGTATGTTGCAAATTTTGTTAGGTGTAGGACGTACCGTATAGAAGTTAGGGCCATTTAAAGTTTTATCAGTGTTTGATTTGGGACTCAAGGGTAGCATGGTTTTGAGCGATAGCTTAAATTGACAAGAGGCTCGAGTACTTTATTGTTACAAAATTTCAAGGTTTTATGCCGCTCCAGTAAAAAGATACAAGCATTTGAATGTTGCAAACTTTGATAGGTGTAGGACGTACCGTATAGACGTTAGTGCCTCTTGAAGTTTTATCAGTGTTTGATTTGGGACTCAAGGGTAGCATAGCTTTGAACGATAGCTTAAATTGACAAGAGGCTCGAGAACTTAATTGTTACAAAGTTTCAAGGTTTTATGACGCTCCAGTAAAAAGTTAAAAGCACTTGTATGTTGCAAACTTTGATAGGTATAAGACGTACCATATAGAAGTTAGGGCCATTTGAAGTTTTATCAGTGTTTGATTTGGGACTCAAGGGTAGCATAGCTTTGAGCGATAGCTGAAATTGACAAGATGCTCGAGTACTTTATTGTTACAAAATTTCAAGGTTTTATGACGCTCCAGTAAAAATTTACAAGCAATTGTATGTTGCAAACTTTGATAGGTGTAGGACGTACCATATAGAAGTTAGGGCCATTTGAAGTTTTATCAGTATTTGATTTGGGACTCAAGGGTAGCATAGCTTTGAGCGATAGTTTAAATTGACAAGAGGCTCGAGTACTTTATTGTTACAAAATTTCAAGGTTTTATGCCGCTCCAGTAAAAAGATACAAGCATTTGAATGTTGCAAACTTTGATAGGTGTAGGACGTACCGTATAGACGTTAGTGCCTCTTGAAGTTTTATCAGTGTTTGATTTGGGACTCAAGGGTAGCATAGCTTTGAACGATAGCTTAAATTGACAAGAGGCTCGAGAACTTAATTGTTACAAAGTTTCAAGGTTTTATGACGCTCCAGTAAAAAGTTAAAAGCACTTGTATGTTGCAAACTTTGATAGATGTAGGACGAACCATATAGAAGTTAGGGCCATTTGAAGTTTTATCAGTGTTTGATTTGGGACTCAAGGGTAGCATAGCTTTGAGCGATAGCTTAAATTGACAAGAGGCTCGAGTACTTTATTGTTACAAAATTTCAAGTTTTTATGATGCTCCAGTAAAAAGTTACAAGCATTTGTATGTTGCAAATTTTGTTAGGTGTAGGACGTACCGTATAGAAGTTAGGGCCATTTAAAGTTTTATCAGTGTTTGATTTGGGACTCAAGGGTAGCATAGTTTTGAGCGATAGCTTAAATTGACAAGAGGCTCGAGTACTTTATTGTTACAAAATTTCAAGGTTTTATGCCGCTCCAGTAAAAAGATACAAGCATTTGAATGTTGCAAACTTTGATAGGTGTAGGACGTACCGTATAGACGTTAGTGCCTCTTGAAGTTTTATCAGTGTTTGATTTGGGACTCAAGGGTAGCATAGCTTTGAACGATAGCTTAAATTGACAAGAGGCTCGAGAACTTAATTGTTACAAAGTTTCAAGGTTTTATGACGCTCCAGTAAAAAGTTAAAAGCACTTGTATGTTGCAAACTTTGATAGGTATAGGACGTACCATATAGAAGTTAGGGCCATTTGAAGTTTTATCAGTGTTTGATTTGGGACTCAAGGGTAGCATAGCCTTGAGCGATAGCTGAAATTGACAAGATGCTCGAGTACTTTATTGTTACAAAATTTCAAGGTTTTATGACGCTCCAGTAAAAATTTACAAGCAATTGTATGTTGCAAACTTTGATAGGTGTAGGACGTACCATATAGAAGTTAGGGCCATTTGAAGTTTTATCAGTGTTTGATTTGGGACTCAAGGGTAGCATAGCTTTGAGCGATAGTTTAAATTGACAAGAGGCTCGAGTACTTTATTGTTACAAAATTTCAAGGTTTTATGACGCTCCAGTAAAAAGTTACAAGCATTTGTATGTTGCAAATTTTGTTAGGTGTAGGACGTACCGTATAGAAGTTAGGGCCATTTAAAGTTTTATCAGTGTTTGATTTGGGACTCAAGGGTAGCATAGTTTTGAGCGATAGCTTAAATTGACAAGAGGCTCGAGTACTTTATTGTTACAAAATTTCAAGGTTTTATGCCGCTCCAGTAAAAAGATACAAGCATTTGAATGTTGCAAACTTTGATAGGTGTAGGACGTACCGTATAGACGTTAGTGCCTCTTGAAGTTTTATCAGTGTTTGATTTGGGACTCAAGGGTAGCATAGCTTTGAACGATAGCTTAAATTGACAAGAGGCTCGAGAACTTAATTGTTACAAAATTTCAAGGTTCTATGACGCTCCAGTAAAAATTTACAAGAATTTGTATGTTGCAAACTTTGATAGGTGTAGTGCGTAGCGTCTAGAAGTTAGGGCCATTTGAAGTTTTATCAGTGTTTGATTTGCGACTCAAGGGTAGCATAGCTTTGAGCGATAGCTTAAATTGACAAGAGGCTCGAGTACTTTATTGTTACAAAATTTCAAGGTTTTATGACGCTCCAGTAAAAGGTTACAAGCATTTATATGTTGCAAACTTTCATAGGTGTAGGACGTACCGTATAGACGTTAGGGCCATTTGAAGTTTCATCAGTGTTTGATTTGGGACTCAAGGGTAGCATAGCTTTGAGCGATAGCTTAAATTGACAAAAGGCTCGAGTACTTTATTGTTACAAAATTTCAAGGTTCTATGACGCTCCCGTAAAAAGTTACAAGCATTTGTATGTTGCAAACTTTCATAGGTGTAGGACGTACCATATAGAAGTTAGGGCCATATGAAGTTTTATCAGTGTTTGATTTGGGACTCAAGGGTAGCATAGCTTTGAGCGATAGCTGAAATTGACAAGATGCTCGAGTACTTTATTGTTACAAAATTTCAAGGTTTTATGACGCTCCAGTAAAAATTTACAAGCAATTGTATGTTGCAAACTCTGATAGGTGTAGGACGTACCATATAGAAGTTAGGGCCATTTGAAGTTTTATCAGTATTTGATTTGGAACTCAAGGGTAGCATAGCTTTGAACGATAGCTTAAATTGACAAGAGGCTCGAGAACTTAATTGTTACAAAGTTTCAAGGTTTTATGACGCTCCAGTAAAAAGTTAAAAGCACTTGTATGTTGCAAACTTTGATAGGTGTAGGACGTACCATATAGAAGTTAGGGCCATTTGAAGTTTTATCAGTGTTTGATTTGGGACTCAAGGGTAGCATAGCTTTGAGCGATAGCTTAAATTGACAAGAGGCTCGAGTACTTTATTGTTACAAAATTTCAAGGTTTTATGACGCTCCAGTAAAAAGTTACAAGCATTTGTATGTTGCAAATTTTGTTAGGTGTAGGACGTACCGTATAGAAGTTAGGGCCATTTAAAGTTTTATCAGTGTTTGATTTGGGACTCAAGGGTAGCATGGTTTTGAGCGATAGCTTAAATTGACAAGAGGCTCGAGTACTTTATTGTTACAAAATTTCAAGGTTTTATGCCGCTCCAGTAAAAAGATACAAGCATTTGAATGTTGCAAACTTTGATAGGTGTAGGACGTACCGTATAGACGTTAGTGCCTCTTGAAGTTTTATCAGTGTTTGATTTGGGACTCAAGGGTAGCATAGCTTTGAACGATAGCTTAAATTGACAAGAGGCTCGAGAACTTAATTGTTACAAAGTTTCAAGGTTTTATGACGCTCCAGTAAAAAGTTAAAAGCACTTGTATGTTGCAAACTTTGATAGGTATAAGACGTACCATATAGAAGTTAGGGCCATTTGAAGTTTTATCAGTGTTTGATTTGGGACTCAAGGGTAGCATAGCTTTGAGCGATAGCTGAAATTGACAAGATGCTCGAGTACTTTATTGTTACAAAATTTCAAGGTTTTATGACGCTCCAGTAAAAATTTACAAGCAATTGTATGTTGCAAACTTTGATAGGTGTAGGACGTACCATATAGAAGTTAGGGCCATTTGAAGTTTTATCAGTATTTGATTTGGGACTCAAGGGTAGCATAGCTTTGAGCGATAGTTTAAATTGACAAGAGGCTCGAGTACTTTATTGTTACAAAATTTCAAGGTTTTATGCCGCTCCAGTAAAAAGATACAAGCATTTGAATGTTGCAAACTTTGATAGGTGTAGGACATACCGTATAGACGTTAGTGCCTCTTGAAGTTTTATCAGTGTTTGATTTGGGACTCAAGGGTAGCATAGCTTTGAACGATAGCTTAAATTGACAAGAGGCTCGAGAACTTAATTGTTACAAAGTTTCAAGGTTTTATGACGCTCCAGTAAAAAGTTAAAAGCACTTGTATGTTGCAAACTTTGATAGATGTAGGACGAACCATATAGAAGTTAGGGCCATTTGAAGTTTTATCAGTGTTTGATTTGGGACTCAAGGGTAGCATAGCTTTGAGCGATAGCTTAAATTGACAAGAGGCTCGAGTACTTTATTGTTACAAAATTTCAAGTTTTTATGACGCTCCAGTAAAAAGTTACAAGCATTTGTATGTTGCAAATTTTGTTAGGTGTAGGACGTACCGTATAGAAGTTAGGGCCATTTAAAGTTTTATCAGTGTTTGATTTGGGACTCAAGGGTAGCATAGTTTTGAGCGATAGCTTAAATTGACAAGAGGCTCGAGTACTTTATTGTTACAAAATTTCAAGGTTTTATGCCGCTCCAGTAAAAAGATACAAGCATTTGAATGTTGCAAACTTTGATAGGTGTAGGACGTACCGTATAGACGTTAGTGCCTCTTGAAGTTTTATCAGTGTTTGATTTGGGACTCAAGGGTAGCATAGCTTTGAACGATAGCTTAAATTGACAAGAGGCTCGAGAACTTAATTGTTACAAAGTTTCAAGGTTTTATGACGCTCCAGTAAAAAGTTAAAAGCACTTGTATGTTGCAAACTTTGATAGGTATAGGACGTACCATATAGAAGTTAGGGCCATTTGAAGTTTTATCAATGTTTGATTTGGGACTCAAGGGTAGCATAGCTTTGAGCGATAGCTTAAATTGACAAGAGGCTCGAGTACTTTATTGTTACAAAATTTCAAGTTTTTATGACGCTCCAGTAAAAAGTTACAAGCATTTGTATGTTGCAAATTTTGTTAGGTGTAGGACGTACCGTATAGAAGTTAGGGCCATTTAAAGTTTTATCAGTGTTTGATTTGGGACTCAAGGGTAGCATAGTTTTGAGCGATAGCTTAAATTGACAAGAGGCTCGAGTACTTTATTGTTACAAAATTTCAAGGTTTTATGCCGCTCCAGTAAAAAGATACAAGCATTTGAATGTTGCAAACTTTGATAGGTGTAGGACGTACCGTATAGACGTTAGTGCCTCTTGAAGTTTTATCAGTGTTTGATTTGGGACTCAAGGGTAGCATAGCTTTGAACGATAGCTTAAATTGACAAGAGGCTCGAGAACTTAATTGTTACAAAGTTTCAAGGTTTTATGACGCTCCAGTAAAAAGTTAAAAGCACTTGTATGTTGCAAACTTTGATAGGTATAGGACGTACCATATAGAAGTTAGGGCCATTTGAAGTTTTATCAGTGTTTGATTTGGGACTCAAGGGTAGCATAGCCTTGAGCGATAGCTGAAATTGACAAGATGCTCGAGTACTTTATTGTTACAAAATTTCAAGGTTTTATGACGCTCCAGTAAAAATTTACAAGCAATTGTATGTTGCAAACTTTGATAGGTGTAGGACGTACCATATAGAAGTTAGGGCCATTTGAAGTTTTATCAGTGTTTGATTTGGGACTCAAGGGTAGCATAGCTTTGAGCGATAGTTTAAATTGACAAGAGGCTCGAGTACTTTATTGTTACAAAATTTCAAGGTTTTATGACGCTCCAGTAAAAAGTTACAAGCATTTGTATGTTGCAAATTTTGTTAGGTGTAGGACGTACCGTATAGAAGTTAGGGCCATTTAAAGTTTTATCAGTGTTTGATTTGGGACTCAAGGGTAGCATAGTTTTGAGCGATAGCTTAAATTGACAAGAGGCTCGAGTACTTTATTGTTACAAAATTTCAAGGTTTTATGCCGCTCCAGTAAAAAGATACAAGCATTTGAATGTTGCAAACTTTGATAGGTGTAGGACGTACCGTATAGACGTTAGTGCCTCTTGAAGTTTTATCAGTGTTTGATTTGGGACTCAAGGGTAGCATAGCTTTGAACGATAGCTTAAATTGACAAGAGGCTCGAGAACTTAATTGTTACAAAATTTCAAGGTTCTATGACGCTCCAGTAATAATTTACAAGAATTTGTATGTTGCAAACTTTGATAGGTGTAGTGCGTAGCGTCTAGAAGTTAGGGCCATTTGAAGTTTTATCAGTGTTTGATTTGCGACTCAAGGGTAGCATAGCTTTGAGCGATAGCTTAAATTGACAAGAGGCTCGAGTACTTTATTGTTACAAAATTTCAAGGTTTTATGACGCTCCAGTAAAAGGTTACAAGCATTTATATGTTGCAAACTTTCATAGGTGTAGGACGTACCGTATAGACGTTAGGGCCATTTGAAGTTTCATCAGTGTTTGATTTGGGACTCAAGGGTAGCATAGCTTTGAGCGATAGCTTAAATTGACAAAAGGCTCGAGTACTTTATTGTTACAAAATTTCAAGGTTCTATGACGCTCCCGTAAAAAGTTACAAGCATTTGTATGTTGCAAACTTTCATAGGTGTAGGACGTACCATATAGAAGTTAGGGCCATATGAAGTTTTATCAGTGTTTGATTTGGGACTCAAGGGTAGCATAGCTTTGAGCGATAGCTGAAATTGACAAGATGCTCGAGTACTTTATTGTTACAAAATTTCAAGGTTTTATGACGCTCCAGTAAAAATTTACAAGCAATTGTATGTTGCAAACTCTGATAGGTGTAGGACGTACCATATAGAAGTTAGGGCCATTTGAAGTTTTATCAGTATTTGATTTGGAACTCAAGGGTAGCATAGCTTTGAACGATAGCTTAAATTGACAAGAGGCTCGAGAACTTAATTGTTACAAAGTTTCAAGGTTTTATGACGCTCCAGTAAAAAGTTAAAAGCACTTGTATGTTGCAAACTTTGATAGGTGTAGGACGTACCATATAGAAGTTAGGGCCATTTGAAGTTTTATCAGTGTTTGATTTGGGACTCAAGGGTAGCATAGCTTTGAGCGATAGCTTAAATTGACAAGAGGCTCGAGTACTTTATTGTTACAAAATTTCAAGGTTTTATGACTCTCCAGTAAAAAGTTACAAGCATTTGTATGTTGCAAATTTTGTTAGGTGTAGGACGTACCGTATAGAAGTTAGGGCCATTTAAAGTTTTATCAGTGTTTGATTTGGGACTCAAGGGTAGCATGGTTTTGAGCGATAGCTTAAATTGACAAGAGGCTCGAGTACTTTATTGTTACAAAATTTCAAGGTTTTATGCCGCTCCAGTAAAAAGATACAAGCATTTGAATGTTGCAAACTTTGATAGGTGTAGGACGTACCGTATAGACGTTAGTGCCTCTTGAAGTTTTATCAGTGTTTGATTTGGGACTCAAGGGTAGCATAGCTTTGAACGATAGCTTAAATTGACAAGAGGCTCGAGAACTTAATTGTTACAAAGTTTCAAGGTTTTATGACGCTCCAGTAAAAAGTTAAAAGCACTTGTATGTTGCAAACTTTGATAGGTATAAGACGTACCATATAGAAGTTAGGGCCATTTGAAGTTTTATCAGTGTTTGATTTGGGACTCAAGGGTAGCATAGCTTTGAGCGATAGCTGAAATTGACAAGATGCTCGAGTACTTTATTGTTACAAAATTTCAAGGTTTTATGACGCTCCAGTAAAAATTTACAAGCAATTGTATGTTGCAAACTTTGATAGGTGTAGGACGTACCATATAGAAGTTAGGGCCATTTGAAGTTTTATCAGTATTTGATTTGGGACTCAAGGGTAGCATAGCTTTGAGCGATAGTTTAAATTGACAAGAGGCTCGAGTACTTTATTGTTACAAAATTTCAAGGTTTTATGCCGCTCCAGTAAAAAGATACAAGCATTTGAATGTTGCAAACTTTGATAGGTGTAGGACATACCGTATAGACGTTAGTGCCTCTTGAAGTTTTATCAGTGTTTGATTTGGGACTCAAGGGTAGCATAGCTTTGAACGATAGCTTAAATTGACAAGAGGCTCGAGAACTTAATTGTTACAAAGTTTCAAGGTTTTATGACGCTCCAGTAAAAAGTTAAAAGCACTTGTATGTTGCAAACTTTGATAGATGTAGGACGAACCATATAGAAGTTAGGGCCATTTGAAGTTTTATCAGTGTTTGATTTGGGACTCAAGGGTAGCATAGCTTTGAGCGATAGCTTAAATTGACAAGAGGCTCGAGTACTTTATTGTTACAAAATTTCAAGGTTTTATGCCGCTCCAGTAAAAAGATACAAGCATTTGAATGTTGCAAACTTTGATAGGTGTAGGACGTACCGTATAGACGTTAGTGCCTCTTGAAGTTTTATCAGTGTTTGATTTGGGACTCAAGGGTAGCATAGCTTTGAACGATAGCTTAAATTGACAAGTGGCTCGAGAACTTAATTGTTACAAAATTTCAAGGTTCTATGACGCTCCAGTAAAAATTTACAAGAATTTGTATGTTGCAAACTTTGATAGGTGTAGGTCGTACCGTATAGAAGTTAGGGCCATTTGAAGTTTTATCAGTGTTTGATTTGCGACTCAAGGGTAGCATAGCTTTGAGCGATAGCTTAAATTGACAAGAGGCTGGAGTACTTTATTGTCACAAAATTTCAAGGTTCTATGACGCTCCAGTAAAAATTTACAAGCAATTGTATGTTGCAAACTTTGATAGGTGTAGGAAGTACCATATAGAAGTTAGGGCCATTTGAAGTTTTATCTGTGTTTGATTTGGGACTCAATAGTAGCATAGCTTTGAGCGATAGCTGAAATTGACAAGAGGCTCGAGTACTTTATTGTTACAAAATTTCAAGGTTTTATGACGCTCCAGTAAAAAGTTACAAGCATTTGTATGTTGCAAATTTTGTTAGGTGTAGGACGTACCGTATAGAAGTTAGGGCCATTTAAAGTTTTATCAGTGTTTGATTTGGGACTCAAGGGTAGCATAGTTTTGAGCGATAGCTTAAATTGACAAGAGGCTCGAGTACTTTATTGTTACAAAATTTCAAGGTTTTATGCCGCTCCAGTAAAAAGATACAAGCATTTGAATGTTGCAAACTTTGATAGGTGTAGGACGTACCGTATAGACGTTAGTGCCTCTTGAAGTTTTATCAGTGTTTGATTTGGGTCTCAAGGGTAGCATAGCTTTGAACGATAGCTTAAATTGACAAGAGGCCCGAGAACTTAATTGTTACAAAGTTTCAAGGTTTTATTACGCTCCAGTAAAAAGTTAAAAGCACTTGTATGTTGCAAACTTTGATTGGTGTAGGACGTACCATATATAAGTTAGGGCCATTTGAAGTTTTATCAGTGTTTGATTTGGGACTCAAGGGTAGCATAGCTTTGAGCGATAGCTTAAATTGACAAGAGGCTCGAGTACTTTATTGTTACAAAATTTCAAGGTTTTATGACGCTCCAGTAAAAAGTTACAAGCATTTGTATGTTGCAAATTTTGTTAGGTGTAGGACGTACCGTATAGAAGTTAGGGCCATTTAAAGTTTTATCAGTGTTTGATTTGGGACTCAAGGGTAGCATAGTTTTGAGCGATAGCTTAAATTGACAAGAGGCTCGAGTACTTTATTGTTACAAAATTTCAAGGTTTTATGCCGCTCCAGTAAAAAGATACAAGCATTTGAATGTTGCAAACTTTGATAGGTGTAGGACGTACCGTATAGACGTTAGTGCCTCTTGAAGTTTTATCAGTGTTTGATTTGGGACTCAAGGGTAGCATAGCTTTGAGCGATAGCTTAAATTGACAAGAGGCTGGAGTACTTTATTGTCACAAAATTTCAAGGTTCTATGACGCTCCAGTAAAAATTTACAAGCAATTGTATGTTGCAAACTTTGATAGGTGTAGGACGTACCATATAGAAGTTAGAGCCATTTCAAGTTTTATCTGTGTTTGATTTGGGGCTCAATAGTAGCATAGCTTTGAGCGATAGCTGAAATTGACAAGAGGCTCGAGTACTTTATTGTTACAAAATTTCAAGGTTTTATGACGCTCCAGTAAAAAGTTACAAGCATTTGTATGTTGCAAATTTTGTTAGGTGTAGGACGTACCGTATAGAAGTTAGGGCCATTTAAAGTTTTATCAGTGTTTGATTTGGGACTCAAGGGTAGCATAGTTTTGAGCGATAGCTTAAATTGACAAGAGGCTCGAGTACTTTATTGTTACAAAATTTCAAGGTTTTATGCCGCTCCAGTAAAAAGTTAAAAGCACTTGTATGTTGCAAACTTTGATAGGTGTAGGACGTACCATATAGAAGTTAGGGCCATTTGAAGTTTTATCAGTGTTTGATTTGGGACTCAAGGGTAGCATAGCTTTGAGCGATAGCTTAAATTGACAAGAGGCTCCAGTACTTTATTGTTACAAAATTTCAAGGTTTTATGACGCTCCAGTAAAAAGTTACAAGCATTTGTATGTTGCAAATTTTGTTAGGTGTAGGACGTACCGTATAGAAGTTAGGGCCATTTAAAGTTTTATCAGTGTTTGATTTGGGACTCAAGGGTAGCATAGTTTTGAGCGATAGCTTAAATTGACAAGAGGCTCGAGTACTTTATTGTTACAAAATTTCAAGGTTTTATGCCGCTCCAGTAAAAAGATACAAGCATTTGTATAGACGTTACTGCCTCTTGAAGTTTTATCAGTGTTTGATTTGGGACTCAAGGGTAGCATAGCTTTGAACGATAGCTTAAATTGACAAGAGGCTCGAGAACTTAATTGTTACAAAGTTTCAAGGTTTTATGCCGCTCCAGTAAAAAGTTAAAAGCACTTGTATGTTGCAAACTTTGATAGGTATAGGACGTACCATATAGAAGTTAGGGCCATTTGAAGTTTTATCAGTGTTTTATTTGGGACTCAAGGGTAGCATAGCTTTGAGCGATAGCTGAAATTGACAAGATGCTCGAGTACTTTATTGTTACAAAATTTCAAGGTTTTATGACGCTCCAGTAAAAATTTACAAGCAATTGTATGTTGCAAACTTTGATAGGTGTAGGACGTACCATATAGAAGTTAGGGCCATTTGAAGTTTTATCAGTGTTTGATTTGGGACTCAAGGGTAGCATAGCTTTGAGCCATAGTTTAAATTGACAAGAGGCTCGAGTACTTTATTGTTACAAAATTTCAAGGTTTTATGACGCTCCAGTAAAAAGTTACAAGCATTTGTATGTTGCAAATTTTGTTAGGTGTAGGACGTACCGTATAGAAGTTAGGGCCATTTAAAGTTTTATCAGTGTTTGATTTGGGACTCAAGGGTAGCATAGTTTTGAGCGATAGCTTAAATTGACAAGAGGCTCGAGTACTTTATTGTTTCAAAATTTGAAGGTTTTATGCCGCTCCAGTAAAAAGATACAAGCATTTGAATGTTGCAAACTTTGATAGGTGTAGGACGTACCGTATAGACGTTAGTGCCTCTTGAAGTTTTATCAGTGTTTGATTTGGGACTCAAGGGTAGCATAGCTTTGAACGATAGCTTAAATTGACAAGAGGCTCGAGAACTTAATTGTTACAAAGTTTCAAGGTTTTATGACGCTCCAGTAAAAAGTTAAAAGCACTTGTATGTTGCAAACTTTGATAGGTATAAGACGTACCATATAGAAGTTAGGGCCATTTGAAGTTTTATCAGTGTTTGATTTGGGACTCAAGGGTAGCATAGCTTTGAGCGATAGCTGAAATTGACAAGATGCTCGAGTACTTTATTGTTACAAAATTTCAAGGTTTTATGACGCTCCAGTAAAAATTTACAAGCAATTGTATGTTGCAAACTTTGATAGGTGTAGGACGTACCATATAGAAGTTAGGGCCATTTGAAGTTTTATCAGTATTTGATTTGGGACTCAAGGGTAGCATAGCTTTGAGCGATAGTTTAAATTGACAAGAGGCTCGAGTACTTTATTGTTACAAAATTTCAAGGTTTTATGCCGCTCCAGTAAAAAGATACAAGCATTTGAATGTTGCAAACTTTGATAGGTGTAGGACGTACCGTATAGACGTTAGTGCCTCTTGAAGTTTTATCAGTGTTTGATTTGGGACTCAAGGGTAGCATAGCTTTGAACGATAGCTTAAATTGACAAGAGGCTCGAGAACTTAATTGTTACAAAGTTTCAAGGTTTTATGACGCTCCAGTAAAAAGTTAAAAGCACTTGTATGTTGCAAACTTTGATAGATGTAGGACGAACCATATAGAAGTTAGGGCCATTTGAAGTTTTATCAGTGTTTGATTTGGGACTCAAGGGTAGCATAGCTTTGAGCGATAGCTTAAATTGACAAGAGGCTCGAGTACTTTATTGTTACAAAATTTCAAGTTTTTATGACGCTCCAGTAAAAAGTTACAAGCATTTGTATGTTGCAAATTTTGTTAGGTGTAGGACGTACCGTATAGAAGTTAGGGCCATTTAAAGTTTTATCAGTGTTTGATTTGGGACTCAAGGGTAGCATAGATTTGAGCGATAGCTTAAATTGACAAGAGGCTCGAGTACTTTATTGTTACAAAATTTCAAGGTTTTATGCCGCTCCAGTAAAAAGATACAAGCATTTGAATGTTGCAAACTTTGATAGGTGTAGGACGTACCGTATAGACGTTAGTGCCTCTTGAAGTTTTATCAGTGTTTGATTTGGGACTCAAGGGTAGCATAGCTTTGAACGATAGCTTAAATTGACAAGAGGCTCGAGAACTTAATTGTTACAAAGTTTCAAGGTTTTATGACGCTCCAGTAAAAAGTTAAAAGCACTTGTATGTTGCAAACTTTGATAGGTATAGGACGTACCATATAGAAGTTAGGGCCATTTGAAGTTTTATCAGTGTTTGATTTGGGACTCAAGGGTAGCATAGCCTTGAGCGATAGCTGAAATTGACAAGATGCTCGAGTACTTTATTGTTACAAAATTTCAAGGTTTTATGACGCTCCAGTAAAAATTTACAAGCAATTGTATGTTGCAAACTTTGATAGGTGTAGGACGTACCATATAGAAGTTAGGGCCATTTGAAGTTTTATCAGTGTTTGATTTGGGACTCAAGGGTAGCATAGCTTTGAGCGATAGTTTAAATTGACAAGAGGCTCGAGTACTTTATTGTTACAAAATTTCAAGGTTTTATGACGCTCCAGTAAAAAGTTACAAGCATTTGTATGTTGCAAATTTTGTTAGGTGTAGGACGTACCGTATAGAAGTTAGGGCCATTTAAAGTTTTATCAGTGTTTGATTTGGGACTCAAGGGTAGCATAGTTTTGAGCGATAGCTTAAATTGACAAGAGGCTCGAGTACTTTATTGTTACAAAATTTCAAGGTTTTATGCCGCTCCAGTAAAAAGATACAAGCATTTGAATGTTGCAAACTTTGATAGGTGTAGGACGTACCGTATAGACGTTAGTGCCTCTTGAAGTTTTATCAGTGTTTGATTTGGGACTCAAGGGTAGCATAGCTTTGAACGATAGCTTAAATTGACAAGAGGCTCGAGAACTTAATTGTTACAAAATTTCAAGGTTCTATGACGCTCCAGTAAAAATTTACAAGAATTTGTATGTTGCAAACTTTGATAGGTGTAGGTCGTACCGTATAGAAGTTAGGGCCATTTGAAGTTTTATCAGTGTTTGATTTGCGACTCAAGGGTAGCATAGCTTAGAGCGATAGCTTAAATTGACAAGAGGCTGGAGTACTTTATTGTCACAAAATTTCAAGGTTCTATGACGCTCCAGTAAAAATTTACAAGCAATTGTATGTTGCAAACTTTGATAGGTGTAGGAAGTACCATATAGAAGTTAGGGCCATTTGAAGTTTTATCTGTGTTTGATTTGGGACTCAATAGTAGCATAGCTTTGAGCGATAGCTGAAATTGACAAGAGGCTCGAGTACTTTATTGTTACAAAATTTCAAGGTTTTATGACGCTCCAGTAAAAAGTTACAAGCATTTGTATGTTGCAAATTTTGTTAGGTGTAGGAAGTACCGTATAGAAGTTAGGGCCATTTAAAGTTTTATCAGTGTTTGATTTGGGACTCAAGGGTAGCATAGTTTTGAGCGATAGCTTAAATTGACAAGAGGCTCGAGTACTTTATTGTTACAAAATTTCAAGGTTTTATGCCGCTCCAGTAAAAAGATACAAGCATTTGAATGTTGCAAACTTTGATAGGTGTAGGACGTACCGTATAGACGTTAGTGCCTCTTGAAGTTTTATCAGTGTTTGATTTGGGTCTCAAGGGTAGCATAGCTTTGAACGATAGCTTAAATTGACAAGAGGCTCGAGAACTTAATTGTTACAAAGTTTCAAGGTTTTATTACGCTCCAGTAAAAAGTTAAAAGCACTTGTATGTTGCAAACTTTGATTGGTGTAGGACGTACCATATAGAAGTTAGGGCCATTTGAAGTTTTATCAGTGTTTGATTTGGGACTCAAGGGTAGCATAGCTTTGAGCGATAGCTTAAATTGACAAGAGGCTCGAGTACTTTATTGTTACAAAATTTCAAGGTTTTATGACGCTCCAGTAAAAAGTTACAAGCATTTGTATGTTGCAAATTTTGTTAGGTGTAGGACGTACCGTATAGAAGTTAGGGCCATTTAAAGTTTTATCAGTGTTTGATTTGGGACTCAAGGGTAGCATAGTTTTGAGCGATAGCTTAAATTGACAAGAGGCTCGAGTACTTTATTGTTACAAAATTTCAAGGTTTTATGCCGCTCCAGTAAAAAGATACAAGCATTTGAATGTTGCAAACTTTGATAGGTGTAGGACGTACCGTATAGACGTTAGTGCCTCTTGAAGTTTTATCAGTGTTTGATTTGGGACTCAAGGGTAGCATAGCTTTGAGCGATAGCTTAAATTGACAAGAGGCTGGAGTACTTTATTGTCACAAAATTTCAAGGTTCTATGACGCTCCAGTAAAAATTTACAAGCAATTGTATGTTGCAAACTTTGATAGGTGTAGGACGTACCATATAGAAGTTAGAGCCATTTGAAGTTTTATCTGTGTTTGATTTGGGACTCAATAGTAGCATAGCTTTGAGCGATAGCTGAAATTGACAAGAGGCTCGAGTACTTTATTGTTACAAAATTTCAAGGTTTTATGACGCTCCAGTAAAAAGTTACAAGCATTTGTATGTTGCAAATTTTGTTAGGTGTAGGACGTACCGTATAGAAGTTAGGGCCATTTAAAGTTTTATCAGTGTTTGATTTGGGACTCAAGGGTAGCATAGTTTTGAGCGATAGCTTAAATTGACAAGAGGCTCGAGTACTTTATTGTTACAAAATTTCAAGGTTTTATGCCGCTCCAGTAAAAAGTTAAAAGCACTTGTATGTTGCAAACTTTGATAGGTGTAGGACGTACCATATAGAAGTTAGGGCCATTTGAAGTTTTATCAGTGTTTGATTTGGGACTCAAGGGTAGCATAGCTTTGAGCGATAGCTTAAATTGACAAGAGGCTCCAGTACTTTATTGTTACAAAATTTCAAGGTTTTATGACGCTCCAGTAAAAAGTTACAAGCATTTGTATGTTGCAAATTTTGTTAGGTGTAGGACGTACCGTATAGAAGTTAGGGCCATTTAAAGTTTTATCAGTGTTTGATTTGGGACTCAAGGGTAGCATAGTTTTGAGCGATAGCTTAAATTGACAAGAGGCTCGAGTACTTTATTGTTACAAAATTTCAAGGTTTTATGCCGCTCCAGTAAAAAGATACAAGCATTTGTATAGACGTTAGTGCCTCTTGAAGTTTTATCAGTGTTTGATTTGGGACTCAAGGGTAGCATAGCTTTGAACGATAGCTTAAATTGACAAGAGGCTCGAGAACTTAATTGTTACAAAGTTTCAAGGTTTTATGCCGCTCCAGTAAAAAGTTAAAAGCACTTGTATGTTGCAAACTTTGATAGGTATAGGACGTACCATATAGAAGTTAGGGCCATTTGAAGTTTTATCAGTGTTTTATTTGGGACTCAAGGGTAGCATAGCTTTGAGCGATAGCTGAAATTGACAAGATGCTCGAGTACTTTATTGTTACAAAATTTCAAGGTTTTATGACGCTCCAGTAAAAATTTACAAGCAATTGTATGTTGCAAACTTTGATAGGTGTAGGACGTACCATATAGAAGTTAGGGCCATTTGAAGTTTTATCAGTGTTTGATTTGGGACTCAAGGGTAGCATAGCTTTGAGCCATAGTTTAAATTGACAAGAGGCTCGAGTACTTTATTGTTACAAAATTTCAAGGTTTTATGACGCTCCAGTAAAAAGTTACAAGCATTTGTATGTTGCAAATTTTGTTAGGTGTAGGACGTACCGTATAGAAGTTAGGGCCATTTAAAGTTTTATCAGTGTTTGATTTGGGACTCAAGGGTAGCATAGTTTTGAGCGATAGCTTAAATTGACAAGAGGCTCGAGTACTTTATTGTTTCAAAATTTGAAGGTTTTAAGCCGCTCCAGTAAAAAGATACAAGCATTTGAATGTTGCAAACTTTGATAGGTGTAGGACGTACCGTATAGACGTTAGTGCCTCTTGAAGTTTTATCAGTGTTTGATTTGGGACTCAAGGGTAGCATAGCTTTGAACGATAGCTTAAATTGACAAGAGGCTCGAGAACTTAATTGTTACAAAATTTCAAGGTTCTATGACACTCCAGTAAAAATTTACAAGAATTTGTATGTTGCAAACTTTGATAGGTGTAGGGCGTAGCGTCTAGAAGTTAGGGCCATTTGAAGTTTTATCAGTGTTTGATTTGCGACTCAAGGGTAGCATAGCTTTGAGCGATAGCTTAAATTGACAAGAGGCTGCAGTACTTTATTGTCACAAAATTTCAAGGTTCTATGACGCTCCAGTAAAAATTTACAAGCAATTGTATGTTGCAAACTTTGATAGGTGTAGGACGTACCATATAGAAGTTAGGGCCATTTGAAGTTTTATCTGTGTTTGATTTGGGACTCAATAGTAGCATAGCTTTGAGCGATAGCTGAAATTGACAAGAGGCTCGAGTACTTTATTGTTACAAAATTTCAAGGTTCTATGACGCTCCAGTAAAAATTTACAAGTATTTGTATGTTGCAAACTTTGATAGGTGTAGGACGTACAAATAGAAGTTAGGGTCATTTGAAGTTTTATCAGTGTTTGATTTGGGACTCAAGGGTAGCATAGCTTTGAGCGATAGCTTAAATTGGCAAGAGGCTCGAGTACTTTATTGTTACAAAATTTCAAGGTTTTATGACGCTCCAGTAAAAAGTTACAAGCATTTGTATGTTTCAAACTTTGATAGGTATAGGACGCACCGTATTGAATTTAGGGGCCATTTGAAGTTTTATCACTGTTTGATTTTGGGGTCAAGGGTAGCATAGTTATGAGCGATAGCTTAAATTGACAAGAGGCTCGAGTACTTTATTGTTACAAAATTTCAAGGTTTTATGACGCTCCAGTAAAAAGTTACAAGCATTTGTATGTTGCAAACTTTGATAGATGTAGGATATACCGTATAGAAGTTAGGGCCATATGAAGTTTTATCAGTGTTTGATTTGGGACTCAAGGGTAGCATAGCTTTGAGCGATAGCTTAAATTGACAAGAGGCTCGAGTACTTTATTGTTACAAATTTTCAAGGTTTTATGACGCTCCAGTAAAAGGTTACAAGCATTTGTATGTTGCAAACTTTGATAGGTGTAGGACGTACCATATAGAAGTTAGGGCCATTTGAAGTTTTATCAGTGTTTGATTTGGAACTCAAGGGTAGCAAAGCTTTAAGCGATAGCTTAAATTGAGAAGAGGCTGGAGTACTTTATTGATACAAAATTTCAAGGTGTTATGACGCTCCAGTAAAAAGTTACAAGCATTTGTATGTTGCAAATTTTGATAGGTGTAGGACGTACCGTATAGAAGTAAGGCCATTTGAAGTTTTATCAGTGTTTGATTTGGGACTCAAGGGTAGCATAGCTTTGAGCGATAGCTTAAATTGACAAGAGGCTAGAGTACTTTATTGTTACAAAATTTCAAGGTCTTATGACGCTCCAGTAAAAAGTTACAAGCATTTGTATGTTGCAAATTTTGTTAGGTGTAGGACGTACCGTATAGAAGTTAGGGCCATTTAAAGTTTTATCAGTGTTTGATTTGGGACTCAAGGGTAGCATAGTTTTGAGCGATAGCTTAAATTGACAAGAGGCTCGAGTACTTTATTGTTACAAAATTTCAAGGTTTTATGCCGCTCCAGTAAAAAGATACAAGCATTTGAATGTTGCAAACTTTGATAGGTGTAGGACGTACCGTATAGACGTTAGTGCCTCTTGAAGTTTTATCAGTGTTTGATTTGGGTCTCAAGGGTAGCATAGCTTTGAACGATAGCTTAAATTGACAAGAGGCTCGAGAACTTAATTGTTACAAAGTTTCAAGGTTTTATTACGCTCCAGTAAAAAATTAAAAGCACTTGTATGTTGCAAACTTTGATTGGTGTAGGACGTACCATATAGAAGTTAGGGCCATTTGAAGTTTTATCAGTGTTTGGTTTGGGACTCAAGGGTAGCATAGCTTTGAGCGATAGCTTAAATTGACAAGAGGCTCGAGTACTTTATTGTTACAAAATTTCAAGGTTTTATGACGCTCCAGTAAAAAGTTACAAGCATTTGTATGTTGCAAATTTTGTTAGGTGTAGGACGTACCGTATAGAAGTTAGGGCCATTTAAAGTTTTATCAGTGTTTGATTTGGGACTCAAGGGTAGCATAGTTTTGAGCGATAGCTCAAATTGACAAGAGGCTCGAGTACTTTATTGTTACAAAATTTCAAGGTTCTATGACACTCCAGTAAAAATTTACAAGAATTTGTATGTTGCAAACTTTGATAGGTGTAGGGCGTAGCGTCTAGAAGTTAGGGCCATTTGAAGTTTTATCAGTGTTTGATTTGTGACTCAAGGGTAGCATAGCTTTGAGCGATAGCTTAAATTGACAAGAGGCTGCAGTACTTTATTGTCACAAAATTTCAAGGTTCTATGACGCTCCAGTAAAAATTTACAAGCAATTGTATGTTGCAAACTTTGATAGGTGTAGGACGTACCATATAGAAGTTAGGGCCATTTGAAGTTTTATCTGTGTTTGATTTGGGACTCAATAGTAGCATAGCTTTGAGCGATAGCTGAAATTGACAAGAGGCTCGAGTACTTTATTGTTACAAAATTTCAAGGTTCTATGACGCTCCAGTAAAAATTTACAAGTATTTGTATGTTGCAAACTTTGATAGGTGTAGGACGTACCAATAGAAGTTAGGGTCATTTGAAGTTTTATCAGTGTTTGATTTGGGACTCAAGGGTAGCATAGCTTTGAGCGATAGCTTAAATTGGCAAGAGGCTCGAGTACTTTATTGTTACAAAATTTCAAGGTTTTATGACGCTCCAGTAAAAAGTTACAAGCATTTGTATGTTTCAAACTTTGATAGGTATAGGACGCACCGTATTGAATTTAGGGGCCATTTGAAGTTTTATCACTGTTTGATTTTGGGGTCAAGGGTAGCATAGTTATGAGCGATAGCTTAAATTGACAAGAGGCTCGAGTACTTTATTGTTACAAAATTTCAAGGTTTTATGACGCTCCAGTAAAAAGTTACAAGCATTTGTATGTTGCAAACTTTGATAGATGTAGGACATACCGTATAGAAGTTAGGGCCATATGAAGTTTTATCAGTGTTTGATTTGGGACTCAAAGGTAGCATAGCTTTGAGCGATAGCTTAAATTGACAAGAGGCTCGAGTACTTTATTGTTACAAAATTTCAAGGTTTTATGACGCTCCAGTAAAAGGTTACAAGCATTTGTATGTTGCAAACTTTGATAGGTGTAGGACGTACCATATAGAAGTTAGGGCCATTTGAAGTTTTATCAGTGTTTGATTTGGAACTCAAGGGTAGCAAAGCTTTAAGCGATAGCTTAAATTGAGAAGAGGCTGGAGTACTTTATTGATACAAAATTTCAAGGTGTTATGACGCTCCAGTAAAAAGTTACAAGCATTTGTATGTTGCAAATTTTGATAGGTGTAGGACGTACCGTATAGAAGTAAGGCCATTTGAAGTTTTATCAGTGTTTGATTTGGGACTCAAGGGTAGCATAGCTTTGAGCGATAGCTTTAATTGACAAGAGGCTAGAGTACTTTATTGTTACAAAATTTCAAGGTCTTATGACGCTCCAGTAAAAAGTTACAAGCATTTGTATGTTGCAAATTTTGTTAGGTGTAGGACGTACCGTATAGAAGTTAGGGCCATTTAAAGTTTTATCAGTGTTTGATTTGGGACTCAAGGGTAGCATAGTTTTGAGCGATAGCTTAAATTGACAAGAGGCTCGAGTACT
This sequence comes from Clusia tigrina, assembly GCA_920105625.2. Classification (NCBI taxonomy): domain Eukaryota; kingdom Metazoa; phylum Arthropoda; class Insecta; order Diptera; family Clusiidae; genus Clusia; species Clusia tigrina. The sequence goes on from OV050032.1 coordinate 70,616,465, forward strand.
TTATTGTTACAAAATTTCAAGGTTTTATGCCGCTCCAGTAAAAAGATACAAGCATTTGAATGTTGCAAACTTTGATAGGTGTAGGACGTACCGTATAGACGTTAGTGCCTCTTGAAGTTTTATCAGTGTTTGATTTGGGTCTCAAGGGTAGCATAGCTTTGAACGATAGCTTAAATTGACAAGAGGCTCGAGAACTTAATTGTTACAAAGTTTCAAGGTTTTATTACGCTCCAGTAAAAAGTTAAAAGCACTTGTATGTTGCAAACTTTGATTGGTGTAGGACGTACCATATAGAAGTTAGGGCCATTTGAAGTTTTATCAGTGTTTGATTTGGGACTCAAGGGTAGCATAGCTTTGAGCGATAGCTTAAATTGACAAGAGGCTCGAGTACTTTATTGTTACAAAATTTCAAGGTTTTATGACGCTCCAGTAAAAAGTTACAAGCATTTGTATGTTGCAAATTTTGTTAGGTGTAGGACGTACCGTATAGAAGTTAGGGCCATTTAAAGTTTTATCAGTGTTTGATTTGGGACTCAAGGGTAGCATAGTTTTGAGCGATAGCTTAAATTGACAAGAGGCTCGAGTACTTTATTGTTACAAAATTTCAAGGTTTTATGCCGCTCCAGTAAAAAGATACAAGCATTTGAATGTTGCAAACTTTGATAGGTGTAGGACGTACCGTATAGACGTTAGTGCCTCTTGAAGTTTTATCAGTGTTTGATTTGGGACTCAAGGGTAGCATAGCTTTGAGCGATAGCTTAAATTGACAAGAGGCTGGAGTACTTTATTGTCACAAAATTTCAAGGTTCTATGACGCTCCAGTAAAAATTTACAAGCAATTGTATGTTGCAAACTTTGATAGGTGTAGGACGTACCATATAGAAGTTAGAGCCATTTGAAGTTTTATCTGTGTTTGATTTGGGACTCAATAGTAGCATAGCTTTGAGCGATAGCTGAAATTGACAAGAGGCTCGAGTACTTTATTGTTACAAAATTTCAAGGTTTTATGACGCTCCAGTAAAAAGTTACAAGCATTTGTATGTTGCAAATTTTGTTTGGTGTAGGACGTACCGTATAGAAGTTAGGGCCATTTAAAGTTTTATCAGTGTTTGATTTGGGACTCAAGGGTAGCATAGTTTTGAGCGATAGCTTAAATTGACAAGAGGCTCGAGTACTTTATTGTTACAAAATTTCAAGGTTTTATGCCGCTCCAGTAAAAAGTTAAAAGCACTTGTATGTTGCAAACTTTGATAGGTGTAGGACGTACCATATAGAAGTTAGGGCCATTTGAAGTTTTATCAGTGTTTGATTTGGGACTCAAGGGTAGCATAGCTTTGAGCGATAGCTTAAATTGACAAGAGGCTCCAGTACTTTATTGTTACAAAATTTCAAGGTTTTATGAAGCTCCAGTAAAAAGTTACAAGCATTTGTATGTTGCAAATTTTGTTAGGTGTAGGACGTACCGTATAGAAGTTAGGGCCATTTAAAGTTTTATCAGTGTTTGATTTTGGACTCAAGGGTAGCATAGTTTTGAGCGATAGCTTAAATTGACAAGAGGCTCGAGTACTTTATTGTTACAAAATTTCAAGGTTTTATGCCGCTCCAGTAAAAAGATACAAGCATTTGTATAGACGTTAGTGCCTCTTGAAGTTTTATCAGTGTTTGATTTGGGACTCAAGGGTAGCATAGCTTTGAACGATAGCTTAAATTGACAAGAGGCTCGAGAACTTAATTGTTACAAAGTTTCAAGGTTTTATGCCGCTCCAGTAAAAAGTTAAAAGCACTTGTATGTTGCAAACTTTGATAGGTATAGGACGTACCATATGGAAGTTAGGGCCATTTGAAGTTTTATCAGTGTTTTATTTGGGACTCAAGGGTAGCATAGCTTTGAGCGATAGCTGAAATTGACAAGATGCTCGAGTACTTTATTGTTACAAAATTTCAAGGTTTTATGACGCTCCAGTAAAAATTTACAAGCAATTGTATGTTGCAAACTTTGATAGGTGTAGGACGTACCATATAGAAGTTAGGGCCATTTGAAGTTTTATCAGTGTTTGATTTGGGACTCAAGGGTAGCATAGCTTTGAGCCATAGTTTAAATTGACAAGAGGCTCGAGTACTTTATTGTTACAAAATTTCAAGGTTTTATGACGCTCCAGTAAAAAGTTACAAGCATTTGTATGTTGCAAATTTTGTTAGGTGTAGGACGTACCGTATAGAAGTTAGGGCCATTTAAAGTTTTATCAGTGTTTGATTTGGGACTCAAGGGTAGCATAGTTTTGAGCGATAGCTTAAATTGACAAGAGGCTCGAGTACTTTATTGTTTCAAAATTTGAAGGTTTTAAGCCGCTCCAGTAAAAAGATACAAGCATTTGAATGTTGCAAACTTTGATAGGTGTAGGACGTACCGTATAGACGTTAGTGCCTCTTGAAGTTTTATCAGTGTTTGATTTGGGACTCAAGGGTAGCATAGCTTTGAACGATAGCTTAAATTGACAAGAGGCTCGAGAACTTAATTGTTACAAAATTTCAAGGTTCTATGACACTCCAGTAAAAATTTACAAGAATTTGTATGTTGCAAACTTTGATAGGTGTAGGGCGTAGCGTCTAGAAGTTAGGGCCATTTGAAGTTTTATCAGTGTTTGATTTGCGACTCAAGGGTAGCATAGCTTTGAGCGATAGCTTAAATTGACAAGAGGCTGCAGTACTTTATTGTCACAAAATTTCAAGGTTCTATGACGCTCCAGTAAAAATTTACAAGCAATTGTATGTTGCAAACTTTGATAGGTGTAGGACGTACCATATAGAAGTTAGGGCCATTTGAAGTTTTATCTGTGTTTGATTTGGGACTCAATAGTAGCATAGCTGTGAGCGATAGCTGAAATTGACAAGAGGCTCGAGTACTTTATTGTTACAAAATTTCAAGGTTCTATGACGCTCCAGTAAAAATTTACAAGTATTTGTATGTTGCAAACTTTGATAGGTGTAGGACGTACCAATAGAAGTTAGGGTCATTTGAAGTTTTATCAGTGTTTGATATGGGACTCAAGGGTAGCATAGCTTTGAGCGATAGCTTAAATTGGCAAGAGGCTCGAGTACTTAATTGTTACAAAATTTCAAGGTTTTATGACGCTCCAGTAAAAAGTTACAAGCATTTGTATGTTTCAAACTTTGATAGGTATAGGACGCACCGTATTGAATTTAGGGGCCATTTGAAGTTTTATCACTGTTTGATTTTGGGGTCAAGGGTAGCATAGTTATGAGCGATAGCTTAAATTGACAAGAGGCTCGAGTACTTTATTGTTACAAAATTTCAAGGTTTTATGACGCTCCAGTAAAAAGTTACAAGCATTTGTATGTTGCAAACTTTGATAGATGTAGGACATACCGTATAGAAGTTAGGGCCATATGAAGTTTTATCAGTGTTTGATTTGGGACTCAAGGGTAGCATAGCTTTGAGCGATAGCTTAAATTGACAAGAGGCTCGAGTACTTTATTGTTACAAAATTTCAAGGTTTTATGACGCTCCAGTAAAAGGTTACAAGCATTTGTATGTTGCAAACTTTGATAGGTGTAGGACGTACCATATAGAAGTTAGGGCCATTTGAAGTTTTATCAGTGTTTGATTTGGAACTCAAGGGTAGCAAAGCTTTAAGCGATAGCTTAAATTGAGAAGAGGCTGGAGTACTTTATTGATACAAAATTTCAAGGTGTTATGACGCTCCAGTAAAAAGTTACAAGCATTTGTATGTTGCAAATTTTGATAGGTGTAGGACGTACCGTATAGAAGTAAGGCCATTTGAAGTTTTATCAGTGTTTGATTTGGGACTCAAGGGTAGCATAGCTTTGAGCGATAGCTTAAATTGACAAGAGGCTAGAGTACTTTATTGTTACAAAATTTCAAGGTCTTATGACGCTCCAGTAAAAAGTTACAAGCATTTGTATGTTGCAAACTTTGATAGGTGTAGGACGTACCATATAGAAGTTAGGGCCATTTGAAGTTTTATCAGTGTTTGATTTGGGACTAAAGGGTAGCATAGCTTTGAGCGATAGCTTAAATTGACAAGAGGCTTGACTTTATTGTTACAAAATTTCAAATTTTATGACGCTCCAGTAAAAAGTTACAAGCATTTGAATGTTGCAAACTTTGATAGGTGTGGGACGTACCGTATAGAAGTTAGGACCATTTGAAGTTTTATCAATGTTTGATTTGGGACTTAAGGGTAGCAAAGCTTTAAGCGATAGCTTAAATTGACAAGAGGCTGGAGTACTTTATTGTTACAAAATTTCAAGTTGTTATGACGCTCCAGTAAAAAGTTACAAGCATTTGTATGTTGCAAATTTTGATAGGTGTAGGACGTACCGTATAGAAGTTAGGGCCATTTAAAGTTTTATCAGTGTTTGATTTGGGACTCAAGGGTAGCATAGCTTTGAGCGATAGCTTAAATTGACAAGAGACTCGAGTACTTTATTGTTACAAAATTTCAAGGTTTTATGACGCTCCAGTAAATAGTTACAAGCATTTGTATGTTTCAAACTTTGATAGATGTAGGACATACCGTATAGAAGTTAGGGCCATTCGAAGTTTTATCAGTGTTTGATTTGGGACTCAAGGGTAGCATAGCTTTGAGCGATAGCTTAAATTGACAAGAGGCTAGAGTACTTTATTGTTACAAAATTTCAAGGTCTTATGACGCTCCAGTTAAAAGTTACAAGCATTTGTATGTTGCAAACTTTGATAGGTGTAGGACGTACCAATAGAAGTTAGGGTCATTTGAAGTTTTATCAGTGTTTGATTTGGGACTAAAGGGTAGCATAGCTTTGAGCGATAGCTTAAATTGGCAAGAGGCTCGAGTACTTTATTGTTACAAAATTTCAAGGTTTTATGACGCTCCAGTAAAAAGTTACAAGCATTTGTATGTTTCAAACTTTGATAGGTATAGGACGCACCGTATTGAATTTAGGGGCCATTTGAAGTTTTATCACTGTTTGATTTTGGAGTCAAGGGTAGCATAGTTATGAGCGATAGCTTAAATTGACAAGAGGCTCGAGTACTTTATTGTTACAAAATTTCAAGGTTTTATGACGCTCCAGTAAAAAGTTACAAGCATTTGTATGTTGCAAACTTTGATAGATGTAGGACATACCGTATAGAAGTTAGGGCCATATGAAGTTTTATCACTGTTTGATTTGGGACTCAAGGGTAGCATAGCTTTGAGCGATAGCTTAAATTGACAAGATGCTCGAGTACTTTATTGTTACAAAATTTCAAGGTTTTATGACGCTCCAGTAAAAGGTTACAAGCATTTGTATGTTGCAAACTTTGATAGGTGTAGGACGTACCATATAGAAGTTAGGGCCATTTGAAGTTTTATCAGTGTTTGATTTGGAACTCAAGGGTAGCAAAGCTTTAA